>OX419338.1:21873406-21905906 GCA_948470475.1 Galaxea fascicularis
TGTTCTTTCTCCCGCTGTTTGTCACTGATATTCCGCCAACGAATAGACAAAACTGACTTTGTTTTAAAACTGTCTTCAAAATTTGGCCATGCAATCTCCCGCCACAAAAACGCGGGTTGAGAACTGCGTGTATGGCCAAATGATCTTTCCAAAAACAGTCCATATGGAAGCGCGCCTACATGCGAGCTTGCACACGAAAGGGTTAACTGGAGTATCGCATTTGACTTTGCCTTACATGATGGGGTGGACGTACGTACGGTCGGTCGGACGGTCGGACGGTCGGACGGTCGGTCGGACGGTCGGTCGGTCGGTCGTACGATGACGTCATAACCAAAATTTCTCGGATGGATGGGTTACCATATTTTCTTACCAATGGTGCTCCGCGCGCGCGCGCCTTCGGCGCGCGCGGAACTCCGCTATAATTCGTTGATTCACGCTCAACATTCTTGTTTACATTTTCATCTGATCTTTGAATAAACACATTCATTCCCGCTAGTTTTTTTCGATTAGAATCAATTTTATTTTTCAAGACCTCATCACGCCAGTGTTTCTTGAAAAAAGAGCTGACAATGCGTGACAAGCCATGGAGTTCACATACCTATGTGATGATGTCATTCCTTGATACCTACTCAACCCTATTGCGAAATCATGGACTTTGACCCCTATGATGATGTCATCCCCTCCTTCCTGCCCTCGTGCTGTGCACGTGATAATTTGCATGTCTCTATTGTTTTCTATTCCCAGAGGAATTCTTGGCTATTGTTCTTTTAATCAATTCTTTTGTTATGACCCAAGTGACCCCCCTTACTACTTCTGTGTTGCTTTTTACAGACAGAAACCTGTGCTGAGATGAGCCTGCAAGTACCAAAAGTATTGGGTTACTTTCGTCAAGTGATCCACAGAAAAGATATGGACAAAGAGAGTGCTCTGCTCCTAAACGCTGGAGCTCACTACGTTAAGGTACTAAAATCAAGCATGACAGCTTTAAATAATTATGCGATATGAATTTGAGGCTTACAATCCATGCCACTGGTTTGGACAATCGAACTAAGTACAACTCTTTTAAATTTTCTTGTTTAACTAGTTGGCATTATTTTGTATCGCAGGGTCTTTTGCCGTGCTATTTTATAGACCTTATCACGGTTTAAGACGCCATCTTGGCTGGGAGGCAAAGTGTAAGGACTTTATGGTGTTTGTAAAGGGATAGGATGTCAAATAATCGTCGCTGAGCGTTTACGAACTGCGAAGTAAAATTACAGGGCATTGGGATTATAGTTTCCATTTTTTAATGGAGACACCTTCGATAGTAGTATCGTAAATGGTTTGAACCCAGGAGTCATGTCATAATTAAGTGAAGTACGATCGTCCGGGTGAGTGTAGTCCTGAGAAGGACTGTTTGTGATGACATTGACTGACGTTTCGACAACCTGAGCGGAAGTCATCATCAGAGTCAAGTGATTTGTGTATGGTCAGTAGATGGTATAAGTACTCTGGTCGTTGATGTGATTGGTCAACGAAGTCGTGATGTTATTGGTCGACTGTCAGTTAATCGACTGGGACTCTGCCGAATGCGTTACATACAGTACTAATCACTACCAACGGATCGTACTGGAAAGCTGGTTTACTTACTTAGAACAGACACCACTAAACCGTTGCTTACAACTTCCCGCACCTTACAAACGACTTGTCGACGACATAAACAACGGACAAACAGACTGACCGACAACGACACGCGTACAGACATTAGTCTAACAAAAGACGGATCGAAACGCACCAATCACTGTTTACAACAGACAAACAACAGACCGACTCATTTTACTAACAATACACGTACACACATTAGACTAACAATAGACGGATCGAAACGTACCAATCACTGTGTACAGTCTTCACAGCCAATGACAACTAGGCTTAACTGACAGTCGACCAATAACATCACGACTTCGTTGACCAATCACATCAACGACCAGAGTACTTATACCATCTACTGACCATACACAAATCACTTGACTCTGATGATGACTTCCGCTCAGGTTGTCGAAACGTCAGTCAATGTCATCACAAACAGTCCTTCTCAGGACTACACTCACCCGGACGATCGTACTTCACTTAATTATGATTCGATAGTAGTGTTTGTCTGTCTACATTTGTCTGCAATTCTTTCCCTCGGGCCGAAAAATTCCGGGGAAAAAATGCAGTCGAATGCATTGTGTGGAAAAATTCGAAAAGCCACTGAGAACTTCGTCTGGTTAGGCTAAATCTCTCTAATCTTGTCAGTGGAACTCTTTGTCAGGTACCATAAATTAGCAATATCATTTCTTGTCGAGGAACAGACGCTTCAAGCATTTTTTTTAAAACGGATTCACATTCAAACACTGTAATTTCTGTTCAGCTGACATGGCGTCTTAAAACCGTGATAAGATCTCTTTACCTCTGTTTGTACTCCATGTATATGTAGACGACGAGTTTCCAGAGCTATCGAGGTGTCATTCAAGCGTTGATATCGGAGATGAAGAGACAATACAACGGAAAACCTGTGTGGAAATCTACAACAGCCATTCATGGACAAACCGCTGATATCATGGGAGCGTTCCGCAGATTCACCACTAACCATGTGAGTTCCACCAACTAATTAAAGTAAGGCTGTGTAAATGGAAGGCAAACGCATCTTATATCAGCAAACTGTCATGATATCGTTTGGGTTTCTGGATACCTGTTTTTTCTCGATTGACATTAATGACCGAGCTCACTCTTAGTTTTTTCTTTTTACTATGCCTAGTTTGATACATACCTGTATGCTACTTATGGGATATTTCAGTGGTTGTTAAACGTCAAGACTGTATTTGTCCAGTGAATAAAGGGGGTAGTTTCTAAAGAAACTGTGGTGCTGCGTCGGTGGGGAAGTTGTACACAAAAATTTAGTTTTAAAACGTAAATTGACCACCGTACAGTGATTCTAAAAACTGACGTTTCTCTCTGACGAAGGGCTAACGCTAGGAACGTCAGCTTAAAATCCCCGTACAATAGCCAATTTACATTATCAACTCCGTTGATAAAAACAAACTTTTGTGCATTTTCTATGTTCGATAACCTGAGAAAGATGCTAACTTTTGAGGGTCTGTTTGCTACCCTGTGTTCAAGGTTAGATCATCTGTCTGTTTGTTTGCTTATTCCTTGCATAAGTTTTTGTAATCGTTATTTCTGTCTAATGTGTTTCAAATCTTCAGTAGCTTTCAGTTGTTTTCATTTTCGAGCACCTCTTGCATGAGATGATTAAATGTACTAAATAGAATAAATGGAGTGTCAGCTAACTTGACAGTGCGCTAAAGTATTACTATTGTTGTTCAAATTTCAGAGAATCCAATTGTACAACGCTTTTGCCAATTCAGCAATGTGTGAAAATAACATCAGCATGTTGGACGTGTACCCCATCAGTGATTCTTATCCACCAGGAACTATCGATGGGATCCATTACAAAGATAGTGTGTTTGATACTGTTATTAATCTTTTGGAAAGATATTTTTCATCGTCCCCAGGATGTAAGTGACCACTAAAAAGGCTTCAAAAATCACAATTTAGGTGTGGCCTTTAAAAAGCGAAAGAAACAAGGAAAGTGTCGAATACCGTTGAACAGTACATAGTTGGTGAGACTTTGAATTCATTTTAAGTCATTTTTCCTGCAGCAAGAGTTGAAGGTGTGAAACATTCATTCTCCATTATAAGCTAATCAGCGGTGTGTGCTAAGAATTGTAACTTGGTTACTTAATTAGTATCTTAATGTGAAAATGAATGTACTTTTTCCTCCGACTGTTTTCGTGGAAGAGCTGTCTCAAGAATGAGTTAATATGAAAAATGTGCGTGACCGAATGGACTAAGGTGCATGTGTAACACCCCGATTTCAACAGAGGCGTGAGTAAAATCATATCCCAACACCGCCAAAAAGTTACTTTCACACAAAGTACATCTTTTCCAAGATTGAAATATTACACTGATTCCAAGTTACTTAGGAAGTGCGCGGTAGTACCAAGTCAAAATTTCTGTTCTGATACAGGTTTGTTTTCTGCCGAAAACTTTGGCCAAACGTTAAATTTTTGGTGACTAAACATTATCAAACATCGTTTGGTGACTAAACATGTTGACGTTTAAAGCCCTGGGCAAACGGTTAAAAAAAATTTGATTAAACAAAGATCAAACGTCCAAACACAAGGAGTTATTGGTCAAGCAATGGATTCAAGTTAATGAGATAACACAGTACCGATGCGCGCGCAAGACATGCCTTCTAATAGCTAGCCAAACGAACCAAACGTAACCTATCAGACAAACACGAGAACAAGAAATGATTTAAGTTTTGATTTTTAAATGTTTGATACAGTTCAAATTTAATATAACACGATCAAACATGACCAAAATGAAGCTAGCAAAAGGGTAAAACGTTTGGTCGCCAAACATTTCCCGTAATTTTGCCAAGGCTTGATACTGATGTATATAGTGATACAATGGTACAGCAGATGCCATGTATCACACTGGACTAGACTGGGACACATTATCATGGATTGTCACTCAATTTAGTCATTTGTGCTCTTTACGTGTTGCCCAAATTGTGGTTTTACTCAGTTAAAAGCAATTCCTACTGATTCTGCTGTTTCCAGTTGTGCTCGTAATTTCATAAAATTTAGAGACCGCGATTTAAATACCCAGTGGTACAGCTGCAGCCGAACAAGCGTCAACTTGCTCAAACGTGGAACCAACAACTTTTTAGAAACCGAAGAAGATTAATTATAATAATCAGACTGTGAAAAGACAGGTATAAATGTAACATGGACATTCTTACTAACACGCTGAAGAAGACATTGTCTGCCACCAGTAAAAGTACTTTCTTATTAGCTACAACGAGTTGCAAAAATACTTGAGACACTGTACGCCATTTGGCCTTGAATGATGTTTCCATGATCTTCCGCTTTCCCTCCCCCTCCCCCTCTCATCAAAGTTGTTAACGGTGCAACACCATGCTCGAAACTTTGAGGAACAACTTTGAAAGGGGGAGAGGGAGGGGGTGTGTATTGTATCTCACAAATTTGTTAGCAGCAGCGTCTTAGAGAAAGAAGAGACGTTTTTGATTGAAAATGTCTCAACAATTTTGCAACTGGTTGTAGCATTTGGGGCAACTATAAGCTCTATACGGTCAGAGAAAATATAACAAAATATACTTGGCTAAGGGGTCTAAAATCTTCTGCTTAAATAGTCGTCATAGAAACTATAAACAAGCCTCAGATGTATTGTACAATGTATACACCAACATCAACAGTCCGAATTTACGAAATGCTGTCATTTGTTAGCTAAAAGATGTTGCATTTTAGTGTGCATCCGTTTCCGGTCGAATGGGGATTGCCAGATTACTTCTCCTTCACTATTGAAATTGAATTTTAAAACAAATACGAGAATGCAGAGTTTAAACATCGAACAATGAAAAACGGGAGGAGGAAAGAGGAAAGATGGTCATATTTTTCAAACTATGTAATTCCTGAGAAACTGAATATGGCTTTTAATGACGCCGATCTTGCCAGCTTGTATTATCGCACTCACAAAAAATAAGAATTTGTCCAATATTCAAGCAGATCTATATTTGTCATCATCCTCCATATCATCATCATCATTATCATCATCATTATAACTGCTAACACCGTCATTATCATCACTATCATCAGGTTTAGTTGTATATACTGGATCAAACAAATACCGTTTTTTTCAGGAGAGGCTTGTTTTAATAGTTTTTAAACCTCCTGATCAGCATCTCGGCTCCACTTTGTTCCGCCTCAATGTTGATCAGGAGGTTTAAAAACTATTAAAACAAGCCTCTCCTGAAAGAAACAGTATTTGTTTGATCCAGTATATACTACTCAAGAGAGAGAGAGAAAAAGGTAAAGTTGCGCTCATCTAAGCCTTCCGAGTAGCCGAAAACCGGTCCCAACCGGAGCTACAAAGTTCCAAGCAGTTCCAAAAAAGAGGTGAAAGCAAAGGCAACAAAACTGGCTGGGCGGGCTGGGTATTAGAGAAGGGTGTCTTGAAATACCAATGGCAGCAAACCAGCCAGGTGAACAGCGTATCAGAGAAGGGTGGCGAGAAGCACCAATGGTAGCAAACCAACCGGGCGCTAACGAGGAACGGTCATTTAGAGACGTGCGTCTTGAAGCACCAATGAATAACCAACAGTCCACAGAAGCGATGGATGAGTGGGTGGCGAAACTTTTGGTAGAAGCCCTGACGCAAAATTCTTCCTCAACATATATGGCTGAGCAGTTAATCGACAGCGTGCCAGTTCCGAAAGTTGGAAGGAAGCAACGTCCTGTCCGTCATTTGTTAGATTACAAAGTTAACCCCAACTTGCCAAAACCGTTGCACCCGCAACTGTTCGTGCCGCCCCGTCCCCCAAGAAGAACGAGGTGTTACCGTGAAACCCTTCGAGAATTTGACCCATATGCCCCAACCAGAGGCCAACGAGAACAGGTGCGACAAGTCCTAGCGATTCAAGAGTTGGCGGCATTTGACAGGCCCGTTCGAGAAGGAGCCGAAGTCACAACAGGCCGGCGGTTCATTCGTTGGTTGAAGATTTGGACCAACAACAACAACAACTTTATTGACCCTTACACTTAAGAACATTGAAGTTTAAATGAAATAAAAAGTAAAACTAAAAGGGTCTTAGCTTCCTAAAATAACTAGAAAGTTAATTAGGCTAGGAAGCCAAATTACATCTAATAAATTACAATATTAGGGTCGAAAGAACACACACACACAATTAAACTATAGATAATTATAAATAAATAAAAGAGAGTCCGCACATCTTTTTATCTCCGCCACGTGTCTGCGTATTGGTTGCGAAACATCGAGAACGGTGATATGATTTTGCAGTACACCAACAACCGTGGTTCCCCGTGGTTCCACACCTTGGCAGCGGCGGAAATGTGGTTAAACGAAAAGGAGGAAGAAAGGGTAGGAATGGAGGGAGGGACCATCAGCCGGCCAATCACAAAATGGGTCTTCGAGGGTTTTGAGCTTCTCGATGTCAAAGCGGTCCTTGACCATCAGCCGTTGGTGGGAACCTTATCCTCTCCCAGAGTGATTGAGAAATCTTGCGCATTCTCGCCAAATGCTCGCGTTGCACACCTTCCAGGACAACTTGTTTTTATGGCGGTGTCTGGCAGTTTATCAAGGGGCCAGAGTAGACCGTTGTACAGCCGACGCAAGGCGATTAGCGCAGGCGTATTGTGATGATTTCATTTTGTTTCCAATTCTTCGTGTTAGTGTTAATTATTCGTTGTAGTGTTTAGCTTGTAATTACAGGTGTTTTGTTATTATAAGAATAGCTAGTAAGTTTATTGTACTTAAGTGTTAATTTAGTAAAGCGTTATCGTAGGAGTGTGAGGTATCATGTTTTAACAATATGTAAGATAAGTGTTGTAAATGAATTAGCATAAACATATAAATGATAGGAGTAAACGCCATGTGCTGCAGTTGGAAGGAAAGAAAGTGGGAGAGAAGCAAGAAGAAGGAAAGTTTGCGAACTGAAAGGTCGAAGGCCACGACGCTCAAGAAAACCACTACCAAGATCCATTGGTAGGAGCCAGCTGTGTATCCCAGACAAAACCCCTTTGTCGGCGGCGGCGAGCGTGAATGTGTTGGAAAAAGCGAGTACGAAGGAGAAAGATGGAAGCTAAGAGCTAGAGCAAGGTAAAGAAGGAGGGCGCTGAAGGTGAAGAAAGATTGTGAGAAGGTTGATGGTCGTAGGTTGTTTTCGGTTTATTTGTTATTGAAAGAGTATCAAGGACAAGGAATTACGGACTATCAAAGAACTGAACTGCAAATAATTTAACTGTAAATAATTAGTTTAGTAGTTAAGTGTCAGTTTTGTTATCGTTTAGGTTTTAAAATTACTCTAGGTAAAGTTATTTAAGAATTAGTTTTACTTTGTATTATTATTAGTATCCTATTTAAAACAAGTTATTTCTAGTGTAATTGTTCAGTGTAATAAATACTTGTAGACTTATGTTTTGTTGTTGCGTGTTTTCTCGGGTTTGTTTATGCCTAGTGTTTTTGTTTGTTAAAGAGTGCCCACCTTTGTGGCGCGGTTTCGTCACACGTATTTCAGCCAACAGTGTCGTGATGTCCCCAAGACGTCACTTGACGAGTGGGACAAGGTCGAGCAGTTCCTCAACAAGAACAAGCCTTTTCATGAGTGGACAGGCATCCGTGTCTATGAGCCGTTGCGGGAGAGAAACGAGAGCATTATCTGGAGTCTCTGGTGACCCGCACCGCCAAAAGTTCGAAACCTCGTGAAAATCGGTGTTTTCGAAGGACACGCATTTCTGATCAAAGAAATAGAACGTTTGGCTCAAGTTTACTCGTGCAAAGAATGTCATGCAAGATTTACACAAGTTTGCCATCTTTACAGACATATATCGACGTGTTCTCGAGGTGAAACAAAAATCTTCTGCCCCAACAAGCAGCTTGAAGCGCCTCAGACCGCCTTTGAACAGTCTTTCTTTCCAAAAACCAACAACAGCGCAGCTTCCATTGCCTGGTTGGAAAGAGAAGCCAGGCAGCGGAGAGTTCACACTCATCACGGGAGGTGTGGACATGGTGGGGAAAGGTGAGTAGAAAAAGGGGCAGTGGACGGTTTCCATGCAGCCACGAGAACAGTTTTCCTGTTCCACGGTTGCTTTTTCCATGGTTGTCCCAGGTGCTTCCCAGAACGGGAGAAACGTCTGGTGCATGGGGCGAAAGCGTCAACCATGTTCGCTAAAACCCAAGAACGCACCAACTGGCTGAGAAGGGTGGGTTACACGGTAGTGGAGAAGTGGGAATGCAAAGTTGGGGATTTTCCGCCAGCGAACTTTCTACCGAAGAGCACGAAACCGAATCCGCACGCAATCTTGTTCGACTTCGAGGCCATTAGTGACAAAAACTGGCGAAAAGAGCCAACCGAAACGCTTGTGCTGGAAAGCGCTCACGCTCCCATCTTGGTGTCAGTCGGTGACACGCTCAAACCGGAACCGACACACATTTGTGAAAGAGACCCAAAAGAGCTCTGTCGCAAGTTCACGGAAGAATTGGAAAAGCGAGGAAAAGCAATCCGGGAGGTCGCACAAGCAGAGTTCATGCCGGCCGACATTGAATTCTTCAAGAAGAAACAGCGTGCAAAGATCGAGGACTGGTGCAATCAGGTCCTGGTCCTTGGGTTCAACTCAGAGCGGTACGATCTCAACCTGATCAAATGTTATTTCTGACGATTGAGCAAGCTGGAATAACTATTTTGTCGGCACGAGATACGAAAAGGGCCTGGGTTCCAGGCCGGGGCATCATGGGTAGGGTTGCAGAGGTATATAAGACCAGGTATAACACGTAGTTGTCATCTAGGCTTCAGAACCAACCGCGTTCTGTCCTTTTCAGTTCGTTTAATTTTTTCTCTTTGCCGTGCGTAATGTCGGTTACCAGAAAAAAGGAAGTGTCAGACCTAATTAAAGCCAACAACGAGCAGTTAATGGCCTCCTTTAAGGAGCTGCTGAACGACACTGTAGGTCAGATTAAGCGTGCCAACGAAACTTCGACGGAACAACAAATGAAAGAGATAAAGAAATTGAAATTTCAAGAACCACACAAGTTTAAGAGAAAGGCCAACGAGGACCAGTACAAGTTTAATCTTAAACTTGCGGAGACCTTTGACAGCGCCAAGTCCGCCGCTGAGAAGTCCAACCTTGAAAGAGTGAAGTCGGACCTCGAAGAAGGTGAGAAAGTGCTTGTGGAACGGCAAAAACATGTTCTCCTTGCTGACAAGTCTGAATACGGTTGGAGTACGGTCGAAGAGTACAAACAACACGATCTAGCAGATGATTTGGAGGACGAAAAACGTATCTACAGTGCTGAGAGACGTGCCCGTGCAGTTATGTCTTCTCGAAAGAAGAAGAAGTCTTCAGCAATGGCCGCGACCAAAAGATCTCCGCTCCGCGGGTCGGTTTTGTCTTCAAGTTCCCAATCCCAAACTCAGTCCTTCCAGCCAGCCACTGCCACTTTTGGTTACCTGCCTCGTCGTCCTAACATTGGCACATGCTTCGCTTGTAGAAAGACCGGGCATTGGCGTGCCTGTTGCCCCGCGATGACCACGCAGTCCGGCTCTCCAACTTCAAAGTGACTAGATGAGCAGGATTTATCAGGTGTAGTCCTGTCTTGTTTTGATCGTAATGATTTTATTTTGGAAGCTTTGAGCGATAGTCAGCCTGATTCCAGTTCTCATCCAGCTTCTTGCAATGTTTTCCCGCTAGTTTTAAGCTCGTTTAAACATCAAAAATGTTTTGCTGATATTGATACTCCCGCTCAGCCTTCAGTTCGTAGAGGACTTCGAAAATGCATTGATTTTTGGCGTTCAGTAGAAGTTTCTCAGTTCATACAGAATGTTATTAGCCAGGGTTACAAAATTCCGTTTTTTCATCTTCCCACACCTTTTTCCCAAGCTAGCAATGCCTCTGCTCGTAACAATAGTGCCTTTGTGTCTGAAGCTGTTAATGACCTACTCAAGCTTAACCTTGTTGAAGAAATTTTTTGCGCGCCGGTCATTATTAATCCGCTCTCCGTTTCTACTCGCAGTTCGGGCAAACAAAGACTGATCTTAGATCTGAGGCATGTAAACGCTTTCATCTACAAGCAAAAGTGTGAAGACTTGTCCGTGGCCACTTAGATTTTCGACAAGGACTATTATTTATTTAAATTTGATCTGAAGTCCGGTTACCGTCATATTGAAATTTTCTCAGAGCACCGCAAATACCTTGCTTTTGCTTGGGATTTTGGTACTGGGAAGTTCAGATATTTTCAATTTTGCGTTCTTCCGTGTGGCCTTTATTCTGCTCCTTTTATTTTCACCAAGATTCTCAAACCGCTCCAAAAATCCTGGAGAAGTCGAGGCATTCCTATTGCCATTATCCTGGACGATGGCCTAGGAGGGGGAATCGATCAAGTTTCTGCCAAAATTACCAGGTTAGCCGTTCATTCCAACCAGGAAAAGTCCGTTTGGGAACAAGTTCAAGTTTTTACATGGCTAGGAGTTGTTCTTAACACCATTGATGGTTCTGTTCAGGCCACTGTTGAACGCATTGACAAATTGACCTCCGACCTCGGGACGTTTCAGGCATTGTCTTCACAACAGTCTGTTCGCAAGGTGCACGTTAAAAACGTCGCTAGCGTTGCGGGCCAGATTATTTCCCTTTCTTCTTGCGTGGGGTCAGTTACCCGTATTATGACCAGGCATCTCTTTTCAGTGGTGAAACTAGAATGTTGAGTCTATTCTTCTTAGTGGCAGCAGGAAATTGGATCTGCAGGCGTTAGCTCGTGAAGCCTTTCAGATTTGCTTTAAGTATCGCATTTCTCTTGATGCTAGATGGATCCCTAGGGATCTTAATGTCAGAGCTGACTTTATCAGTAAGCTTGTTGACTTCGACGATTATGCTATTAGTGATTCTGTTTTTCAGAGTATTAATAATCACTGGGGTCCGCATACCGTCGATAGGTTCGCCTGTAGTTACAACACCAAACTGCCAAGATTTAATTCCAGGTTTTTTCAGCCCGGCTGTGAGGCAGTTGACGCCTTCTCTCAGGACTGGGGAGACGACAATAAGTGGCCCTGTCCCCCGGTGTGTCTAATTGTCAGAGGTCTTAGACACATGGAAGTGTGTCTTGCCAGAGGAACCCTAATTTTACCGGTATGGAAGTCATCGTTCTTCTGGAACGTCTGCGCAACCGATGGTGTGCACTGGAACAGATTCGTTATTGACTGGGTTTACTTGCCCAAGTTTCAGGGTTTATTTGTCAAAGGGAAAGCCCGTCATTCCCTTTTTGGCACCAGACCCCTTGATTTTGATGTTGTTGCGCTGCGAGTCGACTTTCGCCGCCCCAGGCCCCCTTTATGTCGCGAGGGGTTTTGCACTTTGCCTTATGGAAAGTGTGACTCTTGTAATTAGACGCTACTTTAGTTAAGCTTTTGTTCACCTTCGCGTGAGCTGCCTAATATGTTTTCATGTAGGTTTTGTTTGGTCCCACCGTGGTACCATGCTTTTCATGCAATAAAGGGTTTATTTATTCGTTACTTTTTTACGCGTTCATTTCCTCCTGTCATCTCTCCCGTCTCTTACCTGTTTGCCTTGGTTCCTGATATTGGTTTTTTTTCTCAGTACTTCTCGCCTATTTTTTTGTTTTCTAGATATCTTCCAATCTGGTTTTTGGGACTTTGATCAGGACTTTCTGCTGGACGGTCCCATCCAGGGGTTAGCTGACAGATTGAAGACGTCAGTACTGTCCTCAAAGGCCAACAGTGCATCCTTGCTGTACTACCGTGCTTACCGCAAGTGGAAGTAATTCGCCATTAGTATCTTTGACGGAAATGCTTTCCCCGATAAACCCTTTCAGGTTGCATTGTACTTGCAACACCTTATTGAGACATCGCATTCCCCTAATGTAATTGATTCTGCCTTTTATGGCATAAAGTGGGCACATAGTATGACAGGTATCCCCTCCCCCACTGATAAACCTATTGTCGAGGCTGTCAGGTCTGCTTCAAAAAGAATTCTTGGTACTGCTGTTATTAACCACAAGATCTTATTAGCCGTTCTAACCTTGATAACCCTGTTGAATTGCGCAACATTACCTTGTATGTTTTGTCATTTGCCGGCTTCTTTAGGTTCGATGACGTGTCTAGGATAAGGAGGAATGACATTTTCTTTCACGAGGGATTCATGGTTATTAAAGTCCCCAAAAGTAAGAACGACCAGCTTCGTCGGGGAGACGAAGTAGTTATTTCTGAGCTTTCTAGTTACGCGTGTCCTGTCAAGCTCCTTAAAAAGTATCTTACCAAATTTCGAATACCTCCAGATTCCAGGGATCTGATTTTTAGACCCATTTCTCGGGGAAAGGATTCTTGTAAGTTGATAGCCCCTGATAAGCCTATTAGTTACGGCACTATGAGAGAAGCTTTCAGGCGGGATTTGAAGTCCATTGGGGCTGACCCTTCCAAGTTCGGGCTGCACTCTCTGTGTTCCGGTGGCGCGACTATGGCTGCTAAAAGGCGGTGTCAGGGACAGAGTGTTTCAGCGACACGGTCGCTAGAAGTCGGTGCAAGATAAAGACATATATGTTGATGACGCACTAGATCAAAGACTTTCTGTTTCCAAATTCCTTGGGCTCTAAGCCATGTAAGCTATTAGTGTTTATTTATCACGCCTTTTGCCCAATTCTTTGTCACTCTATATAGGGATGGTTCTCGCCAGGCCCTTCCAAAATAAACTTATTTGGTTCAGCGATGCTGTGTTGCTTTTTGTTGTGGAGTGGAGACAAAATAGAGCATTTCGTAGAGCGAATCGTAGGCGAGGAGGGCACAGTCAGAGTGGCCAAAAGCGCAAACAAAATCATGTACATGTCGAGCAAGGATTTCAGGTTCTTGGATATGATTAATTACCTTGCGCCGGGGACAAGTTACGACAGGTGGGTAAAAGCTTACGGCTACAAACTTGAAAAGTCGTGGTTTCCGTACGAGTGGTTCGACACATCGGAAAAGTTGGATTTTCCGGGGTTGCCAGATTACCCAGCGTGGTAACACTGACTTTGTCGGAGTGGAAGGATTGTAAACGAGTGTTTGAAGAAAAGGGAATGCGAACGTTTGCCGACTGGTTAAAACATTACAACAACTTGGACGTCGCGCCAGGGCTAGAGGCATTGCAAAAAATGCGAGAGTTTTACACTGAGAAAGGAATTGACATTATGAAGGACGCGGTCGGTATTCCGGAAGTAACTTTGCAATATTTGCTGATAGGTTCACTTGAGCGACAAGCCGAAAAACGTGCCAAAAGATTGATTGAAAAAGAGGCCGAACTCTGGACACCTTGTCATGAAGAACACAACATGTTGAAAGAAGCAGTTGTCGGCGGCCCAAGCCTAGTCTTTACACGACATCACGAAGCGGGAGTTACCAGAATCAGATCTCATCGAGAAAAAAACCCGAAGCTTTGTCAAAAAATTCTGGGGTTTGACGCAAACGGTTTGTACTTATCAAAAAAACGATGGCCAAAGACATGCCTTTGCAGAAAAGGAGAAGTTAAACGTTTTGGCGCTCCTGTCTTCTCGGCGCCAGATTTTACGAAAAGAGTGCTGGGCAAACAATGGTTTGGGTTTGCCGAAGTAGACATCAAAATTCCGCGGAAGCTGTGGAAAAAATTCGAAGAGATGCCACCATTCTTCATCAAAAGGGAAGCGCCGAAGAGGTGGTTCCAAAGCACATGGTCGATTATAGGCAAAAAACAGCGCGGACCAGGACCTCAACGAAGAAATTGCTGGGCACACTTTCCGCGAAGAAGACGTTGATCTACGAGCCGTTGCTGCAGTGATACTCGGCCCACGGGGCGGTGATCACAGCAGTTCACCGGACCATCAACTACAAGCAACAAAAGATCTTCGAATGGTTCGTAGATGAAGTGACGGAGGCAAGGCGAACGGGAGACGAACACAAAGAAAAGGCTATTCTGGGGGACATTTTCAAGTTGTTGGGGAACAGCGCGTACGGCAAGATGATAGAGGCGATAGAGAGGCAAACGAACGTGGTCTACACAAAAGACGAAAAAGTCTTCGACAGAGCCTTGCGAAGTGTGTACATTGAGGACCTGGATGAGATCGGAGAGGCGCACGAGTTGGAAAGCAGAAAGCCGCGAGTCACAATCAACCGGGCATTCCAAGTGGGCATCGCGGTGTATCAGCTGGCCAAGTTGCGGATGTTGGAGTTCTATTACGAATTCCTGGACAGGTTCGTCGCTCGCCAAGATTTCGAGCTGATCGAGATGGTCACGGACAGCAATTATCTGGCAATTTCGAGGGAAAGTTTGGAAGAGGTCGTTAAACCAGAAATGCGGGAAGTGTTCGAGGCAGAAAAAAAGCAATGGCTGACTTAGGACAAGAAGAGCAGCCGAAGGCCCGGGCTGTTCTAGTTGGAGTTCGAGGGGCGGCGGATAATCGCCCTCTGCTCAAAGTGTTATTTCGCCGAGCCTGAGTCCGACAAGGAGGCCAAGCTCAGCACCAAGGGAATGTCAAAGGCGCAGAACGAGCTCACCTGGGGCAGGTTCAAGGCGGTGCTCCAAAGCAGCCAAGACATGGTGACGAACAGAGGGTTCTGCATGCGAGACGGGCGGATGATGACGTACGAGCAGACAAAAAAAGGGTTGATCGCATACTACGACAAGCGGTGGGTGCTGGAAGACGGGCTGCACACCGAGCCTCTCGAGTATCACATTCTGGTGAAGGAATGCAGATTCAGTTCTTTCCGCTGTGCGCAGGTCGGGAGTTTCAACGGTGGCGATGAAGGAGAAAGGGCCGGCAAAGCAGGTAACGAAGGCTTGGTCCAACAGCCGGCGTCTGAGGTTGTTCGTTCGACTCACTTTCAAGCACCGTCCAGGCCCCCCGATTGGGTCCAGCTAGCGGTGGTGCGCCACATAGAAGCCAGGCACAGATGGCGCCGGCCTTGTGGGAAGCGCGTCTCTCGGAGGGCGTCCGCGACCACGATTCATTTCCATTTCCGAGCAGAGGTCTCTGTCCAATTCGCCGGGTTTTGTGAGGGGTATTTCTGGGTGGGACAACCATCAATTCTTCGAGAACGAAGCTGCGTTTCGGGGGATCGCCGTCGTCGTCTGCAGGCGCAAGCCAATACATGACAGGCTGGTTTGGTTTGATCATGGCCCGGCCAAGCGTAAAAGTTTTCAACGACCAGACCGGATCAGTGGCCCTTCTTGTTCCACCTTCTAACTCCCCAGGTTGGAACAAATAGCGAACTTCCACATCCGGTGGAAGAGTTTTTTCAGCCTTACCAACAGGTCTAAAATAAAGGGTTGCCGGGGCCGCAAAAACGGTCTTCTGCTTGATAGCTTCCTTCGGTTTTCTTCCTATTAGTCGTTTGACCTGTTGGTTGAGCGCGGCGACAACTTCTGGAAGCCTCCACACCACAGAACGTTGGCCTTCAGGCAGACGCATCTCGACAGCGTATTGGTGGCCAAACAGTCGCTCGGCAAAGGTGGGGTTAAACCGCTCGACAATTGCTTGGTCGCTGTGAACTTCGACATGCCCACGCCGGATGGTCGTTCCATGACTTTCCATCACTTTCGGGACAGTGCCCATGAACTCGCGTCCAGGGTCAACTTGCAGCCGTTTCGGCCATTTCAAAGGTCCTCGTTTGTAAATTTTTCGAAAGCCCGGGCGACTTCGTCAGAATTTTAAGAGGTCAAAGGTTCGGCTTCCTTGAAACGGCTGGCCACGTCAACAACGGTCAGCACATATTTGATAACTTTGCGTCCGACTTTGTCGTCCGGCATGAGGAGCAGATCGGCTTGGTGCGCCGCGTTGGGCGTGGGCAAGTCGAAATTTTGGGCGAGGAACGTTCTGAGGGGGAAGATAGATCTGCCAAAGAGCCTGCTTCGTCAACCATTTTTCCGCAACGTCTTCTGAAACCTTGGCGGCCTGGGCCAATTTTTTTACCGCACTCAACCCTTTCCAGTAACCGCACGGGCTGTAATAGATCCGTGAAAGCCGTTTTGAAGCCGTGCTCATTACATAAAGTTGTGGAAGGATGGAGATCCCGTGCTGCCCGGGTGAAAAAATGGTCAAGAACCCTCGAAACCTGTTTGAGCTCGTTTTCCCAAAGTGTGGAAGGCTGGAGATACTTGATACAGCCACCCAAGACGTCCGAAGAGAAATTGTTGGGTGGAAGCCGAGGGCGGTTTCGCACGCCCACCTTCACAAGGTCCTCGAGAGGTACGGAATCCTCCACCCCGTTAACGCCGTTGTTTTGGGCGGGCAAGAAGTGGAAAGCCTTTCGCGGTGGGTTTTCCTGGGTAACCTGATTCAAGAAATGCAACGGCATTCCGGGCGTTCAGTCACCTATGTTTGTTTTCTGCACGATTACTTTCACGTAGTCCCGGAGGAATTTTGGCCACAAAAAAGGGTCATTCTCCAGCGGCTTTCGCCAGCTTACAAAAGCATCACCGAAAGGACGCGGGCGGAGGCGTTTCGGAGGTTCAGGGGGTGGTGGAGCGCTCCTCATTTCGCAATGAACAATTTGCCATAGGCGGTCTGGACATTGACAGGAATTCCCATGCAGTGGTCGCTGAGAAAGTCGTCGACCATTTTCAGCTTGTCAAGAAACTCTTTTTCGTCGTATCAAACTTTGCATATTGTCATGGTTAGGATTTTTTAAGACAATGAGGCTTTTGTTTTTTTTTCCTTTGGGACTTTAGAGCGAAATCACGCTTGGCTTAGATCGGATCCAAGTCGGTAAATTGTAGGTGATGACAATTTTGTACCCAGCGGTAGTCCACTGGTGACAAAATATCTGTTACTGAGATAGACGAACGGGGGCTAGGCGCGCGAACTGGGAAACACTTGTCGCGGACATAAAATGTTTCTAGACAATCAGAAACAGTTTTTGTTACCCGGACACAAAATCCGCAACAAATCTTGCGCGCTCGGGGAAACGGGGAAACATTTGTGTCGGCAACAATGTGTCTTCGTTTGCCAGGGCCTTAAGAAGTATTACAGCTCTCTCGAACCCGCTAGGCGGGTGAATTGTTATTTTTCGGCATGTTGGTGTTTTTACACTCAACTGCGTTTCGCTTTACTCAAGGTGTGAGCAAAATTGCTGTCGGCTTTGTTTCAAAAGTTTGATGCTCGGTTTATGTTTAATTCTCTGCGAACGCAATCTCGTGCATACGG
Source organism: Galaxea fascicularis (assembly GCA_948470475.1). Classification (NCBI taxonomy): domain Eukaryota; kingdom Metazoa; phylum Cnidaria; class Anthozoa; order Scleractinia; family Euphylliidae; genus Galaxea; species Galaxea fascicularis. The sequence goes on from OX419338.1 coordinate 21,891,188, forward strand.
CTTATGTTTTTTGTTCGGTTTTGAATGAATTTTATTTTATATTTACTTCGTGCATGGCGTTATTATGCTATCAGCGGCGTTAAGACTGATGGTAAAAGAAATCGGCACCACAGCCGGCAAACATTTGCAAACAAAAAGTGTCATTATAGTACCTTTTTCCATTTGAGTGATTTTATGCGTTTTCAACCTTTCTTGTGCTAACATCTCTGCGAGGACCATCACTCCTTCGATGTTCACGTTGAAAAATCGTGTATTTTGCATGGTAAACGGTATAGAAGTCTTAGCACTGTTCACACCGGTCCATTATGACAACATTCAAAATTTTTTCATAATACGCCCCCATCGTAAGTGTTGAGATTCAACTTGACCACAAAGTTTCTCAAGTCTTGAGGATTTCCCTGTGCCCAGCAGGTTATCTGTGTTGTACCCTGAGGGATTTCTAAGAAATTCCCCCACGTTGTTGTGTAAAAGGGGGTTTATGCTGAAATTATGCGTCTGCTTGACAAGTAGATTTTGGTGTGCACAGCTTCGCGATTTTGTTGACTGAATCTGAAACAGACGAGATTGATCTCCCCTCCAGCGAAAGCGTCGAAGGGGAACCAAGCGTTGCGTTCAAAACTGAAGTAGACCCAAGTATCGGAGTCCTGCGGTGGAAATCGCACTTTTCCCTCGATCCAAACGGACATCCCCGGAATTGTAGCCCGTTTTTCAAACTTCGTAGGAGCCTGAACGTACAGCAAGTCTCCGCTCCTTGAGAGAAGCGTGAACCCCCCCCCCCCTCTTTCAATGCATACCCATTGAGGTCGTTGTCTTTTTGCAGCATGATGTTGTCACTTTGAAAGGAAAGAACCTCGTGGACCCCGTGACCGTTCAGATCCAGGTCACCGTGCATTTTTGTTTGCCCATTTTCGTCAACTTCGAACCCTCCCCCGTTTTTCCCGATGACGCTGTACGCGTTTGTATTCAAATCATTGTGCAGGCTGATCACCCCGTCCGAATCGAAAGAGAACCCGCTAGTGCCATCATTCATGATCCTGTGCCCGTAAAGGTCGAGGTCGGTCTGGAGCTCCATCCGCCCGTTTTCCAGCACGTAGAGTGTGTCGAAAACCCGCGGGTCAACATTCGGAACGTAGCCTTGAACCCCGTAAACGACTATCCTCCCCGTTGTTTCCCCTGACGTTCGCCCGTGCAAATCGAGGTAAAGGTACTGCATCCCGACACTGCTCCATCTGTGAAAGTGGATGAGAGCTCTTACGTAGCCCGAAACGCCATTCGTTTGTGGAATCGTTTTGGATGTCTGGCTGTGGATCGATAGGGTGGTCGCGGACGCGTTGACACTTGCCAGCCCAACTCGACGGAAAAAAATTCGACGACGAAAGTGTAATAGCCGGGCGGGAGCTGGTGCATGTTGAAGCCGATTCGTGAGCGGTAGCTGTTGCTTCCGGCATCTTTGACGAGGGTGAAATCGTACGCATTATGGTCGATCCTGTGGAGGGAGCACGCGAAACGGCTGATACCGTTGATGATCAGGTTGTTTTCACTCGACGATTCATCGACATCGTTCATCAGGTACTTGAAGAAATTTTTCTGGTGCCCGGACTGTGAGGAATACGTTCCGTCGACAAATTTCTTGTACTCTGAGGTGATCTGTGTGTGCAGGTCGCTCGCGTATTTTTTGTCGTCGGCAGGATTGTCAGGGAGGTTGACGACGTTGTTCCCGTCGGCGTTGAGAGAAGCCAACATCTTGTTCTTGCCGAAGACACTCAAACATTGTTCGTCGACTTACTGTTCGGTGGTCGCGTTTTCCCGTTCCGTAGGAGGGGCAAGGTTGATGATTTGGTTGTTGTTGATGTCGAAATCTGTCTGAGGGATTGCGTCGAGTTTGGCCGCCAACCGGTGTCCACGTATCGTTTGTTAATCGCGTCTGAAGGATCGCTGGAATCGTCTGCGTTCTTCAGTTTGACAATTTTGTGCCCATCCATGTCCAGATTCGCGACCATGACATTTCTCCCTTTCCGGTCCAGATAATCGTCCAACTGAGATTCAAGATACCTTTCGTTGACGGCGTATTGCTCGTTGACCGGATCAAGCATGTTGGCGACGCGGTTTTCATTCATGGTCAAGTTCGCTGTCATGAAGTTGGAGCCGTCGCGTTTCAAGAAAGAACCATCTGCTGCACTCCCTTGCGGTTCGGGCGATCCTTGAGGGCCTTGTGTTCCTCGTCTCCCTGCAATACCTTGTGGTCCTGGAGGTCCTCCAATCCGCGAGGGCCGACATCGCCTTTGTCGCCTTTGTCGCCCTTGTCGCCTTTGTCACCTTTCGGCCCCGGCTGACCGCGGTCGCCTTTCGACCCCCGTGCTCCCGTCGGCCCCCGTACGCCAGCCGGGCCTGCAGGGCCTTCTTCTCCTTGAGGCCCCTGAGGGCCCTGAGGGCCTTGAGCGCCTGCCGGCCCGGGCGCCCCTGTATCCCCTGTATCCCCCCTAAGTTTGTCAACGGGTCTGAGATCGACTCCATAATAATAGGCTTTCCTCCACAGACTCGCGTCAAAGTGTTCTGTTAACGACTCGATGAAAGGTTCCTCGCGTGTATTGCCAAGATATTTGCCTTCTTCGTCAAACAAGTTGTTCTCATGATCGTCATAAACACAGTAAATGTTCCCAAAAAAAACTTTCATTGCGCTTTGAGGCCCACTCGGGCTACTCCAGTGAATTTTTTTTCCAAAAACTTTACGATGTCATTTCTCAAAATTTCCATGGCCTAGGCATTAGCCACGATCTACATGACTGTCTTGTCATTGAACTTGAGATCAACCAATTTCAAACCGGCATCCGTTGCGCCAAAGGGCAGCGCCAAAACGAAATTTCCGAACGGCCGCGTCATAGTTCCGGTATATCGTCATCGAAATTTTTTGCCACCTTTTTCTCGGGCTTTTCGTAGTAGAAGAACGATAACTTCTCCGCGGTGGCACGGTAGAGGAGGTCGTGGTCCACCCCCAGCTCGTCGGCGATCCGCTTGTTCTCCCGCGGGAGGGAGCGAAAAAGGCAGAAGTGGCTGCAGTTGTCCCGGATGTTCTTGGGGACCTTGTAAAAAGTCTGGGTGAGGTAGATGACACTGCAGTTTCGGTGCTGGCCGTTAATGAAATAGTTGATGATGTCGTTTTGGTTCTTGTCTCAAACCAGGTCATCGAAGACGACGATTTTTTGGTTGTCGGCCGGCAGTTCCTCGAGCGGGATGATGTCGTCCCCGCCCCCGGGCGTCTCGATGACCTGGTAGCCGACCTTTGGGTCAATGGTTTTGGCAAAGTCGTCCAGAAGGGCCTGGTACTTGTTCTAGTGGAGGTTCTTCGAGTACAAGAAAATCTTATCGAACTCCAGCAGGGTGTAAAGCATGTGGAGAAGGATGAATGTTTTGCCCGAATTGCTGGGGCCGCAGATTAGTATCCTAAGAATGTCCGCTGGCATAGAAGGGTGTCCTCGCCGATAACCGCTAGTGGTGGCTGATAGAACGGGATCGTAGTTGGGAATCCGTTGTACATCTTTGCCCGACAATGTCGATGAAGAAGCGGTGCCAGCAAGCGGCGAAAGCGGCCGAGCTTGAAGCACAAAATGCCGAAATTCGCAAAATGTTTAAGAAACAAAGAATTGCTGATGAGGTGGGGCAGATTAAGGCGGAAAAGCTTTTCACCCTAATCACGAGACGGATGGGCCGTCGGGGAACAGTGCAAGAACGTCCGGATTACGGAAACGGCGGAGAAGAAAGAGAGTGGCCTGCACCCCCGCCCCCAATAGAGGATGAGGAAGAGTGGCCTGCACCCCCGCCCCCAATAAACGATGGGGAAGAATGGCAAGAACCTCCGCCGGGGTTTGCGGAGGATGAGGAAGAGTTGCAAGAACCTCCGCCAGGGTTTACGGAAGAGGCAGACCCCTCGGCGCCTTTGTTGGGAATGCAATGGAACAAGCAGCAAATGGCGGCCTTTGTTGACAAAAATTACACTCGCCACCTTTTGGGAACTGCGAAAAGTCGCCCCACAAAATTTATGAAAGAAGGGAACCCTTTGGTAACGGTAAAAGAAGGGCCTATGAAAGGTTTTACAAAGGGAGATATTGAAATGATGATACCGCTTATCATGGCGAAACAAGAAAAGCTAAAACTCGTTTGATGAACATTCTAAAGTTTTCCGGTGTCCTTAACCTACGACAACTCTCGGCTTTTACTCATGAGAACCCGCCGTTTAGGTTTGAAGCAGTTTCCGTGCCCTTCGTGCGGGCTCAACTGCATCGTCTCAAAGCGGGAAAGGCTGTAGGTTTAGATAACATCCCTGCCCGACTTTTGAAAGACGCGGCGGACACTGTTGCCAAACCCTTAACTATCATCTTAAACGCCTCGCTGCAGTCTGGTCGAGTTCCTGATGACTGGAAGGCTGCACGAGTTATTCCTTTGTTCAAGAAAGGTAAGGCTGAGGATAGGGATAACTACCGTCCGATTTCTATACTCCCCATTGTCATGGATTAGCATATTCAAATTAGGCTCGTGTATTTAAGTGGGTTCGAATATTCAATAAAGTCAGTTCACGCCTGGCTGCGGGCAGCCATATCTTGTCCAGTTTGTCTCTACAATATATTACATTTGGCGACGAGGATGGCTTCGTATATTGGTAGAGTCGGTGAGTTCTGCCGGGACAAGGAGACGTTCTGTACATATGTGGAGCGCATGGAGATGTTTTATACGGCGAACAACATTGTCGAGACTCCGGGTACAGAACACGTGGCCGCGAATCGACGTGTCGCCGAGCAGAAGAAGGCAATATTTCTTGCTGAAGTCGGTCCGGAAGTTTATTCAGTGTTAAGTAATTTGTTGTCGCCGGCGAAACCTACAGATACATCTTTGGCGGATATTGTACAGACGCTAAAGAATCATTACGATCCTGCTCCTTTGGAGATTACGGAAAGCTTTCACTTCGGCATGCGAAATCAACAAACGGATGAGTCGATTAGTGATTACATTGTGGCCTTAAAAAAACTGTCGATCCACTGTAACTATGGAGAATTCTTGAACCGAGCACTGAGGGACAGGTTTGTTTGCGGTTTAAACAATGTGAAAATTCAGAATAAGTTGTTGAATACATCAAGCTTGACGTTTGACACTGCGTGTAACATTGCCATTGCTATGGAGCTGGCAGAGAGGAATAGCCGTGAATTTAGACCGAACCATGGTTCAGGGACGGGAACGACGATTTCAGTTAATAAAGTCAGTTCTGGTGACAGTGGGAATAGCAGGCAGCTAGATGCAAAGTGTTCACGGTGCAATGGCAACCACTCGTTCAGGTCTTGCAGATTTAAGAGCGCAAGGTGTTGTAAGTGTCAGCAGGTCGGGCATATCGCTTCTGCGTGTAAGAGTGGCGCTTCCGGAAGGCAAAACAAGGGAAGAGTTCAGAATTTGGCAGTCGATGATCAGACCCCTGATAAAGATGGAATTCAGGGTTTAGACGATGAGTTGGGTATTTTTGGGCTTTTTGCTACGAACAGCGGCAGAGCGAGTAAGGGCTATCTTGTAGAGGTGGAGATTAATGGTGAGAGTATCAACATGGAGGTTGACACGGCAGCAGATTTTTCTATTATGAGTAGAGATACTTACATCAAGAGGTTCAAATCTTTTCCACTTCAGAACACTGACGTGAAGCTCAAGACCTACTCTGGTGAAACATTAAGCACGTGTGGTCAGATGCTGTGCAAGGTTGTTTATAGCGGACAAGAATACATTCTTCCGATGATTGTAGCTGAAAACGAGGGCAAGCCAACTTTGCTGGGGCGGAATTGGAATGAGGTTTTCAGTTTGAACGGAACGTTGAAGAATGAGGAGTTGGACTGCATTCTTAACAAGCATGCTGATCTGTTTAGAGAAGGATATGATGGCATGAAGGGAATAGAAGCGCACATCCGCGTTCGTGAGGGGGCAAGTCCAATTTACTTCAAGTCGCGCCCTGTCCCGTATGCATTGAGGGAGGCTGTGGAGGCGGAGCTTAATAAGTTAGAGGAACATGGAGTTATCGTCAAGGTCGACCGCAGTGACTGGGCGAGCCCTATTGTTGTTGTGCCAAAGGTTGACGGTTCTGTCAGAATATGCGGCGATTACAAGGTAACCATTAATCAGGTGGTTGATGATGAACAGTATCCTCTCCCAACTGCACAGGACTTGTACTCCACACTGGCTGGGTCCAAGGTATTTTCGAAACTTGACCTCACACATGCTTATGCGCAAATGAGTATTGATGAAGCAAGCCAAAAGTACCTGTGTATTAACACTCATAAGGGACTGTATGCGTATACAAAGTTGCCCTACGGTGTCAAGTCCGCGCCGAAGATTTTCCAGGCAACCATGGATAAAATCTTGCAAGGTGTGGAGAAGTGCGTATGTAATCAAGATGATATTCTTGTCGGTGGTGTTGATGCGGAAGAAAATTTGGAGATCGTAGGAGAAGTGTTAGAGAGACTGCAGAAGTACAATGTGCGGCTAAATCTGAGAAAGTGTGTTTTCCTGAAGGAGCAAGTTGTGTATCTTGGCTTGCGAGTGGATGGTGACGGGTTGCATCCGGTTCAGGAGAAGATTGATGCCATAAAGAATGCCCCACCACCGAAGGATGTGAGTGAGCTGCGGTCGTTTCTGGGAATGGTACAGTATTACTCACGTTTCCTACCAGGGTTGGCCACAACTCTTGCACCATTGCATCAGTTACTGAAGAAAGATGTACAGTGGAGGTGGACAGGTGTAGAACAGAGGGCTTATGAAAAGTGTAAGGCGGGCCTCAGCAGTGATGCACTACTTGTCCATTATGATGCCAAACGTGACCTTCGACTGGCGTGTGACGCTTCATCTTATGGACTTGGAGCAGTTATCAGTCACGTGATGGACGATGGACAGGAACGACCAATTGCATTTGCGTCAAGAACATTGAGTGCCAGTGAGAAGAATTATGCTCAAGTTGAAAAGGAAGCTTTGTCCTTGGTGTTTGGGGTGAAACGTTTTCACCAGTTCTTGTATGGGCGCAAATTTACTCTTGTTACCGACCACAAGCCTTTGCAATCAATTTTAGGTCCGAAGTCTGCTGTTCCGACTCTTGCTGCAGCGCGTATGCAGAGATGGGCACTTGTGCTATCAGCATATGATTATGATCTTGCGTATCGTAGGTCCGAGGAACATTCGAATGCTGATGCGTTGTCAAGATTGCCGTGCCAGGATTCAAGCGTTGCCATGGAGGGCGAAGTTTACACTCTTGGAGCGGTACGGGAAGACTTCCCAATTATGGCCGTGGACATTGCACAGGCAACCCTTAAGGATCCATTGCTGTGTAAGGTGCATCAGTATACCATGAATGGTTGGCCTGAGACCTGTGATGACGTGGAGCTGAAGCCGTTCCATAACAGGAGATACGAATTGTCATGTGAACAAGGTTGTGTCCTCTGGGGAATTCGGGTGGTTGTTCCGACGGTTCTGAGAGGGCGGTTGTTGAATGAATTACACTGGGAACACCCTGGTATCTGCAGCATGAAAGCTATTGCCAGAAGCTTCATGTGGTGGCCTGGATTAGACGGAGAAATTGAATTGGTGGTTAAGAGTTGCACAGTGTGTCAGAATGTGAGAAGTCTGCCCCCTAAAGTACCTTTACATCCCTGGAAATGGCCATCAAGACCCTTTCAGAGGGTGCATATTGACTTTTGTCAGAAAGGAAAGGACTATTTTCTGGTGCTCATTGACAGTCACTCCAAATGGATAGACGTGAAGCACATGACTTCAACCACTACTGAGCGCACCATTGATGAGCTGAGGCTTATATTTGCCGAGCATGGCCTTCCAGAACAACTGGTCTCAGATAATGGTCCACAATTTACGTCAGAGCAGTTCGCAAGATTCACAAGACAGAATGGAATCAAGCACACTTTAGTTCCACCATACCATCCTGCTTCGAATGGTGCCGCAGAGAGGTCGGTCCGCGTGGTGAAGGAAGCTCTAGAGAAGCAGGTGTTACAGGGAACTGGCGGCATGACGATGAAGCATAGGCTAGCCAACTTTTTGATCAAGTACCGTTCAACACCACATAGTGTGACAGGGCGAACCCCAGCTGAGTTAATGGTGAAGAGGCAATTGCGAACCAGATTGACCTTGTTGAAACCGAATCTGGCGCAAGCGGTGGAGAATAAACAGTTGAAGCAGAAGCTTTACCATGACAAATCGCAGGTTGAGAGGGGTTTTACGGTGAACGAGCCTGTCCGGGTCCGTATTACTGACAGAGGATTCAAATCACAGTCTGCGAAGTGGAGTCCAGGTGTTGTTTTGGAGGTGTGTGGAGATCGGTGGTATCTCGTCCAGATGGGCGCTGTGACAAGGCGTGTTCATGCGGATCATCTCATCAGGGCACTAGATGATCAGAAGATGTCAGCTGATCTGGGGAACTCATTTGAGGAAGGAAGCTGTTTGCAAGAATTTCAAAGCGTGTCGGGGCCTGTGAGTGTTCAAAACCAGGAAAGTGCTCTTCCACGAACTGATGAGGAGAGTAGTCAAAGCGGAGTTCTGCCATCAGTGTCGGGTAACGACTACACCGTGCCAATCGTTGGTTCACCTGTTGCTAAAGAAACCGAAGTTGAAGGCCACCCGGAAATGACATTGTCACCTTCAGAACGTTTGAGACGCTCTACTAGAATTCGAAAGCCGGTAGTGAGATTGAATTTGTAAGAAGTTGTGCGGGAGGAATTGTAATGTTTGACGGAGAAACTGCGCTGTTGACATTAATATATTGTTTGTTTTATTTATTTGTTTTGGTTGATATTTTAAGTTTTTTTTTTTTGGCGGGAAAGTAGTGTCATGGATTAGCATATTCAAATTAGGCTCGTGTATTTAAGTGGGTTCGAATATTCAATAAAGTCAGTTCACGCCTGGCTGCGGGCAGCCATATCTTGTCCAGTTTGTCTCTACAATATATTACACCCATGCTTTCGCAAATCCTGAAAGGGGCCGTACATAGGCAGCTATGCCACCATCTGCAGCAGCATAATATTTTGAGCCCGTATCAATGTGGTTTTCGTAAATGTCATTTGACTGAGTTTGCAGCTCTCAGCTTTCCTGATACCAATCGCAGAGGCATAGATCAAGGTCAGCTGACAGGAGCTGTGTTTATTGATTTGCGAAAAGCGTTTGATACTGTAGACCATGGTCTGTTGCTGGATAAGTTAACCACAGTGGGAATTATTGGCCTTGAACACGAGTGGTTTACGGACTGTCATAAAAAAAATCTTTTTTTCTGTTTTCCCAGTTGTATGGTTTGTTTGTTGGTGTTGATTGTTTGGTGTCAATGTATCCTAGTAGTAAACAATGTAATTAGTACAAGAAGAATAGCGTGTCAGTTTATTTGTTCATAAAGTGTTGATTTAGTATAGAGTGTTGTAAATGTAGAACCGTTGAAACAATAAGTGTGTAAGCTAGATGTTAGTAGAATTAATTATTGTAAATCAATATTCGACGTATAAATGGAGCAAGGCGTGGTAAACGGTGGTCAGAAAGCAGTAACTTTTGGTGAAGGAAGTAAGCAATGGAAAAGAGAGACGAATTGAAGGGCCAGCCGGCAGGAAGAGAAGAATGGAGAATTCACTGCCAAGAGCCATTGGCAGGCGCCAACCAAATAAGCTGACGAAACCCATTTGTCACCGGTGGCGATAGAGCGAAGCTAAAGCTTGAGTTGTGTTGAAAGACTACGTGCTGAGTAGAAAACGTCGAAAAGATAACGTAAAGTACGAGAGGACGTGAAGCTGGACGTGGATGTAGGGGAAGTAAAGTACGAGAGAACGTGCAGCTTGGTTTTGAACTGAAGAGAAGGAGGTTTGTGGAGTCGGTTGTGGAGTTGGAGAGAGTCAAGGAACTGAACAGTGAACTGCAAATATAATTGTAAATAATTGTAAATACTCGTAAACAGTAAGTTAGTTAAGTAAGATTAGTTTTATTTGTGTTCGTTGGTTTCATGTCAATATCGTAATTAAATTCATTAGTTGTTTTTTTAAGAAGTCTGTGCTAATTGTGCCTTATGCTAGTTTTATTTTGTTTTATTTTGTTACTTTCGGCTCGGGCCATTGGGACCCACGTCACACGGACTACTTGCGAAATCGAACACAAGGCGTTGAGTTTCGTGGCGTGACATCAAACCCCGAGAGTGTGTCTATAGGGGTACCTCAAGGGTCCATTCTTGGCCCGTTATTATTCATATTACATGTGAACGATCTACCGGAAGCGGTGTCTGAGTGTAGTACTCTTATGTACGCTGACGATACAGTTTTGTTTTATTCGTCCTCCCAAGCTTCCACTATTGAAATGAAACTCAATGAAGAACTGCTCAAAATTGAACGCTGGCTTTTTAGTAATAGTCTTTTTAATAATGTAAAAAAGACTGAAGCTATGCTTATTGGGACCGCTCCTAGACTTGCCAGTGAAAAATCTTTTAATATACGCATTGATGGCAAACAAATTGAGAGGGTTCATGAGTTCACCTATCTAGGCGTCGTTTTTTATGAAAGCCTTAGCTGGGGCAGTCACGTAAAGAAAGTGATTTCTAAGGCGGGCAAGCGTGTAGGTATGTTAGGCCGCCTTCGCGATAATCTAAACCGATATTCTTCCAAGAGCTGTCTGACCGCCTCCTACCGCCGATGCAGCTTAGTTTTGAATTGGTACTCCAAGATGACGCCGAGCTCATCTTCCAGAATGACAGCACCACCCACCGCATCGTTGTCACCAAGTTCGAGTTGTGGATTCCACGACTGCAGCTGACTCCCGCTGGACAGAAAATGGTGAATGAGCAGTTCTTGACACCAGCCAAGTGGTTCTACTTGAGGGAAACGCTGATCCCCACCGGGGCTCGGAGAGATGCAAGAGGACAAGTGATGCTCTCTTCGGGGGTCAAAAAACGCCAAACACGTCTTTGTCTTCCAACAGACCCAGAAATACCGGGCGTTGACCCAAAACCCTTACTCTTTCGACACATTTGACATTGACGGCGACAACTCCGCGAAATTGTCCACTTGCCGCCTTCAGTATGGAGAATCTTTCACCCCTGAATTGGAATATGAAGGCGCTGATCAGCTTCGCATCCGGCGGGACCTGATTCAGTTTGCATACAGAAAAAACGATTACAACACCGGCACCCAGCTAGATGTGGCCAACTATCCCAAGCTCTATCCCATCAGTTACTTCGATCTCCGCACTACCATAGAGAGCGTGACCAGCGACTCAAAAAGGCTAATCTTCCATTACCGACTGAATGAAGCCGCCAATCTCGATTACGAAATCTTTGCCGCTGTGCTCAACGAAGAAGAAATTATCATTGACCAGGTTGGAAACGAGCTGGTCGTGGTTTGAAGAAGAATGGGGCTCCGCCATGGGGCTCTGCCCCACACCCCATTGGGAAACCCCTAAACCCCGTCTAGAGACCCAACGTCCCAGAAATTTCCATTTAGTATAAGATGACGGTGTACCACCCATTCAAGATTGCGCTGTCCGTCGGGCAACGGGACAGCCTGCGAAAAGCTGTCGCCACAAAAACAAGTGTGACTCTGCGCCTCAAACCCGGGCGGTTTGGTCAGGGGGACAACCTCCCTCTTACCTCCACTCAGATTGGCCGTATCAAGAAAGCCGCCAGCGCCGGCCACGGCGTTGACCTGAAAATGAGCAAAGCACAGCTCGCCAAACTTGCGCAAACTGCCGGCAACCTTTTTTCCACGGCGCTGAGCCTCGCCCACCCTCTTCTCGCGCCGGCAGCCAAAGCCCTTGCGACTGCCGGGCTCAGCTTTGGTGCTGAAAAACTTCTCAAGAAAATCTTCGGCAACGGGTACGGGCCTCGGGAAGTATAGCTTTACCAGATGGTTCAGCGCCTGAGCCCGGCCCTGAAGAAAAAGCTTGAACAGCATGTTGTTGGGCGAGGCCTGGTCCGAGGGGGTGGCGCCGGACAATACGAGGGGTTTCTCGGGGTGCTGGCCTCCATCGGCATTCCACTTGCCATTCCGTTCACGCCGCTTGGCCCCACCATCTCCTCCCCCTTCCCGCCGAACGGGAGGAAAGGGAATGCACGTTAATCCTCCACCTTTCTTCGGGTCATGGAATTATAAAAAATGGCGGTACTGACCGCCCTTCAGTTCAAAGATGCTCTGCTGTCCAAAATTGATCTGATAGAATAGTGCGACTTTCTTCAAATTCCTCTCAAAGAGATTTCGCAGGCATAAAATATGGCACAATCGTCGATGTGATCGACCTGCCAGTCCAGAAACCTTTCCACACCCCATTTCGTTTCTTCCCACCCCGCCTGCAGGAAATGCTGGTAGTACCCATTTTGTTCCAGTTAGAAAATTTCTGCCAAAACGGGGGGCCAGCCCATGTCACGCCGCTCTTACAATTTGGCGGCGTAGACTCTCATACGAATGATCTCGAAAATCTCGGGGGGAAACATGTGACAAAAAGCAACCAAGTCTTGACGCTCTGACATTTCCCCATGTCCCTCTTTGTTTAATACCGTACAGCGCGGGGGCCAGTGGAAATTATGGATAAAGGGTCTCATGCATTTTGTCGGCAGGGTTTTTCCTGACGTATCTGTCATATGCAACTTTGTACTTCATGTTTTCATAGACAAAGAAAATGCATTCGCGCAATAAATCTTGATGCGCGTGTAACACGCGAGGGATTTGAAACTCGTGTCTTCCGCTAAGGACTCTCACCTCCTCTTTCCCCGCAATTTTGCTTTGAAGAAAAACTGCAACGGCGAGTGCCACTTCCGATAAACCATTAACTCGACCCCGCGGACTTACAGATTCCAAAACGTTTTCAACTCTGGCAAAAAGTTCGTCAAGAATTTTTGCCAAAATCGCATCAAGTTCCACTGACGAGGGTTTTTCGGCAGATATTGGGCCTCAATGCCGCAAAGCTTTGATGCGCTCTGTGTTCATTGGTACTTGAAGGCGCACGTCTGCAAATGACCGTTCCTCGTTAGCGCCCGGCTGGTTTGCTGCCTTTGGTGCTCCCTGCCGCCCTTCTTTAATACCCTGCTCGCCGGGCCAGTTTTGATGCCTCACCTCTTTTTCTGGAACTGCTTGGAAGTGGTTTGCTCCGGTTGGGACCGGTTTTCGGCTACTCGGAAGCCTTAGGGGAGCGCAACTTTACTTTCTCTCTCTCTCTCTCTCTCTCTCTCTCTCTCTCTCTCTCTCTCTCTCTCTCTCTCTCTCTCTCTCTCTCTCTCTCTCTCTCTCTCTCTCTCTCTCCCTCTCTTTAGTAGTATATACTGGATCAAACAAATACAGTTTCTTTCAGGAGAGGCTTGTTTTAATAGTTTTTAAACCTCCTGATTAACATTGAGGCGGAACAAAGTGGAGCCGAGATGTTGATCTGGAGGTTTAAAAACTACTAAGGCAAGCCTCTCCTGAAAAAAACGGTATTTGTTTGATCCAGTATATACTACTGCTTTGTCAGATTTCTCATCAACAGTATCGTCGTTGTCGTTTTCATCTCACCATATTTATAATCGTCATCTTTCTAGTCGTCTTCGTCAACATCATTGTTATCTTTATCGGCCACAACTATCGTCTTCATACTCATCGCCTTGAACTCATCGCCACTGCCATCACCGCTGTCATCATAGCGGACCCTTGTGCCGGAGGCGCGCGCGCGGAGCACCATTGGTAAGAAATTATGGTAACCCATTTGGGTTATGACGTCACTGTACGTCAGTCAGGGTGAAATGTGACACTCGAGATGTGGGCAACCGGCGTTTTTGGTAGATAAAATAAAATAAAGCTGACGACGACAAGAGAAGAAACTAATGGTCTTTTATCGGTAGCAGTGTTGTTTTTTTAAGAGCCTTAAAACATTTTATTGAAGGCAGAAACTCATACTCGAGGGAAAAAGGCCATCAAGTGCATGTGCATGTCTCAAAATTTTACAGAAAGTTGTCAGAAAGCTGTCAAGAAAGTGTCACACGTCACTGAAAAAAGTTTGGGATCTTCGTCCAAAACTGCCGCCTACCTTGACTACTTCTCAGTTTTTACTGGGCTACCCTAATGGGAAATTCGGTTATTCCTCGGTGGAAGAAATGGTATTCCCATGGGACGTTTGCTAAGTTGTACAATTTGATTGGCTTCAACGTGATCATTTGGGATGTGCAACTTATATGGTGTGCTGTCATTGGCTTCAACTGGAAATGACGTATATACACTTCGCCATTGCACGTGTTTCGGACCGTCATGATCTGCGCTGATTTGTGCTGTCTTGCAGGTGTCTTCTTTGGTAAGTAAAATCAATATGTATATGTTTACGTTTGCATGTTTAAGTTATCACAGCTTTCGAAGTTTTTACATGGCAGACGGTGGAAAACGTTTCGGTACTTGGTTTCGAAGTTCCGAACGAAAAGCAGTGTCAACACCTTCCTTGCGAGCCGATTTCATACAACAGTCGTCGCCGCGATCAAGTTACGGGCCGCTTCGAAAGACAAATCTTTTCCAGGCTTTCTTACAGCAGGAAGTATTGCATCGATTTATGTTCCATTGCCTATTGTGGGCTGTATGGCGTTGGGATACATTTCAGCCCAAACAATTTGAAACGCAAAGCCCGTTGAGACAGCGATTAAATGAATCTGTCGATAGTGACAGTATCAGTGAGACCCATCGCTTATATATATTGTGGGCTGTATGGCTTTGGGATA
>OX419338.1:21910906-21918406 GCA_948470475.1 Galaxea fascicularis
TCCGACTCTTGCTGCAGCGCGTATGCAGAGATGGGCACTTGTGCTATCAGCATATGATTATGATCTTGCGTATCGTAGGTCCGAGGAACATTCGAATGCTGATGCGTTGTCAAGATTGCCGTGCCAGGATTCAAGCGTTGCCATGGAGGGCGAAGTTTACACTCTTGGAGCGGTACGGGAAGACTTCCCAATTATGGCCGTGGACATTGCACAGGCAACCCTTAAGGATCCATTGCTGTGTAAGGTGCATCAGTATACCATGAATGGTTGGCCTGAGACCTGTGATGACGTGGAGCTGAAGCCGTTCCATAACAGGAGATACGAATTGTCATGTGAACAAGGTTGTGTCCTCTGGGGAATTCGGGTGGTTGTTCCGACGGTTCTGAGAGGGCGGTTGTTGAATGAATTACACTGGGAACACCCTGGTATCTGCAGCATGAAAGCTATTGCCAGAAGCTTCATGTGGTGGCCTGGATTAGACGGAGAAATTGAATTGGTGGTTAAGAGTTGCACAGTGTGTCAGAATGTGAGAAGTCTGCCCCCTAAAGTACCTTTACATCCCTGGAAATGGCCATCAAGACCCTTTCAGAGGGTGCATATTGACTTTTGTCAGAAAGGAAAGGACTATTTTCTGGTGCTCATTGACAGTCACTCCAAATGGATAGACGTGAAGCACATGACTTCAACCACTACTGAGCGCACCATTGATGAGCTGAGGCTTATATTTGCCGAGCATGGCCTTCCAGAACAACTGGTCTCAGATAATGGTCCACAATTTACGTCAGAGCAGTTCGCAAGATTCACAAGACAGAATGGAATCAAGCACACTTTAGTTCCACCATACCATCCTGCTTCGAATGGTGCCGCAGAGAGGTCGGTCCGCGTGGTGAAGGAAGCTCTAGAGAAGCAGGTGTTACAGGGAACTGGCGGCATGACGATGAAGCATAGGCTAGCCAACTTTTTGATCAAGTACCGTTCAACACCACATAGTGTGACAGGGCGAACCCCAGCTGAGTTAATGGTGAAGAGGCAATTGCGAACCAGATTGACCTTGTTGAAACCGAATCTGGCGCAAGCGGTGGAGAATAAACAGTTGAAGCAGAAGCTTTACCATGACAAATCGCAGGTTGAGAGGGGTTTTACGGTGAACGAGCCTGTCCGGGTCCGTATTACTGACAGAGGATTCAAATCACAGTCTGCGAAGTGGAGTCCAGGTGTTGTTTTGGAGGTGTGTGGAGATCGGTGGTATCTCGTCCAGATGGGCGCTGTGACAAGGCGTGTTCATGCGGATCATCTCATCAGGGCACTAGATGATCAGAAGATGTCAGCTGATCTGGGGAACTCATTTGAGGAAGGAAGCTGTTTGCAAGAATTTCAAAGCGTGTCGGGGCCTGTGAGTGTTCAAAACCAGGAAAGTGCTCTTCCACGAACTGATGAGGAGAGTAGTCAAAGCGGAGTTCTGCCATCAGTGTCGGGTAACGACTACACCGTGCCAATCGTTGGTTCACCTGTTGCTAAAGAAACCGAAGTTGAAGGCCACCCGGAAATGACATTGTCACCTTCAGAACGTTTGAGACGCTCTACTAGAATTCGAAAGCCGGTAGTGAGATTGAATTTGTAAGAAGTTGTGCGGGAGGAATTGTAATGTTTGACGGAGAAACTGCGCTGTTGACATTAATATATTGTTTGTTTTATTTATTTGTTTTGGTTGATATTTTAAGTTTTTTTTTTTTGGCGGGAAAGTAGTGTCATGGATTAGCATATTCAAATTAGGCTCGTGTATTTAAGTGGGTTCGAATATTCAATAAAGTCAGTTCACGCCTGGCTGCGGGCAGCCATATCTTGTCCAGTTTGTCTCTACAATATATTACACCCATGCTTTCGCAAATCCTGAAAGGGGCCGTACATAGGCAGCTATGCCACCATCTGCAGCAGCATAATATTTTGAGCCCGTATCAATGTGGTTTTCGTAAATGTCATTTGACTGAGTTTGCAGCTCTCAGCTTTCCTGATACCAATCGCAGAGGCATAGATCAAGGTCAGCTGACAGGAGCTGTGTTTATTGATTTGCGAAAAGCGTTTGATACTGTAGACCATGGTCTGTTGCTGGATAAGTTAACCACAGTGGGAATTATTGGCCTTGAACACGAGTGGTTTACGGACTGTCATAAAAAAAATCTTTTTTTCTGTTTTCCCAGTTGTATGGTTTGTTTGTTGGTGTTGATTGTTTGGTGTCAATGTATCCTAGTAGTAAACAATGTAATTAGTACAAGAAGAATAGCGTGTCAGTTTATTTGTTCATAAAGTGTTGATTTAGTATAGAGTGTTGTAAATGTAGAACCGTTGAAACAATAAGTGTGTAAGCTAGATGTTAGTAGAATTAATTATTGTAAATCAATATTCGACGTATAAATGGAGCAAGGCGTGGTAAACGGTGGTCAGAAAGCAGTAACTTTTGGTGAAGGAAGTAAGCAATGGAAAAGAGAGACGAATTGAAGGGCCAGCCGGCAGGAAGAGAAGAATGGAGAATTCACTGCCAAGAGCCATTGGCAGGCGCCAACCAAATAAGCTGACGAAACCCATTTGTCACCGGTGGCGATAGAGCGAAGCTAAAGCTTGAGTTGTGTTGAAAGACTACGTGCTGAGTAGAAAACGTCGAAAAGATAACGTAAAGTACGAGAGGACGTGAAGCTGGACGTGGATGTAGGGGAAGTAAAGTACGAGAGAACGTGCAGCTTGGTTTTGAACTGAAGAGAAGGAGGTTTGTGGAGTCGGTTGTGGAGTTGGAGAGAGTCAAGGAACTGAACAGTGAACTGCAAATATAATTGTAAATAATTGTAAATACTCGTAAACAGTAAGTTAGTTAAGTAAGATTAGTTTTATTTGTGTTCGTTGGTTTCATGTCAATATCGTAATTAAATTCATTAGTTGTTTTTTTAAGAAGTCTGTGCTAATTGTGCCTTATGCTAGTTTTATTTTGTTTTATTTTGTTACTTTCGGCTCGGGCCATTGGGACCCACGTCACACGGACTACTTGCGAAATCGAACACAAGGCGTTGAGTTTCGTGGCGTGACATCAAACCCCGAGAGTGTGTCTATAGGGGTACCTCAAGGGTCCATTCTTGGCCCGTTATTATTCATATTACATGTGAACGATCTACCGGAAGCGGTGTCTGAGTGTAGTACTCTTATGTACGCTGACGATACAGTTTTGTTTTATTCGTCCTCCCAAGCTTCCACTATTGAAATGAAACTCAATGAAGAACTGCTCAAAATTGAATGCTGGCTTTTTAGTAATAGTCTTTTTAATAATGTAAAAAAGACTGAAGCTATGCTTATTGGGACCGCTCCTAGACTTGCCAGTGAAAAATCTTTTAATATACGCATTGATGGCAAACAAATTGAGAGGGTTCATGAGTTCACCTATCTAGGCGTCGTTTTTTATGAAAGCCTTAGCTGGGGCAGTCACGTAAAGAAAGTGATTTCTAAGGCGGGCAAGCGTGTAGGTATGTTAGGCCGCCTTCGCGATAATCTAAACCGATATTCTTCCAAGAGCTGTCTGACCGCCTCCTACCGCCGATGCAGCTTAGTTTTGAATTGGTACTCCAAGATGACGCCGAGCTCATCTTCCAGAATGACAGCACCACCCACCGCATCGTTGTCACCAAGTTCGAGTTGTGGATTCCACGACTGCAGCTGACTCCCGCTGGACAGAAAATGGTGAATGAGCAGTTCTTGACACCAGCCAAGTGGTTCTACTTGAGGGAAACGCTGATCCCCACCGGGGCTCGGAGAGATGCAAGAGGACAAGTGATGCTCTCTTCGGGGGTCAAAAAACGCCAAACACGTCTTTGTCTTCCAACAGACCCAGAAATACCGGGCGTTGACCCAAAACCCTTACTCTTTCGACACATTTGACATTGACGGCGACAACTCCGCGAAATTGTCCACTTGCCGCCTTCAGTATGGAGAATCTTTCACCCCTGAATTGGAATATGAAGGCGCTGATCAGCTTCGCATCCGGCGGGACCTGATTCAGTTTGCATACAGAAAAAACGATTACAACACCGGCACCCAGCTAGATGTGGCCAACTATCCCAAGCTCTATCCCATCAGTTACTTCGATCTCCGCACTACCATAGAGAGCGTGACCAGCGACTCAAAAAGGCTAATCTTCCATTACCGACTGAATGAAGCCGCCAATCTCGATTACGAAATCTTTGCCGCTGTGCTCAACGAAGAAGAAATTATCATTGACCAGGTTGGAAACGAGCTGGTCGTGGTTTGAAGAAGAATGGGGCTCCGCCATGGGGCTCTGCCCCACACCCCATTGGGAAACCCCTAAACCCCGTCTAGAGACCCAACGTCCCAGAAATTTCCATTTAGTATAAGATGACGGTGTACCACCCATTCAAGATTGCGCTGTCCGTCGGGCAACGGGACAGCCTGCGAAAAGCTGCCGCCACAAAAACAAGTGTGACTCTGCGCCTCAAACCCGGGCGGTTTGGTCAGGGGGACAACCTCCCTCTTACCTCCACTCAGATTGGCCGTATCAAGAAAGCCGCCAGCGCCGGCCACGGCGTTGACCTGAAAATGAGCAAAGCACAGCTCGCCAAACTTGCGCAAACTGCCGGCAACCTTTTTTCCACGGCGCTGAGCCTCGCCCACCCTCTTCTCGCGCCGGCAGCCAAAGCCCTTGCGACTGCCGGGCTCAGCTTTGGTGCTGAAAAACTTCTCAAGAAAATCTTCGGCAACGGGTACGGGCCTCGGGAAGTATAGCTTTACCAGATGGTTCAGCGCCTGAGCCCGGCCCTGAAGAAAAAGCTTGAACAGCATGTTGTTGGGCGAGGCCTGGTCCGAGGGGGTGGCGCCGGACAATACGAGGGGTTTCTCGGGGTGCTGGCCTCCATCGGCATTCCACTTGCCATTCCGTTCACGCCGCTTGGCCCCACCATCTCCTCCCCCTTCCCGCCGAACGGGAGGAAAGGGAATGCACGTTAATCCTCCACCTTTCTTCGGGTCATGGAATTATAAAAAATGGCGGTACTGACCGCCCTTCAGTTCAAAGATGCTCTGCTGTCCAAAATTGATCTGATAGAATAGTGCGACTTTCTTCAAATTCCTCTCAAAGAGATTTCGCAGGCATAAAATATGGCACAATCGTCGATGTGATCGACCTGCCAGTCCAGAAACCTTTCCACACCCCATTTCGTTTCTTCCCACCCCGCCTGCAGGAAATGCTGGTAGTACCCATTTTGTTCCAGTTAGAAAATTTCTGCCAAAACGGGGGGCCAGCCCATGTCACGCCGCTCTTACAATTTGGCGGCGTAGACTCTCATACGAATGATCTCGAAAATCTCGGGGGGAAACATGTGACAAAAAGCAACCAAGTCTTGACGCTCTGACATTTCCCCATGTCCCTCTTTGTTTAATACCGTACAGCGCGGGGGCCAGTGGAAATTATGGATAAAGGGTCTCATGCATTTTGTCGGCAGGGTTTTTCCTGACGTATCTGTCATATGCAACTTTGTACTTCATGTTTTCATAGACAAAGAAAATGCATTCGCGCAATAAATCTTGATGCGCGTGTAACACGCGAGGGATTTGAAACTCGTGTCTTC
This sequence comes from Galaxea fascicularis, assembly GCA_948470475.1. NCBI lineage: Eukaryota > Metazoa > Cnidaria > Anthozoa > Scleractinia > Euphylliidae > Galaxea > Galaxea fascicularis. Next base: position 21,916,528 of record OX419338.1, read on the forward strand.
CGCTAAGGACTCTCACCTCCTCTTTCCCCGCAATTTTGCTTTGAAGAAAAACTGCAACGGCGAGTGCCACTTCCGATAAACCATTAACTCGACCCCGCGGACTTACAGATTCCAAAACGTTTTCAACTCTGGCAAAAAGTTCGTCAAGAATTTTTGCCAAAATCGCATCAAGTTCCACTGACGAGGGTTTTTCGGCAGATATTGGGCCTCAATGCCGCAAAGCTTTGATGCGCTCTGTGTTCATTGGTACTTGAAGGCGCACGTCTGCAAATGACCGTTCCTCGTTAGCGCCCGGCTGGTTTGCTGCCTTTGGTGCTCCCTGCCGCCCTTCTTTAATACCCTGCTCGCCGGGCCAGTTTTGATGCCTCACCTCTTTTTCTGGAACTGCTTGGAAGTGGTTTGCTCCGGTTGGGACCGGTTTTCGGCTACTCGGAAGCCTTAGGGGAGCGCAACTTTACTCTCTCTCTCTCTCTCTCTCTCTCTCTCTCTCTCTCTCTCTCTCTCTCTCTCTCTCTCTCTCTCTCTCTCTCTCTCTCTCTCTCTCTCTCTCTCTCTCTCTCTCTCTCTCTCTCTCTCCCTCTCTTTAGTAGTATATACTGGATCAAACAAATACAGTTTCTTTCAGGAGAGGCTTGTTTTAATAGTTTTTAAACCTCCTGATTAACATTGAGGCGGAACAAAGTGGAGCCGAGATGTTGATCTGGAGGTTTAAAAACTACTAAGACAAGCCTCTCCTGAAAAAAACGGTATTTGTTTGATCCAGTATATACTACTGCTTTGTCAGATTTCTCATCAACAGTATCGTCGTTGTCGTTTTCATCTCACCATATTTATAATCGTCATCTTTCTAGTCGTCTTCGTCAACATCATTGTTATCTTTATCGGCCACAACTATCGTCTTCATACTCATCGCCTTGAACTCATCGCCACTGCCATCACCGCTGTCATCATAGCGGACCCTTGTGCCGGAGGCGCGCGCGCGGAGCACCATTGGTAAGAAATTATGGTAACCCATTTGGGTTATGACGTCACTGTACGTCAGTCAGGGTGAAATGTGACACTCGAGATGTGGGCAACCGGCGTTTTTGGTAGATAAAATAAAATAAAGCTGACGACGACAAGAGAAGAAACTAATGGTCTTTTATCGGTAGCAGTGTTGTTTTTTTAAGAGCCTTAAAACATTTTATTGAAGGCAGAAACTCATACTCGAGGGAAAAAGGCCATCAAGTGCATGTGCATGTCTCAAAATTTTACAGAAAGTTGTCAGAAAGCTGTCAAGAAAGTGTCACACGTCACTGAAAAAAGTTTGGGATCTTCGTCCAAAACTGCCGCCTACCTTGACTACTTCTCAGTTTTTACTGGGCTACCCTAATGGGAAATTCGGTTATTCCTCGGTGGAAGAAATGGTATTCCCATGGGACGTTTGCTAAGTTGTACAATTTGATTGGCTTCAACGTGATCATTTGGGATGTGCAACTTATATGGTGTGCTGTCATTGGCTTCAACTGGAAATGACGTATATACACTTCGCCATTGCACGTGTTTCGGACCGTCATGATCTGCGCTGATTTGTGCTGTCTTGCAGGTGTCTTCTTTGGTAAGTAAAATCAATATGTATATGTTTACGTTTGCATGTTTAAGTTATCACAGCTTTCGAAGTTTTTACATGGCAGACGGTGGAAAACGTTTCGGTACTTGGTTTCGAAGTTCCGAACGAAAAGCAGTGTCAACACCTTCCTTGCGAGCCGATTTCATACAACAGTCGTCGCCGCGATCAAGTTACGGGCCGCTTCGAAAGACAAATCTTTTCCAGGCTTTCTTACAGCAGGAAGTATTGCATCGATTTATGTTCCATTGCCTATTGTGGGCTGTATGGCGT
>OX419338.1:21943406-21963406 GCA_948470475.1 Galaxea fascicularis
ATATAAAACTTTGTAATACTGTGTACAGTTTGTGACAATTCATTTAAAAGAACCAACTTGACAATGAGATGAAAGGTGTGGTAATGATGCATTCAGAAATGAACAATGGCACAATGAAAACGTATTGTAATTTAACGTATGCTAGAAAAGTAACATCAATTTTACTGTCAATGATATTTCTTTACATTCAGTCTGACGACTATCTACGACTGCACTCTGAAGCACTCTTGAAGCTTTGCAGACAGCTTCAAAACAATCTGATATAACAAATACTTCATCATCATAATATTTTACAAGTTGGTCAAATTCTGTTGAGATCGATTGATAATCCATGTGAACACACTTCAACTACATTGACATTCATTTGAGATATCAAGCACTCTGTCAAGGTCGAAATTTATGAGCACCAAGCCACCCCATGTACAAGCCAGTGCTTCATTTCTTTTATACTTTGGGAAAGTACATGCAAGACATCTGTACCTTACTCACTGACCAGTAGTAAGATACAGAAAGAATAATTTTTTCAGTGAAAAATTTATTTTGCTACAATGCAAGACATAATTTTATTGAACTATTAAGAAACTAGTGACACCATAGATTGTGTATCTTTTTAGAATGACTTTTCAAATTACCATTGACTGAATCAAATCAATTTAATTTAAGCTCAATAGAGTGAGGAGTGGTTGCCCAATCTCCCGAACCAGGCGTTCATGTAATAAACGCTCAAGCATTCCGGATCGAATTGGAATTTAAAAATGTAGGTTTTGTGGGGGAGGGGAAAACCGGGGTACCTGGAGAAAAACCTCTTGTAGCAGAGAAGAGAACCAACAACAAACTCAACCCACTTATGACGCCAAGTCCGAGAATCGAACCTGGGCCACATTGGTGGAAGGCCAGTGCTCTCACCACTGTGCCATCCCTTCTCCCCAAACCCCACTCATTCGATGTGAAAATCTTATCAAAAGTTTCGAGCAAAACATTCAGACCTTATTCTTTTATCTCTAATTTCTTATGTGACCAAAAATAACATGTTTCTATCACCTTTTATTTTGTTAGTTTAGTTGAAGGAATAGCTGAAGGAATAGTATTATTATTTGGGTTAACTATCCTGCTTCTCCACACTTTTCAATTTTCTGCTAGTTCAGTGTCAAAGATAAGAAACGTCACTGATACCTTCTAACCTCAGATTGCGTCAAACATACAAGATGAAGAAAATGCAGAAAACTTGCTTATCTCATCTGACACAGACCCTGAGAATAAACTGTCACAATTTGACAATTCTATTGATGAGTCACAGCTGCTGAATTATGAAGAATAACACAGTAACAATGAAGGTCATGTCACTTCTGACCAGGTACACATCAGTGAAAAACCCCAAATTACTTCCACCAACCTCAAACCTGATCTTCATTCTTCCAGCTTGTCACAAAATGAAGATCCATGCATCAATCACCCAACTCCTGAGAACACTGTTGATAAAACTCTACAACCTGGTGTTGCTACAGGATACATGTATGTTCACAATGTATCACCCATTAAAAATGGAAAGTACTTTGATTTTCAATTGCAAATGAAGCACAAGACTGTCAGGGCTATCTGCTTTTCTCCACCAAAACGAAAGTATTTCAGTGAGTACCGTACAAGCAATACTCCAGTGGAAATAAAGACGTTTAAAGTGGATACTAACTCAAATGCAGAAGATCTTGTGATGAGTAATAATGTTGCAGTACAATATTATCCAAACTTAGACTTTCCAAAAGTTGAAATACCAAGCAGTGTAACTTTGGCCACACTAAGCAATGTTTCTGTAGGGCAAGTTGTTACAGTAAAAGCAAAAGTCGTCCACCTGTCCCCAATCAAAGTTTTACAGTGAAAAAAACTGAGGATGATTCAGGCATACCTTGTGGACCCTTCAGGAACTATACGAATCAGGCGCGGATCTAGGAAAAATGTTGACCGATTTACTGCAAAAGGAGCGCCGAAGGCGCAAGCTCCTAGGGGAGTTCGAGGACATGCTCCCCCGGGAAATGTTTTCAATTTTAACTACCTAAAGTGCCCTTTCCTGGCTTTTTAAGTCAGTCAGACAATATATTTGCCAGTTCCATTCTCCTTGGATGAAGCCTTGCAAATCCGCGAATTATTTCGTCAGAGTCAATGGCCATTTTGTAATGAATGTGCGGCAAGGCAAGCCCTGTCAATCTCGTCTGTGACATCGTGCTTCGTAAATATGTTTTCAGTCGCCTCAAAGCCGACACATTCCTTCCACACTGGCATGTAGTGACTGGTAAGGTGGAAAATATTTTGGGGCACTCTGTGATGTTAGGATACATCGCATGGTCGATCTCCTTCAAAGCTTGTTTCTTGAAACCATTTTTCATGTTTCTCTTCTACCTTTTGGCGCACAGAAGATAGCGTCTTATCTACTTCTCTAATGTCGCTAAAAGTGCCCAGTATGTCAGTGGATGTGCCTTGCATCTTAACTGTTAGCCCCTTAACGAACGTTGGAACTGCTTGGATAGCATGGTAATGGCTAACTGCTTTCTTGGTTGAATCTGCATTCAAACTTCATTCTGCATTTGCTTTGATGGTTTCTAGTGTTTCAACGATGGCTTCATAAAGCTCCAGGAAGACCTCCAAACCATCTATACGCAGAATCCAGTGGGTCTTACAAACATCGAGGAGCTTGTGACGGCGGGATTTAGGACAGACTTTCTGGACAAGGAGAGCTTCTTTTTTCGGGGAGTACTCAAAGGATCTAGTTACCTCTCCAACTGTATCAAACATATTTCGAACATTCTGCATCTTGCACGCACTCCCAACAGAGAGGTTTAGGCGGTGAGCAATACAATGAGCGTATATAGCCTTGGATATAACCTTCTGACAATGGCTGCTGCACGATTACAAGGTCCTGACATGTTGCCTGCACCGTCATAACGCTGTCCCTTGCAGTAATCCATAGACAAGTTCTTGAACGGCCTTCATTGTAAGAGTGGCTATAGCTTGACCAGTGACGCCGTCTGTCTTCACACTCGTAGAACCCAACGAATTCTTCTCTGATATTTCTTTCTTTGTCGACAAACTTTAGGACGAGTGGTAGTTGTTCCTTGTTACTGCTGTCACTTGCCTCATCCGCCAGCAGGGAAAATGCACCTGCAGCATTGATCTCTGCAACGATCTTGTGCTGGATGTAAGTGCCTAACACTTCTATGATTTCATTTTGGATCGTTTTAGAGAGGTATGTTGCATTTCTTGGGCCGTTGGCAAAATAATTTGATAGCACTTTATCTCCAGCTTCCACTCTGAAATTCAGCAGTGCTTGAAAGTTTCTTGTGTTGCCTGAAGCTTTGTCTATGTGTGACGAGTCAACGCGGTGGCCTCGTAATGCTATGTTCTGTTTACCACAAAGCACAACGGTTTTAATGATAGATCTTAACTTCTGTTCGTTAAGTTCGACAGTGTTACGATAAATATCACTGAGCTGCTGTGCGATTTTCCCTTCCTGTACCCGAAGGAAATCTCAGTTCAGCGCAACCAACCGCTGCCTTGGGAAATTCGGAATTAAGTTCTTTAAAGGACTCTTATATAGTTTGTCAAGGCGGTCACTGTTCTTTCCTGTTAGGTGTCCAAACAAAACACAAAAGCGGTAAAACGCTTCATCCCGAGCCGCAGAGTAGACCTGCCACGAAAACTGAGTAAGCCACTCGAAACAAAATGCTCTGTTCTTTCCATTGAAATGGGTTTTAGGGAAATTGTAGCTTCTAGGTGGTGTCCAAGAATTTTTTAGGAGTTCTAGCTTGCGGTCATCAGATAGTGACTGTGCTATGGTATAGTACAATCACAAATCGTTGACGTGTTTGGTAGAATTCTCCAACGGTATGCTGGTATCAGCATCCGTTGTAGTGGCTGAAAGAAATAGACAAAGAGGCTTTAACAATTTATGCCAAGTTGGCTAAGTGATTTCATCATTTAAATATTGCACTTGACAAATCGGTTTGATGATAACATCCAAACATATAACAACTATTTAGTGCAATTTTCTAATGCATGTAAAATAACTCAATTATGGAATTACAAAGCGGCTTACAGCATCTTTTAAAAACTCTCCTAGTATATAACTAAAGATAACATCACATTCTGACGCCAGAAGACGGCATTCGTCGTCTCTTTCATCGGTGCTGTGAGACATTTCCATAAGTTGTAGATTTTTGTACCTATCCACAATAAATATGACATCAATCGGTGACAGCAGTATTGCTTTTACACATAAGGAAAACAACGAAGGCAAAGAAACTTCCAATCAAACAAAGCCACCGGCACTGATGGAATTCCTTCAAAGGCTTTAAAAACAGGTGCTAATGAGTTATCCACTCCACTAACCACCTTGTTCAATTCTTGTATTAACAAGAATGCATGGCCTAGTGAATGGAAGTATGGATATTGGGCCCCAGTATACAAAAAGGATGACAGAAATGCAAAGGAAAACTACCGGCCCATAACTCTCTTAAAGTTCTTGAGAAGTTGGTTGGAGCGCAGATCAACTCTGGCTTTGGTAATCGCATTTATCAAAACTCATCCGCTTATCGCAAAGCTCACAGCTGCGAAACAACATTGATCAATTGAGTAGAAGATTGGAGACTAGCGAGGGATCGACGACAGATTGTGAGCATACTTTCAACTGACATGTCAAAGGCATTTGACTCGTTACACCCACCACTACTTCTGAATAAGCTTGAAGCGTACGGTTTCTAGGAAAGCGCTATTCAACTTTTAAACAGCTATTTAAATGAACGGAAATATCAAGTAAAGATCGGCCGTTATGTTAGTTCGAGCTGATTCGCGAGTCGTGACTGTCCTCAGGGTTCCGCGCTTGGCCCGTTGTTATGGAATGTTTTCCAGAATGATCTATCCTACTGCCTAACAGCGAACTTGTCTATGTATGCAGATGACCATCAAATTTACCACGCAGGAGCAGACCAGCCAGCCGTGACTTCCCAGTTAAAGGATAATGCCAACTTAGCAACAACGTGGTAGGATTATAACTTATCGGCCAGAAACCTCAAAAAGTACCAAGTTTGAACTTGGGCTTCACTCAAAATGACAGTAATATTTGCGTCAATGATGTCGTAATTGAAACTAAAGATAATATCATACTTCTAGGAGTAGTGTTAGATTCTAAGCTAAATTTCTCTGAGCATATAATCTCTATTTGTAAAAAACCCAGCCAGAGAATTGGTGTTCTAATGAGACTACGTAATCTAATTCCTATGAAATCTACGTTAATATTGTTCAAAAGCGCGATACTACCATTTCTCACGTACTGTCACCTAGTGTGGCATTTTTGCAAAGCGAGTGACACTCGAAAGCTTGAAAGACTACAAGAAAGAGGACTTAGGGCGGTTTTCAAGGATAATAATTCTAGTTATGAACAATTATTGGAGAAGGCGGATCTGCCCACACTACTAAATAGTCGCTTACAGGATCTGTGTATCCTTATGTATAAAGTAAAGCATAAACTGTGCCCTGCATATATAAGTAACATCTTTAAAGAACCAAATAGTAATTACAATTTGAGGCAAGCAGATTTCTCTATACCCAGGTATGAGACAGTCACCTACGGCAAGCACTCTATTAGATATCTAAGGCCTAGGCTATGGATAAAACTACCTAAGAGTATCAGGGACGTCACAACCCTAATGTCGTTTAAAAGCAAGATACGCCAACTCAATATAAGTGAACTTTTAGATGATGGCTGCGCAAGCTGTAGCCTTTGTTCATTTTGACTTCTGTATATTTTTACTACAAATTTCGTAATTAGATAACTATAGATATTTTACCTACTGTTGTATATAGTTTTTAGTTTGTATATTGGTGTCCCCAAATTAGTAAGGGATTCTTTTATCCCTGGCTAGACGGCTTTGACACTTTAATAAAGTTTCTATCTATCTATCTACCTACCTATCTATCTCTCAACTTAACAGCTTCACTGGAACAAAGCTTTGTTCGGTTCATAGATAAAAGTTAATTTTATTCATTCGTTTTATTATGGACTCGCTGAAACTATTTTCATCAATATATAAACAGTTATTAAAAATGCACTTTAAGACCAACAGCTTTTGGTTTCAACTTTGGTAAGCAATTTAAGGTACGTATTGGCTGACCGCTTAAATCTAAGTCTGTCAGCTTGTGAGCCACTCGTAGATTGTAGTATCTCATTTACTTTGACGTCGACATAGGACATAGAAAAATGCGAAAAAGCCCTGGAGGGTGAAACAATGTTCAGAAACTGGCCTTCGGTCGAACGACAAACGTTCCATTTATCAAGAGGTAGACTATGCCAGAGACCATCTGTCTGTGAAATGTTCCACTGGCCATCTCTTTGAAACCTTGTTTAAGGTTCCGACAATTTCCTTTAAGCTAAAATGCCTAAAAACTGCTACAAGCAGTTCACCCCGGTTGGGCTGTGCAAATCAGAAAATAAAATCTTGATCACGTTTTTACTCTTTGTTTTCCCGCAAATTGTTGTACAATTATGAAGTCACATTGTATGTGTTCATTCTTACTGGTCAGTCAGACTACAATCATGGACAAAAGTGTTGAGACAAATCTCCAGAACTAACGCTTTCGAACTAACAATAGTATTTTGTTTTTGAATGAAAACACCTTTTTCATCTGCTGTCACCCCCCTCCCCCCCAAACAATGTTGCAAAAGGCTTCGTGGATGTTTATTTGTCTCCAACATTGAAAAAGGGGAGAGGGGAGGTTACCCTGAATGAGGGGCGAGAGGAGAATTTACACCTAGGGTAAAATAGGTCGCTAGTTATTTGAAAAACTTCATAATCCGAGACTTATTTTGGTACCTTTGGCGCCAAAGCTCGAGTGAGCTAGAAACGAAAATTAAAAAGTTCCCAGCAGGAATAATCGATTTGTTTTCATAAAGAGCTTTTCTTCTTGCTAAATCTAAAAACAAAATCAATGTGAAAACAAGGGGTGATTTATATCAACGAATTCTTGCTCAAAATTAATGAAAGCTACATAGGTCCACATTATGTATAAGCTTCAATATACATCTGATATTCTTTGGTTCGATTTTACCTTCAATCTCTGGTGATGTTTGACTTTCCTCAGAAGACTTCGGTCGTTTGGCAGCGGGACTGTCATTACTCAAGACCTCTACCAATAAAATTCCATAAATATCACTTCAAAAGCTGAGTATTACGTTTCGAATTGTGTAATCAGCGGGCCAGGAATCTGTTTTATACCCTCCAGTCCAGACAATCGATCTGCATGTTCTCCTTCTCCATCTTTATTGCTAGAACGAGTTTCCATTGCAAAGATAAATCATTTGTTCAAGTATTAGAAAGAGGACAAATTTCAGCCCAGACAAACACGTCTGGGTATCACGTCAGCAAGGCGTGTTCATACCGAACGAAAATAACTTTTCAATAAAATTAATTTGTCCACTCTCAACCATTATTACCAAAAACCCGAAGTAACATTTTTTTCCTGAAGTAGTCAGCGATTTGTGACATCTTGACGTTGTTGCGTATTCCACACTCCGAAAGTCCAAAGACGTTGAATACAGGCTAACCGAGTAGCAGAATTGCACAAATCACCCGGGGAAATCTAATTTTGGTATAGACGCCCGCGGCGATGATGTGATGGCTTGACCGCCGTCGGGAGACTAGTGAAATCCCGGCTGTAAAATTTTAAAGCCAGAACGTGATTACCCTTGTCTTTTGCCGGTAATTGGCAAAAAAGAATAAATGAAAAATAAATGTCAAAACTATTTTCGAGATTCAACTTGCAGCTTACTTTTATTAAAAATATATACATTTCTTTTTTTTTATGAAAATTCTGACCGATTTCCGTAAAACGGTGGAAACCGGTATGGATCCGCGCCTGCGAATTGTGTTATGGGAAGAGTTGCTAGATGTAGTTGCAGGAAATACATATATATATTCTGACATAAGAGTGAAGAAAGACAACCATACAAATGAGATTTATGTGAATACAGCGAAAACAGGAACTAAAATCACACCATCCGATCCATTTACAGAAATCCTGCCAATAACAGCAGAAAAACCGAAAGAACACAATAGTACAACACTCACAGGTGAAATTTTAGGTGTTAATAAAGTGCAGTATTACCTCTCATGCTGCAAGTGCTCAAAAAAGTTACCTGAACCGAATCTGCTATTGTAAAATGTCAAAACTGTCATCTCATGCCAAAACAGTCTTCCTGTGCAAAGCAATGGTATGCTCAAATTTTGTTCAAGTATAGCGATCAGACAGTCAATTTGACTTTATTTGTACATGTAGATTGCATTAAGCAACTTATTGATCAGTTTCCACAAGCTGTGTATATTGAAACTCTGACAGAAACTTCCCTGACAGAAATATTACTCTCTTTACCTCCATTTGTGGAGGTGATGTTTAACAACAGGAGCAAAGTTTTTAAAACTATCACTGTAACCTAAATCGACACACCCTTCAGTAGCCGTACAATAGCAAAGTTGACCCTTCAACATCCCCCTTCCCCCACCAACAACCCCTGGGTAATGTGAATTCTTCGTTTTTGAGTAATCAAATTCCCAAAGACTTTTAATAAGTGCCCCATCATAGGTCATTTTTATATGATCGATGTCCCCACCAACCTCAATGAAAGGACCATATTACTGCTTCAGGAGATCCTCAACTTGTCCAAAACAAATGCACAATTCTTTCCATCAAAATCTTCCAACTTAAATTAATCTGCTGATTCTGTCATACTGACATTGATGATTGTTCCATGTTAAAATTCCTGATCCCATCGAAGATTTCAACTCCCAAACAACATTAAAGTACAGGTATGCCTGAGACGGAATATTGAAAGTTCAACTTGACTAGTACATAATGTTGTTGTTTAATTATGTTGCTATTGTAATACAGTGTTGACAATATTACAATCGTAGTTATGCATCATGTAACTTAACACTCAGAGAAGCTGTCAATAGTTGTGTTCTACACTTTCAACCCTAAATGTAAATTTGCATTTGTCAATTGTCTTCTCGACATTACCTATCGTTGATGTTCTCGTTCCAAATAATTTTGTCATAAAATGCGATATACGCTTCTACTCTTGTTGAATAACAGTCTACATGTAACCTTGTATTCATAAGTCCTAATAGAAACTGATTCGTACTTGCGGGATAAATTCGCAACATTTGTTTTGAAACTGTTTCAGGAAAATTTACGTGTTCATGTCAACTGTATTTCCAGCTGCCAAGTAATCGCTATTTGACAGTTTTAGTTTTTCAATATCTCTTTCTAAATAAAATGTTTGTTTTGTTCAAAGTTTGAGATTTTTCACTCGATCACCTACTGTTTGCAGTTATGCGCCGATTAACTTGAAACTTCAACATCCCCCAGCCCCTCCCCTCCCAAGCATTTGAGATCTGAACGTTGGAATTGCTGCCTCCTAGGCCAAAATACTGGCAGAGCTTGGGCGGAGACGGGGTGTTGAAACTTTGAATTAATTTGCGCATTAGAGACCTGATGAAGTTTGTTTTGACGCTCAAACTCGTGACCAGCCTAATCCTAGGTCTTTCCTCGCAACCCCTAGGGTGTGTAGACAAAAAACCCTCCGAACGACGTCCTATTTCTTTTCATGAACACGTAGAAGTGTGTTGTTGACTATGAGCAATTACTACATCAATCGAGAAAAACCTTTTCCCTTGCGTTCCACAGAGCATGCGTTGCTTGTTACTCCTCACGCAAACATGAATGAAAGCTCGCCTTGAAGAATGCAAAGAAAACTGTATAACTGTGCTGATTATTTCTAACTTAAAAGCCATTTCTCGGAATATCCAGATATCTCCCTCAATCCGACGTGCACAGAAAACAAAGCGGTCTAACCTATCTCATACTCAGTTCTCCCACGGTCGCAAAACAACCTTCAGTGAGATTCCGAGTTGTCATTATCTGCGAGAAACAGCACCGTTTCCGCAACAAAGTCGACTGTATTGTGTGGTCAAAGGAAGTCGAAGGCTTGCGCCATTTTTCCGCTGATCCTTCGTAACGGTACGGGTCAGCGGCTGATTATAGAGTAAGCCAAGCTGGCGGAAACAAAATAGCAGAGTGCTCCACAAATTTTGAGGATATCGACTTAGTTGCTGGTCGGACTTATTCAGAATTGACGAAAGGTGAAAAGCTGGAATTAAACGTACATTGTGCACAGCGAGAGTTTTCGCGCTGGAATGTGGATCAGAGGCAACCACATGTCCAACAGTGGTACGAAACAAAATGTCTCAGTTGTTATTAATGTTGTTCTTGTTATAATTCTAGTATTAACAGAAATATCAAGGGATCCAGAAGGGGGTCCAAAAGTGGGGTCCAGGAAGGGGGGTCCACGTTTTGTCTACACCCATACCGAACGGTACACTCACAGGAGAAAGTTCAGAACGTTTTTTCTCCCTTGTAATGGTTGCCCAAACGTTGTGTTTATGTGGTATTCTACTGTTTCCGATTCCAATCTACCACGAATCTGCTTAAACGCCGCCACTGCCGTAGGTGTAGTAGCCTACGAACGCAAACGTATTTTTAGTTGTTGCTTCTCGCGACAACCGGAAATACGTCTGCGTTCGCAGGCCTTAAGGCTGGTTTTCACAGAAGCATAGAGTGTTATGATCTAGTGAAAGCAGAAGGCTATTCCGCTTATGACTCCGTCGCTTGTGTTCTAGTGAAACCTAGATTGTCAGAGTCGCAAGCACAATTTTAGCATCAAACTGTTGCAGATAGATTCCAGAAACTACCAGCATAATTTATGCTAGTTACGACACCTAAAAAAATCAGTAAATCCAATATTTTCCTGGTAGTGCTGGGTGGCTCAACACTTGCGCAACAAAGAGTTGCTTCCTCCAAATGTCGCAGAGTTCCCAGAATTCTTTTCGAGCGGCAAGAGGCAAGTTGAGACTTCATAAAAGGGCTAAAGCGTGAACGCCAGAAAATGTGAGAGAAAACTTTCATGCCAGATACCAAATCTCTAAAAGGCTTTCCCAAGGTCTGGAAGCTTCACTTCAATACAGTATTAAGAGGGAAGAAATGTTTACGCAGTCCAGGTAGCGTGGGTTTGAATCCCACCGCTGCCAAGGTGCTACTTTTCCTGAACCTTTTCTTGTTTTACAAAATAAGACACAGTTACATGGCTGCCAGCAGATTTATCTCAATACTCTACACCAGCTCTTAACGGACATATCAACCATCTCTTAAAAACATTGTCAATCCTTAACTGACTACTTTCCATGGAAACTGATGAGCTTGTTGTCCTTCGCTGGTTAGAACGTCACACTTGAATAAGACAACGATAAGTGATGACAAGACTTTCATTAACTGTTAGCTGAATTACCCATTTCCTACATCTTTTCCTCAACGATCCATAGCTGCCCCCAATGAGATCTCTATCCATACGCTATTTGACGTTTTAGTGGCATTTATTGCTTTGTCATTGATTCCTGGTTTGCACTTTGTTAGATCTAATCTAATCGAAATCGAAATCTCAATATGGTTTTGTGGGCAACATCCACGAAGGACATCACGCCAACTCTAGGCTGTATTATTCTGAGTCTTGTGCATTTTGAAACTTGGCCGAAATAACTGCTCACACATGTAGATACACAGTCTGACTTGGCTTTCAATTCCAAGGAGTTAAGCCAAAATAATGATTTGGCAGCGGTGGGATTCGAACCCACGCCTCCGAAAAGACTGGTGCCTAAAACCAGCGCCTTAGACCACTCGGCCACGCTACCTACGCTAACCATCATGTCCCAAAATTATGACATCAAGGCCAGAAACCACCCACGGCCATAACATATATATATGTTTTGTTTTTTCTCATGTGCTTTCTCAAGATTGCTTATCTGTAAAACTTTGTTTTGAAACGTTTTTCACCCTTACATTAGTCAAATTCACAAAGAAGCACTTAACTAACCCTAACATTTCCTGGTCCAGATTATCAAATGAAGCGAGAAAGAGTTGCTTGCTCGAGGTGTCGCTGAGTTACCCAGAATTCTTTTCGAGCGGCAAGAGGCAAGTTGAGACTTCATAAAAGGGCTAAAGCGTGAACGCCAGAAAACTTTCATGCCAGATACCAAATCTCTAAAAGGCTTTCCCAAGGTCTGGAAGCTTCACTTCAATACAGTATTAAGAGGGAAGAAATGTTTACGCAGTGCAGGTAGCGTGGCCGAGTGGTCTAAGGCGCTGGTTTAAGGCACCAGTCTCTTCGGGGGCGTGGGTTCGAATCCCACCGCTGCCAAGGTGCTACTTTTCCTGAACCTTTTCTTGTTTTACAAAATAAGACACAGTTACCTGGCTGCCAGCAGATTTATCTCAATACTCTACACCAGCTCTTAACGGACATATCAACCATCTCTTAAAAACATTGTCAATCCTTAACTGACTACTTTCCATGGAAACTGATGAGCTTGTTGTCCTTCGCTGGTTAGAACGTCACACTTGAATAAGACAACGATAAGTGATGACAAGACTTTCATTAACTGTTAGCTGAATTACCCATTTCCTACATCTTTTCCTCAACGATCCATAGCTGCCCCCAATGAGATCTCTATCCATACGCTATTTGACGTTTTAGTGGCATTTATTGCTTTGTCATTGATTTCTGGTTTGCACTTTGTTAGATCTAATCTAATCGAAATCGAAATCTCAATATGGTTTTGTGGGCAACATCCACGAAGGACATCACGCCAACTATAGGCTGTATTATTCTGAGTCTTGCGCATTTTGAAACTTGGCCGAAATAACTGCTCACACATGTAGATACACAGTCTGACTTGGCTTTCAATTCCAAGGAGTTAAGCCAAAATAATGATTTGGCAGCGGTGGGATTCGACCCCACGCCTCCGAAAAGACTGGTGCCTAAAACCAGCGCCTTAGACCGCTCTGCCACGCTACCTACGCTAACCATCATGTCCCAAAATTATGACATCAAGGCCAGAAACCACCCACGGCCATAACATATATATATGTTTTGTTTTTTCTCATGTGCTTTCTCAAGATTGCTTATCTGTAAAACTTTGTTTTGAAACGTTTTTCACCCTTACATTAGTCAAATTCACAAAGAAGCACTTAACTAACCCTAACATTTCCTGGTCCAGATTATCAAATGAAGCGAGAAAGAGTTGCTTGCTCGAGGTGTCGCTGAGTTACCCAGAATTCTTTTCGAGCGTCAAGAGGCAAGTTGAGACTTCATAAAAGGGCTAAAGCGTGAACGCCAGAAAATGTGAGAGAAAACTTTCATGCCAGATACCAAATCTCTACAAGGCTTTCCCAAGGTCTGGAAGCTTCACTTCAATACAGTATTAAGAGGGAAGAAATGTTTACGCAGTGCAGGTAGCGCGGCCGAGTGGTCTAAGGCGCTGGTTTAAGGCACCAGTCTCTTCGGGGGCGTGGGTTCGAATCCCACCGCTGCCAAGGTGCTACTTTTCCTGAACCTTTTCTTGTTTTACAAAATAAGACACAGTTACCTGGCTGCCAGCAGATTTATCTCAATACTCTACACCAGCTCTTAACGGACATATCAACCATCTCTTAAAAACATTGTCAATCCTTAACTGACTACTTTCCATGGAAACTGATGAGCTTGTTGTCCTTCGCTGGTTAGAACGTCACACTTGAATAAGACAACGATAAGTGATGACAAGACTTTCATTAACTGTTAGCTGAATTACCCATTTCCTACATCTTTTCCTCAACGATCCATAGCTGCCCCCAATGAGATCTCTATCCATACGCTATTTGACGTTTTAGTGGCATTTATTGCTTTGTCATTGATTCCTGGTTTGCACTTTGTTAGATCTAATCTAATCGAAATCGAAATCTCAATATGGTTTTGTGGGCAACATCCACGAAGGACATCCCGCCAACTCTAGGCTGTTTTATTCTGAGTCTTGTGCATTTTGAAACTTGCCCGAAATAACTGCTCACACATGTAGATACACAGTCTGACTTGGCTTTCAATTCCAAGGAGTTAAGCCAAAATAATGATTTGGCAGCGGTGGGATTCGAACCCACGCCTCCGAAAAGACTGGTGCCTAAAACCAGCTCCTTAGACCACTCGGCCACGCTACCTACGCTAACCATCATGTCCCAAAATTATGACATCAAGGCCAGAAACCACCCACGGCCATAACATATATATATGTTTTGTTTTTTCTCATGTGCTTTCTCAAGATTGCTTATCTGTAAAACTTTGTTTTGAAACGTTTTTCACCCTTACATTAGTCAAATTCACAAAGAAGCACTTAACTAACCCTAACATTTCCTGGTCCAGATTATCAAATGAAGCGAGAAAGAGTTGCTTGCTCGAGGTGTCGCTGAGTTACCCAGAATTCTTTTCGAGCGTCAAGAGGCAAGTTGAGACTTCATAAAAGGGCTAAAGCGTGAACGCCAGAAAATGTGAGAGAAAACTTTCATGCCAGATACCAAATCTCTAAAAGGCTTTCCCAAGGTCTGGAAGCTTCACTTCAATACAGTATTAAGAGGGAAGAAATGTTTACGCAGTGCAGGTAGCGTGGCCGAGTGGTCTAAGGCGCTGGTTTAAGGCACCAGTCTCTTCGGGGGCGTGGGTTCGAATCCCACCGCTGCCAAGGTGCTACTTTTCCTGAACCTTTTCTTGTTTTACAAAATAAGACACAGTTACCTGGCTGCCAGCAGATTTATCTCAATACTCTACACCAGCTCTTAACGGACATATCAACCATCTCTTAAAAACATTGTCAATCCTTAACTGACTACTTTCCATGGAAACTGATGAGCTTGTTGTCCTTCGCTGGTTAGAACGTCACACTTGAATAAGACAACGATAAGTGATGACAAGACTTTCATTAACTGTTAGCTGAATTACCCATTTCCTACATCTTTTCCTCAACGATCCATAGCTGCCCCCAATGAGATCTCTATCCATACGCTATTTGACGTTTTAGTGGCATTTATTGCTTTGTCATTGATTTCTGGTTTGCACTTTGTTAGATCTAATCTAATCGAAATCGAAATCTCAATATGGTTTTGTGGGCAACATCCACGAAGGACATCACGCCAACTATAGGCTGTATTATTCTGAGTCTTGCGCATTTTGAAACTTGGCCGAAATAACTGCTCACACATGTAGATACACAGTCTGACTTGGCTTTCAATTCCAAGGAGTTAAGCCAAAATAATGATTTGGCAGCGGTGGGATTCGACCCCACGCCTCCGAAAAGACTGGTGCCTAAAACCAGCGCCTTAGACCGCTCTGCCACGCTACCTACGCTAACCATCATGTCCCAAAATTATGACATCAAGGCCAGAAACCACCCACGGCCATAACATATATATATGTTTTGTTTTTTCTCATGTGCTTTCTCAAGATTGCTTATCTGTAAAACTTTGTTTTGAAACGTTTTTCACCCTTACATTAGTCAAATTCACAAAGAAGCACTTAACTAACCCTAACATTTCCTGGTCCAGATTATCAAATGAAGCGAGAAAGAGTTGCTTGCTCGAGGTGTCGCTGAGTTACCCAGAATTCTTTTCGAGCGTCAAGAGGCAAGTTGAGACTTCATAAAAGGGCTAAAGCGTGAACGCCAGAAAATGTGAGAGAAAACTTTCATGCCAGATACCAAATCTCTAAAAGGCTTTCCCAAGGTCTGGAAGCTTCACTTCAATACAGTATTAAGAGGGAAGAAATGTTTACGCAGTGCAGGTAGCGTGGCCGAGTGGTCTAAGGCGCTGGTTTAAGGCACCAGTCTCTTCGGGGGCGTGGGTTCGAATCCCACCGCTGCCAAGGTGCTACTTTTCCTGAACCTTTTCTTGTTTTACAAAATAAGACACAGTTACCTGGCTGCCAGCAGATTTATCTCAATACTCTACACCAGCTCTTAACGGACATATCAACCATCTCTTAAAAACATTGTCAATCCTTAACTGACTACTTTCCATGGAAACTGATGAGCTTGTTGTCCTTCGCTGGTTAGAACGTCACACTTGAATAAGACAACGATAAGTGATGACAAGACTTTCATTAACTGTTAGCTGAATTACCCATTTCCTAAATCTTTTCCTCAACGATCCATAGCTGCCCCCAATGAGATCTCTATCCATACGCTATTTGACGTTTTAGTGGCATTTATTGCTTTGTCATTGATTCCTGGTTTGCACTTTGTTAGATCTAATCTAATCGAAATCGAAATCTCAATATGGTTTTGTGGGCAACATCCACGAAGGACATCACGCCAACTCTAGGCTGTTTTATTCTGAGCCTTGTGCATTTTGAAACTTGCCCGAAATAACTGCTCACACATGTAGATACACAGTCTGACTTGGCTTTCAATTCCAAGGAGTTAAGCCAAAATAATGATTTGGCAGCGGTGGGATTCGACCCCACGCCTCCAAAAAGACTGGTGCCTAAAACCAGCGCCTTAGACCACTCGGCCACGCTACCTACGCTAACCATCATGTCCCAAAATTATGACATCAAGGCCAGAAACCACCCACGGCCATAACATATATATATGTTTTGTTTTTTCTCATGTGCTTTCTCAAGATTGCTTATCTGTAAAACTTTGTTTTGAAACGTTTTTCACCCTTACATTAGTCAAATTCACAAAGAAGCACTTAACTAACCCTAACATTTCCTGGTCCAGATTATCAAATGAAGCGAGAAAGAGTTGCTTGCTCGAGGTGTCGCTGAGTTACCCAGAATTCTTTTCGAGCGTCAAGAGGCAAGTTGAGACTTCATAAAAGGGCTAAAGCGTGAACGCCAGAAAATGTGAGAGAAAACTTTCATGCCAGATACCAAATCTCTAAAAGGCTTTCCCAAGGTCTGGAAGCTTCACTTCAATACAGTATTAAGAGGGAAGAAATGTTTACGCAGTGCAGGTAGCGTGGCCGAGTGGTCTAAGGCGCTGGTTTAAGGCACCAGTCTCTTCGGGGGCGTGGGTTCAAATCCCACCGCTGCCAAGGTGCTACTTTTCCTGAACCTTTTCTTGTTTTACAAAATAAGACACAGTTACCTGGCTGCCAGCAGATTTATCTCAATACTCTACACCAGCTCTTAACGGACATATCAACCATCTCTTAAAAACATTGTCAATCCTTAACTGACTACTTTCCATGGAAACTGATGAGCTTGTTGTCCTTCGCTGGTTAGAACGTCACACTTGAATAAGACAACGATAAGTGATGACAAGACTTTCATTAACTGTTAGCTGAATTACCCATTTCCTACATCTTTTCCTCAACGATCCATAGCTGCCCCCAATGAGATCTCTATCCATACGCTATTTGACGTTTTAGTGGCATTTATTGCTTTGTCATTGATTCCTGGTTTGCACTTTGTTAGATCTAATCTAATCGAAATCGAAATCGAAATCTCAATATGGTTTTGTGGGCAACATCCACGAAGGACATCCCGCCAACTCTAGGCTGTTTTATTCTGAGTCTTGTGCATTTTGAAACTTGGCCGAAATAACTGCTCACACATGTAGATACACAGTCTGACTTGGCTTTCAATTCCAAGGAGTTAAGCCAAAATAATGATTTGGCAGCGGTGGGATTCGAACCCACGCCTCCGAAAAGACTGGTGCCTAAAACCAGCGCCTTAGACCACTCGGCCACGCTACCTACGCTAACCATCATGTCCCAAAATTATGACATCAAGGCCAGAAACCACCCACGGCCATAACATATATATATGTTTTGTTTTTTCTCATGTGCTTTCTCAAGATTGCTTATCTGTAAAACTTTGTTTTGAAACGTTTTTCACCCTTACATTAGTCAAATTCACAAAGAAGCACTTAACTAACCCTAACATTTCCTGGTCCAGATTATCAAATGAAGCGAGAAAGAGTTGCTTGCTCGAGGTGTCGCTGAGTTACCCAGAATTCTTTTCGAGCGGCAAGAGGCAAGTTGAGACTTCATAAAAGGGCTAAAGCGTGAACGCCAGAAAACTTTCATGCCAGATACCAAATCTCTAAAAGGCTTTCCCAAGGTCTGGAAGCTTCACTTCAATACAGTATTAAGAGGGAAGAAATGTTTACGCAGTGCAGGTAGCGTGGCCGAGTGGTCTAAGGCGCTGGTTTAAGGCACCAGTCTCTTCGGGGGCGTGGGTTCGAATCCCACCGCTGCCAAGGTGCTACTTTTCCTGAACCTTTTCTTGTTTTACAAAATAAGACACAGTTACCTGGCTGCCAGCAGATTTATCTCAATACTCTACACCAGCTCTTAACGGACATATCAACCATCTCTTAAAAACATTGTCAATCCTTAACTGACTACTTTCCATGGAAACTGATGAGCTTGTTGTCCTTCGCTGGTTAGAACGTCACACTTGAATAAGACAACGATAAGTGATGACAAGACTTTCATTAGCTGTTAGCTGAATTACCCATTTCCTACATCTTTTCCTCAACGATCCATAGCTGCCCCCAATGAGATCTCTATCCATACGCTATTTGACGTTTTAGTGGCATTTATTGCTTTGTCATTGATTCCTGGTTTGCACTTTGTTAGATCTAATCTAATCGAAATCGAAATCTCAATATGGTTTTGTGGGCAACATCCACGAAGGACATCACGCCAACTATAGGCTGTATTATTCTGAGTCTTGCGCATTTTGAAACTTGCCCGAAATAACTGCTCACACATGTAGATACACAGTCTGACTTGGCTTTCAATTCCAAGGAGTTAAGCCAAAATAATGATTTGGCAGCGGTGGGATTCGACCCCACGCCTCCGAAAAGACTGGTGCCTAAAACCAGCGCCTTAGACTGCTCTGCCACGCTACCTACGCTAACCATCATGTCCCAAAATTATGACATCAAGGCCAGAAACCACCCACGGCCATAACATATATATATGTTTTGTTTTTTCTCATGTGCTTTCTCAAGATTGCTTATCTGTAAAACTTTGTTTTGAAACGTTTTTCACCCTTACATTAGTCAAATTCACAAAGAAGCACTTAACTAACCCTAACATTTCCTGGTCCAGATTATCAAATGAAGCGAGAAAGAGTTGCTTGCTCGAGGTGTCGCTGAGTTCCCAGAATTCTTTTCGAGCGTCAAGAGGCAAGTTGAGACTTCATAAAAGGGCTAAAGCGTGAACGCCAGAAAATGTGAGAGAAAACTTTCATGCCAGATACCAAATCTCTAAAAGGCTTTCCCAAGGTCTGGAAGCTTCACTTCAATACAGTATTAAGAGGGAAGAAATGTTTACGCAGTGCAGGTAGCGTGGCCGAGTGGTCTAAGGCGCTGGTTTAAGGCACCAGTCTCTTCGGGGGCGTGGGTTCGAATCCCACCGCTGCCAAGGTGCTACTTTTCCTGAACCTTTTCTTGTTTTACAAAATAAGACACAGTTACCTGGCTGCCAGCAGATTTATCTCAATACTCTACACCAGCTCTTAACGGACATATCAACCATCTCTTAAAAACATTGTCAATCCTTAACTGACTACTTTCCATGGAAACTGATGAGCTTGTTGTCCTTCGCTGGTTAGAACGTCACACTTGAATAAGACAACGATAAGTGATGACAAGACTTTCATTAACTGTTAGCTGAATTACCCATTTCCTAAATCTTTTCCTCAACGATCCATAGCTGCCCCCAATGAGATCTCTATCCATACGCTATTTGACGTTTTAGTGGCATTTATTGCTTTGTCATTGATTCCTGGTTTGCACTTTGTTAGATCTAATCTAATCGAAATCGAAATCTCAATATGGTTTTGTGGGCAACATCCACGAAGGACATCACGCCAACTCTAGGCTGTATTATTCTGAGCCTTGTGCATTTTGAAACTTGCCCGAAATAACTGCTCACACATGTAGATACACAGTCTGACTTGGCTTTCAATTCCAAGGAGTTAAGCCAAAATAATGATTTGGCAGCGGTGGGATTCGACCCCACGCCTCCAAAAAGACTGGTGCCTAAAACCAGCGCCTTAGACCACTCGGCCACGCTACTTACGCTAACCA
>OX419338.1:21983406-22020906 GCA_948470475.1 Galaxea fascicularis
AGAAGCACTTAACTAACCCTAACATTTCCTGGTCCAGATTATCAAATGAAGCGAGAAAGAGTTGCTTGCTCGAGGTGTCGCTGAGTTACCCAGAATTCTTTTCGAGCGTCAAGAGGCAAGTTGAGACTTCATAAAAGGGCTAAAGCGTGAACGCCAGAAAATGTGAGAGAAAACTTTCATGCCAGATACCAAATCTCTAAAAGGCTTTCCCAAGGTCTGGAAGCTTCACTTCAATACAGTATTAAGAGGGAAGAAATGTTTACGCAGTGCAGGTAGCGTGGCCGAGTGGTCTAAGGCGCTGGTTTAAGGCACCAGTCTCTTCGGGGGCGTGGGTTCGAATCCCACCGCTGCCAAGGTGCTACTTTTCCTGAACCTTTTCTTGTTTTACAAAATAAGACACAGTTACCTGGCTGCCAGCAGATTTATCTCAATACTCTACACCAGCTCTTAACGGACATATCAACCATCTCTTAAAAACATTGTCAATCCTTAACTGACTACTTTCCATGGAAACTGATGAGCTTGTTGTCCTTCGCTGGTTAGAACGTCACACTTGAATAAGACAACGATAAGTGATGACAAGACTTTCATTAACTGTTAGCTGAATTACCCATTTCCTACATCTTTTCCTCAACGATCCATAGCTGCCCCCAATGAGATCTCTATCCATACGCTATTTGACGTTTTAGTGGCATTTATTGCTTTGTCATTGATTCCTGGTTTGCACTTTGTTAGATCTAATCTAATCGAAATCGAAATCGAAATCTCAATATGGTTTTGTGGGCAACATCCACGAAGGACATCACGCCAACTCTAGGCTGTTTTATTCTGAGTCTTGTGCATTTTGAAACTTGGCCGAAATAACTGCTCACACATGTAGATACACAGTCTGACTTGGCTTTCAATTCCAAGGAGTTAAGCCAAAATAATGATTTGGCAGCGGTGGGATTCGAACCCACGCCTCCGAAAAGACTGGTGCCTAAAACCAGCGCCTTAGACCACTCGGCCACGCTACCTAGGCTAACCATCATGTCCCAAAATCATGACATCAAGGCCACAAACCACCCACGGTGATTACAAAATCAAAACTTAACCGGTGCGGAGTATTGCTTGTGGGTGTCTGACTCTTTTCCGTCGGAGTCAAAGACCCTTTTAAGGGGACATGTCAAGCACTTTGCCCGAGGCCCAGGAACCGCAAGACTCTATATTTCCCTCTTGTTCCAGAAACGTATATTGGCAACTAATTACGAAAACTGACAAACCCTCGATTTCAATATCTAAATACGAACTTTTATTTCTATTACATGACTTATCTTGGAAAGACATTTATCTTCTCCCTAGAAGTGCTTCATTAGACTCCAAGAGAAGAGAATTTCGGTATAAGGTTTTAAATAGAATATTTTACGTAAATAAAGCCCTCTATAAAATGGGAATAGTCAGTTTACCTTTGTGTACTTTTTGTCAATTATCAGAGGAATTCCTCGAGCATCTATTTATACATTGTCCAATTTCAAGTGCTTTTTGGCTCTCTGTAGTTGAATGGCTGAAAAATTATTTTTCTACAATTCAGTGTTTGACAGGTGCGAGTATAATGTTTGGGCTTTTTGGAAAAGATACCCATCTGATTAACCATATTGTATTACCAGGTAAACAAGTTATTTTCCAATGTAGACATCTTAAAGTGAATCCTTCCCTTTCACTTCTTAAAACAAAAATAAAAATCGCTTGTCAATTGGAGCGTGTCATAGCTGAGCAAAATGATATTGTAGATAGTCATAGTGAGAAATGGAAAGCGATCCTCCATCACATGCAAGACCTCTAAACGTATCGTGTTTATATATTATTATTATTATTATTATTATTATTATTATTATTATTACTACTACTACAAGAAACTGACAACGCCATCATAAAGAGCATACTCTCAAGCCTTTGGCAAAATTTTCTTTTATTCCTACCTCAAATGGTCGTTGAGCAGGAAGCTGACAAACTTTTCGGTTAGATTTTCTACTGCCGCACTTTTTTAGGAAAAAGTAATCATGGCCATTTTTTAAAACACTACTTATTAAACTACAACTTCGCTTAAAAATATTCTTGGAGAACGGTTCTAGTAAACTTTTGGAGGAAATATTAAACTTTGGTCCGTTTTGGTCACGTGACCGATGACGTCACAGCATTAAAAATGACAAAAATGTATATTTCGTAAAAATATCTACCAATATCCAAATTTTTGTTTCGTCGCGTTTACTGCAACGCGAGATAGCACTTGTACCCAGACTCCCACTTTTTGAAACTTGTATATACCCGGGCAGTCCGAAATGGCTCACACCATTTTTCAATAACAAAATAATTTCGTCAGTGATCAAAAACGCATTTGTGAGCAAAGTCACGTGACCAATGACGTCATCGCCCTTAGTCTTGTACAATAATTAGTTTATGGTAAGACTTATTTGTAGACAACGTGGGGTCTTGCTGCCCTCAAACTGACCAAGTTATTTGGGATTGAAGATTTTCCAGCTGCAAAGGATTCTGGGAAGGTTCTTATTATAATTATATATTGTTATTTAATTATTAATATAGTGCCTGTGTAAGTATGTAATGAAATGATTGTAATGTATTGCGTGACGTCACATGACGCACGCATGTTGAATTTGCATATTATGGGCTAATTAAAAAGTTGAGTTGAGCACATGGCCGTCTTCGTAGTTTTGTGTGTCGCCGCGCTCCTCTTGTTTTGGCCTTCAATACACTTCATTTGGCGGCGAGGATCGAAAATGTCGGCGGTATTTGGTGGAGTAGAAGAATTTGACGAGAACACTGAAACTTGGGAGCACTACACGGAGCGATTGGGACATTATATTGATGCAAATGGCATCGGCGATGAGTCTAGAGACGACAGAGCGAAACGGCGCGCAAATCGTTTGAGTGTTTGTGGAGTCAAGGTTTATAAGCTGATGTGCGACCTGCTTGCCCCAGCTAAACCTGAAGAGAAGTCGTAGAAGGAGCTGGTGAAGCTTATTCAGGATCATTTAGCTCCGAAAACGTCCGAAATTGAACAAAGGTTTAAGTTCAACAACCGTTTTCGTAATGAAGGAGAATCAGTGGCAGATTTTGTGGCAGCGCTGAGGAATTTGGCCGAACACTGTGCGTACAGAGACACTCTTGAGATTATGCTGAGGGACAGGATAGTGTGCGGCATTCGGGATGAGAAAATCCAGCGACGTCTTCTGGTCGAGAAGGAATTAACATTTCAGAAGTCATATGAGATTGCCACGTCGATGGAAATTACTTCCAAAAATATGGCGGTGCTTCAGGATTCGAAGGACTCGGAGGCGGTCAACAAGGTAATTTTACAGGCGGATGGAACAACCGAAGGGAAGAGATGGATGGACGCACGAAGCATAAAGTACAAATCTTCTTGTTTTAGGTGTGGAGGGAATCATAGTGCATCAACTTGTAGGTTTAAGGAACTGAACTGTTACTATTGCAAGCAAAAAGGCCACATCGTCGATAGATGTTCCAACCACACTAGAAGTCAGTCGAGAGGTGAGAGGCAAGGCTTCCAGCCAAACATCGCTAATCAGAGGAGATATCCAGGTCAACAAAGATCAGGTAACTTACACCAGTTAGAAGATACTAGTAATGTTAATGATGAGGAGGCTAGGGAGGACGACGTGTATGATAACTTGTTTTGTGTGAATTCAAGTGGCGCCAAAAACCCCTACAAAGTGACAGTGCTAATCAGTGGAGTGAATGTCAGCATGGAAATTTATACTGGAGCATCAACAACTGTAGTGAATGAAGATATTTTTCACACCCAGTCCATGCGTGGTAAGGGGTTGAAACTGAATGCTGTGAATACAGTTCTGTGTACCTATACCGGGGAGGTCATACCTGTAGTGGGGGAATGTGAGTTAGAAGTAGAATATCACGGGTTTAAAGACCCAGTATCGCCCATTATGCACTGCGCGCTGGGTTCGCTCGGCGGCCATTTTCGTGATGTTGAAAATTCGTAGGATTGCTGTGTAGATTTGAAATCTGTCTTCATTCGCCTTGTTGCGCTGCGAACCGAGCATTGAGTGATCTTTTAGAGTAAATAGTTTATCGAAGGATATTTCTATTTGTGTTTGGGAAGATATTTTGCGAAGGTTTGGCCGTTATTCGGTAAAGTAGATTGGTATTACAAGGAAAACCTCCAGACTATGGCCAATCCTGGTCGAGGAAGACCGCGTTAATCGGGGTCTGTCCGACAAATTCGACTTCGATCGTCTGTCTTTCAACTTTGGAATGCGAGAAAGTTATCACTTGGCTTCGAAGGAAGTACAAACAGCGTCTTTGCGGAATTTCTTCTGCATCTTCCTTCATCGGGAAACGCAGTGCCCACGCAGAGGTAAGCCATCTGTGTATATGGGTCATTTACTCTCTCTTACAGTTTTTAGGGTTGATGCATTTTTCCTAAATTTGCTTTTGTTCCTTTTAGAGTTTTAGACGACAGTGGTGCCGCTGATGGTCCTGTCATTCCTGCATTCTCGACTGCTTCGTCGCCTTGTACAAGCGACCCATAAGCGTTTACAATGCACACGTGTTCTTCAGAATCCACGGAAAGTGAGTCCGAGGTGTCCATGACCAAATATTTCCACAGAGATCTTAACATAAATTGACACGACTCGTGGCTCGAAGTGATTCGAATTTTTGCCGCGGGAATAGAACTCGAAACAATAGCGCCCTCGCTCCCGTGAAAACAAAAACAATAACAGACGCGCGTGAAGCATAATGGGCAACACTGGGTCTTTAAAGGCAGTTTACCAGCGGTGGTAATCAGGGGAGAGGGTCCTTGTTTGATGGACCGGAACTGGCTGCAGCAGATTGGCTTAAATTGGAGTGAGAGTTTCAATGTAATCACCATGGATAAGAACTTGAATGAGATTTTGGAAGCACACTTAACCGTTTTCCAAGAGGGTCTGGGAAAACTAGAAGGAGTGAAAGCAAACATTTATGTTGATTCTTCTGAGAAGCCACGATTCTGTAAGGCCAGGCCAGTAACTTATGCCCTCCGTGAAAAAACTGAAAGAGAATTAGATCGACTTGTCAAAGAGGGAACCGTAGAACCAGTTGAATTCTCAGAATGAGCCACACCCATCGTTCCCATTGTTAAGGAAGATGATACTATCCGAATTTGTGGTGATTACAAACAAACAATCAACCAAGCAGCCAATTTAGACAACTGACCCATTCCCAAGATCGAAGATTTGTATGCAACCTTAGAGGGAGGTATCGAATTTACCAAGCTGGATTTAAGCCAAGCTTACCAACAGTTGGAGTTAGACAAGGAGTCCCAAGAATATACCACTATTAACACCCATAAGGGCCTCTTCCGATACAATCGTCTTCCCTATGGTATTTCATCAGCTCCAGACATTTTTCAACGCACTATGGAAAGCCTCCTCCAAGGAATTCCTCGAGTAGTAGTAGTCCGGACTGATGACATCCTGGTGACAGGCACAACAAGAGACGATCACTTGGAGTATCTGAAGGAAGTATTGGCACGATTAGACAAGGCAGGCATCAACCTAAAGCTTAAGAAGTGTGTTTTGCTGGGACATTGGATCAACCGAAATGGAATACAACCTGAAGAAGGCAAAGTGAGAGGCATTCACGAGGCACCGGCACCCACTAACGTCAAGCTTTCTTGGGGATGTTGAATTATTATGCTTACTACTTGCGGAACTTGTCTACTGTTTAGGCCCCCCTGCATGAACTTCTCGCTAAGGATTGCAAATGGACATGGGGTAATAGACAGGTGACGGCCTTTAACCAAGCCAAGGACATGTTGAACTTCTCAGATCTCTTAGTCCATTATAACCCTAGCAAGGAACTTGTGCCGTCCTGTGATGCCTCACCTTATGGACTGGGTGCGGTTCTCTCCTACATCATCGATGGACAAGAAAAACCTATCTCGTATGCCTCAAGGACCCTATCACCTGCCGAGAGAAATTATGCTCAAGTGGATAAGGAGGGAGCTGCAAAGATATTTGGAATCGATAAATTCCACCAGTATCTGTTCGGACAGAAATTCAAGATTGTTATAGATCACAAGCCGCTTTTGGGTCTGTTTAAGGAGGACAAAGCTGTGCCAGCTATGGCATCACCAAGAATTCAGAGGTGGGCTTTACTCCCAGCAGCCTATGACTATGAACTGGTTTACCGCGAGGATCTAAACATGGAAATGCTGATGGTCTTAGTCGTTTACCTCTGTCAGATACAGTAGCAGAAGTACCCATACCTGGTGAAACCATACTCTTGATGGATCGGTTGGAGGCTTTGCCGATGTGTGCAGACTACATTGCAGATTGCACAGCTTCAGATCCAGTGCTACAGCAAGTTCTTAGAAGAGTCCAGCAAGGCTGGGGTGAAAAGTGCCCTGATCCAAGTTTGCAGCCTTTCTTCATGAGAAGAGACGAATTAAGCACCCATAATGGATGTATTTTGTGGGGCAATCGGATTTGTCAGTGGAGAATTTGTTGTCTTCATGGCCAGGAATGGAATTCTACATGTGAAAAAAGCCCCTAGACATCCTTCGTCTGATGGCTTGGTGGAGAAGCCGGTCCGTACTTTCAACAAAGGGATGAAGAAGTTGGAAGGATCTGGAGGTACAGTGCACACCAGACTTAGCAGATTCTTGTTGGCATACAGATCAACAACAGGAGTTACACCGGCCGAATTGCTGCTCAACCGCCGCCTACGAACCCGACTGGATCTAATTCGGCCAGACCTTAGGCATCGTGTGGAAACCCAGCAATTCGCACAGAAGAAACATCACGATAACACAACGAAAGAGCGACAGTTTGCACAGGGAGATCGCGTGTTAGTGAAGAGTTTCAGTCCAGGGCCTAAGTGGAAGAAGGCACACACTGAAGAGAGGACGAAGCCATTGTCATATACGGTCAAGTGTGAAGGTGGGGTGGTAACCCGGAGGCACGTGGATCACCTCCTTAATGGACATACTGAGCCCACAACGGTGATCGAGTATGACGACCTACCTGATGCAGCAACGGACGCTGAGCTAATGCAGGTACCACAGGCAGCCAAGGATGTTCCAAGAAGACTTACTGCTGAAGAGGTAGTAAAAGAAGAGTCAAACACCGGATTGCAGGATAACGTCTCCACCAATGTTGCTAAGGCGATCTCAGCGCACTAAGAGATCCCCAGAGTATTTAAAGGATTATGTGACTGAACTTTGATTTGATTTATTATTCCCTGACTGTTAGGTACACGGAACAATAAGCTGATTTTCGAGGGACTGTGTTTTTGAATTAGGGGGGGAAGAGGTAATGTATTGCGTGACGTCCCTGTTGAATTTGCATATTATGGGTTAATTAAAAAGTTGAGTTGAGCACATGGCCGTCTTCGTAGTTTTGTGTGTCGCCGCGCTCTTCTTGTTTTCGCCTTCAATACACTTCAATGATGTTTTGGCTTCTTTTTTAATTTATTTTTCTTTTTTTAGATAATTGTATATCTAAATGTCCTATCTAACCCTATATTTTAAAGATTAAGAAAAAATTTAAAAAAAATAGTTTAACAATGCACGCGCGTGAGACAAGGCGCGTGCTTTATCGGAGATATAATGAACTCGATTAGGCCAATCATAGTGTGTGTAACTCTTCGAACATTTTATAAAAGTATTTACAACACACTTCAAAGTCCAACTTTTATCATTGAAGCAGTTTGGTCTTGTAGATTTTGTTTCTAGTTTCTAGTTCAGTTCTTGAACATCCTAGTTTACTGTCATGGCATCACCATATCGTCCTTCAGATCTGGTCGGCATCCGTTAGTTACACCGCTCTAATTTAGGAAAATAGAACGCTGTTAGAAAGAAACGTAAAACAATTGATTTACGTTTATAATTGAGTGTTGTAACATCTCAATTATAGCGATGACTTAGCGATGAATAAATCACAATTGGACGTACTTTGAAGGCACCCACAGTCTACACTGAGAGCGAGAAAACGCTCTTGGTTATGGATTTACTCCACATAAGGAAAAGGAGGACACGTCGTCTCTTTTACGATCAAAATTATTATTTAAAGGCTGGTAAAACAAGCATTACTCTCAAGCTGACTACGACAAAAACATAAATCAGCCCAAAAAAATCTGTTCATTTTTAGAGAAAGACGTTCATTTAAATTCCTCTTTCAAGTATTTTGTGGGAAAACGTCCTGTTTGCCTATTTTCAAACATTTCACCGTTAAAATGAAGAAAGAACGACACAGTTATGAAGCCCTAGAGCGTGATCCAAGTGAAGTGGGTGTGCTTTTTCATATGTGAGAGGATCCGAGATTAATTTTCATTTCGTGGAACAAAGCACAGAGGAAGCATCCGACCTTCTCGTGACATGATATTGCGTTAGCCAAGATCGGAGGCTCTGCCCAGGCTATTCTGGGGGCCTGTCTAAGTCAACTATAGCAACTTCTAAGGGTATTCCATTTTTAGAATGCCTTCTTTGAAAACCGGCTTTACAACGCCTTTCCACTTATCCCCACAAGGGCAAAAATGAATAACTAGACGGGCTGGGCAGGAATCGGTAACACTGATTTTTACCAAATTGAAACGTACCTTAAAAGATAATAACTGATCGGATACTGCAAATAAGAAACAAATATGTGAGTTACATCTGAAAATTGAGGACTTTACTGATATCCATAACTCAGTACGTTTTGTCGATTCGGAGAAGGAGACCAACCGAATGGACATGGTGTCAGGAGTAAAACACTGCATTGCCCGGTTTTCCTGATACATTGCCTGTTTCTTTTCCTTGGCTTTCCACATGGCAGACGGACTTCGCAAGCCCGAGGCACTTAGCCTCGAGAGCAATGTCGCGCTGAAGTGGAAACATTTTGCGCAAGAAGTGGAAATATCTATCGCCGCCATGCACGGAGACAAGGATGGAAAGACGAAAGCCTACATCTTCTTAAATTTAGCGGGAAGAGAAGCGATTGAAATGGAAAAATCGTTTGTTTACGCACTCGCCGTACGGAATTCAGATGGCATTGTTCGGGTTCTGGCAGAATCTCGTGAGAGTATCGACGTATTGAAATGACAGTTTCCTGAAATTTCTCCCGAACTTCTTGATGAGCAACGTGAAGATGACTTGTTTGTTATTGACGCTGTTACCGAGTTGAGGCGTAAGCGTAACATTTTCCTGCACAATGGAATTTAATGGCAAACAAGTGGAGCTGAAAATTGACACTGGTGCTGAATGCAATGTCATTACACCGGATTTACTTACAAAGCTCAGCCGTAGCAAGGAAATGAAACAATAAAGAAGGTGCAACTGGTTGCTTATGGTGGTGACACGTCATCCACACTCATTGCTGCAAATTTAGACTGCCGTTTGAAGTCTACGAGACGCTACCTGGAATTTCATGTGGTTAACATACCAGTAACACCTCTGCTTGGTTTTACGGATTCTTGAAGCATGGGTATGATTCAATCACACAGCGACGTCCATGAGGCTGATACTGTTAATGCTTTCCGAACCGACCTTGACGAATACAAGGACCTATTTGAAGGCAACCTAGGTTCGACCCTAACTCTACTCTTGTTGTCAGACCGGTCTGACCACCACGCAAAGTACCCTTTGCAATGGAAGAGTGTTAAAAGACAGCTGGACAGAATGGTTCAAATCAGAGCGATCATACCTGTGTCACTACCAAGTGAATGGGTCTCATAGATGGTAGAAAGATGGTAGCAATCGCATATGTATAGATCCAAGAGATCTCAATGAAGTGCTCAGAAGACCTCACCATCCCACGAGATCGGTCGAAGTTGTTGCCTCACGCATGTCTAATGCCACAGCATTCTCAACGCTTGATGCAAGGAGTGCTCTGGCAAATCAAGTTAGACCATGAATCTTCACACCTCACAACGTTCAGCACACCATTTGGGAGATACAGATTCCTCCGCATGCGCTTTGGCATTACGTCTGCATCAGACGTTTTCCAGCGAGCAATGGAAGAGCTGTTTGCTGGGTATCCCTGTGCTATCATTGTGGATATCCTGTTGGTATGGGGAGAAGAAACTGCAGAACATGAAAGTCCTGCAGAGGGCACGTGATGTCAGCTAAATCCAAAGAAATACAAGTTCCACCTTGATCAAGTACCCTATGTTGGGCATCTGTTCAAAAAGGATGGTCTAAAGCCTAATGAAGCCAAGGTTAAAGCCATAAAAGAAATGCCATCTCCTAACAGCTTAGATGCCCTACGCCGATTTCTTGGCATGATTAACTATCTCCACAAGTTCATCAGCAATCTCAGTGAGAAGACTGCGCCACTACCCAAATTTGCTTCGGAATGACGTACACTGGAATTGGGAGGAACTTCAACAACAAGCTTTTGAAGCTCTGAAATCGGGCATCTCTCCAGCACCAGTCCTTAAGTTCTTCAACCCTAACAACCGAAGGGAAGAGATGGATGGACGCACGAAGCATAAAGTACAAATCTTCTTGTTTTAGGTGTGGAGGGAATCATAGTGCATCAACTTGTAGGTTTAAGGAACTGAACTGTTACTATTGCAAGCAAAAAGGCCACATCGTCGATAGATGTTCCAACCACACTAGAAGTCAGTCGAGAGGTGAGAGGCAAGGCTTCCAGCCAAACATCGCTAATCAGAGGAGATATCCAGGTCAACAAAGATCAGGTAACTTACACCAGTTAGAAGATACTAGTAATGTTAATGATGAGGAGGCTAGGGAGGACGACGTGTATGATAACTTGTTTTGTGTGAATTCAAGTGGCGCCAAAAACCCCTACAAAGTGACAGTGCTAATCAGTGGAGTGAATGTCAGCATGGAAATTTATACTGGAGCATCAACAACTGTAGTGAATGAAGATATTTTTCACACCCAGTCCATGCGTGGTAAGGGGTTGAAACTGAATGCTGTGAATACAGTTCTGTGTACCTATACCGGGGAGGTCATACCTGTAGTGGGGGAATGTGAGTTAGAAGTAGAATATCACGGGTTTAAAGACCCAGTATCGCCCATTATGCACTGCGCGCTGGGTTCGCTCGGCGGCCATTTTCGTGATGTTGAAAATTCGTAGGATTGCTGTGTAGATTTGAAATCTGTCTTCATTCGCCTTGTTGCGCTGCGAACCGAGCATTGAGTGATCTTTTAGAGTAAATAGTTTATCGAAGGATATTTCTATTTGTGTTTGGGAAGATATTTTGCGAAGGTTTGGCCGTTATTCGGTAAAGTAGATTGGTATTACAAGGAAAACCTCCAGACTATGGCCAATCCTGGTCGAGGAAGACCGCGTTAATCGGGGTCTGTCCGACAAATTCGACTTCGATCGTCTGTCTTTCAACTTTGGAATGCGAGAAAGTTATCACTTGGCTTCGAAGGAAGTACAAACAGCGTCTTTGCGGAATTTCTTCTGCATCTTCCTTCATCGGGAAACGCAGTGCCCACGCAGAGGTAAGCCATCTGTGTATATGGGTCATTTACTCTCTCTTACAGTTTTTAGGGTTGATGCATTTTTCCTAAATTTGCTTTTGTTCCTTTTAGAGTTTTAGACGACAGTGGTGCCGCTGATGGTCCTGTCATTCCTGCATTCTCGACTGCTTCGTCGCCTTGTACAAGCGACCCATAAGCGTTTACAATGCACACGTGTTCTTCAGAATCCACGGAAAGTGAGTCCGAGGTGTCCATGACCAAATATTTCCACAGAGATCTTAACATAAATTGACACGACTCGTGGCTCGAAGTGATTCGAATTTTTGCCGCGGGAATAGAACTCGAAACAATAGCGCCCTCGCTCCCGTGAAAACAAAAACAATAACAGACGCGCGTGAAGCATAATGGGCAACACTGGGTCTTTAAAGGCAGTTTACCAGCGGTGGTAATCAGGGGAGAGGGTCCTTGTTTGATGGACCGGAACTGGCTGCAGCAGATTGGCTTAAATTGGAGTGAGAGTTTCAATGTAATCACCATGGATAAGAACTTGAATGAGATTTTGGAAGCACACTTAACCGTTTTCCAAGAGGGTCTGGGAAAACTAGAAGGAGTGAAAGCAAACATTTATGTTGATTCTTCTGAGAAGCCACGATTCTGTAAGGCCAGGCCAGTAACTTATGCCCTCCGTGAAAAAACTGAAAGAGAATTAGATCGACTTGTCAAAGAGGGAACCGTAGAACCAGTTGAATTCTCAGAATGAGCCACACCCATCGTTCCCATTGTTAAGGAAGATGATACTATCCGAATTTGTGGTGATTACAAACAAACAATCAACCAAGCAGCCAATTTAGACAACTGACCCATTCCCAAGATCGAAGATTTGTATGCAACCTTAGAGGGAGGTATCGAATTTACCAAGCTGGATTTAAGCCAAGCTTACCAACAGTTGGAGTTAGACAAGGAGTCCCAAGAATATACCACTATTAACACCCATAAGGGCCTCTTCCGATACAATCGTCTTCCCTATGGTATTTCATCAGCTCCAGACATTTTTCAACGCACTATGGAAAGCCTCCTCCAAGGAATTCCTCGAGTAGTAGTAGTCCGGACTGATGACATCCTGGTGACAGGCACAACAAGAGACGATCACTTGGAGTATCTGAAGGAAGTATTGGCACGATTAGACAAGGCAGGCATCAACCTAAAGCTTAAGAAGTGTGTTTTGCTGGGACATTGGATCAACCGAAATGGAATACAACCTGAAGAAGGCAAAGTGAGAGGCATTCACGAGGCACCGGCACCCACTAACGTCAAGCTTTCTTGGGGATGTTGAATTATTATGCTTACTACTTGCGGAACTTGTCTACTGTTTAGGCCCCCCTGCATGAACTTCTCGCTAAGGATTGCAAATGGACATGGGGTAATAGACAGGTGACGGCCTTTAACCAAGCCAAGGACATGTTGAACTTCTCAGATCTCTTAGTCCATTATAACCCTAGCAAGGAACTTGTGCCGTCCTGTGATGCCTCACCTTATGGACTGGGTGCGGTTCTCTCCTACATCATCGATGGACAAGAAAAACCTATCTCGTATGCCTCAAGGACCCTATCACCTGCCGAGAGAAATTATGCTCAAGTGGATAAGGAGGGAGCTGCAAAGATATTTGGAATCGATAAATTCCACCAGTATCTGTTCGGACAGAAATTCAAGATTGTTATAGATCACAAGCCGCTTTTGGGTCTGTTTAAGGAGGACAAAGCTGTGCCAGCTATGGCATCACCAAGAATTCAGAGGTGGGCTTTACTCCCAGCAGCCTATGACTATGAACTGGTTTACCGCGAGGATCTAAACATGGAAATGCTGATGGTCTTAGTCGTTTACCTCTGTCAGATACAGTAGCAGAAGTACCCATACCTGGTGAAACCATACTCTTGATGGATCGGTTGGAGGCTTTGCCGATGTGTGCAGACTACATTGCAGATTGCACAGCTTCAGATCCAGTGCTACAGCAAGTTCTTAGAAGAGTCCAGCAAGGCTGGGGTGAAAAGTGCCCTGATCCAAGTTTGCAGCCTTTCTTCATGAGAAGAGACGAATTAAGCACCCATAATGGATGTATTTTGTGGGGCAATCGGATTTGTCAGTGGAGAATTTGTTGTCTTCATGGCCAGGAATGGAATTCTAC
This sequence comes from Galaxea fascicularis, assembly GCA_948470475.1. Taxonomy (NCBI): domain Eukaryota; kingdom Metazoa; phylum Cnidaria; class Anthozoa; order Scleractinia; family Euphylliidae; genus Galaxea; species Galaxea fascicularis. Next base: position 21,997,041 of record OX419338.1, read on the forward strand.
ATGTGAAAAAAGCCCCTAGACATCCTTCGTCTGATGGCTTGGTGGAGAAGCCGGTCCGTACTTTCAACAAAGGGATGAAGAAGTTGGAAGGATCTGGAGGTACAGTGCACACCAGACTTAGCAGATTCTTGTTGGCATACAGATCAACAACAGGAGTTACACCGGCCGAATTGCTGCTCAACCGCCGCCTACGAACCCGACTGGATCTAATTCGGCCAGACCTTAGGCATCGTGTGGAAACCCAGCAATTCGCACAGAAGAAACATCACGATAACACAACGAAAGAGCGACAGTTTGCACAGGGAGATCGCGTGTTAGTGAAGAGTTTCAGTCCAGGGCCTAAGTGGAAGAAGGCACACACTGAAGAGAGGACGAAGCCATTGTCATATACGGTCAAGTGTGAAGGTGGGGTGGTAACCCGGAGGCACGTGGATCACCTCCTTAATGGACATACTGAGCCCACAACGGTGATCGAGTATGACGACCTACCTGATGCAGCAACGGACGCTGAGCTAATGCAGGTACCACAGGCAGCCAAGGATGTTCCAAGAAGACTTACTGCTGAAGAGGTAGTAAAAGAAGAGTCAAACACCGGATTGCAGGATAACGTCTCCACCAATGTTGCTAAGGCGATCTCAGCGCACTAAGAGATCCCCAGAGTATTTAAAGGATTATGTGACTGAACTTTGATTTGATTTATTATTCCCTGACTGTTAGGTACACGGAACAATAAGCTGATTTTCGAGGGACTGTGTTTTTGAATTAGGGGGGGAAGAGGTAATGTATTGCGTGACGTCCCTGTTGAATTTGCATATTATGGGTTAATTAAAAAGTTGAGTTGAGCACATGGCCGTCTTCGTAGTTTTGTGTGTCGCCGCGCTCTTCTTGTTTTCGCCTTCAATACACTTCAATGATGTTTTGGCTTCTTTTTTAATTTATTTTTCTTTTTTTAGATAATTGTATATCTAAATGTCCTATCTAACCCTATATTTTAAAGATTAAGAAAAAATTTAAAAAAAATAGTTTAACAATGCACGCGCGTGAGACAAGGCGCGTGCTTTATCGGAGATATAATGAACTCGATTAGGCCAATCATAGTGTGTGTAACTCTTCGAACATTTTATAAAAGTATTTACAACACACTTCAAAGTCCAACTTTTATCATTGAAGCAGTTTGGTCTTGTAGATTTTGTTTCTAGTTTCTAGTTCAGTTCTTGAACATCCTAGTTTACTGTCATGGCATCACCATATCGTCCTTCAGATCTGGTCGGCATCCGTTAGTTACACCGCTCTAATTTAGGAAAATAGAACGCTGTTAGAAAGAAACGTAAAACAATTGATTTACGTTTATAATTGAGTGTTGTAACATCTCAATTATAGCGATGACTTAGCGATGAATAAATCACAATTGGACGTACTTTGAAGGCACCCACAGTCTACACTGAGAGCGAGAAAACGCTCTTGGTTATGGATTTACTCCACATAAGGAAAAGGAGGACACGTCGTCTCTTTTACGATCAAAATTATTATTTAAAGGCTGGTAAAACAAGCATTACTCTCAAGCTGACTACGACAAAAACATAAATCAGCCCAAAAAAATCTGTTCATTTTTAGAGAAAGACGTTCATTTAAATTCCTCTTTCAAGTATTTTGTGGGAAAACGTCCTGTTTGCCTATTTTCAAACATTTCACCGTTAAAATGAAGAAAGAACGACACAGTTATGAAGCCCTAGAGCGTGATCCAAGTGAAGTGGGTGTGCTTTTTCATATGTGAGAGGATCCGAGATTAATTTTCATTTCGTGGAACAAAGCACAGAGGAAGCATCCGACCTTCTCGTGACATGATATTGCGTTAGCCAAGATCGGAGGCTCTGCCCAGGCTATTCTGGGGGCCTGTCTAAGTCAACTATAGCAACTTCTAAGGGTATTCCATTTTTAGAATGCCTTCTTTGAAAACCGGCTTTACAACGCCTTTCCACTTATCCCCACAAGGGCAAAAATGAATAACTAGACGGGCTGGGCAGGAATCGGTAACACTGATTTTTACCAAATTGAAACGTACCTTAAAAGATAATAACTGATCGGATACTGCAAATAAGAAACAAATATGTGAGTTACATCTGAAAATTGAGGACTTTACTGATATCCATAACTCAGTACGTTTTGTCGATTCGGAGAAGGAGACCAACCGAATGGACATGGTGTCAGGAGTAAAACACTGCATTGCCCGGTTTTCCTGATACATTGCCTGTTTCTTTTCCTTGGCTTTCCACATGGCAGACGGACTTCGCAAGCCCGAGGCACTTAGCCTCGAGAGCAATGTCGCGCTGAAGTGGAAACATTTTGCGCAAGAAGTGGAAATATCTATCGCCGCCATGCACGGAGACAAGGATGGAAAGACGAAAGCCTACATCTTCTTAAATTTAGCGGGAAGAGAAGCGATTGAAATGGAAAAATCGTTTGTTTACGCACTCGCCGTACGGAATTCAGATGGCATTGTTCGGGTTCTGGCAGAATCTCGTGAGAGTATCGACGTATTGAAATGACAGTTTCCTGAAATTTCTCCCGAACTTCTTGATGAGCAACGTGAAGATGACTTGTTTGTTATTGACGCTGTTACCGAGTTGAGGCGTAAGCGTAACATTTTCCTGCACAATGGAATTTAATGGCAAACAAGTGGAGCTGAAAATTGACACTGGTGCTGAATGCAATGTCATTACACCGGATTTACTTACAAAGCTCAGCCGTAGCAAGGAAATGAAACAATAAAGAAGGTGCAACTGGTTGCTTATGGTGGTGACACGTCATCCACACTCATTGCTGCAAATTTAGACTGCCGTTTGAAGTCTACGAGACGCTACCTGGAATTTCATGTGGTTAACATACCAGTAACACCTCTGCTTGGTTTTACGGATTCTTGAAGCATGGGTATGATTCAATCACACAGCGACGTCCATGAGGCTGATACTGTTAATGCTTTCCGAACCGACCTTGACGAATACAAGGACCTATTTGAAGGCAACCTAGGTTCGACCCTAACTCTACTCTTGTTGTCAGACCGGTCTGACCACCACGCAAAGTACCCTTTGCAATGGAAGAGTGTTAAAAGACAGCTGGACAGAATGGTTCAAATCAGAGCGATCATACCTGTGTCACTACCAAGTGAATGGGTCTCATAGATGGTAGAAAGATGGTAGCAATCGCATATGTATAGATCCAAGAGATCTCAATGAAGTGCTCAGAAGACCTCACCATCCCACGAGATCGGTCGAAGTTGTTGCCTCACGCATGTCTAATGCCACAGCATTCTCAACGCTTGATGCAAGGAGTGCTCTGGCAAATCAAGTTAGACCATGAATCTTCACACCTCACAACGTTCAGCACACCATTTGGGAGATACAGATTCCTCCGCATGCGCTTTGGCATTACGTCTGCATCAGACGTTTTCCAGCGAGCAATGGAAGAGCTGTTTGCTGGGTATCCCTGTGCTATCATTGTGGATATCCTGTTGGTATGGGGAGAAGAAACTGCAGAACATGAAAGTCCTGCAGAGGGCACGTGATGTCAGCTAAATCCAAAGAAATACAAGTTCCACCTTGATCAAGTACCCTATGTTGGGCATCTGTTCAAAAAGGATGGTCTAAAGCCTAATGAAGCCAAGGTTAAAGCCATAAAAGAAATGCCATCTCCTAACAGCTTAGATGCCCTACGCCGATTTCTTGGCATGATTAACTATCTCCACAAGTTCATCAGCAATCTCAGTGAGAAGACTGCGCCACTACCCAAATTTGCTTCGGAATGACGTACACTGGAATTGGGAGGAACTTCAACAACAAGCTTTTGAAGCTCTGAAATCGGGCATCTCTCCAGCACCAGTCCTTAAGTTCTTCAACCCCTTTAAGCCTGTTACGCTGTCAGTTGATGTCTCAAAGAGTGGCCTTGGTGCTGTATGCCTGCAGGAAGGAATCCCTCTGGCGTATGCCTCGCGCCCTCTCACAGAAGCTGAAACTCGATATGCGCTTGCTGCGACATTTTCATGCAAAAATTTCATGATTTTATCTATGGTCGAGAAGTCATCATTGAGACTGACCACAAGCCTATTACAGCAATTGTAAACAAGCCTCTTCTTACGGCACCTGCTCGTTTGCAACATATGCTGTGACAGCTTCAGAGGTACCATTTGAAGTTTATTTTCAAAAGAGGAATGGAGCTACACATAGCGGATGCATTGTCACGAGCCTACCTTGCTGAAGAGCGTAGTGTTGGGGATGATGATCGTAGATTTCTCCTTTACGCATGGCCGAACTCCAGAGTAGTACTCTTGCGGATCCCATTATGCAGAAAGTAACTCATTTCATTACAAATGGCTGGCTGTCCAAGCTGAAGAATGTACCCCCAGACGTCAAAGCGTACTTCCCCAAAAGAGATGAGCTGATTGTGGACAATGGAGTGATTCTGAAAGGTTTCAGAGTTGTGGCTCCAGAGTCCTTATGCAAATATACCCAGCTACTTCAGAAGGAGCATCCAGGAGCACATGGTACGAAGAGAAGAGCAAAGGATATTGTGTATTGGCCCTCCTTGATGCTAGAGATCCATTGTGCGATAGCCTCGTGTCAGCCTTGCAATTGTGCTAAGCCACACCAGCAGAAAGAGCCGCTTCTCGTTCACCCGGCTCCTGAGCTTCTGTGGTCCCTCGTCAGTGCAGATATATTTGATTGTCAGACAACGCAATACTTAACACTGGTCGACTCATACTCCGGCTGGTTCGAGATGAATTCTCTCCGCGATTTATCTGTCAAAACCGTTATTCAGAAGATGAAGAGCCACTTTTCTGTTCCCTGCAGGTTGCTGACCAACAATGGACCACAATTTTCCAGTAGAAAATTTAAATGCTTTGCCAAAGAATGGGGTTTCAATCACGTCACTAGTAGCCCTCACTTCCCATAGTCCAATGGCCTGGTTGAGAATGCTGTGAAGCAAGCTACGAACCTGCTTCATAAGTGCAAGAAGGATTGTTTAGACCCGCTGCTTGGCCACGAGATCAAGTTCTTGGGCTCCCTGTGCAGCGACTGATGTCCCGCCGTACCAGGTGTCTTCTTCCAGTTGCTAAGAAGCTTCTTGCTCCCAGGGCCCTCAACAACAAACAAGTTTCTTTGCGCCTCAGATCCTAGCGCGTGCAGCAAACGGCCTGCCACAATCGTGGTGCCAAACCCCTTCCACCTTTCAATCCTTAGCAGGTTGTGAGACTTCAGATCAGCAAAGGCTATGAGAAAGTTGGTATCGTGAAACAACTCACTGCAGATCCGCGATCCTACATTGTCAATGTTGGAGGGAAAGAGTACTGCAGAAACCGCAGACATCTTCTGCTAGTTCCAGACTGTGCTCATGCTCCTCCTGTTCCAACCAATCAGGATACTCCGGCACCTGCAACAATCAGTCAGAGTGATCCTCCTTTCTCTCCTGTTGAGTGAAGTCTCCACCCGAGATGCCTGCCAAGCCTCCAGTCCCTCAGCATTCTCCTGCAAGGATGCCTGTCAGACCTGAGACTCCACTTAAGTCTCCATCAAATGTTTCTGGTTTCAGTGGCTTCACGCATCCTTATGCTCAAAGACCACTTGTTGCCACTAGGTCTGGACGGATCTCAAGACCAAACACCAGTTATCAAGATTTTGTTACTTGATTGGATACTGACATTTTTTTTCGTTCTATTCATGGATAGGTTTAGGCATTGACTATTAGGATTGATGAACCACGGATTATTTTTAGTGTGATTAGTTTTGTTCGCTTTCCTTTAGTTTCCTTACAGTGCGAACTTATTCAGTTACTTTGTTCGGTTTCTTCGGTTTGGTTAGTCTTTATTTATTTATTTATTTTGCAAAGGGAGATGTAGAATATGTGTTAATCTCACGTTGGAATGTTTGTCAAGTGTTCTTCCCAACTCGCATAAATTAGAGAGCCATGTGCTCGTGGGCGGCTTCATCTGTAGGATAGGTTTTTCATGTTTTAATAAATCACTGTGATTAGTACTAAACAATTAACACCTTCGCAATGTCGAGAAAGATGACAAGGACGCATCCAAGCCAGTCACTCTTTAATCTCCCTAACCATTCCAAACAACATATGGCCATCCACGGGCTTAATCCCCATGGTATCAACGAACGCTTTTGATTTAATTAATGCATTCTTGTTTCTCACGTTGCCATCTTACCACCAATAGCGTAGCTGCACCTCCTCTATATAAACCCACACACAACCCATAATTACTCGATTCGCTTTGACGAAGGGCTAACGCTCGAAATGTTAGCTTGTAGTATCCCTTTACGGTGGTCAATTTACATTATCAACTCAGAAGATGCAATCTAATTCTTGTTCACAACTTCCCTACCGACGCAGGGTTCTGTTTGGTGAGTTTCCAAAACAAAAAAATAACTAATAGAAGAGAAAGGATTGATGGTACATGATTCAAAGTCTACCTTCCCCAATCCACTTGCACTGACGTCGGTGATTACAACACTACACAGTTTTGCCACGAAGTAGTCAGTCGAGCTACTTCGAGCTCCTGCACAAAAGCTACATAAAAGGTTTTTAATATCATCAATACAATGGGGAAAAAAATGAGGCTACAACTACTAAATTAAATACTGGTTCTTAATGTTTCCTATGAAAACATCTGAAGGTAAAGGAAGGTTTAGTTGATGACTCCACAAACCTTTTTCCTGTATGCATGAGATCAAAAGCGTCATTTATTTTGTCCAGCGGCATTGTATGGCTTATAAACTCATCCAGTTTCAGTTTACCAGCCATGTATTCCGCCGACAGTCTAAGAATACATTCGCGTCCTTTATATCCTGAAAAAAAATAAAGTGGTAATCCTGCTCCTAATCTAAATTAGCCAAAACAAGAAAAGAAAAAGGACAACAGCGAAGACGAAGAAGAAGATGAAGATAAGCAACAAAACACAACAACAATAATTATTGTTATTGCCAACAACAAGAATTACAAAAAAAAAAAAAACGGCTCAGTGAAGTTCGCTATCGTCACCTAAGGTATTTGAGGGAGTGTCTAATTTTTGCGACTTGCAGGTCGGGGGTGAATTTTCGAGGGTCACGGGTGAATTGTCGCAAGTCGCAGGTGACTTTTAGCAGGTTGTGCGTGAAAAAATCTAATAATCATGGACCGGTTCTCTAATCTCTTGATTACCAAAGCAGCTACTTCAACGTGCTAGTGTGTGGCTGGAGCTCAGTTTTAAAATAGCTTATCTTTATGACTGTACAAAAGATAACTAAGTGAAAGACTAATGTACACTACAATAAAAGATCATGAATTTAATCGGCTAATACAGTACAGGTAATATAGGAACAGCTTTATAATGCACACGTCGGCCAAGGTATAAAGACTTTCCTAGTAGTTACATAGATGGGGGTTCTGGCGCATGTAGCAGACTTGGATTTTACATTCAGAAAAATGCGCTTGGGGCTTCTGATGCATGATTCACCATAGTATCTTCAATTTTCATTTCTCTTCACAATTTTGCTTACGTTAACATTTTTCATCAACTGTATTCGGCTAATTAAATTTAGCTACTGAGATTTAGGTAGTCAGGTTCAGTAAAAATCTATGATCTGACATAGAGGATTTTAATTCTTTATGGCAGCCAATATAAAAAAGAAGGAGTCATTTGGAAATCAGTCGATGATATAAAAACTGACTTAAAGATTTGTTATCTTATACTATTATATAAAAATGAGTCTCTGCAATAAAATTATATATGGATTGACTGGATAGGGTTCGAATTGAATTGAATGGTAATCGGAAGCGAATGATTAGTATCAAATTTGTACTAAGAAGAATATTTCAAATGATGGAAATGGTGGAAAGCAGCTTATGGATTAATTAAGGATGGTATTCAAAAAGTGATTAAGCTGTGAATTTCTTATTGTATTTTTCCCCAAACCAATCAGGAATAGTTGGGCATAAATCGACTATTATTCCTTCGAAAATTTTCAGTTCATCTATATAATTATCATGATTGTATTCATCATCTTCTAGGAAAGCTCTGATTCCAACTAACATTTTTTCATAACTTGTATAAGAAAATCTAGTCAGTTCAATCTTTCTTTTTTTGTCTTTAACCTTAGTATAAGCTGCAAGGAGCATGCCAGAACCACTAATTGCGCCTAAAACAATAGGATTTAAACTAGCTATACCGGCTATTGTGCCCCCTGACACTAAAATTGAACTCGATAATTTAAGAGCTAAATCTATCTTTTTGAAGTACTGATGAGCAGCTTTGTGTGTCCAAAATTTTTTATGATAATAGAGATAGAGATTAGCAAGCTGTTTCCGCTCTTCTGTAAGACTTTAACAACAACAACAATCTTTATTTCTGGTACATTAATGCTCCCAACCCATGAGAAACAGGAACACAAACAACAACAGCAAATGTGGGGAAAAGGGGTTGGGAATGAAGTACTCCAACAGGCAACTATCGCTAACACTATACTAGTCTAGCTTGGTAAGATGGGAGGGGGGAAACCCCCTCTCACCTCCTTTCTCTCTAGGGGTGCAGGTCACGATCCCCTAAGAGAGATGCTACTCCTCTTGAGGGCTGCAATCACAATACCCTGCAAGAGTCCTTACTCCTCTTTAGGGCTGCAGGTCACAATACCCTAAAAGAGGTCCTTACTCCTCCTCAGGGCTGCAGGTCACAATACCCTGAGAGAGGTCCTTAGTCAGGTAAGGTAGTTAAGACTCATGGTTACCATGGCAACCAATCCATTCTGTGAGTCTATGGGGCAAAGAGTGACCTGTATGGGAGCACTTCATCCCAACCCAAAGTTTATTTGTCTATAATCAATTCAACATCACAGAACAGAGGAAAGATCCACACCTAAGGTTTGCCCTAGAGTCCAGTTGTGTAGATCTCAGTAGTAAACATAGCTAATCTGTTGCTTAAGTCAAACTGGAACGAAACATGCCTGCAGACTGTATTAACTGATATAGGAGAGAACAATGAGAACATTAGGAAGCAACAACAACCAGGCTGCAGAGAGGTCCCCATCCTCTCTCTGGGGTCCTAATCCCCAGGCCCTGAGAGGTCATAATCCTCTCCCTCCTTTCCAGGAGTCCCTGTAGCCCCCCGGCTACCAAGAGGTGCTAATCCTCTCTCTGGAGATATCTATCTTAATTAAACTTATGGCAAAATATCTAGAGTATAGCATTTTGTATGCAAAAAACATCCTATGTATAACATCATAAACCATAAGTCTGAATAGGAAGCAAAGTATATCGCATGTACTATCATGCGCGACATGCTTGTGACAAAGGGGTGAGGAGGGTGGGAAAATAAATGTACTAGAAAGCAGACTAAAGCAGGCAAGATGTTTGCCTGCTAGAAGGATGGAATAAATAAACACGAGGCTTGTGTTCAATGTACTAGGATTTGGTCAACAGTGAAAAAGGAACTATCCTGATTGGCTCAGCCTGCAGATTGCACTGTGGGTACACATGATCAGGATTGAGCTTTGGCCTGTGAAACCCACCCCATGTCACTGCATGTCACGCAATCCATAAGTATTTCTCATGGTTGTCCCATTAACTACAATTTATGTCTTGAAGACATAAATTGGTCTTATATAATTATGTTGTGCCGCGTAGCAGTATAAACACATACAAGTGATGGAACAGAGAATTAACTCTGAAGTGTAAATTAAAGTGCTAATAGAAACCCATGAAAAACCCACTAGGCGTTAGCCCTAGTAAAGGGTATCAGGGAACCACACGAGGCAAAGAAAAAATTCTTATGACCTCGGTGGGAATCGAACCCAAGACCTTCGGATTAGATCTACCATTAGATCCACCACTTAGAAATTCATATGGGCCTACTTTATTGAACAAACCAGGATCTATTACGTTTACCTTTGCGATAAAATTCAAATGATTTTTGGTGGTTGGTGGGTATGATAACATGTGACTGCAGTTCAATCTGATTTTCTGTGGAACATCATAGTAACTTTGACTCAAGCAAATTGGGGATATCTTATGATGTCTACCATCTGTAAAGTGATTGGCTATTTTATTTTGTACTTTCTCTGGTGCATTTATCAGATCACCAAATATAATTGCTTTTCTATTATTATTGGGGTATTCTCTAGTGTCTTTTATATCATCAGCTGATCCAATTTCTAATACAGGATAACCAACTTTTTCAGATATTTTATCCATCAATGACTGCAGATCCTGTATTTTTTCTTGATGACTTTTGGTGTATACATGTATATCTTATCATAATACATGAGAAGTGTTCTGAACATATGCATAAGAGTATTTGTTTTTCCACAAGGGCTTTGTCGTGTAATAAGCATTCTATAGTCTTCATCGATGAAATCACATAATTTTGTCTTTGTTTCTACCTTCTGTTTTCTATCATAATTAGGTATTTTCATTATACACGTAGGTTAGATAAATACACATATTTATAAAGAAAAGTGTCATTGCAACAGATAATTAAGCTAACATACTTGTATATGGATTTTAATAAAATCCAAAAATATGTTGATTCACAATTAGACAGCTAGAAACTTCAAAAAGCAGTCACTGAAGCGAGAAATGCAATAAAAAACCAACAAGGAGGACGTGATATTGTAATGAGTGATTATTTTAAAACATTGAGAGAACCTTTACTTGAACAACAGAAAAAAAAAAGAGGAAAAACAGGATAAAGTGATTGAACAATTAAAAGACAATAAGGAGAGAATTGTTCAGGCAATAGAATATGATCCCAAAAAAGCAATTACTTTTGAAGGTAAACAATTACCAGAACTTATATTTGACGAAGATGAAGAAGAGGAGGAGGAAGAAATCCATCCACAACTGAAAAAACAATGTTATTCAGTCTGGATAAAGGTATTAATTTATTTCTTAATGGCTTCATATTATGTTATGCTTTATTATTGTCACGTCTGTAACTTATAAATTGTATTTAAATGCCTTTTATGGTGTAAATAAATATCCGATTGATTGATTGATTGATTGAAGAATATAAAACACTATTGCAAGACAAGGGATTTGATCTACCATCTACATATCTAAAAGAAAGAAATGATGATGATGATATTAAAAAAGTCAAAAGCAAAATAAAACGTGCTCAAAACTATATCGAAAGTCATTCAACTAAACAAGGTAAACCGCTTGCAAAACTATCAAAAATTGAAAAAACAACTTTTTTTTACATGAATTGAAAGAATCAGAATATTACAAGGACTTTCTGCAAAGATAAGAACGTCTAAAAGAAGCTCCAAAATATGTTGGTGAAGGTGTAAGAAAATACAAACAACCGAGAAGAAATGCTTACAAAATTCAAGACAGTCAATATGGCGGGCTTCTTATCGATGTGCCAAAAGTAATGAATGAAATGCAGCTTCATTTGTATCGTGGAGGAAAATTAGTATATGAATCACCTGTTGACAGGTCTCTTATAAATCTGCTTACCAAAAGGCATAATCCTAAAGAAAAATATAGCATGAATGCTGTGAGGATCTTTAATGATCTTAATATGCTTGCTAATATGTCAAAACACAAATCTTCTAGTAAATCAAGGATGATAGGATCAAGTGTGATGTATTATCAAGACCCGAATCAATTAGCAGATCGTATGAAAATCATTATAATCGGATCAATAAATGCTGATAACAATCGTCCAATTTTAAAAAATGATCTATCTCAGATAAATGATGAAATCCTAAGAATAGGAGCTATTGATAAAACAATGCATGGAAGATTATATAACAGATATATATTATAAATGGATGTAAACACAGTTCTAGTTTTCAAGTCAATTGATGCAAGAAAATAAAACCCTAGCGATAAACCTGGAGATTTCACAGTAAAATTTATACCTGAATTAAATTTGGATAACAATAAACAACATTATTTAGCTCTTGATCATATTTCTATGACAGCCGGTTGGCATAATATTAGATCTGAATTTGATAATAATAAATTAAAGATTTCAAAAAACAAAGGTTTAACATGGGAAACAATCACATTCCTTAGTGAAATATACGATTATGATGATTTAAATATGTATATTCAGACCAAAATTGGAAAATTAGAGGGAAAAGATACTTACGGAATCAATGTATTATTTGACCTCATAACCTATAAGGTTTTAATAACGCTGAATAAGAATTACAGAACTGATTTCAGAAATAGTGGATCCTTTGGAGATTTACTTGGTTTTCATTAAACAAAGATACTAACATCAAGTGGTTATGGTAAAAAATTTTCCTAATATAAGCAATAGAATCGACAATTTGTATATCAGAACCTCTCTATTGGGTCAACCTATAATTTCAAGAAAGAGATCAAATGTTCTTTATACCTTCAGAACTAGTACCAAAACACGATTTCTACCGTTTGAAATCCAACCAATGAATTATCTCTGGAATAAAATTAATACGAATTCGATTTCTGAAGCTACGGCTTACATAACAGCTGATGACGACAGAGAAGTCGATCTCAACAAAATTGATATACATGTATCTTTGACAGTTGTGCTGAAATCAATTTAATTATATACACTTATCATATAATGGAGGAAAGACGTGAAATACTGGTGAATATATTTATGGAGAAGGATGGAAAGGTTTAGCTTCAAATATATTCAGTAAAAGCACAAGCAAAACAGCTAAAAAAATTACTAAAAAAGGTGCTGAAAAATTGGGAGAAAAAGGAATGGAAAGAGTTGGTAAAAAAGCAGGCCAATTGATCGGTGATAAATTCTCAAAAAAAGATGAAGAGCCGAGAATAACAGATGAGGTAAAAGGAGATAAAATTGTCAAAGAATACAGAAACAACCAACTGCTATAATGATCTCCTTTTGTAATCATTTTTATATAATCATAATATATAATGAACGGTAATCTAAGAAGTCCAGAATTGGTTAAACGATATGAGTATTCATATTGATATGCAAACACCTCTGAACAGCAATGTTGGAGTTAACAATAGGCAGACTAAAGATAATTACCTTTTTGTCGTTGACAACATTTGTGAAGCCAATCCTATCGATTGGTATAACAGTTATATAGAGATGGATTTTAAGCTGTTACAGTTAGATCAAGATCAAGCAGGAGCTGGTACTACGGCTGGAACAGGTAACGTAAACACTTTCTGTACATACTTTATAAAAGAGATACAAGTTGATTGTAATGGAATCACTGTTTATAATAATGGAAGAGCTAATGTAAGTTCAAATGTATTATCACTTTTGAAGTACACGAGTGCTAAATCACTTGGCTCCTGCATATATTAACAGTCTTTTGAAGAATTATAAACCTAGTCGCAATCTGAGGTCGGTTGATCAGGGTCTTCTGACGATTCCTAGGTCCAATCAAAGGACCTATGGGGACAGGGCATTTTCAGTTGCAGCACCAAAGCTCTGGAATGCCCTACCCCTTGACATAAGGAATAGCGGATCGACCACTCTTTTTAAATATAAATTAAAGACATTTCTTTTTAAGAAATATTATTTATAATTTTTTTTATAAAATATTTTCACTGTAAAATTGTGAAGCGCCATAGAGCAGTTAGTGTATATGGCGCTATATAAATGTCATAATTATTATTATTATTATAGATCAATTTTTTTTATCTAGACACAAGCACAGGAACTGCAGAACCGAGAGCTACTAAGGCTTTGTAGAATAAAGGATTTTCTATGCAGAAGATTCTTACTCATGCAAGTAATGAAAAGAAAAAAAATCCCCTTGAATTTATATTCTTATTTTGCAGCTTTCAAAAATAATCTTCATCCAAATCTGAAGGTGAGCATTCTCATCAGGTTAGAAAATGATAATAATATTATATTTAGAAACCGTCTGTGGTGTCCAAAATTGATTTTCAACGGCCAAGGAATGAAAATGTATCTTGACAAATATTTGAAACCAAAAACATGGGTATATCTCAGAGAGCATCAAGAGCTTTATCAAACAGCTGCTTCAAACACTTTTTTTCAGGATTTCCAGAAGGATTAGAAGGCCTAGTCAGGCATTCCTATGGGTTGTACCAACCGCTTCTTATAATAATAAGGAGCATAATATCTTCACATTTAAAACTTTCAGCATAGGAACAAATAGAGTTTTCAGCAAAGCACAATTGGAAGTAAATAGTAGTATATATTATCCTCAACTTGAAATGACATCACAAGAAGAAAGTAGATTGTATAGAGCACTTATGAGGTACAATTCTGCTTATAATGACTTTTTATCTGGATCATTGATTGATAGATCTAATTTCAGAAATCTATTTGGAATCATCTATTTTGATCTTCGAAATCAGTAAGAAGATACCAAGGAGTGTTGTTTCATTGACTTTTCGTTATGAGCTCGATGGTGTTAATAATACCAATAATTATTATACTCTAAATGCTTTGGTTCTTCATGAAAAAGAGATAGAAAAATATAAGAGTAGTGGTAAACTGCATATTGAAGCATAAAAGAGTAAAATTGTTCATACAAATAGTTTAAGTTAAATATGTTTTGTAATATATGAAATTATATAACATATAATACATATAAGCAAAAATGACAACAAAATATTTTCCTCGTGGAGTTACTTTAAACCAAATCAATTAGAAAAACTATCAAAAGTTGTTACAAATTAACCTTCAATAACACTTAGATTAGCCAATAATGAGTTAACAGGCCCTCGTCAACTGATTTTGACAAAAACACAGATCAACAGATTGAAAAAAGTGATGAATAAAGGCCTTGGTACAGATATTTCAATTTCAAAAACACAAGTAAGACATGTTGTTCAGCAGGGCGGTGCTTCATGGTGTCCTCTTGCAGGTTTAGCTCCTAAAGTCATTCCAATGGCTACTAAATATGCTCCAAAAAATATTAGCCCCTCTTGCTACGGACGCTGTATCAGCTTGTGGATCTCTAGGAGTTGATAAATTATTTGGTAAAGGAGAATTAACAAGATTAGTCAATCAATACCTTTCGAACAAATGCTTACAAATAAACAAAAACAACACCTAATGCTGGCTTTTCAAAATCAAATGCCATTTTTCATGCGTCCAACTAAAAAACTGATTGGTTCAGGATGGGGTACAATCTTGGCTTTGATCGATATCCCTGTGCTTCTTGATGCTTTAAAAGGGGGTGTCATGTATGCTATCATGAATGTTGTAGTAAGGCATGATGGGTAAAAATATACCACGAGGTTTTGACATGACGGCGGACTGGTTCTGGTGCAATACATTACATGGTGTCGGAAAGTAAAGGAAAAACGCCTTAAAGAAAGCCACCGAGCTTCCCTGAAGATTCGCTTTACATCTCAGAAGACAAAAGCGACGAAATGGACGAGATCGAGTGGTTATCGGGTGTCATGCCACCAAAACAAGAGAAAAGCTTACTCAAGAAGGCTCAGACCTTACCCTAGAAAAAGCAATTGACATTGCTAGAACTGATGAGATGTCTAAGGTACAATTGGAAACCATGAAAACTGAGAATCCTAGTATCAACAGTGTACATTCGAAGAAACAAAACACCCACAGAAAAGTAAAAGAGAAATTCCCGAGCAAAGATTGTAGCAGATGTGGTTATCAGCACGACAAAGGAAAATGCCCAGCACAAGGAAAACGGTGTGCTAAGTGTCACAAGTTGAACCATTTTGCCAGTGTTTGTCAGTCAAAGACCACAGGTACATGTAGGAAAGGAGTACACTATGTAGAAGAAGATGAAGATAGTAATGAAGAGCTATTTGTCGGATGCATTACCTCAGTTAATACAGTAGACATGGGTGAATGGTATGAAGGCATAGGAATTGGAAGTAGAACTGTAAAGTTTCAACTAGATACTGGTGCAAAAGTCAATGTCATCTCTGCTAAAATTGTACAAGACCTAGACATTGAGTGCCACCCTGAGAAGACCCAGTTAAGCTTAATTCGTATTCAGGTCATCAGATTCCAACTGAAGGAGTAGTGACATTGCCTTGTGAATACAAAGGTAAAGTGTTCCATGTGGAATTCCATGTCGTTGAAATTGAAGCACCTTCTGTACTTAGCGCTCAAACTTCCAAAGAAATGGGTCTACTTGCAAGAATACATTCACTTCAACATGACATTCCAGAGCAGCCCACTGATAAGGATCAAAACAGTCATCCTTGACGAATACCCAGATTTATTTCGTGGTCTTGGGTGTCTTCCCGGAGAACACACAATCAAGTTGGATCACAGCATTCCTCCTGTAGTTCATCCTCCAAGGAAAGTACCGGTGTCCCTCAAAGAAAAGATCAAAGATGAACTTGACAGTATGGAGAAAGCAGGCGTGATTGTCAGGCAGGTAGAACGTATAGACTGGGTGAACAGTATGGTGGCTGTCGTGAAACCCAACAAGATTCGTATTTGCATAGATCCCAGAGATTTGAATGAAGCCATTAAAAGAGAGCACTTTCCAATGACGGCAACAGAAGAAGTTGTTGCTGGCATGCCTCAGGCCAAAGTATTTTCAGTTCTAGATGCGACGTCAGGATACTGGCAAGTGAAGTTGGATGAAGAACGGTCAACGTTAAACGTTTAACACACCATTTGGAATGTGGAGGGTGTGAAAGTGATAGTAAGTAGTTGTTAATATGGGGAAAAGATGAAGATGAGCATACCACCACACTAAAGCAAGTGTTAGACCGAGCAAGAGAAGTTAATCTCAAGTTCAATGCCAAGAAGTGCCGAATCAGGCAAGAAGAAGTCCCATGCGTTGGCCATGTCCTAAGTAAAGATGGCCTAAAACCAGATCCTGAGAAAATACGGGCAATAACAGAAATGAAACCCCCTGAGAACACTAAGGAACTGAAGACATTCCTTGGATTTATTCAGTATCTTGGAAAGTTTATGCCCAGCATGGCTACAGCAAGTGCCCCGTTAAGGGAATTGCTGGAGAAGAACATTCCCTGGCACTGGGACCAAGAGCAAGACGCAAGCTTTCAGAAACTCAAGCAGATGGCCTCCTCAACACCAGTACTTGGATACTATGATCATACAAGCCATTAACCCTGTCAGTTGATGCTAGCTCCAAAGGGTTGGGTGCAGTCCTTTTGCAAGATGGAAAACCCATAGCCTATGCATCAAGAGCCCTCACCCCGACACAAGAACGATATGCTCAAATTGAGAAGGAAACTCTTGCGATCGTGTATGGAGCACAGAAGTTTCATCAGTTTATCTATGGAAGACCAACTCAAGTAGAGTCAGACCACAAGCCATTACAGTACATTTTAAATAGGCCTTTGCATCAAGCACCACTCAGACTGCAAAAGATGATGCTGACCCTGCAACGATATGACTTAAGGTCAAATATCTTCCAGGTTCAGAACTTTCTGTCGCTGATGCATTGAGCAGATCATACCTTCATGAGACTACCGAAATTCTCATTCCGGACCTTGAAGTTAATGAAGTTCATCTTACTGTACACCTTCCCATTACACCAGAGAAGTATGCAGAGTTCCAAAAAGCCACTGCAGATGATCCAGTCATGCAAGCTCTAAGCACAGTAGTCCTGAATGGATGGCCTGGAAATAGGGAAGAATTGCCTAGTAATGTTCGTGAATACTGGTGCTACAGAGATGAAATTTCGTCAGTTGATGGTCTCTTCTTCAAAGCACAGAAGCTTATTGTTCACCAGAGCGTGAGAAAGGAAATGCTAGACCTCATCCATGAATCACACCAAGGTATTGTGAAATGCAAACAGCGTGCTCGAGACATTCTATTTTGGCCCAGAATGTCCTCACAGATTGAAGAGAGAGTGGCCAACTGTCCCATTTGTAACCAGTTCCAGAAAGCTCAACCCAGAGAGCCAATGATAATTCAAGAGCCACCAGATAGACCATGGTCCAAAATCGGAACTGACCTGTTCGAGTTCAATGGTGTTCACTACTTGCTGAGTGTAGACTACTACTCTAAGTGGATTAAAGTTTCCAAGCTAGACAGCTTACAGACAGCTTGGGCATCATGGACTTCAAGATGTTAGCATACAACTTATAGATAAAGTTAATGCAAAAGACGATCTGCTTGCTAAGGAAGGACAATGGGCATATCGGCTCCGATCCTTGAAACCGGATGGGCTTAACGAGAGTGACTTCTTTTTTAGCCAAAACAGAGGGGAACGTAGCCGAAAGTAAGATTCTGTTTCTTATACAGGATTACCTATTACTTACTTTACTGGATAATTTATCTGCTATTTTCCCTTATTTTTACACTTCTTTCCCTTTTATTTTTAGCGTAATTCATATGCTCTCCGTTCGCATACTATCCTTTGGCACGCGCGTATGTTGTCCTTTGGCACGTGCGGATGTTACTTATGTTTGAATTGTTACGGTTATTTACGGTTGAAGTCGTAGCGCGCACTTTCGTATTTCAGTGGCGTAGTAGAAATTTTGTATAACGGTTTTTCTTCATTCACCCTGAAGAAGACCGACAAGTCGGTCGAAATATAGGTGTTCTCTATAAACGTGTCTTATCTTCATTTGTGTTTTATATATATATATATATATATATGTATATGTATATATAATGAAAAACCATATGTATTGTGTTAAAGATAATTAATTTACTCCTAATTAACTCCTTAATTCAATTTAAGACGAAGGAGGAATTTTAATGTCTCTCTGGCTAAGACGAAGAGACTTATGAACACATTGATATATATAGTAATTGTGATTAAATTTTTAGCTATATGTATAGGTGTATATAGGTATATGTGTACATGTACATTTTTCTTATATTTCTCTAACTTTTTTTATTAGATTTTATTATTGTACCGATTAATCTAATTCAGCCTTTGGCTGCGATTTTGATCAGAGTAAACTATCTATCATTTCAAATGATTATGACAGAATTATAAGAATCATTAATGAACACATGGTTGTATCCGTTTACCATGTAAATACTGTTTGAGAAAATTAAAAAAAAAGAACAAACATGAAATAATTGAATAGTTATATAACTGTATTTTATATATTGAATTCCAAATATCTTATTGACCAAAATAATGTTTTATTTCTTGATACTAATGTATTAGAAGACATTTTAGAAGATTTTAGTGCTGTATCACTTAATAAGGAAATTGAAACTAGTATGGAAAACGAGGACGGACAACTTCGAGCGAAAGAAAATATATACACTAAAAAATATTAAAAAGATAAAATGTTTTATAAAAAGACGTTTCGGTCAGTGACCTTCATCAGTTTCAGTGTTAAAAATAAAAGGGCGAGAGTTAAAACAAAATTCCCAATCAAAGCCCCTGAAACCATGCCGAGATAGGGCACAAAAGGCGCCCTGACCTGGGCCCTTAAACAACAACATTGTAATAAATTCCCAGATGGGAGCCCCCTAGATTACCTAGCGCTAACAAAGCTAACAGGATCCAAGACTGGGACCTTTGATAACCGCCCAATTATACGAGTTGCCTCTACGTTAATTGTAGTTGATTCTTTTTTCGAGTGAAATTCCTGACGTTTATTCAAACCAAAGGGTGCCAAAGAGAACAACTGTGCACTCCAATATGCCTCTTTAGTGATTAAAAGTTTTTCGATGTTACTTGAATTATTTACAATCGCCTGCACTTGATCAATACATTGGAATGAGAAGTCGCTTAAATCATGTGGTGTTTTGTTGAAATGTACTGCTACCTCACAAGTCTTTTTATTAGTGACCATAGCAGACTTATGGTTGCGAAATCTAACTCTAAAATCAGTTGTTGTAGAACCAATGTATTGCAGGCGACATTTCTTACACGAAGCCAAATAAATAATGTTCTTAGAATCACAAGAAAGTTTTGATCGTATCCTGTAACTCTTGCCCGTTTGAAAACATAGAAAGGAATTTGATTCAACCAAGAAGTTGCGACAAAGATCGCATCTTGTTCTTTTACATTTAAAACAACCGTTGGCCTCAAAAGATTCTTTGCGCTCGGTGTTGGGGCCATAACGAGATGGCGCCAACAATTCCTTAAGGTTTTTAGATCTGCGAAAAGATGCTATGATGGAATTTGAAGGAAAAAGCTCTTTTAATTTCGGGTTGGATTCCAAAATAACTCGGTGTTTTCTAATGATGCGACCTACATCAGGTAAATTTGAATTAAATGTGGTCACAAATGGGAATAATTTCTTCTTAGATCTGGCACGAGTCCTAAGTAGATCACTTCTGGGTATGGCTGAGGCCTTACGAAATTGATCATCCACTAATTTAGAAGGGTAACCTTGATTGACTAGATAGCCCTTATATTCAGTTGTTCTCTCGGCAAGAAAAACTTGTTCCGAGCAATTTAGTCTATCTAGTCTAGTCAATCAAAACTGACTTTGCTTGAAAACTGTCTTCAAAATTTGGCCATGCAATTTCCCGCTACAAAAACGCAGGTTGAAAACTGCGTGTATGGGCAAATGATCTGTCCAAAAACAGTCCATTTGGAAGCGCACTTATATGCGAGCTTGCACACAAAAGGGTTAACTGGAGTATCACATTTGACTTTGGCTTACATGATGGGGTGGACGTACGGAGGGACGGTCGGTTGGTCGATCGTACGATGACGTCATAACCAAAATTTCTCGGATGGATGGGCTACCATATTTTCTTAGCAATGGTGCTCCGCGCGCGCAGAGGTCCGCTATAATAATTAATAGTGAACAAGCTATAGAAATACCTAAAAAGGGATCCAAAGTTGAATTTAATAACTATCACAAGCAGTTAAAAGTCCCATCTGTGATAAATGCAGATTTTGAAAGTACGGTTGAACCTCCACTAATGGCCACCTCTCCACAATGGCCACCTCTCTACAACGGCCACCTTTTTTTGTCCTGGCGGATAGCCCATACATTACTTCTTGTTTAAACCTCTCTACAACGGCAACGGCCACTAAAGCACGTCCTCAACTGGCAAAATAACCTCTCGACAACAGCCAATTTCATCAGCGACTGATGAAAAAGTCAAGAATGGTCACGAAATTTGATCTGTATGGCACGTCGATGATTAATCACGGCAAGTCTTTCATTTAAGATTAAAATACAGTACTTTTTTTGTAAGAACCTTTTTTTAGAACATACTTGTTTTTAGACTATGAGTAGTAGTCGCTAACTTTGGCGTTCTTTATCTGCTATTCTAAACACGAACGTTTACAAACTGATTCAGTAATCGATATTTGTCTTCGGAACATTTCGTTTCTTACCCTTTTTAATGATACTGTATAAGTATTTTGAATGTGTTCCATATGCATTTTTATGCTGCAGTAAGCATGAATTGACTGTACTTATAGCGAATGTTACGAACCTTGCTCGTTTTGTCTTGTTACTATTTTGATTCAAAACATTATTTAAGTCTCATTGTGTATTTTATCCATATCTATAAGATTGCATTGCCTTTACAGGCCACAGTAAGCATGAACTTGGCATAATAAACATGTCAGGTACTTCCCGAAAAAAATGGTGTCATATTACACCCCTACCTCCCCATAACGCCACCTCTCGAAAACGGCCACTTTCCTCTGCTCCCAAGGTGGCCGTTGTGGAGAGGTTCAACTGTATAATACAGAGAATACAAGGGTGTACACCAAATGATAATGAATCATATACTGAAGCCTTTTAAATGACATACATCCTGCTCTTATGGGTAAACTAGTATGTTGTTATGATGATCAGTACTCTAAGAAGTACAAATATATAGAAAAGAAAATGCTGTGAATTCCTTCAAAAAATGATTGAGGAAGTTAATAGATGTAACAAATGATGAAAAACATTTTAATAAACCATTAAAGATGACAAAAGAGGATGAAGAAGAATTTAATAAAGGGGATAAATGCCATATATAAGAGTTCTAACCAAAAATGTAATTTAGAATTGAGAATAAATCCTGAAAACATTAAAATACCAGTAATATTTCATAATCTAAAAGGTTATGATAGTCATTTAATAATGCAAGAGATTGGACAAATAGCTGAATTGCATCCCGAATAACATGGAAAAATACATGTGTTTCTCACTGGGGAATAATCTTGTATTCTTGGATACTGTAGTTTCCAGTTTATGAGTCAATCACTGGAAAAATTAGCTGGTAACTTGGAAGATAAAGCATTTAAATATACAACTGAGGTATTCAAAGATAAAGAATTCAATCTTATGAGAAAAAAAAGTGTTTACCCATATCATTATATGGATAGTTGGGAAAAAATTTTGTTACGAAAAATTGTTGTGTGACTTACGTGAAGATTCCCTAATATGCTAATTTCGTCTCGAATCTTCGAGCACATTTAATTAGTATCACATCATCGTGAGTCAGCAGTTTTCAAATCATTTATGTGTGTCGCTGTGAATAGTTTAGTGTCGTAATGTTAATTTATTTAGTCGATCCAGAAAGTTCTAGAATTTTATGTTGTAAAGTATATAAGCCGATCGGTATAGCTTTAGAGTTTTCTGAGAGAGAGAGAGAATGTTTTGAGTCGCGTGTACATTTGGCGGAGGCCGTGTTTATTGAAGTGTGACAGAGGTCGCATGTACGTTTGGCGGAGGCCGTGAGTATGGAAGTGTGACGGAGGTCGAAGTGTAATTTTACAAGCCTAGTGTGAGCTTATTGTGAGGCCTTGTCCGGAGTTTACTACTTTCGTTTGGAATAAATAACCTTGTTGCTGTTCCAACAACCCTGCGTTCTGTTTAGACTGTAAACATCCTACTCCTCAACACAACGAACTCGTTACAAATTTAATAATACAAAATTGCCTAAAAGAGAAGAATTCTATAGCATACTTACAGATGAAAATATAACAGATGAAGATTATAAACATGCTCAAAAAGTTTAAAAAGTTAAAAAAAAAAAAGTTGTCACGTGGTTCAAGTGCGTTCAAGTGTGTTGGTGGTCATGGCATTCAACTGGAAAGGAAAATTTTATGAAAGGGGAAAGCCCTATCGAAAGAATTGAAGAGGCAGATTATTGACAAAATTCTTGAAAAATTCTCGGTGGCGATAGGATATCGGGATACTTTCCTGCAAAGTGGACGGAGCTTGGCGATAAATTTGGTGTTTCTGGAAAGACCGCTAAAAACGTATGGCAAAAGTTTGTACATGATGGTACGGCTAGTCCTAACAAAAGAATCTCGGGGAATCCACCGAAATTAAGTACCGGAGATCTTCAGCTGATAGAACCTATGAAAACCATCCACATCGTCCAAAAACATCAAAGAACAACTTCAGCTACATGGAAATTTTCCAAGTGGTATTTCAACCAGCACTATTAACCACGCAATTAGGACATCTTTGAGCGAACAAAAATGGAGTTGGAAGCAGATGAGCAGAAATGTAACACATAAATTTACAAGAGCAAATGTAGACCATTGTCAAGATTTTGTTAACTATATGTCAGATGTTGATCCTTTCAGGTCAAAGTTTTTCGATGAAAGTGGTGTTTACCTTTATGACTGTAACATGAGATACGGACATTCACCCGTCAATTTTGGATACGTTAAATTAGGGAGACATTTAACATCTCCTAACATTACCCTCAACTTCTTGGTAGGCTTAGAGGGCGTTTTGTACGCAAACACTTTAGACGGAGTGTCAAATACATTAGAATTTCTAAACGTTTTCGACGAAGCAACAAAAGCGACGCAAATTAATGGCAATCCAGTGTTTATGGCTGGAGACATTCTGATCTTCTGCAACACACCGTAATGCAGGCGGTTTCACTTTGGGCTGGATACAATGGGTATTGACATCGTGTACTTGCCAACATATTCACCCTAACTCAATCCCGTTGAATTTGCATTTGACAAGTCAAAAATTGTTGTTAAAATGGAGGAAATGCGACTGTTAGTCGAAGCGAATCTCC
>OX419338.1:22028406-22040906 GCA_948470475.1 Galaxea fascicularis
ACCTCAAACTCTGGTGGGTGGGAGCGTCCAACTTCCCGTGGTAGGCTGAGGCACCAACCTGTCCTGCTCCAGTTTCCAAATTATTATTACTATTATTATTATTATCATTATAAACCTAATGATAGTTCCTTACCAATATTTCAAAGTCATTATCTGTACTGTTCAGCAGAGCATAACGAGCCAGAGATAACCGGAAGTTAAAAAATCTTTCAAGTCTGGTTTATGTCAAAGGTCGGCATTGGAGCTGTCAAAGTAGTCAATTTGCGGTTTCACTGAAGGAGCGTGTTAGTACAACTTCTGAAAACTAAAAATGACAAGCAGTATTGTTTAAGCTTCAGCAGTAGAATTTCATTTACCGCCATACGGCGTGCGTTCACGCTCATGGCATTTTATGATATTACGTTTCGTGAAATGGTATAGTTTAGTACTGATTACGATTTACTAAGATTTTCGAGGAGATAACCGGCCTTTTTGTCGGGTGCTGGCTGGTAGTCCGGTAATAACACAGAGTACAGGGATTTTCAACTTCTCTTGCTGAACTGAGTTCCATTTTATTCGAATGATTCATAGACGCGCATCGACTACGGTAAGTTATAATGTAGGTACATTCTTAGCCGAAGAAAATCGCCTTTGGACAATTTCTAAATGTAGAAGAACGGACAGAAAAGATATGTAAATGAAATGGCAGGATATCCTATATCCCAGGATCGAGGCGACGTTTTGTGTTTGTTTAGATTTTAATTGGAACGGAAAGACTTACCAGTGAAATTCTCCCTGTGATTTAATTCTGGTTGTAAATGTTTTTGTTATTTGAGCTAGTTGCAATTTCATTCTCTTTTACATCATAGCCATGTAGCAAATTTAACGTATGTTATGGCGGGAAATATGAAGCTGCGAAACTTGGGCGTACTCGCCATCAATCTACCATAA
Source organism: Galaxea fascicularis (assembly GCA_948470475.1). Taxonomy (NCBI): domain Eukaryota; kingdom Metazoa; phylum Cnidaria; class Anthozoa; order Scleractinia; family Euphylliidae; genus Galaxea; species Galaxea fascicularis. Next base: position 22,029,337 of record OX419338.1, read on the forward strand.
AATGAAAATATGGCTGACGGGAGAGGGAGGAGGGATTAGGGTGTTACCTTTGGAACTGGCCATGAGTACTTCTATATCTTTAAAATAACCCACCAATTTAGGTCTTTTCCTTTGACTATGCAAAGAAAGAAAGGCAATAATAAAATATTCTAGTGATTTGAAATATGTAACATGCACAAGAAAATCTATGCAAATGTTGTATATCCTTTCTGATTCATCCAGCCCAGATTTACGTCCTGCCATCTCTGTACGCCTCAGTGCTTCTAGGATATACCACGTCAATAGGTTTTTGTGTCGCACATAAAAAGCTAGGCAAATGTTGTATATCCTTTCTGGTTCATCCAGGGGTTGACGTCCTGTCATCTCTTGTCGGTGACTGGGTGCTTCTGGGATATACAACATAAACAGTGTTTTATAAAGTAAATGGGAATCTAGGCAAATGTTGTATATCCTTTCTGGTTCATCCAGGCTGAAGTCCTGTCAGCTTTTGTGTGTCGACTGAGTGCTTCTGGGATATACAACATAAACAGTATTGTATAAATTATAAAGTAAATGGAAATCTAGGCAAATGTTGTATATCCTTTCTGGTTCATCCAGGTTGAAGTCCTGCCATCTCTTGTCGGTGGCTGAGTGCTTCTGGGATATACAACATAGACAGTTTTTTGTAATACACATGGAAATCTAGGCAAATATTGTATCCTTTCTGGTTCATCCAGGTTGAACTCCTGTCAGCTTTTGTGTGTCGACTGAGTGCTTCTGGGATATACATGCAACATAAACAGTTTTTTTTTGCGCGATGTACGTCATGAACAGAAATGCTCACGAAAGTTTTGGCAAGTGTTTTGAATCTTTTCCTGGTTCGGGGAGGTTGGAATTTTAGCATTAACGGTATATTTTGGCTAACTTGCTCTTTCCCAATGCCTCCCTAATTAAAAGGTCATTGGTGGGTTTGTTTTAGAACGTTACCTGTAGGCAAGCTTCTAATACGTTTTCTGAAAGGATATAGGTTAGAATTACATGCTTTTTTGATTAATATGTGTTTGAATTATTTAAGGTCTGGGTTAAGGTGCATGACAAGTGGTGAACGTTATGTTTTTTCGGGTTTTTTGGCTGGTCAGTGTACTTAATAACATAGCAAGTAATGTTCCAAAGTTCAGTGTACAACCAGTTTCGTGTGTGCCTTGCACATAAGCCTTTTGTTTTAATATTCCTGTACACATTTTTTTTATAACAGCCAGTAAATTTTGGGTGAGGCTCAGTGGTTCTTATTTTTTTGCCGACTTCAATCTCAAATTGTTCTTACTTTTAATACACAGCTGTGTGTATGTCAGGTGTATGTCAGAATTGTCAGTGCATTTTTTGCTAAACTCCATGCGCAACAGTGGTTATTTTGTTGCCAAATTGAGCCGTTTCTGAAGGAAATGTGGCATTACATCCACTTCAAGAGTTAACTGAACCTAACGTTTAATATTGTAACGCATGCGCGTGTAGGTATTTACGCATGCATACTGGGTTGTTCTTTGGGGAAGAAATATAAAAAAATACAGTATCGGTTCTTGTTGTTCTCTTTTCCTTTTTTGGGATTAGTAGAACGCTACAACTGGTGGCAGCAGTGGCGACCCCACAGAACCGTGGAACCTAACTTATGAGAAGATCTTTTTGGGCTTTATGACTCGTGCTGGAGCTACAATTTAGTTAGTCTGTCTAGTAGTGTTGACGCACGTGGTCGCTAAAATGGATCCCTTCGACTCTGGTTTGTTTAGTTGTTCAACCCCTGGAAATAAACCGTCACCCTTTAAGCCGGGCAACCCGTTCCGTGATGACCATCAGGACACCACGTCTGGAATACTGCTCATGGAGACATTGGGTGACCAACACAACGCACAAGTAAGCTTAAAACTCGACAGTTCGCTAAACCGATTACACTTCCCAATCACTTCCCAATGACTACGATGGTCGCATTTTGATAGATGTACCATGATCAATGGCTGTACTTTGGAGGAATCCGCCGCTTTTTTGTCTGCAGCTCTTCGTGGCGAAGCTGAAAAGATTTCGCATGGTATGTCCGAATGACTGCAATGATTACTCCAAGTTTGTGGCACGACTTGAACTCCATTTTGAACTCTTCCAAGCCAAACCCCATAACCGGTGACAACAGGACGGTGAGTCCCTTAAAGCTCTTTCTGCTGATATAAGAAGTATGTCCAGCTTAGCGTAGCAAGATTTGGCCCCATCCGCCCAAGAGTGCTTTGCCGTACAACACTTTATTGATGCTGTATCTGAAGTTGACGACCGTATGCGGCTCCAACGAGACTGAAAAAACACTTACCGTTCAAGGAAACAGGAATTTAACCGAGAAGACTGGTTTAAGTCTACAATGCTTTAGCGAGTGAGTGTCACAAACAACATGGCGACTCCTTCCTTCATCAACAAAGGTCCTTCAATCGCCTGGAGCACAGACGAGAACTTATACAGCCGGTTTAAAATGTGGAAACAGAGATGTGAACTGTTGTTTACTGGGCCAATGGGAAAGATTGACGAAGAAGTCAAATGTAAACATTTGCCGTACTGGTCGGGAGAGTGAGGCATCAAACTTTTCAACAGCTGGGATCTGTCCACAGAGCAACAGAAAAAGTTGAACTACTGGGAAAGATTCGAAAATTTCGTGAAGCCGCACTCAAACAAGTTGATAGCAGCATGAGAGCTTTACAACCTTCGACAAGGTACTCTCTCTCTCTCTCTCTCTCTCTCTCTCTCTCTCAAAACAAAAACGACTGTTTTTCTCATGTTGCAAAAAAAACAACAACAACATAAAAAGCCGAGTCCGGGAAAACAATTTGTTCAAAACGTTGTTAAAAATCCTTCCCGAAAGACATTTTACCAAAACAAAGATATTGGGTACCCTTGGGTAGAGCTTATCACAATTTCCGGTTTCCGCAGTCACCGGCTTTTCATGAATGTGCAGCACCTCTAAAGCTAGAATGCAATTAAAATCTCGCAATAAACAAACGTTCACGCTTTAGGATCATGGCACCTCTCAAGCATAGTAGCGCAGACCTCAGCAGAGCGAATGAGACTTTGGCGCGAATCCATCTTTGTTGGTTGATATAAGTTCAGCCAGTCTAGTGTGATACCTCTTGCATTCATCTGCCATTCCTCCGGTGGTAGTAAATACCAGTGGGGTAGAGGAACCTTGTTCGACTTCAAGCACCCTGCTGTCGTACACTCTCATGCTGGTGATAGATGTGTTTCGTGGTTACGCCTCTATAAGACTCTGTATTTGGGTAACAAACCCTTACATTAAAAAAAAGACAGAGCCTTGCCGCTCCCAGAAGCCACGAGCATGAATGCCGAACCAAGCATCTGCTTCTATATTCATACCGGGTGTCAGCACTTGTCCGTTTATCTCCTGAAGTACCGCTTCAATTTGGACATCATTGCACACCATCTTAGCATTTCAGCTTCCAAATCACGCAGCTCATTATGTCTTTGAATAATGAAGCCTCCACGTCAGCATACCTTGGCATGGTCTACATCAAAAACACCTCCACACGCACAAGTAGACAGGATGTCGCTTATTTGCCAATCATATCTCAAACGAATGGTGTCTTTGAATTCTCTTTTATTTGAAGTGAAGTCCACATCTTTAACTGGAATGACTGTAAGCCAGCTAGATGCCCCTTTCTCTGCAGCAAGGTTGGCAGCTCTCTAGGTTTGTGTAGGAAGGGCATTCTTCACTTCCTCTACGTCTTCTCTAAGGCGCGCATCACTATCTCTGCAGTTACATTGCTGCAGTGTTCTATTTGCATGATCATCCGGGAGCTCATGTGTCTGCACCACTATCTGTTTGACCAGTGCTTCAGTTATTGCAGTTGATGCTTCGTTTTCTGAGGCTGCAATCTGACATGGGTTTGTGTTCGCAAGACCACCCATCTGTACAGGTAATGCTAACAAGTCACGGTGTGCAGGTGTGCCCTGTGACAGCAGGAATAAGGGCGTGGCTTATGGCACACTCTAGCGGCTCTAGAAGATCTTCAATATTGTGTAATGTAATTATTATTATAATTATTATTATTATTATTATTATTATTATTATTATTATTATTATTAAAGATCCCACTTGGCATACAAGGCACCCAAGAAATCACAGGGAGATTAGAAAGCATTCTCCTTCGTAGACTGTAATTCTTCTAATCATCATCATCATGATCATCATCATTACCATTATTATTACATAGCTATGGTAACGACGGAGGCTAAACGAAATTGCAGGAGAGTACAGCAACGACAGTCATAAACAATCGTACTTAGTACTATTGGTGTATATTACATAGAGGACCTTGGGTCTGCACTATTGCCAATATTTAGTGGTCTCTATTTGATGTTTCTTTAGTTTTCAGCATTATTTATCAGTGCAGTTCTTATGTTCGCATTTAATGCTAATATGTAAAATGTATTCAAATTCCGAGACTTAATGCTTACCATTGTTTGAACGTTGCCGGCGCATTCAAACGTGTAGTCAAGTCCTCCTTCGATCATTTCTGACAAGACCTGTCAAATTTAACCTCTGTAGTAAACATTCTGCTGATCACCAGATACTTTTTAAAAGTACTACAGAAAAGATTTTATAAGATTGCTTAATTTAAGAATATCCTGCAATACTGAAAATCCCAAACTGAATAATGTTGGAACAAAATTTAAGCCAGATAATTGCTCTGAGCCCGTCTATCTCTATAATTCCATTGTATTATATAACGTTGCCAACATAACTGCAGCGTTTACATCAGTCCGACTTTTACTTTGATTGGAGGCGCTGACTCATGATGTTTCAATTTAGACAATTTCTAGCGCAAAGAAAGAAAACAGAGGAAGGCCCAGGTTGTAATAGCAGGAACGTAGATCTAATTTTATAACATGGGGATTATGCTGACAAACCTGTGGAATAGGCTTGTCATAATCCTTGGGGTTTAGACACTCTGTACAGCCGAACTGTTTGGCTGAAAGAAAAAAGGCAAGCGAATAATAAATCTGCGTACTTGTACGGGTGGACCCTGTCTCTTAGAGGTGTGTCATAGATTCTTATTTTTTCACTTTCCCAATAACCACGCAAGTGTTTATGGAACCTTACTTATTTTGGTCTTCAAGTATAGCCTGTATCATTTTATCATTTTGGAGATACTGGCGGAGCTCACCGTTTAAGCGCAGACTACCCAGTGCTCGGTATCATCTTTCAAACTCACTGGCCCAAGTTACTCACCAACAGAAATAAAACATCTTAATTTGTGCTTATCTTGTTACTATAAGTTTTACATCTCGCCCAAAGCTCGTTATCACCTACCTATTGCAAATTTATCAGAATTAATATCAATCCCAATGATTCTTGCAGCTCCAGCAGCCTTACAACCCATTACAGCAGCCAGACCGACTCCCCCCAGCCCCCACACAGCCACAGTGGACCCAGGCTCTACCTAATGAAAAACAAAATGGAGTACAAACAGGGATTATGCAAGACAACATATATCAACTGCTGACCCACCACTGGCTCTCTTTCTTTCCATGAACGAAGACTAGCCGGAAAGAAAGCAAAGTAAAATACTCATACAATATAGTAATGAGAGGGTAGGGGAGAGATTGCATAGTTAGATCTTGTCGCCTATTTCTCGTATGATCTTGATTATACCTCAGCTGTAAACAGCCTTGCATAATGCCCGATTAAACTTCGAAGTACTCGCCTCAATTCAACAATGCATGTTCAAAGCTGAACCTGTACTAATTGTATGTGGATCTCAATATGACTGCCTTCCCAGTAGTAGTGTCAAACAGAGGTCTGTAGTAAAATTTGGTTAATGTGCTCTCCTGAGACCAGTCAGAAAACTGTAAAATTTCGGGGATAGAAAAACCTTGTTTGGGCACCTCTGTAGCGATAGCCCCACGCACTGAGCCTTAAAGACGATAGTGTCAATGCCTGCCAGTTGCATCAGCTCTTTTAACCACCTGGCTAGCGTAGATGGGAAAACTGGCTTGTGAGGGCGTGAGAAAAAAGGAGCTTTTTAGGTTTCGAGGGGTCCTGTGGCCACCTTTGAAGGGTTCTAGCATCATATTCCTGCAGCCACTTACATGCGCACAGATGCTTGTTCTCGAGTAAGCTAGCGTGGAAACAGGATTTCGGTTCCTGGCCTTCTCTGGAAGTTCTGGTCAGTTCCGGGAGTTAAACTGAACTCCTTCAGGGTGGAAGTACCTGAAACGAAAATCACGGGCGACCTGAGGCCCTGTATCAGGGACAATCAGTGCAAGCAACCCAACGAATTTGTAAGACAAACGTTTCATGGATAGTTGGGCGTTCGAACCGTCATAGATGAGATAAATTGCACTACTTTCGAGATTTTCCACGTAATAGCATAACAGGGTTGTGGCGCGCGTAATAGTTATAGCCCCTTGAGCATCTGACATTCTAAAGGTGTGAGCCTGCTTTGTGACCATCAATCCATTGCAAAACAGCAGAGAGGGCAGAGCGATAGACATTAATTGTTCTGTACTCTTGACCCTCACGAAACTTTAATGCAAGAAAGTCCAAAATATGAGTTAAAGATGGTGAAAGGGAATTAACATTGACCTGTTGGCTACACCAGCTACACCACTTTGTCCATGAACAGGAATAGGCGCTGGTTGTGTTTTTCCTCCAAGCTGCCAAAAGGATTTTACTACTCTCTTCAGAAATCCTAAGTGTTTCAGAGGGTGGGTTCTGATTCCCTGGGTCAGGTCTTCCTCAACTGGTATGAGGAGAGGGAAGTCGATGCACAGGTTCAATAGCAGAGGGTGCCATGGTTGGGCTGGTCAACCTGGTCCTAAAAACACCATGTGCGCCACCTGTTGACTCTGAATTTGGTAAAGGCATTGGCCAATAACTGCAAATGAGGAAAAGGCATAGCCCCGAAAGGCCGCCCAATCTAGAGTAAATACATCGGTGAGAATCGCTAGGGGGTGTAAACGCCAGCTCACGAACTAATCTAGTTGGAAGGAGAGTCGGGAGGCAAACAGGTCTAGAGGCGGTTGAAACTGCTGAATGTAGCTTCCAATCGCTGGAATCCAGAGACACTCTGAATTCCTGGTCTGCTTCTACATTCTGTACTCCTGGAATGTATTGAGCTGTCACTAAGACGTTACGGGTGACACACCAATCCTACAGATTTTTGGCTAGGTAGGACAGCATGGGAGAGTGTGTCCCTTCCACTTTGTTTATGAAGGTTACTGCTGAAATGTTGTTCATCAACAGCAATACCTAAGCCCTCACTAGAACCTGCGGGGGGTGGGGGTGGGGTGGGGGTGCAGCATCACAAAAAAACAGTTTGCCAGCTTTTTGGCATCAGCAACTGTATTTGCTGTTTTCAAACGAAGTTTAAGGTGGGTTTCGAAACCATCCTCGAACAGTTGCTTGCCTGAGTCTGGGAAGTCCTCTTTCCTGAAGGATGCAAGGACTGGATAAAGTTAAGTCAAAACATGCTCTCAACGTTTCAAAGCAACTTGGGCAGATATATCACCCGCTAGCATAATGGCCTTTCTAACACCGACAAACATATCACCAACACTGGCTTTGTCAATGGTGACTGCATCATCTGCATGTCGTGTATATCTCTCAGTGAGTTGTCCAGGATCTTGACTCCCAAAAGCATAGACGTTAGATAGTTATTTTGCTTGGGAGTAAAGGCTCCATCAGAGGCTGGCCTGAGAAATTTTTTGATAATGGCTCTGCGCTCGAAGCGTTGTAATGGTTTTAACGTGACGTTAATCAGGGCATGACATTCCTCGCTGGGCTCCAAACGAGAGTTGGGCAACAACGCATGGGTGATTGGCTTGAGCATTCTCATTGACTACAACGACATTGATAGGTAGATGTCTTTTTGCTGTCCTGACTGTTCCCGTTTGCTCCACAGTCACTACGGCAGATTGATCAGTCGACTGGACCACAGGCGCTGCGGCATTCTCAGCTCGCAATTGCTCGGTCGCGTGGTCTGGTAAATCTTTCTTTATTGCAGTAAGAATCACCCAAGAAAGAACACTAAGAACGGGATGGTCGCCAACGAGAGCCTAAACCGCCGATTCCCGGGGGGTTGACGGGTAGCACTTACTTCTTATGGTCGATGGCTTTGGATTTCTTCGGCCCCGTTGTCTGCATTGGCCTCCATCTTATTGAGTGAATGAAAAAGACGAGATCTAGTGGCGGGGCAGCGGTTGATATGTGTTGCGTGCGAAGTCACGATTGTCTTCGATTGTGTTGTTTACTTTGAAGTCACTATAATTTTGCGTTTTGAAAGAGTGAATAGAGACATTGCATTGTTAAATTGAGGAGAGTGTTTCAAAGTATAATCACTTTACACAAATTTCTTAAAAGTCATCTTATCAATATCTCAAAAGGCGAAATTAATTTGTTTGATTTTGAAAGACAAGTACTTACCTTACCAAGTGGGTTTCGACATAATACTGACCCTGGGTCAACTAGCTCTGACTGGGCCACTACTGACCCTCCTTGCTGACCTCCTCCAAAATTCAGAGGACAAATTAAATGCGCTGAGGTTGAATCCCATTCATGATAAATTCTAGTTTACCTTAAATTTCAAAGATGGCGGAAACTTGAGGTCCTACTTTCCGACTCATTTCATTACAAGTATCTCCGTATCTTCTCCAATAAATGAGCAAAAAATAAATTGAAGCATTATCCAGCATGTTACAAGTTTTTTTTACGAAAAACCATAACGACAACAAAGACAGGAGGAAACGAAAGCAGTTGGAGGATAAGCGCAAGCGGGCGACACACACGAACGATACAGCAACCAGAAGTTGTTCTGTCTGGAGCTTAGTAGTTCTAGGTTCCTCCTTTGCTTTGATTTCCCCGATATTCCTTATATTTTGCTTGATTTCGTATTACTAAATGTACTGCCATTGCATTTTTGGTAGCTACTGTCGTCTTCATTTTGACAAAATAATGGAAAAATAGATTGGCGCATCACCTGAACCCCATATAGAACAAGTTGTGTAATGGGTCAGTGTTTTGTTGAAACCTAACCGAAAACTGATTACGAGATTCTTACAATGCCTGTGACGAAAATGTTTTCGAAGGTGCAATGGGCATCTAAACAGTTTTTTTAAATCTCGCTCACAATAAAGGTAATAATGAATGCCCAAGCACAAATATTACCAATTACTTTTTATGATTTTCTAGCCTTGTTTCTTTTATTCTCAATTCACCCCATTTCCCCAAAAATTCAACTGTAATGCCTTCTTACACTGGTGAGTAGTATTGGGCTGTATATGAAAAGGTACAATGCATAGTTCTTATTTTCCTAACCACAACAGCAAGATCTTGCGCTAAACCCTTACCATAGCTGGTGATATGGGACATACATGGTCCTAATATGGAAATGGTATGGGATAACCTATGGCCCATGTGTGGGTTTTATATTAGTTTGATATGGGTTATTGCCTCCCATATCAAACCCATAAATAGTGACTGTCTTCATTCAGCACCATTGTATTGTCTTTTGCTATGGGATTGCTACGTATTTCGTAAAGTTCCATATATTCTCCATAGGATCTGGTATGGGGATGATGTGGGATAGTCCCATACCAATCCCATATGTTGACTGACTTGTCTCTATGGGATCACTACGTATTTCGTAAAGTTCCATATATTCCCCATAGGATCTGGTATGGGGATGATGTGAGATAGTCCCATACCAATCCCATATGTTGACTGACTTGTCTCTATGGGATCACTACGTATTTCGTAAAGTTCCATATATTCCCCATAGCATATATCCGGGGAGTGATATGCACCAGTCCCATACCAATCCCATATGATCATCGATTCTCCTCTATGGGACTGCTATGGGTACTGTTGATTTCAAGTCCTGGCCATACCAATACCATACATGATCCAGGATTTACTCCACAACATATGGGAAATCTATGGGATACAGCTTCAGTGAAACAAGTACAGCTGGCCCCTATAAGACACTTCACTCATGCAGTTAAATTGGCTGAAAGGCTCTAACCCCTATTTTAATAAATTTTGTACCATCTGTCAAGTGCAGAAAGCTAGGCAAACCTTTTCTTTACGAGATGTGTGAGATTCAAGTGGTTTGAAGGTAAATAATTTGAATAGTAGACCGCTACATACGGCAATATAGACATAATCGCGGAGCAAGCTGAAAATTAGTGATTTTGCAAAATCACTAATTTTCAGCTTGCTCCGCGATTATGTCTATATTGCCGTATGTAGCGGTCTACTATTCAAATTATTTACCTTCAAACCACTTGAATCTCACACATCTCGTAAAGAAAAGGTTTGCCTAGCTTGCTATGTATTTTTTTTTTTAAATATCACACTCTTGCTTTGCACTGATCGGTTAAAAAACGTAAACAATCCCGCTGAATTTCGGGCATCCTGGGTGCCTTTTAGTCAAAATGATATTTTTCTTGCAGTGCCAAGAAATTAAAAGCAAGAACCAAAATAATTGCGTTTTTGTTACGTTGGCATAAAGACCTTTCACCACACAGAAAATCAGGCGATTTTATTTTTCGAACCGGAACCGACCGGTCCGCTTTTACAGAGACTGCCTCTTAAGTGGGGACCGGACGGGGAATTTTGTTGAATGACTATTTTTGAATGTCCGGGAACTTTGTTGTTGAATGAAATTATTTCTGGTTGAAGTTGAATGATTATTTTTGTTGAATGAGAATAATTTTGGTTGAAGTTGAATAATTATTTTTGTTGAATGAAAATAATTCGGCTTGAAGTTGAACAGATATTGTTGTTGAATGAAATTATATTTGGTTGAAGTTGAACAAACATTTTTGTTGAATGAAAATAATTCGCGTTGAAGTTGAATGATTATTTTTGTTGAATGAGAATAATTTTGGTTGAAGTTGAATAATTATTTTTGTTGAATGAAAATAATTCGGCTTGAAGTTGAACAGATATTGTTGTTGAATGAAATTATATTTGGTTGAAGTTGAACAAACATTTTTGTTGAATGAGAATAATTTTGGTTGAAGTTGAAAGAAAATGCGTAATTGTTGAATATAAATATCAACTGTTGAATATAAAAATATCTTGTTGAACATAAATTTAAGTTGTTGAATATGAATGTGCAAGTTGTTGAATTTTGCAACATTTGGCTAACCATAGCCGTGACCGAGAATACATGCGTCATTCTAATCCATATAAATTTCCCGCTGCAAGGAGACGAAAAGGAAACCTCCAAAAAGTAAACCGATTGCCAACTGTTGCTTGTAATGGCTTTAACAAATGTGAATCGGGTGTTCAAGAAATGTTTTGCGAACGGCCATGTGAACTTCGTTACACCACTGATGAAGTACTTTAAGCCGAGACCACAAACACGTCTTCTGCAGCAACGAGCAAATGCCAGACATGGATGATTCAGGTGTTGAATTGGAAGACAAAGATAACCCAAGATTGAGCGAAGACGAACTGGACACGTTATGCGTAACACATATGAACGATAATAGGCAAATAATAGGCAAGCCACATTGTGGCCATGCATTATTTGGAC
>OX419338.1:22045906-22105906 GCA_948470475.1 Galaxea fascicularis
CCACAAAGGTAGTGAGGCAAAATGGTGAAATGATTGTGCACTTTGGGTTAAAAGCACCAAATTTGGCATTGTAACAGTATTCTATGGCCTGATTATTTTAGCTGTAACCTCATCCCAAATTTATTTGAAGGGTCATCTCATCTTGATCTAGCTAGTAGAGGTGCGTAGCTATTTGGCAAGATGCTGGAATGATGTTGCAATTTGGGTTTAAAGCAAAAATTGAGTAGTTATATAGTTGGGGGTACCAAACCATTTTTCCGTAGTATACTATTACCTGGGGGCACTGGTGACCCCACCAGAAAAAAAATCCGCAAAAAATCGTGTTTTTTCCCATTTTCTCCAAATTTGGTACACTCAAAGTTAAGGAATTTACCCAGTTCCTGCGCAAATTTGCGTAGGATACGTCAAATCAGCTTATAAGACGATTTTTTTTTGTGTTGGCCCGTTCCCGTACGTCCCTTTTGCTATGGGTCGTGAGAGACCCATAAGAAAAAAAATTCCGCAAAAAATCGTGTTATTTCCGATTTTCGTCAAATTTGGCACACACGAAGTTGAGAGATTTACCCGCTTCCTGTGTGAATTTGCCTAGGATACGCGAAATCAGCTAAAAAATAACGATTTTTTTTTGTGTTGACCCGTTCCCGTACGTCCTTTTTGCTATGGGTCGTGAGAGACCCATAAGAAAAAAAATTCCGCGAAAAATCGCGTTATTTACGATCTTCGCCAAATTTGGCACACAGGAAGTTGAGAGATTTACTCAGTTCCTGTGCGAATTTGCGTAGGATACGTCAAATCAGCTTACATAACGAATCTTCTGCGTTTTTGCATTTCACACTGGGAAAATTTGGAATCGTCGGCGAAGAGACCTCGAACGGTGAATTTGTCGACTAAAATGGTTTTAGAAATGATACTTGAAAGGGAAAAAGATCGCTTGGGGATGTAGAAGGATAAGGAAAGCGAACCAGACCAAGAACTGGAATGCGAGAGCGAAATTCAAGGTATGCGATGCGATTAGTTTCGACCGCGTGGTTTCAAGCGCTACGAAATATCGTCTTGTAATGCGAGGAAATACTCTTCGCGTTGCTTTTATACGTTTGAATCCTCGCCAATTTCATGAATTGTATCCGTAAATTCACATTTGAGGGCTCAAAGGTTGTTTCGGAGTGATTTTAGGTCAAACAACGCGTTATTTAATTACAGACTCGTAACTCAATAGAGGTGTTGACAGATTGTGATTATGTTGCTATGGGGACAGAGAGGGGTCAGAGGGGGGTCAAAAAAAATTTCAAAATAATTCCGGCTTTGAACTTTTTCGGCCAAATTTTCAGGTCATTTTGCTTACAGAATAAGCTTCATTTTCATCTTTCGACACCTTAGGACCATATTACAACCCTTTGGAGAAATATTCATTTTTTTCTCAAAAGTGATGCATAAATTATGCTAATTTGTCTCTTTCAGAATTTTTTTCTGGGCTATCATGATAAGATATATTTTTTTCCAAAAAGCCCATTTTATACACTTTCAAATCAGATATTTTACTCCATATTGCTGTAAATGCCTGCAGAGAAAAAAATTAAACATGTGATACAGTCAAATTTGTCACTTTTTTTTAAAACGGAAAAGAGTTTTAATGGATAACAAATGTTTTATGTTCGATACCAACCCAACTTATAACTAAATTTTGGCAATCTATATATTTTAAAAATTAATGGAATATTGGCCGGCACAGCTGTGCCGTGACGTAATGACTTTGGTTTATTAATAATCGTACCGTACTGTGTTGATACCAACCCAACTTAAAACCGGCGGGGGTACCATCCATTTTTCCAATTCAGCACCAACCCAACTTATAACCAAATTTTGGCAATCTATATATTTTTAAAATTAATGGAATATTGGCCGACACAGATGTGTCGTGACGACATGACTTTGGTTTGTTAATAACCGTACGGTACTGTGTTGATACCAACCCAACTTATAACCAATTTTTGGCAATATATATATTTTTTCACATTATTACTCCTTACATCAAATGATTTCATATAATTATTGTTAAGTTTAAAACGCACGTTTTTTCTTTCTTATCTTGTTGCGAATTTTTTAGTCATTACAAAGGTTTTCATTTCAGTAAAACGTGCTCCCGATACGTGCTCTTAAAACGTATTCCTGAAACGTGCTTATCGATAGTATTACGTTAGTAAGAAATTTTGCAGTTTCATGGTTATAAGGCACGAACTAGCAAACGCCCTAAACATTTGCACGTACACCAGTGTTATAAAGGCGACTTGCAAGAAATATACCGATTAGTTACCTCGCAAGTACCGTGCTACGATCATCAGGATCCGCTACCTGCAACTTCAGCTACCCTTTTTTGGTGCGAGTCGTCAACCAAAGTAAGTTACTTTTTATGTTATTTTTGGCCAAAGGATTTACCCGTTTTACAAATTAGTTTCTTCTAGATTGTACTCTTATTATTTGATTCAATTGAATTTACTTTCTCTATTGTCGCCGAATTCATTATTTTAATAGCTTTACTATGTTATTGGGAGGTATATGACCTCAATATCTGTTGGTCTCAAGTATCAATTACTACGTTTCCATGTGTTAGATAACAGCCTTGGCAACAATGAAACTACTGATTTAAGTTAGACTGTATTTTTAACTATCAATTTTCAGTTCGAACCTACTCCAATCTACTCCAATCGACTCCAACTTGCTACTACTCCTACGTTATCGTTACTTTCTACTGTCAACACTACTTGTAACCTCGTAACTAGAACTGTGATTAAATGGTTTTGATCATTCTATCTGAGTGGAGTTCGGATTGTCTACTGCCTCGCACCGCGCGATCCCTGTGATTGTTGAAGGTCGTGAGCATTGCGCAACTCTAGGATCTCAGCAATTACAATTATCACAAATCGTAATTTCACTGTTTCCCCTCTTCTCTCTCAAAATGATTAAACTATATATTATAAAAATATATACTGCGTCTGTTTTAAAATACGTTTGACCCCTATGCGTGATTTTCTCGGAAAAATCACCAAGCGTGACTTTCTCGGAAAAATAGGGAAACCCCCTGTAAAATGAGTCATCACCTATAGCTATTGTATTCAAGGTCATATGATTGTCATATGACCATCAGGTGAACTTGTTTTTGAAGCAATGTTTGTTAGTAAAGTTTGTTAGTAAAGTTTACCAGCAAAGATTGTCGTCGAGATTTAAAGTTAGCCAGCCAACTGGGCTTTTTAGATTTTATAGTGGCCGTAAGAATAACTTGTCATTCCATCTTCCAGTATATATCTTTTGTCATCAAAACAGCTAAGTGATACTTTATTGATTTCATAACCTCCTAATTCATGGTTTTGACTTCTTATGGTTTTCATAGTGTGATACATTTGTTTATTTCCTAACAAAGTCTCTTGATAGTTTTCACGTTTAATGTCTTTTCTAATAATATTTCTCTTAATCCCTTTAGCAGTCTTTCCTCCTATTTGGTTGTCTTTCATATAACTATACATTTTCGATCTCAATCCGACGAATTCAGTTATTGGAATACCAGCCGCCTCATCTTTAAATTTACCAATTACTTTTTTATTTGTCTTATCAAAATACGGCGAGTTCTCGGGGTAATCACTGTTCTCGAATCTATTTTTATCCTTCCAGAAGTCTGAGTGGACATTTTTAGCTTCAATCTCATAAGTTAAATTGTCTGTGTCTGTGAATAATAATTTCGCTTTGCTATCGTATTTTTGTTTAATGTAATTATAGTGGAAGTCATACATCAGTGTCTTGCTTAAATCCAAGATGCACATACCCACATATGCCGGCCTGTTTAGGGTAAGTGGTTCTTTAATCTTATCCACAGCAACCAGATTTTCGTTGAAGATTTTTACTACTCACATAAGTAGGTTTAGCCGCCATTTTTAATAGTTTCTTTTCATCAGTTACTAATCTGACATCTACTCGCTTTCTGATATTTTCCATCGTTTTTCCGAATACACTGTTGTTCATAAGTTTGAATAAGTCTTTCTCGAAAGCATTCTTGGCATTAGTTCTTTTCTGAGTATTGAAGTCAATGTATTGCTTCAACCACGCAGACTGATTGAATTTTAATACTCGATGGACTTTCGTTAATTTTAAACCGAGATCTGTATACAGTTGAAGGTTCCTGTAATGAAGCACGTATTTTTCCTTATTACTCAATGTTGGAATGAGTTTGTGTACCAGACCAGTTGATATTTTATATTTTTCTGCTACTTTTTTACAATAACCTGATAGCATATCTTCCGTTACTTTGACTTTTTCTGCCGCAAGTGGATAGTCGTTATGAAGGTCATGCAACTCTTTAGGATATTCTAGATCGACTTCAAGTATCAAACCCTTATTACTGTCTTCTTCGTATTTAGCAAGGTTTAGATTATCAATTTGTTTTTCAGTCAACCATTTGAAACCGCCTGTTGGTAGAAACTGACTCATAGCCCAGCCGTATAAATAATTAGCATCTAAATACATAATATACTTTGAGGGCGCCTTCTCATCATATTTTTTCATGTATTTATTATTTGCTTTACCATATCGGTTAGCTATGTAACTGATACCTCCACGCATACCCTTCTCAATGAATTGAAACATATCTACATCAGTCATGAGCTCTAGTTTAATATTAGTCATTTTCAGCATAGCATCCCAGCTCAGACCAGGACTTGTGAAGTAATGACATGGGTCAAGTTTATAGTATTCTAAACAAGTTTTCCTAAAGTTTTCAAAAACATCAGCTAACAGAAGGATGTCAGATTTCAGATACAAGTAGTGGTATTCACCCATATTTTTAAGATGAAAAGTGTTCCATACATTTTTAGCATGTTCATAGTCTTTGTCTGATATATGCTCATTATTCAGGATGCTGTAAAATACTTCTTTTGTTGGTAGCTTTTCGTTGAATTTATCGAAACTGTCCATGAAGTCATATGGATAAACTCCTTTTTGAGACATTAAATCAAGCTTTTTATCTTTGAATTTTTGAGATGTGTATTTTAATGAATCTTTTGGTAGATTACTCACTAGTTTTTCTAAACTTGAGCTCATAAACTGGAAACTGTCAATGAAAGTCAGATGATTACCAAGCATGAATGCCATGTATTTCTCCATGTTATTAGGAATTGCAGTAATATTCATTTGACACTTTTCACCTTTCTTATTTGTATATGTATATTTTTTTACTATTTCACCGATCTCTTGCATTATAAAATGACTGTCATACCCACGGAGATTATGAAATATTACAGGAATTTTATCACTTATTTGGAAGTTAAGATTGCAATCTTGATGAGCGGATCCTCTATATTTTCCTGTAATATGACAATGGTCTCTGACTCTTACATCGGTTTTATTATATTTTTTATTACAGATATGGCATTCATCGGCTTTTTGGAATTTCTCTTCATCCTCTTTTGTCATTTTCAGTGGTTTGTTGAATTCTTTTTTCATAACTTTTTTACAATATTTAATTTCATCTAACATATCTTCCATAAATTTGTAAACAGCTTTTTCACCTCTGTATGTTTGTATTGGTTTTGTGTATTTGTCATCATAACAACAAACGACCTTATATCCATAACCACAGTCTACATGCTTCTGATACGCTTCTGTATATGATTTATCATCATTGGGTTGACAACCATGTATTTTTTCTGTTATTGTCTCAAAATCTGCATATATTACAAATGGCACTGGTAGTTGTTTGTGGAAATTATTGAATTTTAATATATTGTCGTCTTTAGTTGGCATTCTTATCGCTTGTGTGCCATTTACTTGGATGCAGTTCTCTTTATGATTGGCTAATACTTTTTCAGAGCTGAAGCATTGCAAACAATGCATACAGAAATGTTTCCTCTCTTTGTGTTTTGTTTGATTGTACATGAATTTATTGAAGTCTTTTATTAATACATAATGTTTGTTTTCATTTTCTGTAATCAATAATAGATTCAAACATTTTTCATTCTTTTCTTTTGAAATGTAAATTGGGTATTTCTGTGTATCTTCATAACCGAATACATTTATATTAATATCATTTTGTTTTTCAATCCTGTTGTACTGTTTGACAGTTACTGGGAATTCAATCCCCAAATAATTGAGATTTTCAATAAAAGCCTTGTCAACTTTTTTAATTCTCTGTGGATATTTGTCTTGAGGATTCAAATGTCTAATGTGACACCACCTGAAGCATTCATTATCCTCATTTTTCATGTTGATCAATCCCTTTGCACTGTTTCTGAGTTCTTGAGGTAGTTTAATATATGAAGAGCCTCTCATTGGTTGATATTTTACCAAATTAAGATAATGATTCTCAACTGATTGAATTGTCCAACCAGATCCTTCTGAAATCCAAAATGCGATCTTGTTTAATATATTTTGTTTGGATACTTAAAGTGATTCAGCAATCTCTGGATTATTTGTAATAGTCTGAGTTTGACTGTTAAAATAGGCGGTCTTATAAATTGTTTCTCCATCTGATATTTTTGTGAATGTTACTTTCAATGTTTCAACAAATTTTAGTCCTTTCATTGATTTTAGTGTATTTATAATATGGTATGCAACAGCTTTTCTTGTATTTTGTAGTTGAACTAGCGGATCTTTTTTGTTTTTGATGTTTATTTTGTAAGAATTGGTATAACCTTTTAGAGCTTTATCTGTTTGCTCTATCTTAGTCCTTGGTAGTGGTACCGGTTTTTTAGTCCTTGGCGTTGGGACTGGTTTATCCCTAAATTCAAGAGGAGGGAGAATTATGTTATTTTCATAGTCAGAAACCATCTGCTTCACACTTTTCTTAAGTGGTTTGACAATAGGCTTTTCTGATTTTTTCAATAACATATTAATTAATTCTGATTTCTTCAATTTTTTGAGATCTTTCTTATTCATATTATATGGTGAGATAGTATTTTTCGAAATATTGACAATGGACTTATCGCTTCCATCTAGCATATTGATATTTGATATATTCTTCATATAATTTAGTAAAGTAATATCTCTTTACAGTGAGGACACTCGAACCATGAACACTAACGCATTTTCCCGCTTTTTTCGTATCATCCAATCAGTGGCCTGCTTGATAACGAGACCCTAGCATTATTTGCTTTCTGATAGTGTTCGCTCGCGATGGCGAAAACATCTGAGGTATACATGTGGCTAAAATCACTATCCCCAAGCATGAAATTGGAACGACTTTCACCTCAGTTTGAAACAAGGGGTTTCCGCTCAAGAAGGTCACTAGTTTACATGAAAACAGAGGATTTGGACTCATTCTTCCCATCTCCTTGTAAGCTATTACTGGCAGAAAGACGTATACTGGAGACTGAGCTAAATAATATCAAAGCAGAAAATCATCAACAGCCCACACGACTTGAGCAAAACGACTGGATATTACACCAAGGGCAAGCGCTGAAGAACTTGTTAGAGAAATTCCCCAGCCGTATGTACCTGATACCACTGCAGACAACATTGGTTTAGCGATCGCTCCAAACCAAAGCCCTTTGGACTGAAGAGCTCTAGAACTGTCAGCAAATCTCAAACTACTAGAAGTACAGCTTGAGAGTGCCAAAAGTCATTTGCAAGGGGAAAAAAGACCTGGACAATTTACTGAAAGCTCACGAGAGGCGCGTGAAAGTATGTGTGATCTGTCATACGTCTGGCAACAACAGAGCAAAGTGCAACAAAAGGCCAAGCGACGATGTGAACGTTTGTAAGCTAAAGGATAAGCACCCAGAATTGTCAAACAATATTCGTACCTTACAGCGCGACCTACATGTAAAAGAACTTGAACAAAAGTATACGAAAGCTAAAAGCAGGTGTGATGTGTTCAATGCTTCCCGCCAGCGAGCAAAGTCTAGTTTCTTTGCAATAATGCGCCCAAGACTGAGAAAGCAAAATCCAGCAAAATACTTGGAGCGTGCCGCTTTGGACAGAGATTTAATAATTCTACAATGAACACTGAAAAATAAAGTTGCACTAGATGAACATTGCGACTGGAGATTGCCAAATGTTATTGAAGAATATAAACATGGCATTGTTGACCCTCTTCGAGTGCAGTGAACGATCTACAAGTTACACAAATGTAACTTGCTACAGTTTCACGGTTGTGTTTTTATTTGTTGTTTTATGAACTCGCCAAGTAACGGGCGCGATCTATTTGACCAAAATTTCCGGAAATTCCGGTACAAAATAAATGGAACAGAACGTTTCTGGAAATTCGTTTCGAAAATTGTGAACAACCTCGGGAGGTTGTCCTAAAATTCCGAAAAAACGGACCGGAAATTTTGGTTAAATGGATCACGCCCGAGTGTTGATCACACTGAAATGTACTTGCTTGGACCGATTTACGCTTTTCTTATTGTTACAAATGTTACAGGCAAATTTTATTAACTTTTTATGTAAAGCAAAGGATTTCATATAGTTTGAAGAAGAACATTTTTGTCATGAATTGAAGTTTATATTTATCAAACTCTGAGTGCATTTTACTTACTGTAAGTACTGCTCGATAACTTCCTTGTTCAAACGAAGATGTTTACAGTTTGTTCCCACGCGGGTGAGCCGAAAATACAACACTGCTGTCAATCAGATGTAGCCGCATTTTCGAAAGTATGCAACTGAATTTGCTGCACTTATTTTTGATACCCCTTCACCAATCGCTATTCCAGTTTCATTGGCGGTCAAGGATGAATTCTGTTTTAGGTAGCACTTTATTTGGTGAAAACAAAACTCGCAAGTATTTAGGTGAGGCGAGTAAGCAGGCTGTTAAAGCAAATCAACACCATGTTCGTGTAGAATGTCTTGTAACGACGGCTCTACAAAATGTCCGTGGTGGAATCCACAATTGTCCATAATAACTACTTTGCCGTTGGCAAGAATTGTTGATCCATCTACTCTATTTACGGAAAGAGCTTCATTGAAAAAATTTAACAGCTCCATGCCATTGGAAGGGCCTCTCAATACGTCAAAGTAATCCACTCCATGTATCGAATGAAAACAAATCAGAAAACTCACCAGCATGATACACAGGTGCATATGCCATTTTCTTTCTTTTTACAAGTGCATTACCGTGGTATCAAAAGAACAGATTCCCGCCAGCCGCCAAACCGCTGATTGGATGTCCCCAAAAAAAGGACCACTGTCTTTGTCTCGTAGACGAACTCTGATTGGACAGTCATTCAAAATCGAAGAAAAAAACCGCCGGGTGTTCATGGTTCGAGTGTCCCCACCGTAAGAATTATTTGGTCATAAAATATTACTTAAAGGTAAGTTATTATTATATATTATGAAGAAAATATCGATTAATAAGTGCGTTTATTATATTCATCCAGTTTATGATTTATATGCTTCGGATGAAAATGGAAATGTGATTAATATTTTTATTCGAGAGCCCTTAAAAGGCATTAAGAATTACATTGGTTATATAAGTTGTACTGTGAAAAAGTATGGAGGTAAAAAGAAGACTTGTCAAGCTCATAGATTTGTATGGGAATGTTTTAACGGAATGATACCTGAAGGA
This sequence comes from Galaxea fascicularis, assembly GCA_948470475.1. Taxonomy (NCBI): domain Eukaryota; kingdom Metazoa; phylum Cnidaria; class Anthozoa; order Scleractinia; family Euphylliidae; genus Galaxea; species Galaxea fascicularis. The sequence goes on from OX419338.1 coordinate 22,055,451, forward strand.
AAAGTGATACATCTTATTACTAACGACAAAGAAAATCAAATATGTAATTTACAACTTATGACTCAAAAAGAGAATTGTAAAAAATCAGCGAAAAATAGAGATTATAAATTTGCTTCAAAAAGCGACTAATATTGATACTGAAGAAGTTCTGTATTTTAACAGTATGTATTCTGTTAATCAACATCTTAAAATAAATGCAGGTATTGTAAAAATGGTTTGTGAAAATCTCAATAATTGTAAATCAGGAAAATCAAAAGTAGATAATAATAATAATTATAAATTTGAATATATTAATAAAGATGAATTACCTGATAATTATCTTAAATCAGCTAATATTAGACCGAGACAAATATCAGATAAATGGGAAAAAAGAAGTTATGTTTGTGAAAAATGCAAGAAGACTCTTAAAAATGGTTCCAAATATCTTCATAATAAGAAATGTAAGTAGATATCTACCTTATTCAACCATATAACCCCTTCTATATTTCAAACAAGAATAAAAACATAGCAATTTTTCACTTATTCTGTCTCGTCCATAGATTTCAAAATAGTAATAAAAAAGAATAGGAAAGAATTTGATAAATGAATTGATTTCAATAAAAGTTGCTCTTCCAATAGTAACATAAGAACCATAAATTTGTTTCCATCCATAAGCTCTCTGGAACGAATATGATACATTGGTGATATCCACCGAGTGATAACATATTGATTCTAACCCGAAAACATTAAAATATGATTTTTCTCTTATGGAATAAATATGAGTATGCATGTAGAGATTTTTATTACAGAATATCATACATTGTTTCATATATTTATTTCATATTATTTCTTTAATAGTTTTCATCTATTTCAACAATAAATTTTAATTCATCAAGTATTTTCATGTCTGTATACTCGTCATATATAATTTCATTAATGATACCAGCTTTCAGATCATCAATTTTGTTTAAATACATGTTCTTGAATTCGTAAAACGTGTTAGATAAACATCTGTAAGCTTTCTTAAGAGGATTATAAACACGCTTTTTATGATATTGTTTTCTTTAGTTGTACGTTTGATGATAATTCAGAATAGAAAACCTCTGATAGTACCTTCTTATTAATCTTGATACTTGTAATTTATTCCGTTCTTTTCTATCTGTTTCATCTATCTGTTTTAATAGATACATTGCCTGAATTGTCATACATCTGACAATATCCAATTTTTTCTTGAATATATCGGTTGCTCTATCAGGAAAATCCAGATCGAGCATTTGAATTGAGATATTTAATAATTGGATTAATATTATATCTGTATCTTGCATTAATTAATAGTTACATAAAATATGATCAGAATAGAAATGCTATCTTGGTCATATAATGACAATAAATCAAATAGAATAATACTATCATATATACATTACATAATAATGCAAATAAGAAATTATAAATTATTGATTTTATTGACTAAACATATATTCTGTTGTTCTAATTGTTTAACAATCTGTTCGAGTTGTAATATTCTATTTTCGAGATTTTGAAGAACTCTAGCTGATATCTTTTTCGTGGGTTCATTATTATCATCCAGAAAGAATATTATTCTGGCCACATATATTTTATGACTACGAGTAATTTCGTTATCCATATATTATAAGTAGATTATTTGTGATCTGATTCAGAATAATAAGCATCGTCTGTTTCAGGATCATAATCAGGATCTTTTTCAATATCATCTATCTCAGAAAAATCCGATTCAGAATCACTATCTTCGAAATCAATGAATTGATCCTTCTTGTAATCATAATAGATTGTTTCGTTATTCATATTATACGCTTACATAAAAATTTATTACCATAATAGACGATAAGCCCAATAATTAGCTGCATTTTTATTGTTATATGTCAGATTGCCGTATTTATCAGTATTTTTTATGCTCGTTGTCTATACCTGTTTCGTCTCTATTTTTATGAATCAACAAATCTTCATACCGTGAATCTCCAAAATGAATTCTTTTGCCGTTTTTGAGAGTTACAACGTATTTTTTATTCTTTATGTTACTATATTCAAGATCTTTTGCTCCATGTAGATTCTTTGCTCTATGTTTCAATAAATTAAAATCTTTACCAGTTACTATCATATAATATCATACTAGATTGTTTGTAAGTCCTTAAACGATATCCAACTGTTGAAGTCATCATTATATCCCTTCCATTTAACCAAAGCTTGTTTCTTTTTATAATCTCTTCGAATGACTTTATCAATTCTGAATACATCTTTTTTTGCTTTCAGTAATTCAGGTTTATACAATGACCCTTTTATTTCCTCATTCTTGAGATCCTTTATTTTGTAAGTGATTGGGTTAGTATACAAAATTTTATCTATTATGAATATTTCTTCTGTCCAATTTGGTGTGTAACCTTTATCGAAAGTTTTTCTTTTGTACTTTGATATTCGAACCTTATGACCGACCTTAAATTTTGGTTTATATGACAGTGGCTCTATACCACCATACAAATTAAAGTAAACAACTCCTTGATTCTTTTCCTTTGATGCCTCTGTGGGTGTCATTTTAATTGAATTATGCTTTGTGTTATTATATTTTTCCAATATTTTTGGCAACATACATGTATCCAAATACTGTGTATTGCCTTGAACAGTGAACTGTTTCCACATTTTGTTTTTAATTGTTCTATTTCATCTTTCTACTACTGCTGATTTTTCCTCATTTTTTGTTGAATAGAGTGTTATGTTATGTTTATTCAGTAAGTCTTTCAGATGTTTGTTGTAGAACTCTGAGCCTTTGTCAGTCCACAAATATTCTGGTTTTCTTCCTTCTTTGAAGATAGTTTTGAATGCTTCAGTAACTGTTTCACCTTTTTTGTCTTTTAATGGTACAATCCAACCATATTTACTGAAAACATCAATTACAGTAAGAAGATACTTGTAACCTTTATTCCATTTACTAAATTGTTGCATCTCAACAAGATCTGCAGCCCATATTTCATCAATATGATTTACAATTACACCGAGTAAATTTCATTTTTATGGGTGTATGTAATTCATCTGCTAATTTTTCTTGCCAGTTTTCTTTACTCGACGGCTTCTTTCGTTTTTTTGGAACACCAAGACCAAGTTTCTGCTTCGTATTGATTGCATTTTGAGCCAACCAATGACCCAATTGTCTTTTATCACAGGGTAGAGCATCATTTTCCTGTCTGCCTTACTTTTGCACTTTTTATCATCTTTGCAAATGGAATAATCAACATCATGTTGCATTGATATTGCATCAGTCATTCCAGTGGGTTGTTGATATATCTCAAATATTTCACCAGTTTTCGGATTATACCTAACCTGTTCTTCAAGCGGATTATATGAACCGGTTTAATTATGGCCTGGAAGCATAAATCCCCTTTTTGGTTTTGGAAGCTTGCCGATAGCTTTATGAATATCAACAGCTCCACCCTTATGTAATGGATCTAACGTTTTGGATATATCTGATGTAAAACTATCAAGAGCTTTATCAAGGTATGTATTAGCGACATTTTTTATCTTTTTCTTTGCGAATTCTGATTTTATTGCCTTTGAAGCACCATATCGTCCTAGATTGTATAATCCCTTGAATGCCCCTTTGAATATTTCATCTGTTAAACCGTCGCCTACCCTCTTAGGCAGGCTATTTAGTTTCCCCGATTCTTAACAAATTTTGTTTTAGTAATACCCCATTCCGAGCTTTTACATTTCATCATTAAACGACCATTTTTTGCTTTAACATATTTTTTGCTGCCTGGAACGCATTCAGTCTGTTTCTTCTGTTTCACACAATATGATATCATATATATATGACTGACATATTTTTGAAATAATTAATGATAAATTTATGGTTTACTGATTTATCTGTTTGACTAAGTAATGTATTACGTATGATGTCAAGTATTGATTTACCTCTTTGTCTTTCTAATAAATAATACAAACACCAATAACCACATAAAACAGAATCTCTTTCTTGTATTTCATCTGTTGAATATATTATCTTTTCATCACTTGTTTGTAAATATTTTTGTATTTCAGTTGGCATTATTAAACCGAATGAATCAAAATATTCACATACATTTTTGTCATAATTTCTGTAACATACCCAATGAGTACCAGGCCCAATATGATTATCAAGATATATAATCCCAACTTCAGGTTCATTTATTTGATTAGGTAAATTATCTCTACTATATATACCTCTGAAATGTTTTATACCTAATTTATTGACCCAATTAATCAAATCAAAGTTCCTAAGCGGTTTATCTATGAATTTTATATTATTTGACCTAAAAGTGGAATTTTCGACCATATGTTTCTGTTTATTGCTGTATCTTGAGGAATACCGAGAGCTCCTGTTAAAAGTCCTTTTCCTTGTTGTTTTTTTTTTTTGGCTTTCCATAACCAACCATAGGATTCTTCATTTGATCCCAAGTACCGAAAAACGGATCGCTTCTATAATTAACAGGTAATACAAGACCTCCATGTGCTTTTTTTGGTATTGGCGGTAGTTTGAGGTATTGATCTTCTTGATCTATTTGAATCAACTTGAAGGCCCTTACCCATCTAATAGCATCGGTATGCCTATACTTGCTAAAATGGTTCCTATACCCTGACCAATCTGTTTTTAGTAGGTTTGATATGAACACCAGATCCGGTTTTTAAAGCATTGAGAATATCTTGTTTTTGTTTGGCTGTTACATATTCTCTATATTGAATTAATTGTTTTACTTTCGAGTCAGGAATTAGAAATCTACCTGTTTGACCACTTCCAAATAATTTATTAATACCTAGAGAAGCTAAACCAGATAAAGCTCCTGTAGCTAGAGGTCCAATAGCCTTTTTAGCTAATGGCATTGCCATTGGTAATAATTTTGATGATAAGCCTGCTTATGAGCTCCATAAGCTACCTCCATGTCTTGCAACTTTTCGTATCTGACTTTTTGAAATTTTAATGTCAACACCTTTATTCATTTTCATTACTTTCTGAATTCGTTTAATCTGTGTTTTTGTTAACATAAGTTCATCATTACCTTTCAAATCAGATTTTTCTAATCTTAACGTAATGGCTGATTTATTGGCATAAGCTCTTGAAAGCTTTTCCAGTTGGCCTCTGCTTAATTTAACACTATAAGGAAAATATTGTGTCATATATTGTATATAACATATGTTATATTTGGTTTGCATATGTTATGTTTTTCATATTCTTTAACGGAACATGAGTTTACCATCCTTCTGAACAAGTTCAGCTTCCTGCTCATACAAAATCAAAGCATAGATACTGTAATCATTATCCGCTGTGGCACTTAGTTCATATCTGAAAGTCAGTTTAGTTGTTCCATCTCTGATATCCAGTTTTTGTTTAGTAAGATCAGAATACACAAATGGAAAGATTGTACTGAAATTACTTCTGTTAAGCAAGGTGCCTTCACCATATTCATTATTTTTGTGAACATATTTCAAAATATCTCTATAAACTCTAGTTACATCAGTTGATGGTGTATAATGGATTTCAGGATATTCATTTCCATTTGCAACTACAAGATGGCAATTCGTAAGAGTCTTATCATCACCAATTGTAGATACAGTATTGTAGAAAAATGGATTAGCTGTCTGAGAGTCAATATTAGCATGATTGATAATGAAAACAAATACGTGTCTCGGTTTGCTTATTCCACTTGTGATATTAAAATATCCGGATCTCTGTGTTGAAGAATTTGATCTCATAATTTCTTCTCTTAGATATGTCCATTTTTTATTTGCAATGAATTTACTAGCATATAGTGATTGACCTTCAGAATTGAAAGTTATCCAAGGAACAAATAGTTGCATTTTTGTTACTATAACTCTGCAGTCAGCACCGGCTTGCCAAATTAGATTTGCATCTGATTCGTGTTCTAAATTAAGCTCTAAACGTGTATTCGGCAGAAGTTCATCACGCAGCGCTTCGAAAAAACAGTCAGTACTGACAGTAGCTGATACACCCAAAAGAGCTTTTCTCGCAGTGAAACCCTTATTGTAAGCAGCCTGAGCTGGTCCTTCTTCAGTGCTTCTACTTGTATCTAAATAATAAAATTCATTAGTAGCAGTTGTATCTGCATAAGATGGGCTATACTCTAAAAGATTTTTTATATTTACGAAATGATTAGCATCGTTCAGGTCATATACTTTTCTTCCATTCAAATTAACTTTAAAACTATTTATCAATGAATGAGAACCATTTACTATACCATTATGATCTGCTCCTGCAATGTTACCACCATTAGCTGCTAATACTACTTTAAAATCTACTACAATACGTGAATTATACCAATCAAATGGAGTCACTTCACCTGTATTATCAACAACGAATCTATGGCCATCTTTTTTTTTATTTCTAGTTACTGTTGTATCTAAACCTGTTTCTAATTCGAAAACAACATCTTCGTATCTTTCAATATATTTGCTATTTCTAAACATTTAATATTAGATTACATAATTTTTCTCAATCTACCTCCAGAAATTATTCTGTTAACTCTCTCATCAATTTCATATTGTGATAGAGGTTTTGTTTTTGTCATTTGTGTCATTGCAGGTGATGATGTCGTTTTATTTTTTTTGCTTAATAGTTGGATTATTTTATCACCCGCTTTTTTCCAGCAAATTCTGCTGTTTTTGTAGCTGCAGTTTGAAGAGGCTTTTTAGATGCCGTTTTTGCAGCCTCTTTCATTGTTTTACCAAATAAATTACTGGCAACAGATTTGAAAATATCAGTCAATGCTCCGCCATGGATTTCTCCGCTATGAATATGTTTCTTGACATACATCCCTAAATCAGGATCATATCGTTTTTTATATTCAAATTGATTCATATACAATTAGATTATATTATATCGGTTTTGACCATAGAATTAATGTCATGAACCAATCTATTCCATTTAAATCAATAGGACGACCAAGTGCATCAGTTATATAAAACTTCATTTCATCAATAGTATTCCTTGAAACGTCATTGAATAACAATCTCCTAGGCTCGAATTTAAAACTATAACTTCGAGTTAAATTGTCCGTTGGTATTACAGCCAACAAATTGTTACTATAACCACTAAAAATAGAATTCGTTACAATATCACTATGAATATTAATTTTATCAACGCTGTTAGTTATATTAGGTAGTCGAGCACTATATTCATGTTCTCTCAATAAATCATTTCATTGATTATTGTCAATGACTCCTATTTTATTCAATGTATGAGCTATTTGTGTAAATTCCTTTTTCACACCATCATTTCCTGCTTGAATTGATCCTCCAAGTAATTCTATTCTATCAAGAAGGTCCTCCGGATTATTGTAATAAACAACACCCGATCCTATTCTTTTATATTTATTACTTGTGCGGTGAATTGGAATTTCAGATAATGTATTCAATTCATTGAAAATCATTCTTGACAAATCACTGTATTTCTTTTTACTGTTGAATCTTTTGGTTAACAGATCAATTGTATCAAAATCTGCTTTTTTTTCATATACCTTTTTACCATCCCTATATGCAATCATTTTTAATTGACCAAACAGCTTAGGTAAATCAATTTTAAGATTACCATATTCTCCTGTTTGCATATTTATTTTATAAGCATTTCGTTTTTTCTGTGTATATATTCCTGATCCAAGTGTCTTCAAACCCTCAGGAATTACACCTATTCTTTGCCTATATTTTTGTAATGACTATTTGTCCATCAAGTTTTTCTACTTCTTCGATATTTTTTATTAATTGACCTAAGTTTTTATTGTAATTTTTGAAATTAAGTTCTCCACTCTTCACATCCTTCATTACATTAGATGGTGTATAGAGTCTATATTTAGTCAATGTTTGAATATCAGCAGGATTGAATCCTTTATCTAAATCCGATATATTTTTGGGTGGTGATTCATCCATCATTGCTGGTTTGTAATCAATTGGTAACTTTGTATTTTGTACTGGACTTTCAGGTAATTGATTATAAATGATAAAATCTTCTAAACCACTTGTAATAGCTTTTTGATTTTTTTGAAGTTGTTCAATTAATTCATCCTGTTTTTTATCAATACTCTGTTTAACACTTTTTTCAACATCAATTATAGGTTTGAATGTTTCTGATATTCCTTCATATTCATCTTGTTTAGTTTGTTTATATTCTTTCAACTCTTTTCTTACAGCCTTGGTTTTTCTTCCTGCTTCAATTTTGGAATTACTAATCTTTTTTAATTGTTCAATATCCATATATATAATGGTTATATAAACTTATCTGAACTTAATTTTATTTATCTAATATATGTATATAATGGCAATACCAAATTACGATTTCAATGAAGATGAAAATACCAATTTCACACAACTATATCGTTGTATGCCTGATAAACCATTCAGAATGCTAATATGTGAAAATTCGGGATCAGGAAAAACCAATTTACTCTATCACATGCTTATGAAACCATTAGTTTATTTTGATCAGGTTCATCTTTATGGTAAAAATCTTGAACAAGAGAAATACAAACACATGATTGAAACAATGGACGATATCAGTAGACAGGTTGGTTATGATAATTATACATTACAATAACGATGAAATAAAACCCGTTGATAGTCTTGATAGTGGTTCTCAAAAAATAGTAATATTTGACGATTTCATTGGTGATAAAAATCAGAAACCACTAATTGATTATTTTATTCAAGGAAGACATAAAAACTGCTCAGCTATATATCTCAGTCAGAGTTTCTACAAAATACCAAAAGACATAAGATTGAATTGCAGCCATTATGTTGTTTATGAGTTTCCAAGCACAAATGAAAGAAACCTGATTTCACGAGAATTAAATGTAACAAAAAACAATATGAAAAAGCAACTGAAAAACCATATTCATTTCTATATGTTGACAAACCAAAGAAAATGGTCAAAAGAAACTTTTATGGAAATATCTAATTCAATAATATATGGGAATATTCAATGATAATGTTCATAATCCACATACTACAAATCCTGGTGCTACCCCAGGAGCAAGAGGAGAAAGAGGACCTCCTGGTGTTGGCTTCAAACTAACATCTGATGGTAATTATGATATTGATAAAAAAAATTAACCAATGCTAAAGAAGGAACAGAAAACAGTGATGTTGTAAGAAAAGATCAAGTAGATACTGGCTTGGCTGAAAAAATTAATACTTCAGAAGATAGCGTAGTTGGACAACAACCTGGATCAAAATTAACAAGGTATCTGCCTGACGGGGGTCTCATGACAAAAAAGCTATACATCCCAGATCAGTTTAATGATAGTATTATTCTTCAAAGTGATGATCAGGATTTCGATAATGCCCATTTGTATTTACCAAATATTAAAAACTATGATGGAAGAGCTGGTAGAAGAAAAAACAATATTGTAGTAAATAGTATTGACAACACATTCAGTGGAAAAATCATTTTACCAAGTACATGTAGTCATCTTTGCCTCGTGTGGTTCCCTGATACCCTTTACTAGGGCTAACGCCCAGTGGGTTCTTCATGGGTTTCCATTAGCACTTTAATTTACACTTCAGAGTTAATTCTCTGTTCCACCACTGTAACAACTGAATATGGTTTGATTGTAGAATATATTGTGAATTATGAAATATAATTATGATATAGGAAATAATGAATATTATTATACTAAAACAATCGTACAATTCAAAAAATTAACTGCTCCACAACATCGTTTACATTGTACAACCCATATTGATGGTGTCACTAATGCACCAAATGAATTATCATTGAATCTTGTGGTTTATGGTGTTGATGCTTACCAAAACAACGTGGACAGCTCCGTTTATAACATTACACTTTATGAAATAAAAAATGATAGAATGACCATGAAGGTTGATATTGATTTGAATGATCATGACATATATGATTCTTATTCCAATAAAGTTCTAATGTTAGGTGATGCAGAAAGAAATGTTATTTTTAGACAAGGTATCCTTGCTGAAAATCGATTTTCTGCAACTGATAAAATCAATTGTTTCTTGAATGTTGACATAAGAGATAATTCTATAGTCAGCCATTCTAAAACTCTTCTTAATTATAATACTGAACATGGTGAGATCATATTCAACCAACCTATAAATATAAATAATAAATTCAAAGTTGTAGATCGAATTTATATATTTCAAGTGGTATTTATAGGGGTAATAAAAAATACATGGATTTTGAAAATGATAAACTAAATTTTTATCAACCAATAGATTTCAATCATAACAATATAATCGGATTACCTATTTTGTTAAATGCAGAATATTCTGGTAATATTGTGTACAATCAATATTATTTATTGAATCTGAGTACGATTGAAAACAAATATTTATTACCATTCAATGCCGTATTAAAATCAATTTTCGTTTATTATGAAGGCAATAAAACCAACCAATTTATCATTCTACGTACACAACAACAAACCAGTCAAGGTGGAAGAAGAACCACAAACGATGAATACAGAAATGAAATTAGACCATACACGCTTACAAAAATTAACACTAATAAAAATCGGAATAGTGGTGTTTATTATTTTAGCTTGAGTTTCGAACAGGAAGAAAAAGCATCTTGTTATATAACTTTTTTATTCTCAAAAACTAATTAACATAATACACTAATATATATGGGAATTCACAACGATAACAGTAAAAACTTTCATCATCTTATATCACTCATTCTAATGTGATAAGAGTACCTGGTATAGGTTTTAAACTAACATCTGATGGTAATTAAGAGACGTTGACAATTAAGTTTTTGTACAAACACTGAGTTTTATTACAGTAAAGTTATTGTCAAACTACAAAGGGAAAGAAAAAGAAATACATTACAATATTTTACAGATACGACTAACTACAGGAATTGCAAAAAGTACAAAAAAAATCAGTTACACTACTTACAATTCTGGTTGCCTTCTCTTCTTGCTTTATGAAGCGAGGCACGTATCTATTTATAGTTTATAAAAATATGCGTGAAATGTAAGCACGCACATATTTGTTTATTTTTTTTATAAAGTTCCCGTTTATGTTAAAAGTATGTAGATTATGCAAAACACTTCCCCCCAGTGCGGAGGTATAATTAAATTTCCATTAATTAAACTGAGCAGCTTAATGAATTTGACGAGTTTATTTACTTAAGTTGAATTATCTAATTCCTCTTTGGTAGCAATTAGGCATAATTTGTGAATGGGTCTGTCATAGACTGCATTTGCGGTTTTTATCTTTGCTTTCCTCATGAGTCTGTCGTCGCCAGGAAATGTTTCGAGCACAACTGCCATCTTCCATGTTCTTCTTGGCACCATCTTTTCGGTACCATTTGTTTCTGGGTAGCAGGTCTGGTGCGAAATACTTTAGCCAACAGTGCCAAAATTCTTGTACACGCTTTTCTGTGCTCCTAACGATATCCCTTGGGTTCACCTTTGATTGCTCTTCTGGCACAGGAGGTGGAAAATGATTTCCGATCAAAAGGTTGTTTGGCGTGACGGGTGGACCTTCCCAAATACCATTGGAACTGGGATAAAGCGGTCGTTGATTTATGAGGCAGGTGACTTGTGCAAGAAAGGTTCTCCATTGTTCTTCTGTGAGGACTTGGGTCTTAGATGAAGCTTCCAGTGCTCTTCGTACGGATTTGATAAGACTTTCTACTACACCATTTTGATGGCTGGCTCTTGGAACATTCCAGTTCCAGTGAAACGTACAAGAAAATTCTTCACAAACGGCACTCTGAATTTTTGGGATGTCCCATTCATGCGCGATTTCGTTTAAGTAGTGTTGAGCTCCAATAAAATTTGTTCCACAGTCGGACCAACAGTTATTTGGATTTCCTCTTAAGGACGTAAATCGTCTGAAAGCCATGAGAAAGGTATCTGTACTTCTGTCGGTTACTACTTCTAGATGAACTGCTCTTGTAGTCATGCAGGTAAAGATAATTGCATGTGCTTCCTTTAATGTTTTCCGACCAACTCTGATCTGTAGCGGTCCAAACATGTCGATTGCCGTGTTGCTAAATGCTGGGAATCCCACTGGAACTCTTGGCTTAGGGAGCTGGCCCATAAGTTGCTCTAATGGCTTTCTTCTTAGCTTCTTGCAGGTCACACACTTTGCCGTAAGATGCTTTGCCATGTGACGTACACCTATGATCCAAAAACGTCGTCTGGATTCGTAAATGAGGCTTTTGCTGCCGCAATGAGCTCGCTTTCGGTGAAGGTGGTCGAGAAGAAGGTGAACAAGTCGATGTCCTTTCGGCAGAATAATTGGGTTGCGTAGCTCATTTGGTAGAGATCTGATATTTTCCAGCCTTCCGTGTGCACGCAATAATCCTTGCTCGTCTTCTGAAGGAATCAACTTTTTGTCTAGCTTGTCTTTGTCGAGGGTTTGTTGGCTCCATTTGAATAGCCAAAGTTCTGCTTCTGATAATTCTTTTGGTGATATTACTTCTCGATCTTTTTCTTTTGTTCTTGCGTTGTTGATAAACCTCAAAACATATGCCATGACTTTCCTGGCTTTTCTGAACGTTGAGCACGATTTCATCAAATGTTCCATGATAGGGTTTTCGTCTGCTTGTGTCTGGCCAGCTGAATCCTGAACAAATTCGTCGAAGCTCTCTGTTGCTGACACTTGAACACATTTCGTCTCTGTTGACCTCTTTTCCTCATTGTTTGGAGAGCTTTCTTTGAAGGCGGGCCACTCTTCTTCTGGCTTCCTCAAGAATTTGGGGCCTTTTAACCAGTCTTCCAGGGCTTCTGGTGTAATTCCTTTGGTTAAGGCATCGGCTGGGTTGTGGCTTGATTTAATGAAATGGAATTCTTCTGGGTCAATTGTTTCCTGAATTTCAGCTACTCGAACTGAGACGAATGGCTTGAACTTTCTAGGGCAGGTTTTTAACCATGTCAGCACGATCTGGGAACCTATCCAGAACATTCTTTTGCAATTGCTGATTCCGGCGAATTCTAATGCTTCCTCGCATGTTTTGTAAACTCTCGCGAGTAAGAGGCATCCCATGAGTTCTAAACGAGGTGTTGACTTCTTCTTTAATGGGGACACAAATGCTTTAACCAGGATTGGCGTACAGGTATAGGTTCCATTGGCAAGCTTCTGTCTTAGGAACAGGACTGATCCATAAGCTTTCTCTCCCGCGTCACAGAATCCATGGATTTCTGGTAATTCAACTGCATCGTCAGGTTTAAGCTTTCTACTGAATTCGTACATGAGTAGCTGGTTAAGTACTTGAACATTCATTTTCCATCTTGACTGGATTACGTCTGGGAGGATTTCATCCCATGAGTAACCTGTGCTCCACAGTTCTTGTACATCAATTCTGAGCTCGATGGTTGTTGGTGTTACAAGTCCTATCTATAGGACCCCATAGTTGTGCAAGATATGCAAGGCAATTCCTCTTCGTGATTGGATTCTCACTTGTAGCAATTTCATTTTTTTTAAGGAAAATGTATCCTTGGCTTTGTTCCACTTGTGACCGAGAAAATCCACGGCAGTTTGATCTGATTGATCAATGTTTTGGTTATTCGAGTGCCACTCTTTGACTTGAAAGCAGCCTGTGGCAAGTATAGAATCTATCTCGTTTGTGATTCGCTTGCTTCTTTCTTCGTTTTCTTTAGATCCTCCAATGTCATCGACATAGACATGTTTACGGAGTTCTTCAGCAGCTTCTGGGAATCGATCTTGAGAAGCTTTTGCCAAGGTGTTGATAGCTCCAGCAGCGATGTCTGGGGCCGGTTTATCTCCGAAGTTTAATCTTTTCCACTGATAAACTCTAGGCATCTCATTTTCGTTTGGTCTCCATAGGAAACGGTGAAAGACTTGATCGTCTGGGTGGATCAATACTTGGTTGAACATCTTTCGGACGTCTCCGGTGTATGCAACATTATCATAACGCCAAGCCATTAACACGTTTAATAAACTGTTAATGTAGTTCGGTCCCTTTTCAAGGTAGTCATTGAGGGATTTTCCGTTTGGACCTTTCGCACTTGCATCGAACACTAGTCTGACTTGGGTTGTTCTCTCGGTCGTGAATACCACTTGTAAAGGAAGATACCATTCTGGCTGATTGTGATTCACGTCTGAAGGGGGTATTTCTGTGATGAAGTCTAGTTCTACCAGCTTTTGTACTTCAGAGTCGATTATTTCGGTGCAATCCCTTTTCTTGAAGGACTTTTCTGAAGACGTCATTCTCTTGTAAGCAGCGTCGTAGTTAGATTCATTTGGAGGTCCATCTTCTCTCCAGGGCATTCGAACCTGTACTCTTCCGTCTATGATTTTGGTAGACTCGGAAATCGATTTGATAAACTTGTTCTCCTGGAGATCGCTATCTCTACACGTACAGAGTTCGGTTGGTCTCACTCCCATCAAATCTTGTGTGAGAAGTTTCTTCATGTCGTCTAGCACGCTGACTGTTCCAACATCCACTGAACTAATTCTTGTCGACTGCTGACTTACTTGACCGGCAAATGTTCCGATGACATACCATCCGAAGCAATTTCGTTTAGCTATCGAATCTCCGCTTCTTCCTGAGATCACGTGCATGTCATTAAAAGCGTCTGCAAAATCTGTACCAATCAGCAAGTCCACTGTTCTGCCTGATAAATGCAAATTGTTTGCGATTGGTTTTAAATGAGGATAACTTTCTAATGCTGTTCTTGAAACTGTTCTCGCTGAACTGCATGGCTTCTTAATGGTATAAGCTTGCATAGATTTCTGGATGCTTTGTTCCAGGGTCGAGGAAACAGTTAGATCGATGAGCTCCGATTCTTCAGACTTCTTTTGACCTCCTGCGAGATTCATCATCAGATGTGTTTTGTAACCACTGATCCCAAGTTTCTTTGCAACATTCTTCGAGATGAAGCTTGTGTTTGATCCACTATCGAGCATAGCTAGTACTTTGATGTAATTTCCGTCTTTGTCTTTTATCTTCACCGTTTGAACAGGGCAAATAGTGAGAACGCTTCTTTTTCTTTAAATATTGTAATTACAGGCTTCTTGGCTTGGATTTGAAGCTGATGCAAGATCTTGTTTGGGCTCTGACGTTGACGTGCCTTCGTTATGTAAGGAACGGTGATGGCATCGGGTGCATTTGTTGCAAGTAGTGCCATCAGGTTTTTTTACAAATGCTCGTGTGATGAGCTCGTAGGCATTTTCTGCAATGATTGTTTTGTTTTACAATTTCCCATCTTCGATTTACATCTGCCCTTTGGTAAGTAGGACATGCTGAAAGTAGGTGACTTAATTCACATAAAAGCGGGCATTTCTCATCGGTATTTGTGTCGCTGTCGTTGGCATGATTGTCGGAACGGACGCCTGAATTACTTCGGTGATAATTAGTTTCCTTTTTGATGCGCGATCGAAGACTTGCTTCATTCAACAGCCAATCAATCAGATTTGACACGTTTTCTTCTTTACCAGTGCGTTGCATTTCGCGGCCAAATTCAACAATGTCTTTGCCATCTAATTTGGACAGTAATTGTGACATAACAAAGGGAGCTTCAGAGGAACTTGTTACAGGACAACCGTTTTGTTCCATGTTATTTACGAAGCTTTGGATTCTTGTTGCGTAACGAGAAAGCGAGAATGAGTCGCTTTTGACAGGTTTGAGATTAGTAATTTCGTTCAGCAACATGTCCATTAATTTTCTTTCATCACCAAATTCCGAGTCGAGAATTTTCCACGCCTGCTCGCTTCACTTGATCGCTCCAAAAGGAGTTTTTTGGGAGCGCTTTTCTGAGACGCTGAAGCTGTTCGTCATTGTCTTGTTTGTATTTGACCATCCAATATTTAAATTCGCGTTTCCAAGTGGCATAATTTTTCCTGTTGCCATCCCATGCCGGGACTGATAATTTCTCAAGTCCTTGATTGACATTCTTTTGCGAGCCTAACACTTCTGCCATTTTTGTCACCGCTTCTGCCATACCATCAAGTGTATTGTGTTCGAAGGACGATTTTTTAACACTGCACGCCTTTTGATAAGTTGCGAATTTTTCACTACAATGTAGAAAATCAACTTTGGCTTTTTCTCCGAGCTCTTGATTAACTTTTACTAATTCTTCGGAATCTTCTGCGCTAACTTCACACAACCTGTCTGCAATTGTCTCTTGTTGCTTTTTATCGCTTCTAAACTTAATTTCCACTTCTTTGTAAACGTTTTCGAGTATATCTATCACTGGTTGGACTTCGAAAAGCACGTTAAATTCTTCGAGAAGATCGTATAATGATCCTATTGTAATGTTCCTTTTTGCAATTAGCATTGCTACGTCAACTTTAGGAGGCACTTTCCACGCTATTTGACGACTAAATTGCTTAAGCTTACTAACAGTACAGTGCAGTACGTTGTAATACTTACCTAGATAACTTATTTGCTATCCCGCCGATTACTTGTAATGGATAATGTACAAATATCTTAACTATTGTTCACGTTAATTATCGTAGGGAATCAAAGTTCGAAAAATTCTTGAAATTACATGTGAACTGGTATCTTCTACGAGTCTTTGAAAATAAACTACAATGACACACTTTCTCACAAATCTCAAGTTCAACAGTTTTCAAACTTTCGATTGGTTGTCTGATTCTCCAACGCCGACAGTTAATGTATCTCCTGAACCTGTCTTTGACTGACTTGTTCCGTTTGTTTCTTGTTTCGTTGAACAAATAAGGAATTATTTTACCTTCGTTTTGGCTGACAAACTCGACTATCTTGAATGCCGCTTGATTCTTTGTTGTCCTGAGCTTTCACTGCCTTTTGTCGCGAACTTGTGTCGTTCTGTGGGCCGTTCGTGGGCTTTAGACTTAAACCATTGGATTCTTGAGTTTGAGCCGTCGTCGTCTGCTCCTTTCTTGAACAGAATTTTTGACTGAATTGGATATATGTTTATCCTTTCGGAAGAGACGTCGACAATTAAGTTTTTGTACAAACACTGAGTTTTATTACAGTAAAGTTATTGTCAAACTACAAAGGGAAAGAAAAAGAAATACGTTACAATATTTTACAGATACGACTAACTACAGGAATTGCAAAAAGTACAAAAAAAAATCAGTTACACTACTTACAATTCTGGTTGCCTTCTCTTCTCGCTTTATGAAACGAGGCACGTATCTATTTATAGTTTATAAAAATATGCGTGAAATGTAAGCACGCACGTATTTGTTTATTCTTTTTATAAAGTTCCCGTTTATGTTAAAAGTATGTAGATTATGCAAAACAAATTATGATATTGATAATAAATTGAAAAACATTAAAGATGGTACTGATGATTCCGATGCCATCAATAAAAACCAAATGGAAAGTCACATTAGAAATGGCGATTTGGATATACATAACTGAGCCAATAATAATAATAATTAAATAAAAATATATAATTATAATAAGAACCTTCCCAGAATCCTTTGCAGCTGGAAAATCGTCAATCCCAAATAACTTGGTCAGTTGAGGGCAGCAAGACCCCCACGTTGTCTAGAAATAAGTCTTACCATAAACTAATTATTGTACAAGACTAAGGGCGATGACGTCATTGGTCACGTGACTTTGCTCACAAGTGCGTTTTTGCTCACTATGACGAAATTATTTTGTTATTGAAAAAGCAGTCAACGTGGTTTGAAGCACAATGGTCTGAGCCATTTCGGACTGCCTGGGTACCGAACAAAATATAAATATTAAGGGAGCTATATAATATTTTCAAAAAGTGGGAGTTTGGGACAAGTGCTATCTCGTGTTGCATTAAACGCGAGGAAACAAAATTTGGTTATTGGTTAGTGGTCTATTATCAATGCTGCGTTCTGATTGGTTGAGCTACTAGTAGGCTATTTGTTATAGCCCACTAGTAGCAAAAAGCGCCAGCTTTGAAAATCAAAATAACCGTTTTGCTGAGGTTTCGGACGAGTATTTGAGCTCATTATTACATAAATCTATTCCAAAATCTACAAAGAAGTCAACTAAATACGGAATAAAGATATTTAACGGCAGGAATGCACAAAATAAAATTGAACTGTTGACAAATGTTACCGTAAATTTGGCTCCTTTTGCAACTACTATTTCTATCGTCTTTGTTTTGGAGGCAAATAAGAATTAAAGTCAAGCTTTAACTAGCGAAAGATGTTTTGTCTCGTTATTTTTTCGACCAACTAGTTGGATTTTACTAAAACAATTATTCCTCTCGCCCTTAGGCCCATTCGGGCTTGAGGAATAATAGGCCATATTCGTATTCTCGGTATTGAACTGGATCTAGCATGAAGTGGAGGCTCTTTCAGGGGAATACATTTACATATGAAAAGATTCCCCCGCACAAGCCTCCACTTCATGCTAGATCCAGTTCAATACCGAGAATACGAATATGGCCTATTGTTAAATATTTTTTATGAAATATACATTTTTGTCATTTTTAATGCTGTGACATCATCGGTCACATGACCAGAACGGACCAAAGTTTAATATTTGCTCTAAAAGTTTACTAGAACCCTTCTCCAAGAATATTTTTAAGCTAATTTGTAGTTTAATAAATAGTGTTTTAAAAAAATGGCCATGATTACTTTTTCCTAAAAAAGTGCGGCAGTAGAAAATCTAACTGAATAATTTGTCAGCTTCCTGCTCAACGACCATTTGAGGTAGGAATAAAAGAAAATTTTGCCAAAGGCTTGAGAGTATGCTCTTTATGATGGCGTTGTCAGTTTCTTGTAATTTCAATTGCTTTTGGCAAGGATCGATGTTTAAGTTTTTTTCAAAGGAGAGGGCCTGGAGGAAAGAACGAAAACGAGGCTATACTTTCATGCGCACTTTGTTCACTGCGACGCCGCGCCACAAAAGGTTAGCTAGAAAAAAAATTCCAAGTAATGGACAACGGACTGGACTTGCATTTTCTTCAAACGAAACTTTTGACGACTTTTTTAATTATTATTATTTTTTATGGCTACTGTCTGCTCAGGGACAATATATACTTGAGAAGGTAAGTTGATACAGATAGTTGTTGCTGTTTGTTAAACTTAACCTAGAAGTTGCAGCAATGCGAATGAAATCAAATTAATGCTAACATTAAATGAAACAATTTAAGTTGCTTAAGGCAACCGATGCAAGCTCAGTAATTTTACTAAATACGATATTTGAAGGTTAAAAACGTATCCTAAACAGTGACGGAATAAATGATTACTTTATTTTCAACCGGAACTTAAAACGTTACCTTCATTCGCACAGACATCAAAACTTTAATTTATACTGCCCATGAACTAAATTCCCTATTACAATTATAACAAAGTGTACAATAAAGCCATTATTCAAAGTATTGGCCTAAGAAAAATAGTTGCGCATAAACAAATACTGGAAAAGTTCGTGATTTCAAATGGATTACCGTGATGAATTACACGATTCCGACACATACATGTAAGTTTAATTTGAGTGGCGAAACATTTTGTTGTATCTGAAAAATTACTGTACTACAAAAAACGTTTTCACAGAGGTTGTAATGCATGGGGGTTCACATAATTTAATTCAATTTTTATGAAGCTAAAAATTGTATGTCAAAGATTCAGCAGAAACAGAGAAAAGTTTTAAAAGATTTTGGTATTATCAACAGAGTTGATAAATGTAAATTGACCACCGTACAGGGATTCTAAAAGCTGACGTTTCGAGCGCTAGCCCTTCGTCAGAGCGAATCAAGGAATTATGGGTTGTGTGTAGTTTTTATAGTGGAGTAGGAGCTACGCTATAGGTGGTAACATGGCAACGTGAAAATAGGAATACATTAGTTAAATGAAAAGCGTTCGTTAATACCGTGGGGATTAAGGGTGCCGATTTGGAAGATGAATTTTTGTTCCAGATTCTTGCGGCTTTCCGTCGTACCTTTTTGTAGGATATGTTGAACACCAATTTTTTAATCAGTACAGCGGCCCGAAACCCGAACTCTACGGCCGCTACATTGACGATTGCATCGGCGCTATTTCATCCAGCACACAAGAACTCGATCATTAATTCCGTTAATTCCTTTCATCTGGCTCTTAAATATACCTGGGAAATTTCGGAAACTTCATTGGCTTTCCTAGATATCAAAGTTTCTATCAGTGGCAACGGTTTATGTACCAGTGTGCACTACAAACCTACAGATTCTCACAGTTATTTGTTGTATTCATCGTCACATCCATCACATGTCAAGAACTCCATTCCTTATTCTCAATTTCTTAGACTTCGACGTCTGTGTAGTGATGACTCCAATTTTTCCAGCAGATCAGAGGAGATGTGCCAGTTCTTCGAAAAACGTGGCTACCCTGCCTCTGAGGTCAAAGCGGGCCATCATCGCGCCCAACAATTTGATCGACAGTCATCACTACAAACGTCACAAAAGGATAAGAACGACAGAATTCCATTCACCCTCACTTTCCATCCTCATAATCATGTAGTCAAAAGTATCATTCTCAATAACTTCAAATTACTCCAAAATGATCCCGAGACTGGTAGAATCTTTTCGCAACCTCCACTAATTTCATTCAAACGCGACAAAAACGTCGGCAACTTTTTAGTTAGAAGCGCATTTAAAACTAACGAGCAACCCGGCACTTTCAAATGCGCGCGCTCACGATGTAAAACTTGTCAATTCATTCTTAACACTAGGACCTAAGCGATCTGTTAAGATCACTGATCGTTTCACATGTACCTCCGCAAATGTCATTTATTGCCTAACCTGCACGTTATGCAATAAATTATACATTGGCGAGACAGGAAGACGACTAGGCGAGCGATTCCGCGAACACCTTCGCGATGTTGAGAAGAATGACAAGGATGCATCTAAGCCAGTCGCTCGTCATTTTAATCTCCCTAACCACTCCAAACAACACATGGCTATCTGCGGCCTTTCCCTACATCAAGGTACGACGGAAAGCCGCAAGAATCTGGAACAAAAATTCATCTTCCAAATCGGCACCCTTAATCCCCACGGTATTAACGAACGCTTTTCATTTAACTAATGTATTCCTATTTTCACGTTGCCATGTTACCACCAATAGCGTAGCTCCTACTCCACTATAAAAACTACACACAACCCATAATTCCTTGATTCGCTCTGACGAAGGGCTAGCGCTCGAAACGTCAGCTTTTAGAATCCCTGTACGGTGGTCAATTTACATTTATCAACTCTGTTGATAATACCAAAATCTTTGTGTACTACTTCCCCACCGACGCAGCACCACAGTTTCTTTAGAAACTATCCCCTTTATTCAAAAGTTTTAAAATCACGGCTGTTTGTGCGAGTTCGTGTACGTGCGCGCTAAACGCGGAAAGTACCTTAGCTTAATAACTCTGAAGACGTCAAGTACTTAACTTTATGTCAAAACTGACCAAGAACCAGTCGAAAAAAAACAAAGAAAGATTAGCAAATAATTGTTTTAATAGATTTGGCAGTTTTACAGAGTGTTACGCTTCTGGTTTGTGGCACCTATTTACAATGGTAGTCTGAGGAAAACCTCTTTACAACAATGTTTAAATTATAAGCTTAAGCTTACGGTAAATTTCATTTGAATCTATTTTTTAAATTGAGGGAAATTAAAATGTAATTTGCTATAAGAATGGGTCCAACACAGAAATCCTGAAAACCTTCTTCACAAAGTCCACAAACAAACTGACGATAAACTTGAAAACCAAATTTGAGAGTAGGCTTAACTTCTTGCCGAGCCATACAAAAGTTGGGCACATAAACAAAGACAACGCTTATCTGGCTTATCGGTTGACCGTAAGTTTTTTGAAGAAAACGACTAAATAAAAGGTCAACGGTAAATACCTTCTCCAATCGTCGAAAGGGCTGTTATATCCTGTGTTTCTTACACGAAGATATTACCCTTGTACATCTGGTGATTCCTACATAACGTTGTTTACCACCCGATAAAATACGAGAACTTTGCACATGTGGGTGTGGCGGTATATTCTCAGAATGTATTAAACAGTTCGTGTTCTGTTGTAAGCTTGCATATATTGACGGTCTCAACATTGGCGACGAGGATTTTTCGGGAGTAGCAAGCAGAGGAAAGCAAATATTATGCCTGGAGATGAAGCAGGAGAAGCAGCACAGGCGATTCGTGTCGTTACAGAGACGAGAAACCTTCGAACACAGCCATTTGTCGTTCCGGACGAAACAAATCGCGTTGGCAAGGCGTGGGAAGAATGGCTAGAAGGAATTGAGCGAGAATTTCGATACTTTCGAATTACAGAAGCCGTCGACAAGAAGGATGCCATAATTATTTACGGAGGGAAGGAGATAGCCCGACTAGAGAAAAGCCTACCGGACCCAGAAACGGCAGACGTTTACCTCAAGTTGCGTACGAAGTTGAACGACCATTTTACTCCGAAGAAGAATAAGCATCATGTGAGGTATTTATTTCTGAAGATGAGGCCACATGTTGGTGAAACCACAAGTGCATATGCGGCGAGATTGCGTGATAAAGCCAAGGAATGCGAATTTGGAACCACATTTGACGAGAGAATCTTGGAGCACATAATCCAAACCATTGATAACAAGAAGTTGATTGAAAAAACTATCAGCAAAACGTGGGACCTGACGCGATTCCTGACCGAAGCAAGTCAGACGGAGGATATCGCAAGGCAAATGAGAGACATGGGGAGTGGACAGAGCAATGTTGAGGATATTTCCCGTGTTTATGTTGAACAGCAGGAACCCAAACAAGAGCATGGCGATGGACTCGATCGAACTCAGCGACCTGGGAAGAAGCATAAATGTCAATTTTGTGGATTGACTGGAGTCCATGAGAAAGGAAGAGATTGCCCTGCATTTGGCAAGAAGTGCCACAAGTGTCATAAATGGAATCATTTCTCCTCCGTGTGCAAATCTGGGAATAATTATAGCTACAAACCCAGGAAACAGAAGCCAGGCAGAGCGAGGAAAAAAAGGATTAAGAAGACAACCGCTGACCAAGCTGAATCCACAAGCTCGGATGACGAATTTTTCAGTCAGGCAGCAGAGCACCTGGCACAGGCCAAGAAAATAAGACAGATTGGAAAGGATGGTGGTGATTATCGAACTGTTGTAGTGAGGCTGAATGACGTTGATGTGGTAATGGAGGCTGATAGTGGTGCTGATGTTAACATCATGGACGAACACCAATTCAAGGCATTCATACATAGGACCAATGACAAGCCTACCCTAACAGACAGTAATGTCAAGCTGCGTACTCTTCAACACAAACTTGAAGTCAAAGGAGAATTCCAGACAGTTATTCGTAATCGGACATGCGGGAAAGTTACTAAGTTTGTTGTGGTATCTGGAAGAATACATTCACCCCCACTGATCAGCAAGGAAACACTAACAGAGTTAGGAATGCTCAAGATCCAACCTGATGGCTGTTTTGCAGAACCCAATGACCTGGCAGTTTCTCAGGAAAGACACAGTGTAAACACTGTCAAACAAGAGAAAGGTGAACAAGATTTAAAGGATCTAATTACCAAGTACAGCCACCTATTTCAAGGTATTGGCAAAATAGAAGACAAGAAGAATGGCAGCGAAATCCTAGGCCGTTTCCATATGAAGCCTGAAGCAGTTCCAGTTGCGCAGAAACCTAGACAGGTACCATATTTTCTCCAAGAACCCCTAAAGAAATGGCTGGAGCAGGGTGTAAATGAAGATATCTTTGAGAAGGTACCTGATGACGAACCGGTAACTTGGTGTTCTCCCATAGTAGTACAACCAAAGCCAAAGTTTGCAGGAACATCGTCAGACAAACTGGAGCCTCATATGATCAGGGCGAGTGTCGACTTGCGAGTCCCAAATAAGCATATGGAAAGAAGTCGAATTTCACAGGCACCAATAGTTGAAGATTTCATTCACAAGTTCCATGACTGCACCATCTGGACGAAATTAGACCTTCGGCAGGGGTACCACCAGTTAGTGTTACACCCGGAATCAAGGTCCATTGCAACTTTCAGCACACCATGGGGTAATTTTAGACCCAAAAGGCTGGTATTCGGCGCAAGAGCATCTCAAGACCTATTTGATCAGGCTATGAGCAGAATCTTTGGGGACATTCCTCGGTGTCTCAATCAAAGAGATGACATCTTAATTGGAGCAAGCAATTGGAAGGAGCACAATGAAACACTCGAGCTGGTATTTCAAAGAGCTGAGGATTATGGGGTCACCTTTAACAAACCCAAGTGCGTATTTGGCCAGGCACAGATCACCTTTTATGGTTACCAGTTTGGCGGGGGCGGTCTCAAACCGACACCAGAGAAAGTACAAGCCATCCATGAGTGCTCAGCCCCTGTATCGAAGGCAGAAGTAAGAAGTTTTCTCGGCATGACTGGGTTTCTCTCCAAGTTTATACCCCGATATGCTTCACTCACGAAACCGTTGAGAGAGTTGACACATAAGGACATCAAGTTCCACTGGGGACCTGAAGAGGACAATGCTTTTGAAGAATTGAAAGCTAACATCTCCAACAAAGACACAATGGCGTTCTTCAACCCAAAGTTGCCAATCATGGTGAGAGTCGAGGCTAGTTACAATGAGGGACTATCGGCTGGCCTATTCCAACAATCCACCAGGGGCTGGCAACCGGTGCATTTCATAAGCCGCAGGCTGACTGATGTTGAAAAGAGGTATAGTCAAACAGAGAAGGATGCACTATGTGTGAAATGGGCTAAAGATCGATTTTCCATCTACCTGCTTGGAGCGCCAAGGTTCACGATTGTCACAGCGCATAAACCACTCCTGCCACTGTTCAATAAACCTACTGCAAAGCTTCCACCCCGCATAGAGAAATGGGTCATGGACGTGCAAGATGTGGACTTTGAAATGAAACATGAGCCTGGAAGAGATGAAGCTGATCCTCTGGATTTTTTGTCAAGACATCCTCTACCAATCATTGGCAACAACAGTACTGAGAAGATTCTGAAGGCAGTTATAGAAACAGAGCATGCAGTTGTGTTGGACAGGATAAAAGAAGAAACGCACCGAGATATTGCACTGCAGAAGCTCAGCACAACCATCAAGAAAGGGAACTGGGAAACAAGCAAGAAGGATGTTGATCTAGCTCCATTTTATCCAATCAGAGATGAGCTATATGAAGCACAAGGCCTGATATTTAGAATGGAACGAATTGTTCTACCAACAAAATTACAGCAGAAAATCATCAAAACAGCTCACAAGCTAGGACATCTTGGTACAACGAAGACGAAACAAATGCTCAGAGCCAAATACTGGTTTCCTGGTATGAATGGTATGATTGACCAAATGGTGGGACATTGCTATGATTGCCAAGTCACTACACAAGACCGTAGACAGGAGCCTATCAAACCATCAGCGATTCCGAAAGAACCATGGGAAGAAATTTCAGTTGACTTTGGAGGACCCTACCAGGATGGTCACTACAATTTGGTAGTTCTGGATCAGAGAACCCGATACCCGGAAGTGGAAGTAGTGTTTTCAACGGCAATAAAACCAACCAAGGAGAAATTAAAGAAAATCTTTGCTCACCATGGCATACCGAAACAAGTACAGACCGACAATGGTCCGCCATTTAATTCGAAAGAATTTGCAACCTTTGCAGAAGAAGAAGGATTTCAACACCACAGAGTGACACCTCTCCATCCCAGAGCTAATGGACAAGTGGAACGCTTCATGCAGATTCTTAACAAAACAGAACAAATTGCCCATCTCCAAGGGAAGACTGGACTTGACAGAAACATGGCTATCCATGACTTGTTAATGGCCTACAGGGACACACCACACCCAGCTACTGGTGTGACACCTTATCAAGCAATGTCTAACAGGCCAATCCAGACAAAATTGAGCTATGCAACACTGAAAGGAAGGAGTGAGCAAGATGACTTGATGGATGAGAAAGATAAGCTTTACAAGGAGAAGATGAAACGCAGTGGTACAAACATCAGGGAGCACAACTTTATTGTGGGTGACTATGTCCTGTTGAAACAGAAGAAGGTCAACAAATGGTCAACTGCCTATGAACCTATCTTCTATACAGTTATCAGAATAAGTGGATCTACAATCACAGCAAGGCGAGTCACGGACGGTCGAGAAATTTGCAGAGACTCAAGCCAGTTTAAATTAGCCAATGCCATCATGCATGAAGAAGGTGGAAAAGGAGGACATTGTGAAGACTGGAGGGAAACCCTACTTATGAACACTGGTAGTACCAACCAACCATCTGAGGAATCGTTACAATCCCGAGAAGAACAGTTACAACCCCGAGATGACCCTGGGCAAAGAGATTCCCTTGATGAGGATGTTGTAAACCAATCACCTAAAGATGCCAATCAGCAATTGCAGGATTCTCCAACACT
Source organism: Galaxea fascicularis (assembly GCA_948470475.1). Lineage (NCBI taxonomy): Eukaryota > Metazoa > Cnidaria > Anthozoa > Scleractinia > Euphylliidae > Galaxea > Galaxea fascicularis. The sequence goes on from OX419338.1 coordinate 22,081,759, forward strand.
GCCTATGACGCTAACACAAGAGATTCCAAGACCAGTACATGACGTGCCCATAGCAGAATCATCATCTAGACCGAGAAGGGAGCGGCGCAGACCTGCTTATTTGACTGATTATGTCACGTAGATGTCAAATGAAAACAGTTAGCTTTCAGCAGACTCTTAGCATATGTGAATTATTTGATAGATATTCAAGAGATATTTGCGATCGATCAATTTTACTATTTTTTCCATTTGAGTTATATTTTTCCTTTCGTATTAATGTAGTGTGTTAAGATTAGAGAACTGTGGCCATAGAGCATCAAACTATTGTGTATTAACTTAGGGCTTGCATGTAGGCATTCGTAAAAAAGGGAGATGTTATATCCTGTGTTTCTTACACGAAGATATTACCCTTGTACATCTGGTGATTCCTACATAACGTTGTTTACCACCCGATAAAATACGAGAACTTTGCACATGTGGGTGTGGCGGTATATTCTCAGAATGTATTAAACAGTTCGTGTTCTGTTGTAAGCTTGCATATATTGACGGTCTCAACAAGGGCTACATCGGGCCACTGCGTAAATCACACATCCTTCGTCTTTAGTCATGCTCAAAGCACGGCGGGAAAATTTATGTGTTGTCGAATGCAGTCGTGGCGCGAATACAATCCCTTTCACAACGCTTTAGATACATCCAAAAAGCCGTCCATCAAGCCTTGATATAATTCTTCCCAGAGTGGCCAGTTAAAAATATTTTCACAGTCTAACACATCTTCAGGTGACCTAGTCGAAGTGGCGGAAGGAGAGTCGAGTCGAACGAGGTATCGCACAGCGTTGACATGGACGTCGTTATCCACTGACTTGATCTAAAGTTTTATGCTTCGGACTAGAAATTTTCCATTACTTAGTTGAATTTGATGGCAAATCTTCCATTTTGGCGACCATTTCAGCTTTTTACCACAGCTCTTTCACCACACAATTCTTTCACAGTCTAACACATCTTCAGGTGACCTAGTCGAAGTGGCGCAATGAGAGAGTCGAACGAGGTATCGCACAGCGTTCATGTGCTCGTTAATCCACTGACTTGGTCTAAAGTTTTATGAGACAGGATAACTTCGGACTAGAAATTTCCCATTACTTTGTTAAATTTGACCGCAGCTACAGCGCTGTTGCAAGCAAACCGTCACTTCGTTTCAGAAGGTCGATTCACTTTCTGTGATTGGTTAAGCAAAATGACGTGTGGAGAATCTACGATTCGATGACAAACATAGTGGGCAATCTTCCTTCATAATTTTAACCAAAGAAAAAAATTGCAAAACATTTAAGTTTTGGTTTATCGTGAACTAAAAGAACTGTCAGAACAAGAGCGGATAGGTGTGTTTTCAGAGCATCTCTCTCTCTCTCAACTAACTTTTTTTTTGGTAGCCGCTTCAGTACACGTCTATTATTTTTATTTCTGTATTGTAACCGTTTTCTCCATTTTTACTTTGCTTCAGTGTTGACCCTGAAGAAGGTCAGTCATGTCTCGCCGTAATATATAGCATTAAAAGTTACCCTTTACGGCCTTCATTTTGTTTCTTTGCCTTATATGTACCTTTTTATGGGATATATAATTATATATTGTTATTTACGGTTTTACTTGTAATAATAATAATAATAATAAGTTTATTTTATATAGCGACAATATCCAATGTTCAACACCGCTTTACATGATTTGAATATCTATACACATAAATTACAAGAGTAAAAATATATTTATATTAATTACTATATAATTTGAATAAATGATTTATTAAAAACAATTATGATGATAATAACAAACAAATAATAATCAAAGGCTCCTATGAGCCAGCTCATGGATGAGGAACATAACAATACTTTGAATTTACAACAACTTTATTTTCTAAAAAGATATGTGCAAGAAACCTCTACATTCGTTTGTGTTTTGTGGAAGCACATCCTTTTCAGACACACCTCTTGGTAAAAGAACCGTTTACGCGCTAATATTTTCCGTAAAATTACGCAGTTGATTGACAGGCGCCAGAAGCATTACATTAGACGAAATTGACAGACGTAATTTGAACCGACGATGGAAACAAATATGCAAATTTGTACACGGACCATAAAAATAATATTCAACTGTGATCGCTTTGTTAAGAACTGTAACAGGCAAGTTAAAGTTTCTTACTGGTCGACGGCTCATTTCAAGTTAGTTTTATAAACGTTTTTGGTCGTAATAAAATTTCCGACTATTCTGAACGCGAGATACCATCATTAATTACACGCCTGCCCTGGACACCTTCATTCCGAGAAACTATCCTGCTTCGGATCAGTTCTTTTTCACCAAGGTGGAATGCTCTCAGGTTAAAGATATTGCCAATTCAATACCTAACAACAAAGCTCCAGGAATTGACAAAGTACCACCTCATGTAATTAATTAAAGAGAGTTTACCGGCCATTGTTCCCTATATGACCTCTATCATCAACGCCTCTTTTGAAAGCGGTGTTTTTCCAGCTTCTTGGAAAATTGCTGAAGTTTTCCCAATTCTCAAGAATGGAGATCATGAAGAAGCTAATAATTACAGACCAATATCACTACTTCCAATCCTATCTAAGATCTGCGAAAGAGTGGCATTAAACCAGCTGACTTCATATTTAACATCTAACCAAAGAATATCAGCGAAACAAAGCGGTAACAAAAGATGGCATTCAACTGAAACAGCTCTAATCTCTAGTACTGACTTTGTTCTTTGTGCAATCGACCAGAAAAAAATCACAGCGGTTGTATACCTTGATATGAGTAAAGCCTTTGATACCATCAATCACGCGATCCTCCTAAAGAAATTAAAGGACATCGGTTTATCACCTTCTGCACTACAATGGTTTGAAAGTTATCTATCTCAAAGAAATCAAGCGGTCCGCATCAACTCTGTATTATCTGATAGACTACCAGTAGACAGCGGTGTACCCCAAGGAAGTGTACTGGGAGCATTACTATTCAGCATATACGTGAACGACCTACCAAATATTTGTCAGGATTGTTCAACTGAATGCTATGTGGATGACACAAAGCTTCTATTATCCTTTAATGCAAATGATCCTACCCAAGCAATAGAAAGGTTGAATTCCGATTTACAACGGATCCGCAATTGGTGTTTCGACAATTGCTTAATGCTTAATCCTGAGAAGACGAAACTGATGGTCTTTGGCAGTCGAAGAATGGCTCTCAAAGTACCAGACTTTAAATTGTCCCTGCTTGGAAAGGAAATCATCCCGGTTCAGAGAGTCAAAGACCTAGGTGTTATTTTTGATCCCACACTATCCTTTGATAATCACATTTCTGCTACTGTCTCATCTTGCATGTCGAAACTATCCCAACTAAGCCGAATTAGATTCGTTTTTAACAAAGAACTACTCGAAAATATAATTAACACTCTCGTTTTAAGTAAGCTGTACTACTGTTCGTCAGTATGGTCATCCACCTCAGCTTGTAACGTTCATAAATTACAATATGTACAAAACTTCGCCGCGCGAATCATTCATAATGTAAGGAAGTACGACCATATTTCTCCTACATTAAGAAACCTACGTTGGCTTCCAGTAAAAACAAACCTTTACTATCGAGATGCCATCTTAACATTTAAATGCATGGCGGGCCAAGTGCCTGAATATTTGACATCTGAGTTTGTAACAAGAGGCAGCGTATCTCGGCGTTTAACGAGGAATTTTCAACAACTTAACATTCCCCTCTTTAAAACCACCACAGGCCAGAGAACATTTTATTATAGAAGTGTAGCCATCTGGAATAAACTTGATTCCAGACTGAAACAATGTGAAAAACCAGCTTCCTTTAAGAGAGCTCTGAAAAAGCAACTTCTGAGCGAATTTTTATCTTAATGACGCTTTACCATTTATGTATACTTAGGTTTTAAAATGCGAAAATTGTCTTCTATGTATACCTAGGTTTTAAAATGCAAAAATTGTATTATATGCATAGTTGTGTAATTCAGCTATGATTGTAATTATTCTACATTTAATTTCACTTAATGTCATGTGATTTTATATTATGTAATTGAACACTGAAAAGCCCCAGTCGGGATGTGCTCAATAAATGTATGTATGTATGTATGTATGTGAAAGTCCTGAGGGAAATTAGTCACGCTTTACAGTCACAATGTTTTTGAGCGATTCGGGGTCTGGCACAAAACTTTTGCTTTGTAAGGTGAGATATTCAACTCCATCTATTTATGCTTTGTGCTACAATTAACTTGACTTTCCAAATATTTTGTTGTTCGAACAGATTAGCTGTTATAGCTGCTTGTCAGACCAAATTATATCCTCACAGAGAAAAATATTTGCATGCTTGTGGTCCTTGTGTTTTTGTCAAATGTTGACAAAGTGTTATACTGATCGTTTAAACCAAGGGATATAGCCTTTCTAAACAAGATCATATTTGCAATCGAGCGTTCACCATGAAAAGAGCGTCTTCAAAAATACTTCATTACCATAGATGCCAAGTTGTTGGGAGAGGCTCGCTGGAGATTTAATGGAGCGCCTAATTTGAGTGAGCGCCAAAGGCGCGAACTTTTCTGGGAGGGTCCGGGGGCATGCCTCTCCCCCCCCCCAAAAAAAAATGTTTAAGTCGAACCCAGGTCACTTTGGGTAAACAAACACGAGCAGTGACAAGAAATTGGTCTCTGGGGTATAGAATTTCTTGATTTCTCGTCAATTTCACGATTTCTCAGATCATTAACAGTTTTACGTTTGTGGAACAATAATTTTATATCATATATGTATTACAAAATTTGTTAACCCTAGCTCAGCTGGAGATTTTGCTTGCTCGGCTGGAGAGCTGGAGATTGAGTCTGAAAGCTGGAGTGTCCAGCCGAAAGCTGGAGACTTGGCATCTATGCATTACGTACCTGCTTAAATCGATCATATGTTGCTCACAAATCAAATGCGTTGCTTGCCGGAATTCGTTTTTTGGCTAGAAAGTCTTTCTCCTGTTTCCTTTTTTTGCCGATTTTCTTCATTCTTCCTTCTTCCATCATATTGTGGCAAAAAATTCTTGATTACTACTGCCCCTGGTACCGCACAGAGATAAGCTTTATAGTTGCTTTTGCGATATCTCGAAGTTCGTTTTCGCTGCTCTGAAGATTTCAAAGTTCAATTCTCGCAACTCGTGTTCTTCATCTTATTAACTTTATCTGATCACTGATCCTTAAACAAAATAGACTTTTGTTGAGTTGGAAAATCGAAACGAAAAACCGACGCCATGAACATTAAACACGTAAACAATATCTGCAGAGCAAAATTCTCCGCCTTTGTACTACACCCTGAAATTAGCAAACGTTGGACCAAGAAGACTAAGGAGACAAAAGCAATACTTACCAGGGGAGGGACCGGGTAAAAGTTTAATGAATAAATTAATAAGAATCGAGTGAGTGAACGAATGAGTGATCCCCTGAGTGAGTGAGGGAAATTCAGACCCACAACAAAACCTCATGGCATGACTACGTCATCCATGAGCTAAAAATGACTCCCAGTAAAAATTTTGGGAGGCGCTTATAGCTAAAATTAATCAGCACATGAAATACTCAAAATCAACTGATCCTCACAGTTGTGAATGCCATTATATGAAATTGCGTAAAGAAGCCTGAAAAAATTCAGGACTTCAATAGGTTTGAACCTGTGACCTCGTGATACTGGTGCGACCCTCTAACCAACTGAGCTATGAAGCCACTGAGGTTGGGAGGTCACAGGTTCAAACCCCATTGAAGTCCAATTTTTTTCAGGCTTCTTTATGCAATTGCATATAATTGTGTTCAAAACTGCAAGGATCAGTCTTAATTTGATTTCATTTCTGCAGTTCATATCATTCATTTCATATACATCATTCACATATAAAGTACTATAACAATGCCAAATTTGGTACTTTAAACCCAATGTCCACAATCATTTCACCATCGTGCCAAATAGCTACCCTCCCCTTGCTGCTAGGGGCAGAAAAAATAACTCCCCAAGGGCCCATTGCTCAAAGTAATCACCCCACCAAATACAGTAAATGTGCAAAATTTGGTGCTTTTAACCCAAACTGTACAATCATTCACCATCTTACCGAATACCTACACACCCCTCCCTACTAGGTCTCAACAAATGACCCTCCCAAGACAAATTTAAAATGGACCCATTGCACAAATTGAACAACACATCAAACATTATGCCCATGTAAAATTTGGTGCTTTGAACCTAAAGTGCACCATCGTTCCAGCATCTTGCCAAATAGCTACCCACCTAATGCCCAGCTAGGTTCAGATGAAATGACCTTCCCAGGTACATTTGGAATGGGGTTTTTGGCCATTCCGGAGTTGTGTAGGGAACTGGGGCAATTTTCAAATTTGAAGTAATCGATAAATTGACACCATCACATGAAAGATACCATCGAGTTTGTTCGTTTGACCAAGTTTGATTCTTTTAGGTATAATAGAGACCAAGATATGGACTTTAAAACATCATTAAAAATCCATACAAATGTCTCTAAATTTGTAACAGCATCCCCCAAAACCATATAAACTCTGTAAATTTTTTTTAATGATGTCTGTGATATTCTTAAAAATGGGCAAACACATTGATTTTCACCTCAGTTACTTCCAAATAGTAGGTGGGTATTAAACGGGATTTTACACTTGTCAGAAAACTGAATAATATTTTTGAGAGTTTATATGATTTTGGGGGGTGCAGCCTTACAACATTAGAGATGTTTGTATGGATTTTGAACAATGTTTTAAAGCCCATATCTTGGCCTCTGTTCAACCTAAAAGAATCAAACTTGACGGTATCTTTCCTGTGATGGTGTCAATTTATTGATTAGAATACTTAAAATTGATGATGATGATGAGAAGGATTTATATAGCGCTTTTATCCAAAGGGCTCAAAGCGCTTTACAACACTTTTAGGGGGACTTTGCCAGACTACTTTTTTAGGCACAAATTGCAGCCACCCAGTTTACAATCTTATTTGAATGAGTAGTAGGATCAACACAGGTGCCCCCCAGAACACAACAAGGTATAGACCATCACACTGGGGACTATGTCCCCTACTCTTTCTGATCAGTGAGTGGGTTCTTTAATGTCCCACACCAGTACTGTGAGATGACACCTCTGGTTTTATTGTCCTTATCCGAGAAGACTAGGAAGTCTAACCATTTGCAGATGTCATTACAAAGGTACAATTGTAGCACTTTCTCCTCAGTTATTTTAAGACCCTGAGTGTTGGTCCGCCCGGGGCTTGAACCGCTGACCTCCCGCACAGCAGTCCGGTGCTCTACCACTGAGCGAACCGGTCAGCAGTTGATACTCTCCCCAGTTCCCTGCGCAACTCCGGAATGGCCAATAGCTACAATTAATCAGCTCATGGACTACTGTTACAATTCCAAATTTGGTGCTTTTAATCCAAAGTGCACGAACATTTCACCATCTTGCCAACTGAATGTGGGAGGGGCCCATAGCTAAATTAATCACCAGGTCAAATACCTTACCAAATTTCGTACTTTCAACTCAAAGTGCGCAATTTCACACACTTTTTGCACCATTTCACCCCACTATTAGGTCTTCCCAGTTTTCCAAAGACAAACTGACATGAATGCAGAATAATCATAACTTTCTGGCTGGCCGGCTGGCTGACCAACTAAACTGACTAATCCTGAACAAATGACTGAACAACAAAGTCAAGTCACTTTAATTACTAACTAGGTGACAACTACTCATGATTGCATAATACATGTGTAGTAACACTGATGTAATTTGGTGACTGTATGAGTGACTCAGAAACTTACTGACCTGCGGCACATGTTGGTCTTTGGATTTTTACAGAACGAACACTCTTCACAACGATTACTGAACACAGGTATCACATGATCACCTAACAACAAAACAAAATAGACATATATTCAAATCACTTTTCTGTGGATTAGTGAAGTTTATTGAAATTTGTGTGCTATAGTCCTTACTGCTGTATACAAAATGTGTGATAAAATTAATTATTACCAGGTTCCACCATTGTTACTTTTTCACCAACACTTTCTACAATTGCACTTCCTTCATGTCCCAACACAGCTGGAAAGACATCCTCTGATCTACCCGCCAAAACATTGTCATCTGAGTGACAAACACCTGTTGCTACCATCTTGATGCGTACCTCACCAAACTTGGGTGGTGCCACTTCTACAGTTTCTATGACAAGCGGTTTCCCAGGTTCCCAAGCTACTGCAGCTCGACAAGATATGGGCTGTCATTATCAACAAAAACAAAAAATTGGCATCAACATTGTTTAAAATATAAAAGGCAGTGGAGATCAAGCCATAAAAACTCTGTAGGTTGAATGGCGCTGTTTGTAAACCCACTACAGGATGCCTGTGACAGATCAGGTTGAAAATTCTTATCTCAATTGGAGCAAGAAATCCTTGGGATGTTCTGTCTTTATTGTGCAATTTCATTGGAACAATCCTTTGGGGTGTGTTTATTTTATTACGTGATTTTATTGGCTCCAACTTGGAATCACATGGGATGCACGTCATTGCACATTTTTCAAGAGATCCTTTTGCGCTATAGTTCCGTTTGCTGAGTGTTGTCTTGTTTGGTGAGGATAAACTAAGATATGCTTGTTGCAAGAGGTTTATGAAGAAAACCAATTTTCAATATAATATCACTCGCCAGTCAAATAGTCATGAATCAGAACAGCTTTGTGTTTGTTTCACGTGGAAGTATTTTCATGTTGTGAATGCCTAGACTTGTAAACCCAAACTCATGCCAAAAAAATCTTGAAGGAAATCTCGAGAAGGTAACATCCCTTGTAAAGGTAAAATACATCATTTATTTCACAATGATTGACTCTAAATGCCCTATGCAAATTACATGTGCACATACAAAGTAAACCAATCATTTATTCACCCATATTTACAAACAATTATTTACGAAATAAATTCTGCTAAGACAAAAACAAATTCAAGAAATTAATGTAATAATTTACATCATTTCCTACTAAAAAGACTAGATCTAATAAAATTATTTACATTTCTCATTTCTTGCTAATATACATCTTTACATGAAAAACTTATCGCTTGAATAAATAACTGAACAAAATCTTTCAGTCAGCTTGAATTTAAGTACCGGTAGGACTTATTTAAAAATTCATCTACTATACTCATTTCGGCAATTAAGGATAAGATAATAATAATAATAATAATAATAATATTGCGTCAGCGGTTATTGTCGGCCACACATGCGTTATACGGGCATCTTCTCGTGGCCCTATTGTGTAGTTTTACTCGGCCATTTTGTAGAGGCTTGTTGTCCTTAGTAAAGTGTTTGTATTTCGCTATTAACGTGTCGTCTGTCCTTATCACTGGCATTGGCCTCTTTCAGTAATAACAAATCTGTAGCTGTTGAGTCTAGGGTCAAGTCCTGCTTGACCCTTCTCTATTTCTAGATCCCTGTCTAAGTTCCTCGACATTCCTTCTCAGGGTTGTCGATCCCCTTAGACATAGGAGCATACTCCGCAAAATTGCAAAGGACACTTTTGCCCTAACCTATGGAATTGTTTTGGCGTAGCTCTCTTGCTTTTTTGCGGATAATAGCTCGGCTAATCTTGAGTGGTATCTCAGGCATTTGTCAGCCATCCCTCCTGTCATTGTACCTTACATTCCTTGTAAATACTTTAATTTGTTGCAGGTATGTTCTTCAGTTTTGTGTCAGTAGCTTTTGTGCATTCACCAATTCCCAAGTAGCTAGGACTGGTACGATTGCGTTCACTTGTGAACTGAATCAGGGGAAGAAAATTCACTCCGCCTGCATGCCAAGATAAACATTTGTCTGAGCACAGAATTTCATCAGCTACATTATTTTTTCATACTCGTTGAACCAGTGTATTCAGAAATTGTATCAAAGTGTGCAGATAGTACAAGCGGTGAAAGATGTCCATGTTCAATAGCCCATTTTACAGTTGTGTGTTCGGTGACCTGGCCTTTCAGTTTAAATCCAGAAACAGTCTTGTGTCTACTTTATAAGTCGGTAACTATCTTAATTTCATAACTTTCAGCCAGTACGGCACTGCACGAGAAACTTTGACCCTAATATATTATAATTATTATACCATAATATATGAACACAATCAGGATTATTACCAGTATAGGAAATTATTTTTCATGCTGAATTGTGGAACTCGTTGCCTTCTGGCACTAAACCAATCAATTCACTCCCCACATTCAAGACTTAATGAGTATAGTCCTCCAAGGTACAGTGTAGAGTTGCAATGGAGCAAGCTTGTGATATTATCTTTTTTACTATTGTAAAACCGTAGTTACTATTGTTATACTGCAGTTTTTATACCAATTGTATTGTAGGAGTGTTGTGGGGTCAGATGTCAGTTGAGATGCAAGTACTGTTTCTATCCCCCATCACAGTCTTATTTTACTTTGTCTATTGCATTTGTACTTTTCCAGCGGTCTTACGTCTTAGTTTTCTAGACACCCAACAGATTTAAATCAAATGGCAGAAATTGTGTATTTCACAAATAAAATCAACATAGCCTGGATGTTGTAGTATTGCATTCTTTCCAACGTTCATTGGGTGTTATCTTAAACTAGAGCTTGGGTGGCCTGTGCATCAGCAAGTCTTTGTCATGTACCCGCATCCTGGAAATCATGACATGTCCCCGCATCCCACATTCCCACATCCCTGAACACGCACTGGAAAGGTTTCCACACAGCCCCATACATTAATTATACATGTTTTAAACTTTGATAACATCTTGTACTTATTAGTCTACTCTGACAGCACTTCATCCACAGGTAGCCCAAGCTAACATGACATTGCAGAACAGTGTTGTTATAATTAACAATTATTGGATGAGGTTGAGCATGATAGCAATAATTATCAAGGCCAAAGTTTGTGTTATCTGCCGAAGCCGAAGGCTGAGGCGGATAACACAAACTGAGGCCTTGATAATTATCGCTATCATGCGAAAAACCGAATCCAATAATTGTTTTATTATGCATATTCCAGAGCTGAACTGGCGACTCCGCCATAACAAAACTGATCAAACTGCTGGTTTAAGTGTATTAGTTGACGTCACTTCTGCATGCATAAAACTATTGTCTGTAGGTATGACGTAAGAGAAACAGAGCTAGCAAGAATTAGCCGTGTGCTTATAGCCAATCAAAATCGAGCTGGTGACACCAATGTATAATAATAGTTTGTATTGGAAAAAAACGATTGTACAGTATAGTTCAAAACAAGTATAATAAAATCGACTTACTTTTTCTTGTTGTGAGTATAATTTGTGTTTTTATGACATTTGGAGGCGTTTCAGAGAGATTTTAGTGAGTTTTGGCATCTATGTATTCCTCTCCACCTTGGGGAATTACTTATAATTATATGAAGAGGAATACTGAGACGCTAAAACTTGCTAGAATCGCTCTGAAACGCCTCTAAATACCATAAAAACACAAGTTATACTCACAACAAGAAAAGGTAAGACGATTTCATGATATTTTTCCCTTATTTTGAACTATTCTGAACAACCTTTTTTTTCCGATACAAATTTAACAACGCTGTCACGCAATGTCATGTTAGCTTGGGCTACCTGTGCTCCACTTACAGTAGAATAGCGCTGTCCCAAAAACCAAAAGAGTTTGAGCTGTGCGGAAATTTTGCCGAATACAGAATACAGTTCTCATTTTATGAAGATCGACAGAGAGTTATCATGATAAGAACTGGTTCCTCGAATATCATTTTTGAGCTATTTTGTGTAAACAAAATCGCTCTATGTCAGCATGAAGCTCAAGAAATTCTTCCTTGGTCGGGTGGTTCTGCCTTGAACCAATGAAATAAAGGTTTCTTTAGATGGCATTGTTTCAGCCAGCGGCCAATCTAATTCCCTGTTTTAATGGTGTTTTTGAAAGCATGTGGTCAGTGATGGTCAGCACTGAGACTAAGTTACACATGCGTGTTGATTACGCTCAAAGGAACATCAGCGTGGAATGTCACGCGTCATCCATGTCATGTTGCGTGATGTATTTATTACTATCACACGAAGGGGGTACCACCGTTATGGTAGTCTTTCCGGAGAAAAGGGTTTGTATATTTAACGCATGCGTGAATGACAACAATAGGCGTGAGATACTGGAGTCAGATTAGAATGAAGTATGAGTTGTGCTGTTTCGATGGATGATGAAGGTAGTAAGGTGGGGACGAAAGTATTTGAAGTTTACGGCCGCGGCTTGTTGGTTATAACAACCGTGTGTTTAGTCTCCTTCGCAGACACTCTTTTGGTTCGTCACGCAATCTTTCCTTCCCAATGAACGTATGCTGAAACGAGCAGCAGATTCGTTTCCCATTGTTAGCAAAGATCAGCCGGAGTCCACGTAAAAATTACTACAGAGCCAATCAGCGCTAAGTTACTGTGTAATGAAAAGCCCGACGTCTGACGTTTTCGAGGGAAGTGTCTTTACTATTTTGAATTGCGTGCGATACACAACCTGCGCCTCCTAGAAAGTCTTTCAATGATTTTTCAGCATCTTTGAATTTGGTCATCCCGATGAAAACGAAAGTAGAACTATGTTAGTGGCACTCGACCACTTCTGAGGAGAATTTTTAAGGGTTAAAAACAATGAAATTTAGTTTTTGAGAATTGAAACGTCGAGTTATTCAAACAACCCGTAGTGTAACCGCGAGAGACCTAGCGGGGAAGAAATGCCGTTCTGAGATCAAGCAGTGTTCTTTAAATCACATATTACTATTTGCCATTGAACTGATTGAATGCTCTGATTATCGGAAATAATACAGGCGGTGAAAAGCGGCAAAAAACGTTAAACGAATAATGCTAGTCGTAATTGATTCAGCATCAAGGTAATTTGGTTGAGCGGTTCCTACTCGGGGAGCAAATATTTCGTTTCGAAGTGGACGAGTGCTTAGTTTTGTAATTTTTCTTGTGTTTTTTTGTTCCTTTGCTAATTTTGTCAAAACTGCAAGAACATTATTAAAACTGGAAGAGCATTGTGTGACGAAAATAAACATATGTTTGACGGATTTGAAGACTATAAATATTAGTCTAATCAGAAGTGGCTATTTCCACAAGTGATATTTGTCCGGAAGAAAAATGCTATGGAAGGGAATCCTTAATCTGGATATTTGTTCCCCTTGAAGTGAAGCCGTTTTTATGTTAAACAATGAAAATGGGGATTTCGGATAGGGAGCAATTTCATTTGTCAAATGGATTACTTTTGTCTCTCACGTGTAAACAGGCACCAAGACATACAGCCCTGTTTACCAAATGCGATTTTCAACTTTGATCTATCACGTGCATACGTTTGGTAATAGCAAGTTCGTTGGTTAATTCCCACATGAATAAGGCAGCGTTGTTGGTTAAATGCGACTCCGAACTTTGATCGGTCACGTGCATCCAACATGACCTTTGATCAATCACAAGATTTGCACGTGGTCAATTCAACTTGTTTACAACAACATCTAATTGAATTTATTTTCTGTTACAATGATTGGTCACTTTTAACCGTTTTTTATTGGTTACTTTTCTCTCAACTTCAATTTTCTCTTCTTCTTATTGGCGGATTTCGATCCGTTGTTTGTCTGTTGATCGGGTTTTTTAATACTGTGCAACTGTTGACGCTCTTAATTCGGAGGAGCTTATTTTGGAAGTAATTGGTGGTTTGTTTTCGAGTCGGTAAGTTTAATATTGCCCTTATTTCGGGATATAACGCGGTGTTACGCTCATCTGCTTACTGTACACAGACGTTGTCAGCAAAAGGCCCAACACTAAAATAAGAGCGTTTGTTTAGGTCGGGCTATTTTTGCTGTCCGAAGTAAACAGCATAAAGCACTTGAAAATCAGAAATTGATGAATTATGGCAATTACAGATCTATACTCGTTATCAGTACTATTTGTCCAACGTTGATTTGTTTTTGCTGGTGTTGTATATTACGGTGTGTTTGGTGGTTCGTTTGTTTGCGAATATTTCTTCATGTGGTCCTGGAACTGTTTCAGCACGTGTACGTATATTTTGGGAATTCGAGAGACTGGACGAATATAGTGTTTGCGAAAGTGCGGAGAAAGAAAATGAACAAATTATAGAAAATATATTACATATCGGTTTTTGCGGAATTAATGAAACTCTTGTTTCAAAAAATGTAGGATGAATGACTATTTAATTGGTACAAATCAAACTCAAAATCAGTCTTAGAAATAAGAAAACTAAACAAAAATCAAATGAAAAACAGTTTGCTCGTAGTTCTCCGATACCATAGCAAAAACCAAAAGCGCCACAGATAAATGACTCACCATTCAACCATTTTCTGACTTCTCCCTATCCTATCAACATTTTACCGCCCTTCACAAAATAGCTCAAGCACGCATTGCGTGCCTATGTTCATGACATGATGTCTGAGCGATCACTACAATGATCAGGGTTCGCTCATCATTGTTGGTTTCCTACCTTTTCCGGTGATCCCATTATCAGTTAACACAAGGAAAAGGCACTTCCACAAATTATCGGGGCTCAAAGCTGCAAGATGTGGTGTCGTTTTACAATCAAACGGGTCATGAACCACTAGAGTGGTGTGATGTCCCGGGTGTGTGTTCCCTTTTGAGACGTTACTGAAAGCTCCAACAGAGAAGCGTGAAGTCTTCGGTGGGTGGTCTACAACGGACGAGTGTACGAGTACACTTTGCAGCATTGGCGAAATTATTTTCACAATTCTAACTTCTTAGAATCCATATTGTGAGATTATAATATTCACAACAACGCCTTTTTAAAATTCTTTTCAAGAGGACGGTCACGGCCTGCAGGTTCTACTCCTAGCGTTCAGTTCCCACGCAACCACCCTCATTTGCATGTAATACAAGCTGCCCAAGTTTACTACCCCCAAGTTGGAGTTAGCTTTTGTAGATCGTGTTCGACTGAAGAAGTAGAGTCTTTTCTTTGCTCTCTTTACGCTTTTGGAAGTGTTCGGCCTAAGGTAAGTTCAGTATGTACATCTTCTTTGTTAAGGTTGTCATTTCAAGTCTGGATGTTTTTTTTTTCGCGAAAAATGCAGTGCAATGTTGGCATCACCTTTCACAAGCTGGTTTTCTTGATCGGTGAGTCATGCCACTTTTTAGACGTCAACTTTCACGGAAGATATTTATTAATGATCAGCATGAAATAGCTTTTCATTAAGGTATGTTGTTGCTAGTAGGTATATTTCATTCAAGTTATCGCGGCAGTGTAATGCTTGTAATTACCAATAGTGTTCAGAGACAAATTGAGTAAGTACAAGAACCAACAGACCGTATTCAAAATCGAATGAAAACTGATCCTCGCAGTTGTAGGTCGTATTCAATTGTAAAGATTTCTGTGCGTAGGCTACTGTCTCATTCACAGTGCTTTCAACAGTATCATTTTCAGTAATTATCGAATCCTCCGAGTTTGGGGCATCTGTTGTGTTACAGTATGAATATCTTTTTATGAACAGTACATGGTAGATGAACGAATTATTAATTTTTGGCTGTGTTTGAATACCGGCAGCCGGTCAAAGTTGTAAAAACACTAAATGACCGGCAGTCCGGTATTTCCTCGACAAATTCAGAAAAAATTGATGAATTTATCCAATCTTGACTATGATATTTTTAACAATTTACATTTACAGACTTAACTATCGAAGAAACCGTTAAGAAAGCAATGCAGTTTTATTAATATAAACTATAAAAGTACAAATTGTCTAAATGACTGGCAGCCGATTATGATCTTCAAGCCTAATAATAATAGTATCCCCACAGTAGCAAGTCTAAAGATAACAACTTCCTTGAGAGGAAGCCTGGATTGGACGGGTGACCATAATAGTGATTTGAAGCCGAATCTGGAGTTTGACCGGCTGCCGGTCATTTAGACAAGATTAACATGGATTAACATTTTCTATCAATACATTGAAAGCTGTATCTTAAATATTGGGTGGGCAAGCAACTTTTTTAAACCAAGTGGAGGAGTTAGGCAGGGCTGCCCTCTGTTGCCCTATCTATTCTCTCTGTGGGAATTATGGCTGAAGCCTTTCGTAAGAAAAAGAAAATATGAGGAATAACTAAAAGCAGCAAAGAAATCAAGATGAGCCAATATGCAGATGACACCACATTAATCTCGTATGGTTCAACATAGTCCTTTAAAGCAAAACAGAACTTTTATGAATCGATAAAGTGAAAAAAGGAAAGTGATGCTAAGCTGTTGCTGTTGGAAATTTCAGGGACTTAGTCTGCTGGGGAAAATTATGGTTATAAAAGCCTTATAGTCTACATGCTTGCTCCATTTCAAACAGGCTGAGAAATGTTAAAGAGATATAAATGCGATTTCATTATATTTCTAAGGGACAAAAAAGGAGATAAAATAAAGCGAAATGTGATGATAAATGACTATTCAGAAGGAGGACTTAAAATGGTCGATATAGAGTCTTTTAACAAATTTGTTTAAACATGATGGATTAAAAAATATCTTGCTACTGAAAACAGCAGCAGCTGGAAGAGTTTTTTGACTTGGAACTTCAACCTTAAGGAGGCAAAGTGATTTTCTTGGTAAATCTTAATAGAAAGGACTTGTGCTCTTTCTAGTCATGTTCAAGTAGGGTGTGAACAGCAAAAAACACCCACCAAAATATATGTGCAGGATAACATGTATGTACTTATTACAAAATGTACAATGTTTAATTTTGGGGATCATGATTTAACTATCTGAACGTGATTTATACTGTAAGTGTTAAGTATAAAACAAGTTCTTTCATCGATCTTGTTAAATCCCTGATGAAGTCTGTTTCATCAGACGCAACCGGTCGGATAATAAACAAAGTTGACAAGATCTGTTGCTATGTGCTGCTCACTAGTTTTTATTTTTTTTAAAAATTGTCATAATTAATGTACATGTATGGGGCTGTGCAGAAATTTTTCCCCTTATTGTGTGTGTGCCATGAGTTACCTTTGCACTGGCCTTTGCTTAGACTAGTACCGGCTCTGTATTAATAGTACAGCATTTGAAGTGTGCAAATTCCATGTGGATATGCTCAAATGCACAGTACAATAAAAGTTAAGAACTAATCTTAAAAAAGTATAAAATTACAAACGGAGGTAAAATTTGGAGAAAATTATATCTATTTAAATAGTCTAAAAGCTAAGATAACGGCTATAGCAATAAGTTAAAATCACACTGTACATACATATATATATATATATATATATATTTAACAATTATTCCTCGAGCCTGAATGGGCTGAGTCAATAGCCCATGAGGCCTTCGGCCTAATGGGCTATTGACTCAGAGAACATGAGGGCGAGAGGAATAATTGTTTTAGTAAAATCCAACTAGTTGGTCCAAAAAAATATCGAGACAAAACATCTTTCGTTAGTTAAAGCGAGACTTTAATTTTTATTTGCCGCAAAACATTACAAATACGGCAACATTTGTCAACAGTTCAAATTTATTTTGTGCATTCCTACAGTTCCTACAGTTCCTACATTGATAATAGACCACTAGTTGGATTTTACTAAATATATATATATATATAGGCAGAATATAAGGGTTTACACCAACAATGGACTCACAGCAGAAGGATCCAAGGGATACAGTACCACCACGTGAATAAATAGACAAATACTGAGTAAAAACAGTGGGATAAACTTGTAACTGGTCTGACTTAGTTTCACAACGTTTCGGCTGTTCAGCCTTCTTCAGATGAAGGTTAAAAATTAAAAACTAAAAACTATTTACAATGGCTGCGTGTATCAGAAGTACAAGCTTATATAAGCAACTTAATAGACCACTTTCAAAATGGCCACCAATAATATTATTCTTTTGTATCTATGTTAATTAGACTTACTGGCCTCATTTTAGCGCAAATATTCTTTTGGATTTTGCACATAGCAGCGAGGTAAGAAAGGCTTATCAGCATTAATAAAACAAAATAATATTTTATTTGGCCGCCATTATGAAAGAGGTCTATTAAAAAATACAAAGAAGTTTTAATTACAATAGTTAGAATAAAAGCAAGTGTCAAAAGTTACGTAACCAGCCAAACATAACATATTCCCCGCAGAAGGCCTCTGAATGATCATAATGGGGGCCATAACAAAGTCCCAAATCATGGCCCTTAAACAATGCTGTAATAAATTCCCTGCTGAGGGACCATGAATAGCCCACCGAAAACAAAAATAACAGAATCCTCCAACAGGGCCCATGAACGCAACAAGCAAGTCACACAACAATTAACAAGTGCATATAAAAGAAACTGAACAAGTCACAATCATTCACAAAGCAAGAACAGGTGAAAAGGTCAAATTGGTTGTTGTAATTAATACGATTTTTGGAGCGAAATTCCCGCCTTTTGTTAAGGCCATGCGGATTAAATGTGAATAGTTGCGTCATCCAATAGGCTGTAATTTATCTCGCAACATGCTATAAATGTAATTTACAATACATAGGTTCCACATCAACTGAGTTCAAAATTAGATTCTGAAACCATAAATCGAATATGCTCAATAACAGAAGGACATGTGAATTGGCGGTACATTATAATAGTTCCCAACATGATATTTCTCAAATGAGATTTACCGTCATTGAACAAGTTGTATCCTTCCAAAATCCATTACATTTAGACCAGTTACTGCTTACAAGAGAAGTCTATTGGATGATGCAACTATTCACATTTCATCTGAAAAAGGCTGAATAGCTGAAACGTTGTGAAACCAAGTCAGACCGGTCAGAAGTTTAACCCACTGTTTTCACTCAATATTTGTCCATTTGTTCACGTGGTGGTACTGTATCCCTTGGATCCTTCCGCTGTGAGTCCATGGTTGGTGTAAACCTTTATATTCTGCCTATATATGTGTGTATGGGGATTAACTGATGAGTGGACTAACTCTGTTGGTCTACGAAACAAATTTGTATTAAACTCCATATGTACTCATATTGAGTAGTCCATCTACTATTACTATATATATATAGGTTGAATGAAAAATGAAGTCAGAAGCAAACCACTCACAGGTCCATATTTAATGTAGGAAACAAACGTTTCGCCCTTCGGGCTTCTTCAGTGTTCACAGTACAATCTAAGAAATACTTGGCTCTCAAGTATTTCTTAGATTGCACTGTGAACACTGAAGAAGCCCGAAAGGCGAAACGTTTGTTCCCTACATTAAATATGGACCTGTGAGTGGTTTGCTTTTGACTTCATTTTTCATTCAACCTATTTATTACTCTGTGAAGTCAAGGCATCGTGTATCCTTCGTTGGATCCTACTCGCAAGTGGCATTTTTCGTTGGCGACGGAGCATTTCTCATTCAAGCTATATATATATATATATATATATATATATAAAATTATATCTATGTTATTCACCGGCCGGGAGGTCCCTATTAAGAAAAACTATGCCCGAGGTCTCGAGTACAGCCCGAGGCCACAGGCCAAGGGCCGTACTTGTGACAGAGGGCACAGTTTTTCCCAAAATGGACCTACTAAGGCCGGTGAATAACATCATTATTTATTTCTAAATTCTATTTTTAGAAGGTAGGAGAAACTGTTAAGAAAAACTGGAAAAGTCATGTTTTTATTTTACACATTGTCTCATCAACATGTCAACAAATGTACAATAAAATGAATTGGTCATGAATATTTTTACACTGTGTGAAGTTTTGCTTTCAAAAGTCAACAAAGTTGAACAATAACACTGCTCTATTGCAAAAAACAATTAAGACAAATTGAAACTTTGCTCTTTCAATTCGTAACTTCACTCTGCGCTTAGCGTAGTTGGTTACCATGACCGTGGTCAGGAGATAGGAAAATCCTGCCCACTCCCGGAACCAATCAGATTGCAGGATTCTCAGGATACTGCCCGCTCACGATCAAAGAAATAAATATATATAAACATTTCACAAGCATCCAATATGTGTAGATGTTTTCTTCATGAAAGAATATATTCAAAACAAATGAAGACACTTGACACATTTTCAAGGAACACCTATTTCCCCATTTCCCTTTTCCCCTTCTATCAATCTGTACTCTTTCACTACCTCACAATTCTGTTTCACACTAACTCATAATTACTTCATTGAGAATAAAGAAGTATAACTTACCTGCTGTGTATCAAACCAACGACCTTCATACCAGTTCAGAACTCTTGTCCATCACACTCTCTTCTAGACCACACTGCTCAATTCAGCAATCGCCCTTTTCTTTCTTCTATTTATTCTTTCCTAGTTCCCAGACTCACCTCGGTCAAAACTTAATTTATGCAAAACGTGCACATGCGCACTTGTATGACAATGGCCGTGTGTTCACGACAGCCGCTGTCTCGCTTAACATTCCTGAAGGTGTTTTGTTTGGAGACTTCGTTAAGCGACTTAAAAATGATACGTGTTTTCATGGGTAAGATTTTATTTCATTTACTAAGGTAATATGAGAAGAGAGCGCGTGCGGATTTGAATTATATGGCGGGAGATCCAAATGAAGCTTGTATGTACGTCCTTCTTATTATAATTACTGTTTTCGTGCGCTTTGTTTGTGTCCGACGAAGAAATCGATTTGAGCAAAGGCTTCGATTGCTTGCACTTAGAGGCAGGAGAAGAATAACGGAGGCTTATTTTCGTGATTCTCTGAAAAGGATATGCAGCCGAAGGAAAATCGCGTGGGTTCTAGAAAGGCCACAATTCTGGTTTGAGAACATGGTTTTAAACCAATACACCGACAACATTTGGCGTGAACATTTCCATATCGATATCTCGAGGTAAACGTTCCAATTTGTCTGCACATTTAGTTTGACGAGACACGAACATCATGAGACGAGCGAATCTTGTAGAGAAGCGAGTAGCTGCTGCTTTGTGGCGGCTTGCAAAGGGAAATTTGTAAAGGACTACGGGACTTGTTTTTGGAGTTGGAAGATGCACTGCGCTAAAATTGAAAAATGAATTTTGCTGAGCACTCAAGTTTCGTGGGAGGAATGAAAATAGCATGCGTGTTGTATTTCAGATTTGACAGTCCTGTCAGATGGATAACCGCACGTGACTCCTCATTGGCCGAAATTAATTACCTACTCGCTTAAGCTACCTGGTTTGGTGGCTTAAATTTAATGAGAATTCCATTGAACTTTGCTGACTCGCTTAACTTTAAGCGAGTTGGAAAAGCAACTGTTTTCACGGAATTTCCGGTTGTCACTCGCTAAGCGACCTGAAAAACCGCTCGTGAAAACACGGCCAATGGGACTTGTTCTTTTAAAGCGAAGAAAGCGATGGATAGTGTACCGTTTTGTGTCGCTAAAGACACATTTTATGAAAAGTTAGATGCCCTTAAAGGTTCCAAAAAAAGTAAAAGTAAATTGACTGTCTTCATAGACAATGAATTTTACGAGAATGCTAAAAACTTGCTCAAAAATGAAAGCAACAATCACGAGCAGTTCAGACTGACAAAGACAGATGTAGGGACAATTAAGCAAAAGCAGTGGACCATTCAGAATGACAACATCTTGTCAAAGGACTGAAAAATTGTAGTACCTAGAAGTCAACTTCATGGCATTTTATCCCAAGCTCATTCTTCAACTGCACACCGCGGGAGAGATAAAACTGAAGAATTTTAAAAGAGGACATATGCAGAAATATCTCAACATGATGTAACACTATTTGTCGGTCTGTGCCATCTACACCAACAACAAAAAAGTGTATCAGACCATTTGAAGCAGCCAATAACGAAACCAATACAGGCAAGTAATTTTCTGGCACACGTACAGTTGGAATTGATAGACTTTCGAAATTTGAACTGTTCTTGTGGAAAAAACCACAACTGGCTTTTACATGCAACTGATCATTATAGCAAGTTTTCCTGGCTTTTTCCTCTGTCACATAAAACCAGTGAGGAAGTATTAGAAGCAGTCACACAACTGTTTTGGCAGGTTGGCTTTCCTAAAAAGCTTCATACAGATAATGGAAGAGAATTCAAGAATAAGAACATGACAGACTTTTGCAATAAACATAAAATTGGCCTAGTTCATGGAGCTCCAAGAACTCCACAAACACAGGGACTAGTTGAAAGAAACAACAGAACCATTGACCGGAACTAGCGTGACTATCTAGCGTTACAACCGCATGTCAGATGATTGACAAGTGAAATTGTAATAGGAAACCAGGGAGTATTGTGAAAGAAAGGAGGTTTTTCGAGGAGACACAACACAAACAATACGAGGATCGTGAGGCCAGTTATTTTGTAATTTTTGTTTCATTTTCATAATTAAACCCGGGAATTGTCAGTAACTCGTGAGTGCTTTTGTGTGCCGTACAACTTCGGGACACCATAAAAGAATTGGCAAACATCCTTAAGGAGAAACAAGTCAGCTTGAACACCTGGTGCAAATTTGTTGGAGAGGCTGCCTATAAGAGAAATGTCACAATACACAGAGCAACTTCAAAAAGCCCATATGAACTTGTCTTTGGCATTCTTCCCCATAGAAGCATGCCAACAACACCATCACCAGAACAATGTTCCTCTATGGAAGCAGATAGACAACAAGAAAGTGAAGATGAAAATGAATGTGCAGAGAACGCAATTGAAACGGAAGTTGAGGAGCCTACCAGAGTCTCAGACTTAAACAATCCTACCTCCAAAAGAAAAGCTGAAGTAAGTTCATCTCAAAACAGAAAACAAATGAAAAACAAAATAAATACAATGAAAAAATGAAATCTGCAAGACCGAGTGTAAAGAAATTTGAAGTAAATGATTATGTCTGATGTCAAAATTGAGAAGATTGATAAAAGTACCGCACTTCATCCCAATGTTCTATTTGGGAAAATAGTTGAAATGGAAAACACATTATGCAAGAATAGCAACCAAATTTGGTTTAATAACAACTCTCATTTCCCCCTCAAGATGGACAAAATGCTGGAGACCAAATATTGTTTTTGAAACTACTAAAGAAATAACATTTACAGCAGCATGTAAAATGGCAATGGAACAATAGACAATAAAACTTCTTTCAACTTCATTTTTATATTTGTTGTGTTTTAATAATAACAGCAAACCATCCATTATTATTTTTTTAAAATGTACCTCCCTTATTTTCCTCTTCATTCTGCTAGTACGCCTGAACCCTTACCCTAACCTAACCCTAACCCTATCCCTAACCCTAATCTAACCCTAACCTATCCCTAACCCTTACCCTAACCCTAATCTAACCCTAACCCTAACCTATCCTCAACCCTAATCTAACCCTAACCCTAACCCTAACCTATCCCTAACACTAACTTATCCCCAACCCTTACCTTTAACCCCAAACCTAATCCTTAACTTTAACCCTTAACCCTAACTCCCAGCCCTTACCCTAGATCTAATCCCCTGATTGACTAACTGACAGAGTCGGGCTAATTGCAGTGAAAATCTTGCTCTCTCAGATTGTTATATCCTTATCTTGGAAAAATCCAATATCTCTATCTTTGTTATCAATAAAAAAAGTCAGTCACCCCATAGCAAATGAAAAAAAATATTTTGGTGCAAAATTACCCAGGTTAAAAAATTGTACCTAGTGAAAAATTAAATTTATCTAAGAAAAAAAATTACCTGCAATATAATTTTATATGTGTGTGTTGTGTAAAAAAATGGTCCATGTAAAAAAAAACTGGTTTTTTTACATAAAAAAGTAGCATTTTTACAATTATAAATTTGTAAAAATGCTTCTTTTGTACTTAACAAAATTAATAAAGAAGCCTCGCCTCTGATCTGTTCTGTTGTAAAGCCTGTAGGAAGCAGATAGAGCACAAAAGAAGTACGTGTAGGAGAAACACGAGACATAGTCAAGTGTTTTCCCTACTTCTTGAGTGCTCTATCCGCTTCCTAAGTGCTTACAACGGAACAGATCACAGGTGAGGCTTCTTTATTTGTTTAATAATAAAGAATTTCTTAATTTCCTCACGCATTCGGCTAATAAGCTTGTGCTTGATGTTGTTGACACACACCGGTGAAGCAGAAACGTGTCAAAACTTCTGCTACACTGTCATGGCTAATGAATGAGATTTTGGAAGCAATAAAAAATCGCGACATCCTCAAAAAGAAACTGGAGGGTGGTAGAATCCCAAGGGATACCTACGACAAGGCAAGAACGAAGGTT
>OX419338.1:22110906-22128406 GCA_948470475.1 Galaxea fascicularis
TAAATCAGTGACCATATTGCATTGCAGTTGGCATGTAGTAGTTATCAAGGTCACTAAAGCCATATTACTGTTTTGTTGATGTTTCCCATTTAAAACAATATATTCCTAAAGAATAACTGGCAGTCACAGAAGAGGACATGGAGGAAAGACCTTGAAAATGCATTTTGATTCCCTGAATTTTCATTGCAACCTAATTCTACTCAAAAATTGATTGCTATGCCACAGACTTAAACAGAGTTTTTAACAGGGAAGATGCCACATGACATTAAAATTTTGGTGTGCTTTTTGAGAATACTACCTGTATCATTTGAGCTGAAATAGTATGAATATATCGATTCTCTATTTTGCTGAAATTCTGATTTGGAAGGCATACATGTTACCATTGTACCACCTGGACCACACTGCTTTATGAGATACAATATTATACCTGATGCTACATCCGACCATATCCAACCATGAATGTGTACAATCAAAATTATGATAACATAAGACTGGTTAAATGAAAGAAAACATTTCTTCAAAATACTACAAAAGACTGAAGACACACTAAACATAAAAAATGTACAGGCAACATTAAACTGAAAACATCCTAATTCAGCCGCACAATTGCACATAATTGCATTGCGGAAAATGCAACATGAAAATATGTTGTCCATTTTACATTTCTATAAACCATAAGGAAGCAGGCTGGAACTTACCAACAGTGTGTTGTTTTATCATCCACATGCATATTTCATTAGTTTTCCTTGCTCCATAGATCTCTAAAGCGAGTTCTCATTTTCCAATCCTGTGTCAAAGTTAGGATTACTGACCCTTTATTTCTTTAGCTGACTACCAACATCAGCAGCCATCCATATTAAGTCTTATTAATCTTGTTCTGTCGGATACAACTGAACCAAAAATCATTCAAAGTTGTTTCTCTATAGCTTCCATTCAACCCCCTTGTGTTTGAGTGTTACCTGTGCATGCAAACACACATGTATTTCATTTTATTGAAGAATATTATTTTTTAATGAAATTCACAAGTTGGCTCATGGGAAAGTCTTTTGTTACTCAAAATAAATCTTTTGATTGATGAATATTTATTTTTTTCACTGGAAGAACTTTTTGTTGATTTCATAGCTACAATGTCTGAGCAAAGTGACATCAAGATGATCTAATTTGCATATTAGGTTGTAATGTGTTCTGCAAGTCATTTATATGATTCATTTTCCTAACTCAGTGGCTCAATTTTTAGTTCCTTTGATTTTAAATAATAATAATAATAATAATAACACCTTTATTTAAGTCTCAAATCATTCTAGCTGAACAGGAGTGCTCTACTAATTGGGGAGACTGTTAATCAAATAAACTCTAAATTAAATCAAATGTTGGTTTTTGAAGAGAGGGGAAAACCGGAGTACCCGGAGAAAAACCTCTCGGAGCAGAGTAGAGAACCAACAAACTCAGCCCACTTATGACGTTGAGTCCGGGAATCGAACCCGGGACACATTGGTGGAAGGCGAGCGCTCTCACCACTGCGCCAACCCTGTACAAATGTATGTACATGTAGACTACCCCATGTTTTGATTGGTCTAGAGGTGTACAATTAAAGCATATTTTAAGTATATACTTATTAGCCAAATAAAGTAAAAGAAAATTGTCCTTTTGAAAGTTTGCCATCAAAGTGGGGCAGAACATAACGTTGTTCACCCTCATAGGTTTTTGCTTGTTTGTTCTTTCAATGTTTCTGCTGATTGGAATTTATTTGTTAAAATCATGATAACAAACACTTATCATAATAATTATTATATCCAGATGGAAAGGAAAAGCAAGGAGGAACATTGCAAGTGGTTGGGTTGGTTTTGCTGTTGTCAAATTACGACATACAAGTTTTTCCTGGTAGCAGTGGCCATAGGTGCTGACGTCACTGCTACCAGGAAAGATCTTTACAACTAAGGCCTGTGATCAAGTATCAGATACCATCTGATACCTGATCACAGGTCTTATAGATATAAATATTATCTAATAAATATTATAATTATAAATATCTTTAAAACAGTGCAGTCAATTTTTTAATCAACCACCCCTAGGATTATGTGGTTTTCCATCAGGGATTATAAATAAAGTGAGAAATGATGCATGACAAATTTGGTGCTGATTAAAAGAGTGGTTGCTCAGAGAGCCAACAGTACATTCTGTTTGACAAATACCTCTGAAATGTGTGCTGCAGCTCTGTGTGTGTGCATTATCATGAAATTACCATGTGAGTCAAATAACATACGGTGGCAAATGTCTTGTCTCACACCCCATGTGATATGGTGCATTGACGATTGATTATGATTGCTTGGCTCCTCCTTTAGTCTGTGATGAGTGTGGTAAACCTTGCATCTTTGGTGATTGCCCTGATCATGGACCACTGGAATGGATTGATGACAGCCAAGCACAACCAAAGACCCCAGCAAGAGCCAGTCTGCCCAGTAATCTGTACCTGGTGCCATCACATGTGGGGCAAGATCAGATGGGTGTGTTTTCCAGGACAAGGATTGGGAAAAGGGTGATGTTTGGACCATTTAAAGGAAAGAAAATCCCTGCAAAGGAGATGAAGTTAGGAGATGACCAGAACTTCATGCAAATGTGGGATGTGAGTGTGTCTGATTTAAGTAATAATATTATTGACTGCAAAGAAAGGGGGCAAGTGGTCTAAACCCAAGGTACAGCTGTATAGTGTCTTTAAAGCTGTTTCTGGCCTTATCATAGGGAGGGGGGTGTTCTTTACTTTGATTCTTTAACAAGCTGATAGCAAAGGGAAAACGACACTAAAGGAGGTCACTTGATACTGAAAGGAAAGACTCTAACTAAAGTACACTTGGCTACAGATAACTCGAACCTTCAAGGGAACGAGAATAGGTTCGAGTAAGTGGGAGTTCCAGTTATCAAGAGTAAAATTTCGGAGAAAATGACCTGAAGGGAAAAATTACTATTTAATAGTTCACTTCGAGTTAGCGGGAGTCATTCTGGAAATCTATCCATTCTGGAATTAAGTATGGTATGTAACAAGCTGTACTGAGTAAACAATGATGCCATTAACATTATTTATTGCCAAATCGCATGACTCATCTGCACACAGTACTTCTTCTACCCAGGTTTTCCAGTTAGGTGTTTGAATTGTCCCATCCCATCTTCATGCAGAGTTTTGTATGAATGCTTAACAAAGGTTAAGGTTGAGTTAAAGGTGGGGGGGGGGGGGCGGGGGGGATAAGGAGGTTGACTGAAGACACGTAGAAGGGAGACTAACTTGTTTGGAGGTTAAGTGCTTTGAAGTTGTCTTTGTTAGATTTTTTTTTTTTAACAATTATGATAATTACCAGAAAGAAGTTATTAGGAAAACGTAGTTGACATGAAAAGCAGGTCAGTTCTAGCCTCTCTTTCAATCAAAAACCTACTACTTTAATATAGGCCAATGAGGTGCTTGTAAGTAATAGTTGAAAGAAGATCATTTTATGCATGTGACTGTAGGTTTTGGCAGATGGGAAAGTACTTCACATTGTTGATGGCACAGATGAACAACACAGCAACTGGATGAGGTTTGTGAACTGTGCACGTAATAACAAAGAACAGAATCTCGTGGCGATGCAATTCCATGGTGAGATTTACTACAAGACCTGTGCTTTTGTAGAGGCAGGCAGCGAGTTGCTGGTGTGGTATCAAGAAAACTGTGAAAAGACAACGGACAGCTCAACACGGAAACGACAAGACGGTGAGTAAATGCATCGGAAGCAACCTTTTCTAGAGTCAAACGTAAGGCTTGTCATGCACTTTGTCTTCTTTTTTGGTGCAATTTCATGTTTACTGGACAAGGTGATCCTAGCACTGGAGACACTGACTCGTGAGTAATTTTTATTGCCTCCGACTGCTAGTGTCTCTTCTTTTGATATGTTCTCCCAGACAACCGGTTTTGATTCTCTCGCCATCATGTTCCTGTGACCATTTTTGCCCATACTGTATGTATGCGTCTTTTTATATTATTATTATTAGTAGTAGTAGTAGTAGTAGTAGTAGTAGTAGTATTGTTAATATTATTGTTTACAGGTCATGATGTCGTCTGTGATATTTGTGGACTGATGTTCGCTGGATCAACCTTTCTTCTGCGACACAAGTCAGTTCGCTGTCCTGGAGTGTCGCGGTCATCTCACACTGCAGACGATTCACAGACATTGGATAAAGGGACGTCCACTGACGGCGACAATCCTATATCATCTGAGGTAGAGAGAGAGGCGGAATCGCCATATGTGGTAGTTCACATAGGACCGACTAACGAAAACGGTACAGTTGTTGAAACTCAAGAAAATTCGCCTTATGTTGTTGTACATCTACAACCTGCGGCCATCCCAAACGAAGGACAAAATGTAAGGCGCGGAAAAAGGACCATGGTTGATTCAAAAAACGTAAGTCCCGGGAAAAAGTCTAAACCAGGAAATTCTCGTTCTACGGACAGCTTAAGAAAAGCTCAAAAGGAAAAGAGCAAAGCGCGTGTAACAACAACCCAAGCGTCTCTGTCGAAAGTTACAAAAGCTGGAAACAATGCGGCTAAGGAGCGTTCACTAACAAGTGAAAAACGTAAAACGGGTCTTGCCAAAATTAATTGTTCACCTTCCAAATCTGGCCAAGAAAAAGTTAAAAAGATAAACGATGGAAGGGCTGAAAAAAATCGTAAGAAATCTAGAAGGGCGAAGAAGGAAGCTACCGGTGACGGAGGTGTAGAAAAACAAAGTGCAAAGAAGAAAATGCCCAAGGTGAGGGATAAAGCGAAAGCTCAAAAGAATAAATCAAACTTATCTCCGTCTCGGAAAAGACTCAGTTTGGACGCGGAAGAAACCGAAGGTGAAATTGCCAAGAAGCGAGTATCTAAGAAGGCCCCGCGTAAAGTAAAGAAAACCAAAATCACAAAAAGCGAAGACAAACCCATTGAATCGCCAGGAAATAATTCCACCGTTGTAAAGGGTAAAGCAACCAATGGATTGCCTCAGGAAAAGCCTGTAATTACGTGCGAGATATGTTCAAGGAACTTCAAATGGAAATCGCAGCTTCGATATCACATGAGGAAGCATACACCCGAAAAGGAATTCAGGTGCGAATTTTGTAACAAGGGTCTGTCACAGTTATCGTCACTCAAAAGACATTTGCGCGCTCACAGCGGAGAGAAACCCTATCAATGCCAGGAGTGCGGCAAGAGATTTGTAGAGAAAGGAAAACTTGTGCTTCACCAGCTAAAGCACGCTGGTGTAGAACCAGAGAGAAAATACAAGTGTACGGTATGCGAGAGAGCTTTTACGCTGAGTGCTAATCTGCGAACCCACATGCGGGTCCATACAGGTGAAAAACCTTATCCTTGTCCTCAGTGTGGTAAAGCCTTCAAACGGAGCTCAGATGTTGCCAGCCATCTGCGGAGTCACACGGGGGAGAGACCCTATAAATGTTCTAAATGCCCCAAGGCATTCACGATGATATCGCATCGTAATCGACACGAAGTTATACACACTGGTGAAAGGCCATTCAAATGTAACTTGTGTGGCAAGGGATTTACTCAGCCAAACTCGGTGAAAGCGCATTTAAAAGTCCATGCTAAAAGGCAGGAGCAACTTGAAGGCGCTAAGGAAGACGCTGGAAAACAACAGAAGCAGAAGGCGCCACGAGATGTTTCTATCCAGACGGACGGACTAGGTGAGGGAAATGAGATTGCTGAAGGTAGCACTCAAAGCAGTAGTTTGGAACAGTCACCGTTTGCCATAGCTCAAAGAAATGGAGCTATATCAGTGGGTAGTGCAGAGGTTGCACACACAGAGACACCGGAAATAGGAAAAACAGTAGTGGTTGAAGCTGAAAATGTTGAGCAAGGAAACTTATATGCAAAGGAATCGGCAGCTTCTGGGATTCCTCATGGGGATACGGCGCCACCGCCGCAGTTGACTACCCCTGGGGTAATTGAACACCTGCAGTTGGATGAGGCTGTTCATGGGATGACGGCGCATCACGTGGCATTAGAGGAGGGAACAGAACTGACTACAATTCCTCCTGAACAACTGGAGTTGACCTGTACTAATGAACAATTTTACATTGTTACTGCTAAACTTCATGGAAAAGAACTGTTACCCAAGGCCCATTCGGAGCATCCACAGTTAGAGGTTGTTCAAAACAACGTGCAGCAACATGCTTTTGCGCAAGAAGAGCGAGCCTTTCTAGCACTGTGAGAAGTGACAGGTTTTAAACTGATTATAGCTAGGCATTTCATAGGTCGGAGGTAACCGCAAAAAACTGACCCATGACATTGTCCCAAGAAAGAGGTCTGGTGGTAGAGTTGAGTGAAGTGACTGAGTTGTTAAATAGTTGCAGTGTAGTGTTGAGTTGTAGTGTATCGGGTATGGTACTGAGGTTACTCCTTCCTTCCTCTCTCTGGATAGTATCAATCATGTTGTGTTTTTCACCCAAATGACTTAATTTGTGTCTAGCCCAGATGCAGCTGTACCCGTTTATTTTGGTAAATAGACGATTTCTCATAGGCTTAGTGATACAGGTGTAATACAAAAATTCTCGACGTCATCCGAGGCTCAAGGCGGACAGTGAAACAACAGAAAACACATACCGGAGTAGAGCGATTTCCAAAAACCAAACCTAAGGTAATTATTCTGGCCAATAACGACAAGGCAAACACGGAAATTTATCAGTCAAACTCAAAGAACACTTATCACCAGCGGTAACACAGAAAAATGAATGCTTGGTTTTCCTTCCCATAAGTTGACAAAGTGACGTGATTTGTCATAACCAACCACAGAGCGCGGCAAAGCATAGCCAAAGCAAAGACAAACGGCTTTCGAAAAAATGATTAAGAACCGTTCTTTCAGGCTATGATACGACGAGTTCAATCTAGAGTGAATAACAACGAGTGTATGACAGCCGGCATTCAACTGAGCACTTCTTGTGAAGGTTAGAGATTACCGTGCAGTATTGCTACCGTTAGTTCTAAAAATTTGTTTGGAAATCAAGATATCCCATAGATGATATATTTTATCAAACACTAGATCATTTGATAATGCAAGTCTAGGGTTTTGATTGGTTTAGCCATCATGAATGGTATATGAGACGTTATTCTATGCTTAAGAAAAAAGCCAAAAAACAGGTAGCGTCAGTATTTTTGTTTTTGTTTTCACAAAATTTAGTAGGGACGATTCATTCATAATTTGTGGGCGTTTTTAATAAAACAGTTATTCCATTTGCGCTTGTCTCATCCAACCCGCGTTTTTGGGATAATACGGCTAAAGTTTTGTCGTAGATTAAACAATGTATAAAACAGATTCCATTTGTGTCTGTGTACTTTGATAACGCACACGTCTTTGTTCTTAGCACATTCTGATGTCATCCGTGCGTTATCAGAGTACACGCGCACTGACAAATGGAATGTCTTACTGTGAACACTAGAAATGTTTATGGAATGTTATTGTGTTTCAAGTAAAAAGCCAATCGCGCGTGAGAATACTAAACCGCAAACAGTAACGGTAATTAGTTTGTGGTTTCATGTCGCTTCTGATTGGTTGCTGCACAATTGAAAATGTCAAAATCAAATCAAAGTGTTCACGGTTTTTGGATTCCCACAGTAAATGCGTTCCATCTTTTTGAGTCGAAAGCGACCCCTTCGGCAAGGAATCATACAGGTGTTAATTGATCAGCACGAGTGCGCATATAAATGTTAATCAACTTCATACTTTTAAGATTTTATTCCTTCCCCATTTCGCGTGTCATTCTAATAAGCCTGAATAGGTCTGGTGTGGAGTGCTGGACTTTGTCGGAATAGATGTTAGTTGTTGATGGGGGATGGAAATTGTCAGGTTTTCTACGACCGTGAAAAAGAAACTAAGGTGAAGATGCACAGTCTAGTTCCCAGAGCCCACAGTCTTGAAGGTCAGCGCTTCATGAACTTGACTGACTCAAAATAGCGCCCAGACCCCATGAAGTTCTAAACTAGAAAGATCCTCAAGTATTCAGCCGTATCCATTTTCATCCCCTCTACTCGTTTTTACACGCGCAGCAAAGCTAATTCGGCTAATTCGATCGGTCCTTGGATCCCTAAAATGCTTTTTGGTCCCCGGCCAAAACGAGAAAATGTTTCCCGAGCTGCTAGCGCCTTGTAACCGCACTTGCCTCTGTCTCATTTCTTGGCACCGGAAATCAGTCCATTTCTGTCCTGCGCAGGTCCTGAAAATAACTTATTCTCATAATTCCCTTCGTGGGAACTATTCACAAATGTCCTTCGTTTGTTATTTTCCATCTTTCGCCGGAAATAGTGCAAATACTCAATCTCTTTAAGTAACATCTTTTCACACAAGTATCGATTATACGAAGAAACGTTTAAATTGAGCGTGATCGTCTCCAAATTTACAGAAGACCCAAGACATTCTCTCTCCATTTCTTCAAGTTTAGCTCTCAATTCTCGAAGATCTTTGACAAATTCTTTCCCTTCTGATTTTATCTCGCTCCATAGTGTTGCATTAAAATACTGATACAGCATTACATCAGCTTTATTCCAGCGATGAATTTGTTCCGTCACAGTGCTGTTCATTACAGGCTGCCGCACGTTTTCACTGTGAAGTTGATAATGAAACTTCAGATATAACATATCGTCAAGGTCCCAACACAGTCTCCTTTTCAGCAACACCAGAGATTCATCCAAGTACTCGTATATTAGCACAACCGTGAATTTGTCGTCAATGTCTAAGATGGCGTCTTTTACCACCTCCGTGCGGTGATAGTCCGTAGTGTGAAGCCCAAGGTCAAAGAACATCCCATTCTTAATAAGATTTAGGGAATCCTGAAAGACATAAGAAATGTAACATTACAACTTGCCGAGATCACAATCTTCGGTTAGTTATGCTGCACTGCGAGCAGTGTCTTTCTTCCACTGTAGCGCGCCTTTGATTTAATCGTCCACTCGCTTGAGTCACGTGAAACATCACTGCTTGCAGTCTAGTTATCTTGTTGAAAATTACTTTGTTTTGAACTCGTGGAGGGTTCGCTGGTAGCAATTGTTATATTGATATATATATTGAGGTTCTTAGTATTGTTATAAGGAAAAATCACCGAGATCAACTGCAAATTGAACGAGCTTAAAGTGTATATGACACGAGATGCTGTATCAGAATAACATTCAGAGTATTTTCCTTCCACTTCACCCTTTGGAGAGCGCGAATTTTCCTGAACCGGACGCTTCAGCTGTCAATTTTCATTCGTGTCGCCCATTTTTGTTTTGCGTCCAAACCCTGAACAAACGGCACGGAGGCTTATCACGTGATATTTTGCCCGCCACTTTGATCTTAAGAGTATTTTTTAATACACTTTAAACTACAAAAAACCGAAGAAAAAATTTCGTGTCGTATACACTTCTATTCCAACGTTGAATATATTGTCAAACCGTTCTCAGTTCGGGATACTGCACGAAAGAAGCAAAATGTATAGTAGTATGTATAACGTTCGGGTGATATGATATCCGTCCCTTGTTATGTCGTTCGCGGACCTGAGGACCAAGGAAAGCGTGAAACGCAAAAAGATCTGAATTTCTTTTTCATAGTTCGAAAGATTGGGTGTACGCGCATTTTGTTTTTGGATTGCGTAGAAGACGTTAACGTAGTCGGCAATTTTAATCAACTTGTGTCGGATTTCAGCATTGGTTTTTCCTGTAGATAGAGAATTACTTTAGCTTCGAATGTTTTCTATGTAGCCGAGTACTGTCCGTTACTGTTCAACGTTTCTTCACCTTGAATCTCCTGTGTTGAATGGCTCGTCCAATATACTTGCGTGGATTTTCTAGAAATGTCAAATAGGGATATGCAAGGTCTTTCATTTCCAAAACTCCGGCGAAATCTAAATTTTGAAATGTCGCCTCGAAATGGGACACGGGATGGCGAAGTATAGTAAGAAACGCTGTATGTGGCTGCATTATCTCATCCATTACGTCACCATTAAATCGTGCGTGGTTACAAAGGATGTTGGGAAGGGTTCCATCAAGTAACATTATGTCGACATATTTCCAGTTGAATCTTGAAGGCCAATAAAATGTCGACAGACCTCCATTGGGGAGAGCAACGCGCAGGTTCCGGAGATCGGCAAATCGATTGAGGATGTTAGTGATGACGTCGCTTCCGGTGTAATGTGTCTTGAGAAAAAGCACGTTTTGGATTGGCTTCCGACAGCTTCGAATTCTAAGGAATAATACAAAAATGGTTAGCCTGCCGGTTCACACACCTGTCATGCTGCATGAGTCGCGGGGCTCGCCCGGTCTTGATGCCTCCCAGGACTAGGCCTAATTGGGAAAATATACTCAAAAAAGCGCCTTAAAGTTGGCGCCGTGGAAACAAAGTTGCTGCTGTCTCTTGTTGCGTACAAAATTGACATCTTGAATCATTCGTTATTTTCAAAACTAAACAAAGACGCCAAATGGGTGTTGTTTTGTATTTAGGAACGAACTGGAAATAAAAAGATGTCTCTTTAGTTTGGAAAGTTGGAGGAATTTTGCTCAGCTCTTTCCTCACGTGTGCGGCGGGCTTGAGGAAACGGCTGAGCTAACTGCCTCGCGAGGAATTTTGCTCAGCACTTTCCTCACGTGTGCGGCGGGCGTAAAGGTCGCTCAAACCATGCTCAGCAGCCTAAGCAAAAGTTGCTCGAAGTGTGTTGCTCGTTTGCCAAAAAGTTTTTCATCACAATATGGATAGTTACAATCGGCGTCAAAATTGTTGACACCTTTACCATTTTAACGCCCTATTTTGTCACTGTGATCCCTTTTTGCCCTCCTCGCTTGTCTTTTCAGCCCCCCTCCCCCCTCCTTCCCCCAAACAATGTTATGCGGCAATTACTGTGATCTCGAGGTACCAACAAGCAACATTGGATGGGGAAGCGGGGTCTCTTTCACAGTTTATTGCGCGATAAAAAGAGTGGTGTTATTTGGTGCACTCAAACTACTATTGAAACACAATGTTTTAGTGGAGGCAGGATCACCGAGTGGTTTAGGACGCTGAATTTCAATGCAGTGACCCGGGTTCAAATCCCGCTCTGGCCACTAGCCGGGTGTTGTTCTGGGTAAGTACCTGATTCATCTCTTCGGTCATCCTTGTAAAAAAAGCCAACTGGTCTGCCTCCCCCCGTTGTGATTCTTATCATGTTATGTTTATTTGAATTATGTGTTTCTTGGGATTTAAGTGGAGTGACTGTAAACTAGCTTCGATAGCTAAAAGCACTTCCACTATAAACACAGTATTTATTTTTATTTTTTTATTTGTGTCAACTAATTATGTCGCCGATTGTAGGCCTACAATAGCATCTGTAACGTGAATGTTAACTAATTATATCTACAAAGAGAAGATAACTTTGTTTGTCTTTTGTTACTGTTATTGATTTTTGTGACAGACAACAAGGATCATCATTCCTTAAAGATAACATTCAGTCTTACTTTCTGTTCACTTGCTTTCTCGTGGGTTCTGGATAACTCTCGTGCCAAAGCACATAATCTTCTACACCTTCCAATTCAAGATACCGTCCCTGCCCGTAGTCCAGTCCAGTTGTCTGTACAACTGAGGGTGGGAGTTCGTCATTTGTTTGATTGGTTTCCAGTTTTTCCTGCACAATTGTACTGCTCCATTGCTCAGTTCTAGTATAATCAATATCATCTTTCCAAGCCCATCCTTCTGACACGCGTAACCTGCAAACAAAAATAGGTACGCAATGCGTACGGGAGGCAAGAATGTGTTGACGAAAGGCCTGGCTCTCAAACATATTTTTCTTTGTTGATCCCAGGGTACCTCGAAACTGAAACCACGTTTGCCACCTTTGGATTTGATGAAAGAGGAATATATCATTATTATTTAATCTACTGGACCTCTTTGTATCTGCAAATTTCTTGAATAAGGGGCTTAATAACCTATTTAGTTTGTGAGCAATCGAGATGAAGCATTTCATTATTTCTTTAAGAGCCAAGAGTCAATTGAAATGCTGAAGTAAGCCACCTCCTTATTCAATGCCTTGAGAACCTTCTAGATGACTATGCTACACCCACTTCTTTTAGACTAGGAATCAGAATATATAGTATCCTCGAATCTCAATATTGAGATTTTTGAGAAACAAAATTCACTGTTCCCCTTCGGACCAGTCATTAAGTGTTAACTGATAAAATTGTTGCTCCTTGGGCCTCAGAGATACATTTGTTCCTTTCTGAACAGGATTGGCTTTTCGTCGTTTTGCACTGACTCAAGCAATACAGTGGAACCCTGTTAATACGACCACCGTCAGGCCATGAAACTTTGGTCGTACTAATCCAAATGTGGCAAACGTGGTTTCGGTTTCGAGGTACCTTGGGATCAACAAACACTACTTAGCTCGGTTTGGCCTTTACCGGCACAGGACCGAAAACCGTTCTAGAGAGGTTCTGTTTGTTTATGTCATAAGCGTTAGCAGATTCTTGTTGATAGAAGTTATTTGACTTATTTGTGAATGTTACGTTTGTTAGCTCATACATGTAGAACACCAATCATCAGTCACACTAATGTTTTGGCTAAGATCGCATATTTTTATATCTTTATAGAACAAACACAGAATATCAGACGCGAACAGAATCTCTAAACGCTGGCAGTTTATAAGAAGAGTATAATCTCTGACATAAGTAATTATTTTAGAGACAATTCCTTAAGATGAATGGAAACGAATTCCAGTTTGTGTCGTTGTGACAGAGTAAAGTCAAACGTACCTTAGTGGAACTTCGACAAACCTTTCATCGTTTTCCAGAGCTTGCAATATTATCCCGATGTCCTGATACAAAACAATGTAAATAGCACAGAAAATAATACCACACAAAGCAAGATGGACACGGCGAACCCTAAATCGGGCGATACGACTGACAAGGATTCGCATTACAAACAGTTACGGTGGGATATTGGACAAAGTGCCGCATTGCCTCCACGCAAAAAGCCACGGCTATTTTCAATTGGCAAACCTCTTCAGTAGCTTAGGATCCCAGGCCTGGCCTTGTAATTGTTGGTAAGCACGTGTTTGATAGCCGCCAAGCAGGTATGACATGACGTCACATAGTAGCGCCTGCCTGGTACCCGCGAGTTGTTTGTGAAACACCAGTGAGTTCCAGATCTGTTGTCCTTAACTTGTTTTAGTATATCCTAAAATGATTTAATTAACTCACAGACTCACGTACAGCAAACGTATCAGCACCAAATAAACTTTTTTTTAGGTTTAATGGGCTTCTCTTACCTTCGACCTTGGTTAATTCGTATCAGCAATGCCTCACTTTTTTTGTCTTTTTCTTTGTTATTGGCCGTTCCGAAATTCAAAAAGGAACTGCCGGGGCGAGTTTCAAATTTTGAAGTAATCGATAAATTGACACCATCACATGAAAGACAACGTTTAGATTGGTCCTTTGACCAAGTTTGATTCTTTTAGGTTGAACAGAGACCAAGTTATGGACCTTGAAACAAAGCTCAAAATCCATACAAATGTCTCTAATTTTGAGGCTGCGTCCCCAAAACCATGGGACGCTGTCACAAAATGTTATCAATGATATCAATGTTATCTTTCATGTGATGGTGTCAATTTATCGATTACTTCAAAATTTGAAACTCACCCCAGTTCCCTTTTGAATTTCGGAACGGCCAATACAGAGCAGTTCAGAAGCGTTACCGTAAAATTCCGAATTGAACTAACACCCCTGAGTGTGTATCCGTCGAAATTCCATGCCACTGAACATTCTCATCGTGTCCACCACATTGATAGTGTGTTGGGCTATGTAGTTTCTATGATATGGTATAAAACAGTTGTCCAAGATGCCTTTTGTTGTGATATACCATAAAATAAAATATCTCACTTGTCACTTGTATTTTCTTTACATACACCTCGCCTAAAGGCTCGTGTCGACTCGTGAGATATTCCCGTCCCCGGCCATGGTATATCGCTCAAAAGAATTGTATAACTAGTATATATTTGATGTAATGTTTCAAGTAGTACTTTTGATTCAATGATACCATCTTACAAATTTATACACACGATTTTGATTGACTTATATAACTATAGAAATTAATTAAACGTCAGTCACTGGAGCACGAAAAATCTGTCTCCTCTTTATTATTTACAGTGAAAATCACCAACAGGCTGGGGCCACCAATGAAACGTTCGATTTCTATTAATTGAAGGGGCACTGTCATGGGGGTTTTGCTGAACTATTCTTTGAAATGGAGAAGAAAGAAATCTATCGATTTTTTGCAAGAAAAATCATTCATAGTACATTTTTGGCCATGGCTCCAAGACGACGTGCGAGAATTTGAAAAATTTAGCGTAAATTTTACAAAATGCAATCCATTTCCATCCTTGTCATCTGTAACAAAAGAAGACAGTATTTAGTCTCAGTGCAGTAACACTGAGTAAATAAACTGCGTCATCATTTTTGTTATTTTTTCTGATTTAGAGACATTTTTTAGCATCTTACAGCGGACCAACAGATCACGACAGCGTCCCCTTAGAGTTGCTAATTAGCCTACAACAAAATCGTGTCAAAATATTTGGACCACACAGTGTGCAAATCGCATGACAAATCGTCTCACTGGAACAACGTTTTGCAAAGCGACACTTAACACAAACTTTGAGTCATTGACCTAGTAGCTATTTACCGTGAAATCATCAAAAGTTAGTTGCGTTGTAAATACCGGCGCTACTTTCCTTATAACTTCTAACATTTGGGGCCTTATTGTTACAGCTTGCTTTGATCCTGAGTCATGTTGCCATCCCAAAGTAACGGTGTTCCCCGCACGTAGCGGCCACTTCGGCCTGCTGATTAAATTCGAAAGTAACGGCCCCCGTTACTTCCGGGATTCAACGGTTGAGCCTTTGAAACTGTCACAGGGGAAGGGTTTACTTTTAGCTGATGCAAACCTGTAGCTTTTTGTAAACCAAACATGGTTTTTCTTGTGCTCTAATTTGTAAGACCACACATCATCAAGCGAACTAAGAGTGGTATCCCTTTATGCCCAATAATTCCAGCCCGTTAATTTCAGGTCTTGATATGAACAAAAAGGCCTTCTCTTGTAGCCAATACTTTTTCCCTTGGTCAGTCACGCCAAGGCTTCTACAAAGCCATTAATTTTAAGGGCGTGGTAACTACATCTGGGAAGGACCGGTATTTTCTGAAAACTAAGTAGGGGTGCATTTGGTTTGGGAAAAAGGGAGTTACAAGGATCTAATGATCTCTTGTCATCGGAAATGAGACCAAAGAGTCCGCTAGGTTCCGACACTTCACGATTTATTACTTTCCAAGTTAGGTTTTCTTCGTTACAACTGTACTCTCGCTCAAATCACACTGCTCACAGATCTCTCACTCGAATCACCGATTTTCCACACCTTAAAAAATGTCATACGATAGTTGTGTTTGCCATTGCGCAACGACTAATTTATCTGTCAACACGGCGATCACTAGTCACGAGTCAGTTAAACTCAATTATCGCAGAACAATTTCTCACAAAATGTATCAGAAAGGCTGTTATCCATTCCAAACCTTTCCTCTGGCATCGTGTGTGTTCTAAGGCCAGGATACCAACGAACCGAAGCTGTAAAATAACTTCTTTTAGGCCTGTGCTATCCCCCCTCACCCCCCCCCCCCCACCACCACCACCCCTTCCCCTCACAACAAAAGAAAAACTACGCGGCTACTAAAACCGAAGGTGGCTCCTGTTATTTCGTTTTTTCTCTTCTATTGTGATAAAAACTATTTCTGTGAAACGAGCCTTTTTACCTTTTTGAACAATCACCAGCCGATTAAGCCAGTATTAATTTATTTTGTTG
Source organism: Galaxea fascicularis (assembly GCA_948470475.1). Classification (NCBI taxonomy): domain Eukaryota; kingdom Metazoa; phylum Cnidaria; class Anthozoa; order Scleractinia; family Euphylliidae; genus Galaxea; species Galaxea fascicularis. The sequence continues at coordinate 22,126,762 of OX419338.1, forward strand.
TCACCCCTCTACTACACTACAGTACTGCGTTACAGTCTCTGGATCTTGTTTATTGAAGGTAGTGTCGACCGATCTATCGGTCGATATAGCGGCCGATATAGCGGTTGACATTCGGTCGATAGTCGGTCGACAGTCGGTCGATAGTCGGTCAGCACTCGGTCGACACTCAGTCGATAGTCGGTCGACAGTCGGTCGTCAGTACGTCGACAGTCCGTCGACAGTCAGTCGAGCGTGAGATAGACTATCGGCCGAGTATCGGTCGATATCTCGACGACGCACCTCGACTTACTATCGGTCATATGTCGGTGATATATCGGTTAACTGTCGGTGGTATATCGGTCAACTGTCGGCCGAATATCAGTCGTGTGTTAATTTACCAGGTGAGTCTTTCTTTTTAAGCAAAGACGTCATTAATTGTTTGGAAGTGTTGACAGGCCTAACGCGACTCCTGCTCCTGCTCGCCCATGTTTTGTACTCGACCTTTAGAGTTTGGCTCTTACAAGTATGTCTTTTAATGATTTTCCTCTCTTGTAGGATATGATTGGTGGAACCTGATAAATTTCTTTCAGCAAAGGTTGATTCTCGATTAAATGCCATTTGCTCATTAAGATGTTCTTTAGGTTTGGCACGGATGGATTGTATTGTATGACAAAAAGCAATATCTTCTTGCGCATTTTTTGTTTCTGACGAAGTGCCGACTCCCTGTCTGTAAATTGAACTTCTGCGAGGACTTTATTGACCAGAAGATCTGCTTGCCCTGCCCGTGCCAAAAAAATGTCACAAAACGGGATGCTATTGCAAAGCAAGGCGTGCTTTCATGTTTAATTTTGAGTACTTTGGAGTCGTAACTGGCCGAAAAATGTCCAAAAATGCGAATTTTTCAAGAATCATCTCTACGTGTCAATGGGGGCAATCGGTTCATATTTCAGTAATTTTGCTCCAATTTCTTCTCCAGGACTATTGATAACGGACTAAAAACTATACAGAGCGACACAAATCTCGACCGATATATCGATCGACTATTGGCCGACTCTTGACCGATGTATCAAACGGCTATCTTCTGACTATCGACCAAGTGTCGACCGACCATCGACCGAGTGTTGACCAATTACTGACCGATACATCGGTCAAGTATCGACCAACTATCGGTGAAGTGTCGGCGAAGTGACGGCGAAAAGTCGGCGAAGTGTCGGTGAACGAAAAGCAATATCGGCCGAGACACATCTGGAAAGACTATCGACCGAGTGTCGACCGATTGTCGACCGACTATCGACCGACTATCGACCGACTGTCGATCGACTATCGCCCGACTATCGACCGCTATATCGACCGATAGACCGGTCGACATTACCTACAGTAAACAAGATCCCAGTCTCTTACAAGTTACTTTCCAGTAATAATTAACAGTGTTTACGTTTTGTAAGTAACAATAGGCTGTGATTATTTAAATTCAGTTCCAAATCCATGGTGGATATAATTTTCAGCTTGTATCAAACTTTTATTATTGTTGTTTCTCAAAATACAACAGCATTTTACTTGGCGTCAATGTGAGCTTCGACGAATCAGACGAATTATCACAGAACTTGATGTCACTGTATAGCGATGCATCCAAGCTAAAATAACGAACGCATTCTATGTAAATATG
>OX419338.1:22133406-22140906 GCA_948470475.1 Galaxea fascicularis
ATAAGATCCATGAAAAAGAGAAACGTTAGGTGCAAGCTGTTATATGGTGTTTCCCCCAAGACCTGCAGCTGCTAAAACCATACACAGATCATAAGGTGATACTGAGACTAAAATAGTTGTTAACTTTAACACCAGAAGAACAATACCTCACATACATTATGTAGGATTGAGTAGAGCAACCAACATTGAAGGATTATATATCACTGACCTTTGCGAAAGCAAACTGAATATCTGTCAATTCTCAAGTAAAAGCTGAAATGCAACATTTACAATGTACGAACAGAAAGACATCTAAAGGTTTCTATTACTCCTATCTATGATACAGACAAGACTGCTTTAAAAGTGTGCTACTTTAATACAAGATCATTGCATAGTAATATTGAAGATATACGCAAAGACATAAACTATACAAGTACTGATGTCAATATTCTCTCACAAACAAGATTGGGTCATTTGGCCAAAGATCCTGACTGTGATATAACAGGATATACCTTATTTAGAAATGACAATCACTCCACAGGTATCAATACAAGGCCCTATGGAGGCACAGCAGTATACAGTAAAAATCCCTTTGCTCTTGGGTATCCACTTTGCAAAAACAGTAATGGCATTGAGATAACTATAATTAAAGTCATCTTACAATTATAGGTGTTTACCGCTCACCGAAAGTACCAGTAACTCAAATGTGCACATCACTTATGCAGAATTTGAATCTGTATTGTTCCGAGTTCAGTATTTTTATAGGTGACTTTAATGTCAATTGGTTAAACCAAAAAGACAAAACTCACCTTCATAACTTGTTTATTACAGACAATAATTTCAGACAATTAGTATCATGCTATACTACTGATAACAGGACCACTATTGACCATATCTATACTAATTTGCCTGAACCAGAAGTCACTGTACACATTTTAGAAACATTTTTCTGATCACAAAGCAATATGTGCATTGATTCAAACAAAAACTGCATACTAATTTATTGTTCTAAAATAAATGTGATCAAAATGCTAAAGAACACTCTACAATATTACAATGTATTATTATAAACAATAACTGGACAATACTACATATATATTACCTTGTTTTTATCAACACCAAATAATTGTTGAACATGTTTTTTACTTTTTTTTTTTCGTACAATAGAGTACAATGTCAATATGAGGAATCTCTATGGCACAAACTCCTTTGTATAACAAACATTATTCTTTACCTTCAGTCATAGTAAAATGTATGGGGAACACCATTGATTTAATGAAAACTTGTTATATTAAACACATAATGCCAGTCCCCTTGCCCTTCATTATCTTGAGGGTCCACTGTAATAATATTGTTGTAATATGTAATAGTAATTGGACCGAGTGGAGTACAATTCAGGGAGTAATCGGGCGAGTAATTTCAAAATCGGACGAGCGCGCAGCGCGAGTCCGATTTGAAATTACGAGCACGATTACTCCCTGAATTGTACGACACGAGGTCCAATTACTAATTAATCGTATCTATAACAAATTTGGATATTAAGAAGATTGTGAAAACCTCCTTTGGGTGAAAAAGTCAGGGGTATGTTCCAGCAGTCCTACAAACAGTGGGAAAACATTATGAAGGAAGCCATTAAAGTGCACGTAATTGACGCGTGAATGGCGTGGGTGTCCAATTACAGGTATCCAATTACAAAAAGTTGAAATTGGATACCTGTAATTGGACACCCACGTGATCGCGCGTCAATTACGCGACAAATAGGCGCGCGCAGAACCAATCAGAATCGAGAATTTTGTTATAGCTACGATTAACTGCTAAAAAAAATTAGCATATGAAATAAATGCCTATGGTTCCAATGGCAGATCTAATAAAAGGGGTGGGGCAGGGTGAGGGGCTGCCCAGACCTTATCAGTGCAAAACTGAAGGCCTCAAGACCAAAACTTTTTTGTACCCCCATTCTAATTTAAGGCCAGAAGGGCTGAGAAAATGTCCTGGAAACCCACCTTTGAAAGAAGTCTGAATCTGCCACTGGATAGATTTGCATTTTTTTCCATGATCACTGCATAAATTTGAAGCACATGTTAAGTCATAGGTAAATAACTTTTATTTTGGGCATGCGGGAGAAGTTCATACAACAATGTTTGATTTCATTCCTCTTCTGTTTTCTCAGCTATTCCTGTGTAGTCAACAATGGAGGAAGAAAAAACAGAACGTGAAAATTCTATCACAGGCTATTTGCACAATGTGTCACCTATTATGACAAGCAACAAAAGGAAGTACTTTGACATGCAAATTCAAACTGGTGAATATGAAGTGAAACGCGGTGTTTGCTTCTCTCCTCCACGGATAGATGAATTCAACAAACACAGTAAATGCAAGAGTCCAGTTGAGATAAACAAATTTCGCTTGGATAAAAGCTCAGCCAATGTGTGCATGGGACCAGATGTACAACCATCCCAAGTAGATAAAGTGGATTTTGAAAGGAAAACTTTGCCGCAAACGCTGAACCTGTCATTACTTAATTCAGTGTTTGATGGTCAACTGATAAGCATAAAGGCAAAGCTAATAAACCTCACAGCTGTCACCAAATTCACTACTTCCACATCAGGTGTATTAAACAAATCAGAAGCTGACCTCCTTGACCCTCAGGGATCTGCCAGACTTACTTTATGGGAAGACTTCACCTCACAAGTGATGGAAGGCAACACCTATCATTTCACTAACTTGAGAGTTGGGAAAGATAACTATAACAACATTTACCTTAACACAGCAAAAACTGGCTGTGTCATTGTTGAAACAGTTCCCTTTGATGAACCGCTTTGCCTTACTAACGTGCTACCAGCAATATCGACATCAACTTCTATTCAAGCTAAAATTTTGGGGATAAACAACACCAACCACTTTATGTCTTGCTGTAATTGTAATAAAAAGATATCCTCACTTGAAACAAAAATCGTAGAATGTGCAGCCTGTGGCCTAAAACAAAGAAAAGCCTCCTGCAAAAAGCATTGGTACCTTCAAGCTTTGTTTCAACATAAGAAAGGCACAGTAAACCTAACATTATTTGATGATGCACTGAAACAAGTTCTTGGACTTCCAAATGCTAAATTTGAGTCAATCACTCAAGATTAGCTAGATGATAAGTTTTTGTCCCTCCCAGAAGTTTGCATTACCTATAACAACAAGACAAAGATAGTGCTAAATATTGAAAAACAACAACAAAATGAATACTCTTTCAAGCATCTTAACCTTACTGTTCTCTGAGTACACGACAAAAATGTAGTGTACTGCTATCGTTTCTGTTTCTGCCAAAAGTTTGACTTACCTTTTATGGGCTTGTTGTAAAATACGCAACGCAACGCAATATTACACAATATAAGCAACGCAATGTACGCAAGATACGCAATATTAGCCGAAGAGTAGCCGAAGTCAATTTGTAAAATACGCAATATTCCAAAATGACGATCTGTAAAATACGAACTATACGCAATATCAATTTGTAGAATACGCAATATACGCAATATGTGCTAAACGGTTCATTCGAACAGCGGTCGACTTGCAAAAATGTCATACTGCGCATGCTCGCAGTTCCCCGAGGCGCTGAGTGATGAAAAATGGATGAGTTTTGTGGTATGTGTTTGATCTTTTTACATCTTTGATGATTGATCCTGGCATCAAATTATAAAAGACACGGTTTTAATTTTCCTAACTGTTTTACCAGCAGAACCGGATAGTTCGACAGAGCGCTCAAAGTTTTCGAGAGTTTGTCTAAAGCCCAGAAACAGCACCTGGAGTCATCTATGGATCTTGTTCTCGACTTGGATTTAATTTTGGATGAATAGTTTCTTGCCTTTTGACTATAAGGCATAGACGTAACAAACATTGAAAGTTTTAATTAAGTTGTGGTTGTGGTTATAGCTTGTTATGAAGAATCACGTTTTCGAGCGTTTGTCTGAAGCTCAGAAACAGCATCTGGAGTCATCCTTTGATATTGTTCTCGATTTGGATCAATTTTGGATTACCCGTATTTATTCGTCTATAAGCCGAGCGATTTTTTCACAAAACTTTACCAAGATCTCCAAAATTTGAGCTAGAGAAGGGTCCTCGGCTTATAGCCGAGTGTTTTGCCAAACAAAATTTTTCCGAAAGCGGCAAATTCAAAGGAAACATAGATTTATTCGTCTATAAGCCGAGATACTGCACGCAGAAATAGATGACAATACAAGTTGAAGTTGGTCAGATGTGGTGGCTCCTGAAGGAGCCGTTGGTTGTTTTTGGCATGAAGTAAATACGGCTTGCTGTTCGTCCTCTCCATCCTCATTCACTGCTGTTTCTTCTGAGTAGACTGCTTCAAAACTGACCAATCAGAATTGCCCATTCCCACGGTTGGTAAACAAACTCGTAACACGATACGGTGTTGAAATTTGCAATCACGGAGTTGAAATTTGCTATCTCAAAGTTGTTTTCGATGCCTTCGACTTCTGCAACGATTTTCAGTTTAAATGCAAGATTGTATGAACAATGACAAGCTTTTAGACATGATGATATATAAACTATGAACAACTGGAAAGCGTGAGGAAAACTTTGAAAGCGTGAGACAGGAATCTGAACTCAGATGAATATTTGCACTGCTGTGCGTTACCAATAAAATTTGAATAAGCTTAAAATTTGTTCATTGATTGCTGTGGAAATGCGTTTTTTCTGAGAGGGTTGCTTTTCTGTTGTTTGTGCATGTTGGAGGTACAAAACAATAATAGGCTTACAAGCGTTTTCTGTTGTACTGCCGAGTATTTTCAATTTACATGTTGAGACATGTAAGAGACAAAAGTTTAGGGTCTCGGCTTATAGCCAAGATCGGCTTATAGACGAATAAAGGTAATAGTTCTTGCCTTTTGACTGTGTGGCAATAGGTTATGACAAACATTAACAGTTCTAATTTAGCTGTGTTTTGTTCACGTCGAAACTGCCTTTACTGTTTCAGTTGTATTGTTTGTTGCATTAAAAAGCATTGGCGAGAAGTTGGCGGCATAATTGTTTTGTCCACTCTAGACGCAATCAACATTTTTGTATTGTAGAAAAATATAAACAAAATCGTCGTGGCATTCAGCGCAGATGCAGGACGAATAAGTTATATTGGTTTCAACAATTTCGTAAAGTTATTTGATAAGCACGGGGCAATCGCTTCAGAGCTCCAAAGATATTTTTTTCAATGTTAGATTTTAACACTTAACGGTAGCAAACCACCAAATTTCACCCCTAGAAGTGCAATGACCACGCTAGTGACAATTATATCCAACAATTTCCAAATAGTAGACACATGTACGCATTGCGTACCTATTTTTAGTCTTTTGTTATACGAGAAGTCGGAGTTTCAAAAAACACTTGCGCGCGTCGGGATAAAATCAATAATATATTAAAAATACAAAGGTTTTTGAATGCAAATTCGGGAGAGTATTTTGCATGACAAAAGAAGAAAATTATATGCTTCTTTTTATCCCGACGCGCGCACGTGTTTTTCGAAACTCCGACTTCTCGTATTGAATTTCACTCGGTTCGCAGACGTAAAGTCGCCGTTACTGACGTGGTCATTCGTATGACTGACAGGTGTCACTTTCTCGCTTAAAACATTGAAATGGCTTCTTCTACATTTCGCCAAGTTTGTTGACTTTTAAAAGCGAAACTTCACAAAGTGTAAAAATATTCATGACCAATTCATTTTATTGTACATTTGTTGACACGTTGATGAAACAATGTGTAAAATAAAAACATGACTTTTCCAGTTTTTCTTAATAGTTTCTCCTACTTTCTAAAACTAGAATTTAGAAATAAATAAAAATGTTATTCACCGGCCTTGGTCGATCCGTATTCTTGCTTTTCACCCACGTGACCTTTTGCTTGACAACGGTTGCTAGCCGCCATGTTGGTGTCCCTCGATAGTAAACAAAGTGATCCAAAAGAGAAGCTAGTGTGAGGAAATGTGGGAGAGTTAACTATGGTTTTATGCATTGTGTGGGGATGTGGATCCAAAAGTGGCAAACATAAAGGTCTTGGATACTTTCAAATACCCAAAATCATCACTGACCAAGGCGAAGAGTATGAGAAACTGACTAGAAAGCGTAGGAAAAGGTGGATCAGTGCAGTAAGTCGTGGCGACATATTCTCGAGACAGAAAGAGTTTGCGGTCGTCATTTTCACCAAGGACAGCCAGCGAAGGACTTCGTTCAGTTCAGTCCAGACTGAGTACCTTCCCTAAATTTAGGAAAGAAAGAATATCGACGTCCAAGGGACTTTAAAGCTTCTGTAGAAAGATCTGAGAGAGTTGAAAGGAGACCGCGGAAGGCCGCCATTGAACAACAAGAGCAGGACGGCAGGGGTAATTTGCCGAACGCCGAACGCCGAATTTCGGTCAGCGGTAGATCATGTGAAACATGTGCTTTCGAGTTCGGTCGCTTGTAAACATGGCAGCCAGAGAGATCATAAATATCTCGGACAAGTAAATCCTGTACTACCTAATTGCTTCGCTTTACGGCGATGTAGTCTTTTGTGGACTATAATAACAGTTGCCATTCTTTCTTTCTTTCTTTCTTTCTTTCTTTCTTTCAGCGGTGAATCGTATACAAATGATGACTGTCACTCAGTCGGATACGAAGGGTAAACTCTTCATCTTTTAAAAGAAAGTTAAGACAACAGCGAATTTTGCAACAAACGCATTCTACAAACATAACAAAAAATTAGCCAAAAACTCATTCCGAGATTATACAAAGGAAAAATTTAGCTGTAAATTAACGGCTAAATTTTTCACATATAATATACTGACCAATTTCGCCGTTAATTTGCTTTCTGATGCTGAATTCGGCGTTCGGCGTTCGGCGTTCGGCAAATTACCGCTGCCGAGAGCAGGAAGCTACAAAGACGAGAAAACTTCCAGAACAAAGCGATGATCGCATCTGTGATACAGACGTTGAATCTGGGGCTAGTACATCAGAAACTACAGAGGAACAGCTAACTGATGGAATGGATACAGATAACTTTTGCGATGGGCAGGAAGCGAAGTGCGAAACTGAAGAGTTCGCACATTCCTCCACACAAACAGAGCCCGAAGTGGCACCAACTGCTGCCAGTGAAGGGACTCAAACTGAAGAGTTTGAGTATTTATTTGAAAGACCTTGTGGCTATAAGGCACCTGGAAGAAATTTTCAATACCGACGACAAAGTGCGGTTTTATACGGGGCTGCCGTCCATCGAAATCGAATCAAGCATTTACACCAGTATTGAAGGTGGAGGATACAACCATATGCTAGTCTCAACTGGGGAAGTTTGTTAAAATTTTTCATCTTAGTGTTATGCATTTTCATTTTACATGTGCTGGTGCAAAGAAAATATTTACATGCCTGACTGCTATTTATATGTGTTCCAGGCAATAAATATAGTCAATACTATTGACTATAAACAATAATAATATTATATGTGATATAGTGAGAAAGGAAATCATTATGTTAAAAAAAAGCTGTAAGGGTATTT
>OX419338.1:22148406-22155906 GCA_948470475.1 Galaxea fascicularis
TCAACGTTGATTTGTTTTTGCTTGTGTTGTATATTACGGTGTATTTGGTGGTTCGTTTGTTTGCGAATATTTCTTCATGTGGTCCTGGAACTGTTTCAGCACGTGTACGTATATTTTGGGAATTTGAGAGACTGGACGAATATAGTGTTTGCGAAAGTGCGGAGAAAGAAAATGAACAAATAATAGAAAAATATATTACATATCGGTTTTTGCGGAATTAATAAAACTCTTGTTTCAAAAAATGTAGGATGAATGACTATTAAATTGGTACAAATCAAACTCAAAATCAGTCTTAGAAATAAGAAAACTAAACAAAAATCAATTGAAAAACAGTTTGCTCGTACTTCTCCGATACCATAGCAAGAACCAAAAGCCCCACAGATAAATGACTCACCATTCAACCATTTTCTGACTTCTCCCTATCTTATCAACATTTTCCACCCTTCACAAAATAGCTTAAGCACGCATTGCGTGCCTATGTTTCTTTCTCGAAGGTATTAGCTCAATAGAGCTACTCTGATAATTCGAGTGGAAATAAAGTGTATGTATGTACCTTTGTTACATGTACTTGTTGATCATTTCCTTTTTTCTCACAACCTTTACGTTTGATCGTGCCAGTGTTACTTTAACGAGAAATTAAGTAATCGTCACTCTTAGAGGTTTAAGGGTTTAAGTGCCTATTTCTCCTTCGGACTGTTAAGTCGGGTAAAAGAAACTGACCGCGGTTCATGGTGCAAAGAGCCCATGAATTACGTAAGCAAATTATAGCGTGCAGAAGCTTTCAGACATTAAACAAGTTTTCCTTTTCTTTGCAACCGTGGACTGGTTCATCTCAGTACTACTGATAAGCATACTGATCGTGATTGCAAACCGGACTACAAACCAGGTGTTTTCACGAAAGAAGTTGGGAAGATCAGTATTGGTTGTGGCGCTGGCTTTGTCTCTTACTCACCTCCATACGCAAAACAACCTTGAATGGTTCGTAAAACAACTCAAACTTAACGAAAAGAGTGGAGCTGTAGAGGATTGGGAGAAAAGATTGGGTGCAGGACAGCCGATTTGCTGACAATCTGTCCCCGGAGCGTCTATTGATCATAGAAACCTTTTAGGAGGGCAAATGGTTGTGAGAGGAGGCGAGGGGTCTACTTTTGCTCTTTTTCGTTGTGTGTTACAACATATACACTAACGATGTATCATAACGACAGTCTATGGAAAGATCACAGACCCATGCAGAAAGCGGCGCGTCTTGGTATAACAACAAATGGATCACTTTCAGTTTCACCGCCGATAAATTGGATCGCGACGTTTCGACTGCACTTTCGACAGCATTCAGGGACGTTCGTTCTTCCTGTATCTGTAATACAATGGAAACACGGAGACTGTTCACTATCGGAGCAGGAAGTACCGCTTGTCGTTAACAGACATTCTATAGTCATTACGAGCTGGTCGAATTGGCGCGACTTCCGTGAGGCGTAAACAGTTAGTTTTAGAGTGTTGTGACTAGTGCAAATCTCCTTAAATCTTTCTGCTTGCTCCAAAGTGTAATGTATATGGTATATAATAATTTCAAAGGTTTTCACCAAACACCCAATGAAAGGACGCAAGTTTCTTTGTAGATGCGTTTAGTGGGACGTGATTTTGAGAGGATTTCGTGAAGATGCACAAAGGTCAGAAAGATTTGTTAAGATTTGGATTGAATTTCCGCAGGTAGACTGAGAGATTGTTATTAAAACACAAAACTCGGGCAAAAAGCAATTTGACAAAGGAATACTTATCAGTCCCTCATGATCAGTAAACTGATCATGGAGTACAGTACATGACTAGTGGGAACATGGTATCCAGTCCACCCACCAATACACGGCACAGAAATTCGGATATTTGTGTGACGCGAAAGATATCCCCGACGTGAAACTGAGATTATCCCGCTAGCCTATTCTAATCAAGAGTTTTTTTTACAGATAAGGAAAAAACTGACCGTTTGCTTTTTACGTTGCATTTTAGCTTTTGCCTTCGAGTATCTAGACAGCAACAATGACCAAACGTATACTATCTTGAGTTTTTTTAACCTGTTTTATTTCAGTCCTTTGCCGATGAAACCCTCTTTAACATTCCAGTCAACGAGTCTGCCTTAACTTAGAGATCTACCTGTGAAATATGTGTGTCATGTTGTCTGTTCCTTACACCTGATATAAATTGAACTTCTGTTCAATTTTTTTTCATAAAAATTACTGAACTCCAAGTGTGAGAAGTGAAAAACATAATGAAAATCGGCTAAACTACAGAATAGAGGGTCACTTATTAACCACTGCATAACATTTGTGTCCATTTTTTTTGCTTGGTTCCACAAAAGCCTCAGCCGACACATGTAAACAAGGTGGACCAACGCTGCCAAAGTGGCCCTGTATTCTATAGTTGCTCCGATTCAGTTTGGTATATTCTGAGTTTTATGATCAGCAAACGTGTCCCTTTCTAACAGCAATGTCCTGTAAAATCCATCATAAATATTAGAAAATCTTATATTACAGGTGTCCATTACCTCTTTGACTAAGAGCCTTAGCAAGGTGAATTATCTCTCACTTAAAATATCCCCAGCCCTTGAAATTTTAATATTTCTGTCAGTCCCTCCAAAGGGTCTCCGTTCCCTTAGAGCCTGAACTCTGTCCATCTTATATGAACAGCATGTAATTATGTATGCAGTCATAATCGTCACCATTATCATCATGATGGTGATGACCATGACAAGTGAACAATGGACAATGTCACCATTGCGTGGCTCCAAGGAAGAGCATAATAAAAAGTTATTGTGATTTGGATTCTGTGGGTTTACTTATTATTACTAATTATTTGAACATGGTGGTGGTGGTACGGGGGTTTGAGCCTGTTCTGCAGAGATCTTCTAATAGATACAAGTAATATATTGTATAAAATAAATAAACTAACAAAACAAATTGAATTACAGAACATCAAATTGCATGATGATTGAAACAAACACTATCACTCGCCCTTTAGTTTGTTAATGGCTTCAGCAAGCATCTTGTTACACATTGCAGCATATGGGTTCATCTGCACGACCACTGATTTAGCAAATGTACTGCCAAGTGCCGCAGCTTTGATGAAGTCATCATGTGCCATTTCCTCTTCTCCATTCAGCCTATGGATTAATCCTCGCTGGGTGTAGGCCTGTGCAGCCACTGCTCCACAGTCTCTGCCCAGTTCAATTGCTTTGTTCAAATCTTCTAATGCATGAGTAACATCCCCTTACGAGAAAACAGATGAAAGTAGTGAAAATTAACACCCTAAAGTCGTTAGTTCAGCTTGCATTACAGTCAAGCTTAATAACTGTTTTTGAACTTTGAATTACAGTTTTTAAATTTGTTTGAACATAACAAGCAGCACTCCTGAAGGAATTCCCCCAGTTTATTAAAAGTACAAAACACTAGCTACTACTTTAATCACTTCCACTAGTATTAGAAGCACTGGCCCAACAACCACAAGACTGTTGGCTTCCACAACTAACCAAGGCTTTTGGGGTGACAGCTGGGGAGCCCATCATTCAGCCTCCACCAAAGTGATAGATGAATACAGTGTAGTATAACAGACTGCAACACCAGAAATTACACTTCTTACTCTTTACAGTCAGGGTGTGGGTTTTAGTACAGTAAATTCCATTCTGGGTTATGTGTGAAGGTGGAGGACACAAGGCAAACAGCTTAAGATGACTGCCCAGTGACATGATCATCTGAACTGAGGAAGATATTGGGCACACAGCCAGCATGATCTTACCAGTGGTCTAGTCAACTGTTCAAACCTACTACCTTCTGCTCAGCAGTCCAATGTTCTCACCAACTAGCAAACTAACTGAATTATGGAAAAATTAAATGAAAATTTTGCATGCATGTGGGCAGGGCTTTACTTTGACTCTACACCCTAGTGGTGAACCCTAGAGATGTGACCCCCAATTCTCCATCACCATGGACAGAATAAAGTGGCTCTTGGGCTTCCTGTGGAAGGCCCAAGTCTAAGTATGCTGGCTATTCTTCTTCTTCTTCATCATCATCTATCATCCACAAACCTCACTTCTGGCATATTTGCACAGGAGCTAAAAAAGAACAACAACAACAACAGAGCCACCATGTTGGATTATAAAGAAGCGTCATGTACATTGTGTCAAAGCAAAGATATCAATGCAAGTACCATCTTTACTTTTATCACTATTGTGATCAGTAATCCATATATTCTGTATACTGTATCAGTGGATTATCAGCTCTATCAGTTTTTTGATGTAGTGTATTAATTTTATGTGTAAAATAATCTTGTACCTTTGCATGTTGTGTATGAATGTTTTATCAACTGAAGCAATGTTGAATGTACTTGAATAATGCAATGTAATTGAGAAGGTAATGCAATTTTTGTAGGTGATCAACATGATGTCATACGGTTGTGAAAATAAAATACTGAAAGGAATTCATATCTCATTATGCAAAGTTCATGTATTGTTATGCTTGCGTGATATTCCCATTTTCTTTTGTTTTTTGGTATAATTCTGAAAACTTTCCAGTGAATCTTCTTCACTTTTTGTGTTCCTGGAAAATGGTAACTCACATCTAGGGAGCAACTGTTACATCTTATCACTGATGAATTCCTAAATTAATCACAGCAGAAAAAAACAGAATGAAATGCCTGTCACTGGGAATTGGAAATTGCAATGTTTGTGAAACTCATACTCCTTACATTTAAACTAAAAACCAGTCGGGATAAGGATGAAATCAAATCTTAAGTCTGTTAGGGTTGAGAAATGAAAATATCAATATCAATAATCATGACATGACCAGTCCTAAGTTGGTAAAACAGACCTCACACCCCATATTATAATAGGCTGGCACATTTCTGCCATATTGAGGAAGAAGGGCTCATCGCATCACTGAACACCCCCAGAAGTGTAACACGCCTTCTTTAAGGTGGCTCAAAACAGTTCCCAGCACTTTCCTAGACGTAGATTTTGATGGGTCATTAATGCCACTCTTTATCAGTTGATGTTACCGTCATGGTATCAAAAAACTGCCCAATCATTGGTGGATATGTTGGTATTATTTTCGTGACACTATAGATTACCATAGCAACACTGTGACCTGCTAAAACCACCCTTAATTTCAGCTTTAAGCGCTTATATTTCAAAAATGGCACCGTGAAATTTTTTTCTTATTATAGAATTTTAATAAGCTTGATGAGATGCAACTTTTGGTAAAGTTTAAACAAATTCTGTACATGGGGTTCAGAGCCACCTTAATTTTTTGAAATGATGATATCATGATTATAGCATCAACTGATAAAGAGTGGTAATAATGACCCATCAAAATCTACGTCTTGGAAAGTGCTGGAAACTGTTTTGAGCCACCTTAACTGGCTGAATTTCAGGAATGCTGGATGATGCAGTGGGCTGGCTGTGACTTGATTTTTTTTTTTCGTTTGGTCTCAGTTGAAGTGTGATTAATAACGTGAAACCTTGCAGTACAAGGTCTAAAGTATATCACCTTTTAGTCTCCACAGCTGAGCTCTATTGTTAAAACACGAGGAACGCACTGGACATTGCTCGCAAGCTTCGTTAAAACACTCCATCGCACCGTCCAAATCACCTTGTTCTGCTTTCTCAACACCCAACGCTTCTAACTCTTTGGCTCTCTTGGAATCCTCTGTATTTTGTTCGCTGATTTCATTTTCGTTTTGAGGCGGCTTTTGAGGAACATCACCCAGGGGTAACAAGGGATTGAATATACTTTCAAGCACTGCTTGATCCTTTTCACTCGCCGCCATGTTGTTCAGTTAGTCAAAAGGGGAGAACTGGGAACCACAATCTCAATCTTCCCGATTTTCTCGACCCGAAAGAACCCCTTCGTTCCCGTTCCCAGAGAAATAGTCAATTTCTCTCAAGGTGAACTAAAAACGGCTCCCAGATCTGTCTATATTAGATAGTTGTAATCCATATATATTTGTAATCAATCTTTTTCTCACATTTTGTTTTCTATTTTACAAAAACTAACGGTAGATCTACCCTGAGAGCTTGCCCACAAATCCCGCAGAGGTAGATTGAGTTTCACTGTTCAGTTCTCGACGAATTATATTATTACGGTTCACGTTTTGTTTTGACATTGCTTGGAGGTGCTATGGAAGGATCGGTCAGAGTTAGTGTACCCGCTGTTTCACTAAAGGTAAACATGATTTGATTATTTCTCTGTGTTGCCCGAATTGACTGATTCAGCAAAATTTATTTTACAGTTGTGCACAATTTGTTTAACAGCAAATGGCTGAATTTGAACTTACACCTCGCTTTTTTTGTTAATGTACTGTTTAGATCGTGGTTGGTGTCCATTTTGTTCTAACAATTTGGTAAGTGAAACGCTGTCTCTGTTGGCAAGAATGTTAACCTGAACTTATTGTCATGTGACATCCAGCTAGGTTTACCATTGATCATCATGGCTTGAATAAGCGCCCGATGCTGGAAGGATTTCCACACGGCGCCATACATTAATTATAATGCATCACTGTCATACTAACCCTGTTGCAAAGTAGAGTTGGAGCCACAAAATGCATGTATAATTAATGTATGGGGCTGTGCAGAAATCTTGCCCAGTTTAATCTTATGGAAGGTTGAACATGGTGAAAAGGGTAGCTGGTGGTAGTGGGTGTTGTTGCAAGTAAGTACAATCTTGTAAAAGCACTTGTTTTAGACAAAGGGCTGTCAGTATTATTCACTTCTTTCCCACTTACAACAATAATTATTCCACTGGACGTTTGGGTCAGAATCCCACTGTGCCTCTCCTGTCTCTGCCTCTCCCCTCCTTAATGTCTGTTTTGGGTGGACCTACACCATTCGTAATACCTGACAAGATTGGTTGAAAAAACAATAGACAAACAATCAGAACAATGGAACCTAGCATAATAGAGCTGCATCCTATGAGGATCCATCAAAATTAGAGGTTTTAAATAGGTGCATCCCTACTTGGCCCCAAAGTCACTGCATTCCAGTCACTACAGTTTAGCATCGTAGCATGTTAGTGGCATACATTACCTGGAGATATCAACAGTGTCAACACAATTTACTGCATTTAAAACAAAGACAAAACTTCTATAAATCAAATGGTGCTTTCTCCTGTCTGTTCTCTTGCTTTTTACTATTGACACTTTTGATTTCTGACTTCAGTACCAGAATTGCCACCATTTTTGCAGCTTAACCTGATGCATGGCCAGTGGCTTCCCTTCCTACCTCATGTATGCATGTATGCTTTACTCTTTTTTTCGCTTTTGGTCAAAAATGCTCTGCACTAATGTCCAAAAATTGATTGGCCTAATACCCCCTCCCCCTGAATGTTCAGTTGACATTAACTGGGGAGGAAGTGAATATGTTGACAGCCCCTAAAATACCCACCATTAGCATTGTGTTGGTACCTTTTCTTGCTTGGTATAAGCCTGAAAAATATGAATGGAAATGTGACTATGTTGTCA
>OX419338.1:22160906-22190906 GCA_948470475.1 Galaxea fascicularis
TCCTGAAGTTTTGCACCTGTACAAAATATTTGTCATAAACTGTGGAGTATTTGCTGACATATTGATCTCATCATTATTTACTAATTGTTTTTGTAGTTCATTGAATGTTAATTCAACCATGGATAATTTTGTAACACTTGTTACAAAACTGGCTATTTTTGATCATTTTCACCATGTTTTTTTTCTCCAACAGTTTTTATTAGGAATGCTGTTTACTATTCTCCATGACATCATAATAATAGCCATACAATACAACCCAGATCAAGCACGTTGTAAGTATTAATTATCGGTAAAATTGTTCCTTTTGTTAACCACTTAATGTACAATAAGTTATTAATTAGTGACAGTTTTTTCAGTTCTGGGGATATTTTAACACCAGCATCTGTTTGAGCCCAAGCTATAGTGTACTTTGGTAGAGAAAATTAAGGAATCATCAACACCTCAACTTATTTTCAAGTTTATAACTTTATTCACATCCAAGTGTCAATACGTAGACTTAATTTGCACTAAACACTGCCTACCCTTGAATGATCACACTTTAGACGATTAGCCCCATCAGAGTGAAGAGTTGGATTTACTATAATGTCTACAGTATGATTAACCACAGTAGCTTTTAACTGGTTACACTTAAAGATCCATTGTCACTTTCCATCATGTACTGCAGGCAAACAACCGAATCATGGACCACGAAACTCTTCAGATGCTGTAAGGGCAAGAAATTTTTTAAGCAGTCTGCCTCCGTCGTGCAATTCACTTTCAATTTTGGTGACCTGTATTGGTAAAAAATATACATATCGTATATTTTACGAGAATTTTCGCTTCATAGTGTGATGGAAACCAATTTTGGTTGCCACTGGAACTTTTCGGTGGAGCAATTTCAAGGTTTTAAATTTTGTTTCCAGTTTCCCCTTTTGCTCATTTATATTTTATTTTATTGCGTTCGACAAAGAACGCGTTCATAATGCAGTCGAAATGGAGATTTTTGGACTATGTATTCATCGACACCGATCTGGCCCCCCCGAAAGCAGGGGCGAATGACGTCATTGAGATCGACCATGTGCATTGTTTCTAGCGTGATCCTGCGTTTTGTCACGCTGGAGGGTTGTTTTGTTTCGCTGGACGGCTGTTCTTGCTCAGGTAAGTTGTGTTGTTTATAAAGTTAGAAAGAAACCTTACGGGTGAAATTTATCGACGCTCTCACGAAGTGTGTACGACTGCGAAGACACATGAATAAGTTCGGCCTGCTGTTGTTTACCCATTTCACCACAAGAAACCAACGCTGTCTTGCGCTGAATGAATCAACAGACAAGTTCCGTAGTTGCAGCAAATTAGGTAACGTTTACTTTCGGAGATGTGTAGCTCGGCAAATAATTTACTTACCGAGTTGTGTAGATCGGCAAATGGCCATGATTTGTGGTCAGCAAAGCAAAAAATTACCGAGTTGTGTAGCTCGAGAAATGGCCATGATTTGTAGTCACCAAAGCAAAACGTTATCGAGTTGTGTAGCTCGGCAAATGGCCATGACTTGTGGTCACCAAAGCAAAAAGTAACCGAGTTTTGTTACTCGGCAAATGGCCATGATTTGTGGCGAGAAAAGCAACATTCCCAGTGCGAGTGAAACGAACTGGTGCAGTTTCAATGGTGGAAACTTCATCCGGTCATTTGATTATAAGGGTTGCAACAACTCGGTGATACCCAGTTTTCATGCAATCTATAACATTCCCTGAAGAACATCAATGGTAATTCTGCTATTCATTGATTACTTACACCTTATTATATTCTATCGTATCCTCACTCGACTATCATTTACCTTTACAATTTTTTTTACCCCTTTAGGTCATGGATGCGATGGATGGAACACCTGGTCTTACTGAAACTTCAGCAAGTCAACCTTCTAACCCAGAGATAACTTGCTACATACACCCAGTGTCTCCCATTAAAAATGCCTCTTCCAATAAAAGAAAATATTTTGACTTTTCTTTACAAACAAGAGATGACACTTAGGTTTATTCAGCTCTTCCTTCTCCAAAATAAAATGTTGTTGTTACGAGTTAAAGTTATTGTTTATGCCTTTTTCATTATGTGCTAATGCTCTAAACAATCATTGAAATAATATTTGATTTTGGTTAATTCACTAAGTTACAAACAAGACAAATGTTAATTCTACATTTAAAGCTTTTACAATATTATTGATTACATTGTATTATTAACAAAACAGAGCACCACATTCAGTTTTTCTTTTCTCCAAAATAGTGTTGTTGTTTCAAGTTGAAGTTATTGTTAATATTTGTAATACAAAACTTTTCAAATGTTGTTGATTATGTGCTAATGCACTAAATAAGCAAACAAATAGTAGTTTTCATTTTACCTTAATTCACTAAGTTGCAAAAAATGACAAAACACTTTAAGCTTTACAATGGTTTTCATACATTCTATATATTAACAAAACAAAGTACTACATTAAGTTCTTTTTTTTTCCAAAAATAAAATGTTATCGTTACAGTTATTGTAAGCCACTTTTTACTGCTAAGTTTTGTAAATATTTCTTGATGATGTGTTCTGTGCAACTCTTTCCGCATTAAAACTGTTGTTACACCAAACTTTTCCAGTATCCATTATAAACACTTTTTGAACATGACAATTGCCTTATACATTGACATGTTTTTGCGATTTAATAAACATGTGAAAAACATGTCAGTACCAGTTCATGTTATTTCCTTTTCCCAAATGGTCGAACGCATCTCCTTAATCTTTGATTATTACTAGTTTTTATGTTTTAATTTTACTGGTAAGTACCAAGAAATTAGTCAAGAAATTAGTTTTTAGGTTTTCGCTTATTATTTCTCAGTTTTTAGTTTTTGTTAAAAAAACAAAACAAAAACTAAAACTGATTTGGTAGACCATCATGCTTTGCAGTGAGAGCAATGCAGTGGATGGAGCTGTTGAACTAGTGCAGAGTGGGGTTGTTGACAATGTTAGCCCTGGCAAATCCTCTCCATTCACTTCGATTCCTTAATCTGTTTAAGTCTAATGATACAATTGTTGAATACGTTAGACAGGATTTTGGCTTAAGATTGGAGGATCAGCAAATCTGTCAATCCGTGCTAATTTTTAGGAAAATCCGCCAATCCCCAGATATTTTTTCGGAAACCTGAATCCACAAGGTTTTTATTCTCTTGCAGTACTATTGGAGACCTTAGCACATTAGAACATTCACAAATTTTAAACTTTTATTATTTTTTCCTTTATAAATTGATTTTTTATTAAGAACAAGTGAGCAACACAAAGCAACAAATCTTGTCACAGAGCTCTCTTGTTGATTTGATGCAAAAGAGTGAGATTTGTGATGCTGAGGGAACCACCTTTCTGGTGAAGGGAGAGGGGGGGGGGGCTGGGAGTATGGTCCCCCAGAAAATTTTCCAAAAATTGAAGTAGCTAAGACATGTTTTTCTTTAGTTGTGAGAGGAAACGTGTCCATCAAAAGTAGCTTGGAGAGCGATGACCAGAAGTAGGTTGTGGTTGCTGACCAGCAGTTTTCATTAAAACAATGGTTGGGTGGATGGGTGGGGGTGCTCATTCTTGCACGTTCAGAAAATATGGTTCTTCTTATTGTTATTATATTTAAAGATTTTTAAGAGAGTCAATGATACTGGGGACCATTTGTCGAAGCTCCCTGTAATTACCGGGTCCGGTAAGCAGTTTTGTTTTCCATTCCACTTGGGAGTTTCAAAAGTTTTGAAAAATATGTAGTAAAGTTATCAGCTAAGGAAACAAAACAGACTTCATTAGAGGTCAGAACACACCCTACTTTTATGAGATTTTGAGTTCAAAATATGGTTTGTGGGCCTGTTAAATCACAGGCAGCCCAATTGTGGTGTGTGTTATCAAAAGTTGATACATAAAAATTGACCGTTAAAAACCTAGAATTCCAACGAACCGAGTAGCGGTGGAAATATTTATATTTTAGTCAAATAAAGCCTTCCTACCTTCACTCTACTGTTTCTTGTCCCTTTTTGGGACGTCTAAATGCAATATCCTCGCTTTTTTTTCGCCGAGCAATGTTTTAAGCCAAATCCACGAACCTATTCACCCCCCTCCACACAGTAACAATGTTAGCGAAATGCTGCCTAGTGGAAAAAGCTAATTGATAAAGCATAAGACAAAAGATATTTGTGTTCACAAAACTAGCCTGAATCGCGAGAGCTTGCCATATTCCCTGTAGATGATCGACATAAACCAACAGCCACTTGGAAAAGGTACTTGACACTCTCTTAAGAATCACCGTGTACTATGATGGTAATAGCAAAGCAATTAACGTTATACCCTGTCAGTTTTCGTTTTTAATTTTTTGGGTTTTGCTTTTGCTTTTGGTTTTTGTTTTTTAACAACATACAGTTCAATTATAACTCATAATCGATTTGTTAAAATTAAAAACAAAATTTAAAATTTAATGATGTAAAAATTAAATCAAAACGGAAAATGAAAAAGAAAAGTCGAAAAGTATAAATGAAGAACAAAATGAAAAAGTAAAACGAAATAATTAAAAATAAAAGTCAAAAAGTATAATAGAAAAAAGAAAGTATAAATTAAAGTATAAAAGAAAAACAAAACAGGTCAATGTGCCCTCTGGGCTTCTGTGTTGTTGCCTCATTCAAGGTAAAATATTCTTTTGAATTTTGCTCTTAAGAATGAGTCAACAAGGGCTAATTTGAATGAAAACCAAAAATTCTAGAACAAACATTTTGGAATAAGGTGTATATTAAAGCCTAATACCACTGAAAAGTACTGATTTACTGTTAACTCAGTGGTGTTAGGAAACTGAACCATAATTTGGCTTTACTGAGTTGATAATGTAAAGAGATTCAAACAGCTGATGTTTCAACCGTAGTAGCCAACTTGAAAGCTTGGCTCCTGTGGCTGCTACACACTCTTTTCCTTTGTTATGTTTAATTTGATGTATAGTTAGCTCTTTTTTTTTTTATCTCTTCTTTTTTTCCTTATTGTTGTTGTATTTTAATTGAATAAGTGTGAATAAATGAACTTGAACTTGAACAGTGAGCCCTTAGTCAGAGCAAAATTGAAAGATCAAGCTATGCATTTGGTGGGAATTGTGAATCTCTACATAAACCGCACAC
The DNA here is from genome assembly GCA_948470475.1 of Galaxea fascicularis. Classification (NCBI taxonomy): domain Eukaryota; kingdom Metazoa; phylum Cnidaria; class Anthozoa; order Scleractinia; family Euphylliidae; genus Galaxea; species Galaxea fascicularis. The sequence continues at coordinate 22,166,042 of OX419338.1, forward strand.
TCCACATGATTCCTTGATTTGCTCTGATGAAGGGCTAATGCTCAAGTCAGTTTTGTGGCTAGTTTGCATTTATGAACTCAGTTGATTTTTGTGAGGCACTCCCCCACCAATGCAACACCATAGTTTTTTTTACAAATTTACCCCCTTCTTTATTCTTGTGAAAACATAATTGCCTAATTATTGCGTGCTTGATTTTTTTTATCTTCTTGAGATATTGGATCACACTACAGGTTCTGCGCTGGGTATCCTTGTCAAGATATTACTAACAAGAGTTCTTTTATCACCATCATGAAAATGTCTTGTTAGTTTTGCATGCCAATAATCAAGCTTCATTACAGTAATTTCTAAATTTATAGTTTCAAGTTTCAACTTTCTACATGTCTTATGTACATAAATCACTCATTGTTTCACACTTAAGGATAATGCAATTGTGTCAAGCCACATGCTTTTAGAGTTTTTGATTTTTCTATCACAAAAGAGTATTCAGTACACTGTATAGAGGTAGCTCCATATGCACTTTGCGCTTCAAGATTTTATTTTGTAGACATCGTCATTTTCATTTCACGGTTAAGGTTTAGTTCTCTTTTTTCCATTTTTGTCTATTGCATGATTTAGCCCTATGTCCTATAGTTTTTAAAAAGTGTTAAGTAGTTTTCTGTCTTTTTTGTGTTCTTGTTCAAATCACAACCACATACATTTACACACTAACTTCTACAGCAAGTCACAGAATAAAAGATTTATGTGCATTCAATTATTAGTCTCCTACTTGTGACTCTGTGGGTCAACTGGGCTCAAGAATTTATCATACTACCTGTTGCCTACAGGTCTTGATAGCAGGGAACAAGTAAAAAATGTTGTGAAAACACATAAAACTTTGAAGTTTTAATAAAGAAATGTTTGTACATGTAAAAAATAACAGGTTAAGAAACCCAGCTGGTGGGAGGCAGACCAGTTGGCCATTTTCAAGTGTGACCAACTCCACCTAGTTTTGTTGGAGTAAATTTCAACTCTTTAACCCCTAAAAAATACGAGTAACCCATGTTCAATTTCTTATACATGTAGTAACACTGCTCAATGAAACAAAGGTTATGAGAAAAAAGGAAATGGTCAACAAATAACAAAGGTTTTGATTGTTTACAAATTCTCTCTTCATCATAAGAAATATTTGGAGACCAGTGTGGTGAATATAGCTGCTGATATTAGGGTTGATACGGTTAAGTTTGGGATTTCGTTTTTCTGGGATTTGTTGCAGGAGGGTTCTGTTCCATACTTCTTTGGTTCCACTGCACTAAGTTGCAGTTACTGCCCATTATGGCTGATTTCTGTTTGCTAAGATTTTTTCCTTAATTTTGACCCATTTCATCAGAATGGCTATTTTAAGTCTGATTTTGAAGGTCAGTGAAAATGTTTCTCTGTATATGCAGAAATAGAATTGTTTCTTGTTGTCTGATGTAAGTCGCAGATAATATCATTATTAACTGTTTTCTAATAGGCCATGATTACAGTTATACCATCATATTAGCTGGAAAGCTTACACTTAGACTATAAAGGTTTTATTTACCTTTAATACCAAATTGTAACTTAAAGTGATTTATACATTTAATACATGTACCATTTGCTTTCCCTCTTTTTAGCCTCTGTCGTGTCTTCTAATTTTTCAAAATCATCGCACCAGAGGAGGAGTACAAAGCTACAGCTGGACAGGTAATTATGTACCATAGTCATGCAGTAATTAACCCACACTTGTTGGCATGTGACTGCATTTACATGGGAAATAGAGAATGGTGACTGGCCATTGTACTAAACAGTAATGTTTACAAGGACATCAAGGCCTCTGGTTGGCACAACTGCAGTCTTTTAAGACTGCATAAAAAGGTTGATTTAAAAACATTTTTCCCCATTTCTAAATCGTTTTGATGACTCCTCCTATACCCTCACCATATATTTTCATAGGAGACCAAAATCTTCAGTCTTGAGAATGATTACAGTGTGGATGGGACATTTTGGCCAGTGTTGCATTTGACAAAATTTGAGAAACAAAGAGGTAAACTTTGCATTTTGAGGAGAATGGACAGGAAAATCGTTCAACTGCTGTGTTACAGCTGGCAAGGTGGTGTACACTATCCTCTGTCAAATGTGACTATTTCAAAAAGTATTGCTTTATTAAACTGTGTCCTGATGTGGTCATTTTGTTCTAGGTACATGTATTATCAAAATTGATATAATTAAGATGGTTTGATGTGACAAAATTTGAAAAAAACAAGCTTTAATTTCAAAAAGGCTCCATTCTAGGTAATCCTTATGTGACAATAGAGGGGAACACAAGCTCTCAGCCACCTCAAGGTTACACTCCAACACCAGCACCTGGGGTGTCATCCCAGTCATGAGAAAAAGCTACAACAGTACATCATGATATCATGGAATCCAGTATTTTACTGTAGTATAGGAAACAAACATCAGCAAGCTGATTCTGACTAAACTCTTGTTATGTTCAATTTAATTAGTAACATTATCAGGGCTTAAGCTAGACAAGTGAAATTCATACAAGTAAGTATTCTGTCCTACAAAGGACTGTTTGTATCAAATTGAAAGGCACACAAGCATGCCTTCATTACTCACTGATTTTAATGCATAGTGATTCTTCATGATGAGAAAATGGTCAAGATATTTGAATTGGAGTGACAGTTAAAATGATTAGAGGACAACTGCTTGGTAATGATTTTTCTCTGACAGTGAATCCAATCATCCACAAGTCTTTTTAAAGCTTCCTTGAAAAACTATTTCTGCATTGAAGTACAGTTTCCAATGGAAGCAAATACATTTAAATCCAAGATTAGTGGAGCCAGTTTTCAATTGAATGGCAGTTACTTAAGTACTTTTTGTTATGCTCTTTTGGTTACCATCATTAATCATAGAAATGTAGAGTGCCTATTACTGATGGAGGTCAGTGTCAGCATTTTTTTAAAATTATAATAATTATAGCATTTTTCCAGATAAGAGTGGGTCCTCAGGTTAAAAACCAGAGAAAGCTGGCTCCCTGAACTGACACACTGAGCTGTTGAGCAAAATATTTTCAGAAGATCCATGTCTACTAACCCTTAAAAATCTAAAATGTTATTTGGAAAAGTGTAGCTAATAAGCGAAATTTAAGAGGCAGAGATAGTTAAACTCTATTGGGAGTCTGTGCATGTTGCTTTAGAGTTTGCATATTATTTTTTAAAAGAGCAGTAATGCTGACAATAATATATTTATTATTAATGATCAATATCAAGTGTTGCTATGGCATCTGCCAAAGAAATCAGAGAGAGAGAGAGAGAGAGAGAGAGAGCCATACAAAAAGGACATTTAGTTATTATTACCATCAGTACTTTTAATAAAGACATTAAGATTAATAATGGTTTGTTCATGTTGTCTACAACAAGACATAAGACATATCAAGAGCCATAATAAGTCCTGTTATGGGTCCTGTTATGGTTCTTGGACATACAAGACATAATTACAGACTAAGACATTACAGGTAATGGCTTTAATCTGGGTGCAGGCACAAAAGTTGTCAAAATCCAATCGGGGCAAATAATCACACTTAGCAAAAATGATTCCAAATCTACTGCTGTACTCTCAAATTGTGAAAATATGCAACAAAATTACAAGGTTTTAAGTATTTAGTTTCATTAGTTTTTAATTCTTCTTAAGTTACATGTATCAGTAGTCTCAGTGTCAGGAAGACAAGCCAAGGGAAATTTGTCCTTAAAACATAATAGAGCTGCATGACATCATTTCTATTTGCCACTTACAAAAGTTGTATAAGTGCACAACTGGGAAAGATGACTTGTGTTTTCACCTCTGAAAGTTCCCAGACTTGACAAGTCAGTTCATATGGAAAATACTGAATGTACTCAATGTCAATAATATTCAAGTTGTTAAACACAAAGAAGTCTTTCTCAAGCTGTAATGGAACAAAGTACAGCACTGTAATGTACATGTATGTCTGCATCAAAAAGTTGTTTTTCTAAACTTGATTGTTCTTTGGCTAAGATCTGTAAACTAACCACGTGCTTCTCTCTTTAGTCTCCGCTCCTCCTTTCTTTCCTTGGCTTGCTTCTTCCTTATTTTGATATTTGCTAAATGTCTTCGCTTGAATACATCTCGTTTTCTTCTCTTTGTGTACTTGTGCTTATTCATCTTTTTGTGGCGTTTTTTCAGGATACTGCTTAATTCTACTGCAGGAGTCTCTCTCACATTGTCAACAGTTACCTCATGAGATTCCTGATCATCAATAATGGTGTCAATGTTAATTGGCATGTGAAATGGAAAAAATACTTCTTGAATTCTGCTCCCTGGGACCCTGATTTCTGATAATCTTCCAACTAAGTCTGCATTGCCACAAAGGATTGGTGAAACACTTGGTATGGAAACACCAATTTTGCCAAACAAGGAAGACATGCATTTTCCATGCATGATAGAGTTTGCAGCACCATTGCTCACAAGTTTATCCGACAATCCAAGTCTCAGAGCTGAAAACAAAAGAATAACAGATGAATGATGAAACTACAATTTTCTTAACCTGTTACATAATTATTTTTTAAACTAAGTCTGCTTTTTTCTAGTGGTTTGCAGGAATTTCAGATCACCCATCTCTTCACCTACATTTCTTTATATGATTTATATTAAGAGGAAAACAAAATTAATACAAAAGAAACCATTTTTTACTGAATGACCAGGGCCTGAGGAATAGATGAAATTGATAACTGATGAAAATCGTTATAATCAATGACCAATCCAACTTTGTGATTTTCGATTTTCATTGATTATTGATTTCATCACTAATCAGTGATAGTCGATCAATTAAATGTCATTGAATTTTATCAATTCTCAATTTCACTGATTCTTCAGCTACCATCCGCACTGTATACAAGTTTGGTTTGAAATGATCAAAACAAACTGTTGAAGCACAGACACGTACATAAGAAAACAAATTTTCTGTCTGTCAAATGTGTCCAGGGACGGTGATGGCTTCAAAAGAGTTAATCTGGTCAAACTAAGTAGTTTTTTCTTTGATATTCTGACAGCTTTCGATTTTAAATTTCTTTCACTCCGATTTTGGAGATAACATTTTATCCTATTATCTTCTGTGAAATGCATTTCCTAAGATTCTCAAGGTCAAATGGTTTTACATCTTCGACTGCCTATGAAACAGAAAGCTCATTTATTTTCTTTGTTTACCTCAGCTGCTGCACTTTGAACAAACTTCCATTCAGCACTCACAGTTTTTGTTGTGCCGTTCAACTATTTACAGCTAGCAATTCAAAATCCTGCCATTGACACACTCAGGTATTTAATATTTTCGTCTAACTGTTCATCCATTAGTTATCCATTCACTATTATAAAATGGTTGAAGAGTAATGCATGCTCTGATTGCTCAAATCAAGTTCATTGTACGTATGGGTTATTGACCAAGCGAGAGGTCAAGATGGCTGGATATTGGCCAAGTTCTTTTTTTGCGTGTTTATGGACCGAGACAAAGTCGAGGTCCATAAACTTGCAAAAAAAGAACGAGGCCAATATCCAGCCATCTTGACCGAACAAGCTTGGTCAATAAAGGATTTATTATATGGGATAAGAGCCGGCTTCAGAGAAATTTTTCTTGCGGGACAAAGCGCGTAATCCCGAGCGGGCAAGATCGCTCCATCTTGCCCGCTCGGGTAGCCAATCACAGCACGGGATTTGGTTCATCTTGCCAGCTCACGGAGCTACCCATATAATAAGTATGGGTTATTGACCAAGCTTGTTCGGTCAAGATGGCTGGATATTGGCCAAGTTCTTTTTTTGCATGTTTATGGACCGAGACGAAGTCGAGGTCCATAAACTCGCAAAAAAAGAATGAGGCCAATATCCAGCCATCTTGACCGAACAAGCTTGGTCAATAAAGGATTTATTATTTGGGATAAGACACTAATTTTTCTTGCTGGACAAAGCGCGTAATCCCGAGCGGGCAAGATCGCTCCATCTTGCCCGCTCGGGTAGCCAATCACAGCACGGGATTTGGTTCATCTTGCCCGCTCACGGAGCTACCCATATAATAAATGTATATACAGTGTATATTACAGTGCGCACATGCACTGTTAAAGTAATAAAAAATGCGCCGACTGCATTGTTGAGTTATATAAGCACGTGGGAATTTTTAAGAACACGAGAGAAGTGCCTAGAGAAGCACGAGCCGAAGGCGAGTGCTTCTGACACTTCGAGTGTTCTTAAAAATTCCCACGTGCTTATATAACTCAACAATGTACGAGGAACAAGTTTTTTATTTCTTTTATAAAAATAATGTCCCGAAGAGTTAAGCGAGCTTTCATACCTATTTGCACGCGCACTAGCTTGTGATGTAGGCAGCATGCATTATAACTCAACAGTGCACGCGCGTGAGTGCGTGCTTTATCAGGATATAATGAACTCAATTCCACCAATCACAGCACGCGTAACTCTTCCAACATTTTATAATGAGTTATAATGCACACAGCCTGTGTCACAAGGTTGTGCATGCGTACATGTAAGTCTTGAGGGGTATCGACATAACACTGAGCCTGGGTCAACTGACCCCTGACTGACCTGCCAAACTGACCCCCTCTACAATGCACCGGATTTTTTATTTAAACAAAACATTAACAATACATTGAGGCTGAATCAAGTTCATTAGAAATTCTGGCTTATCTAAATTTCAAAGATGGCAGAAATTCAAGCATCATCATGTATGTTAGCTGCTTCCATGAAAAACAACAGCAACAACAAAAAAGACAGAAAGAAACAAAGACCATGACACACACACATCACACAGAAACTGGAAGTTGCTCTGTCTGGCACTTAGTACATGTAGTTCCAGGTCATGCAACAATTTATTTTTTCTCTTTGTCAAAATCAAGACGACAGTAGGCTAAAAAATGTTACTGCAGTACATTTAGTAATGCAAAATCAGACAAAAAAAATTAAAGTACCGGCGAAATTAATGCAAACATAGAGAATGGATGGAGGAGCCTAGAGCTACTAAGTTCCAGGCAGAATATTTCCCGTTGCTGTATAGTTCATGCTCAGTTGCTCGATTGTGTTTATCTTCCAAATGTTTTTTATTCCTCCTGTCTTTGCTGTTGTTATGGTTTTTCATAGAAACTTATAACATACTTGATGATGCTTCAATTTATTTTCTGCTCATCTATCAGAGAAGAGAACCGGGATACTTGTAACAAAACAAGTCAGCAAGTAGAATTTCAGTCAGACCAAGTTCCCGCCATCTTTGAAATTTAGGTAAGCCACAATTTGCAGTGAACTTGTTTCAGCCTTAGTGTATTTCTAATTTTGTTCTTTTGATTTTTCCAGTGCATTTTAGAGGGGATCAGTAAGTAAGGGGGGGGGGGAACAAGGGTTAGTTGACCTGGGGTCAGTGTTTTGTCAAAGCCCAATCTTGAGACATTTACTGTGAGAAATAAATAAAAAAGATGTGATTCAATCCATATTCAACATTATTTTGAACACAAAGGAAAATTGGGGGATTAAAATGTCAACAAATTTCATCAACGCACTTCCAGTATGAAAGCTCACTGAAATTTCCGGGACATTTTGAAAAAAAAACTTGTTCCTCGTCCACTGTTGAGTTGTATAAGCACTTGAGAATTTTTATGAACACTCGAGAAGTGTTTCTGGCACTTCTTGCGTGTTCTTAAAGGCCCATTTTCACCCTTGATGCATTGCGCACCACGAGCGTTGATTCTTGAATTTTGTGTAACACAAAATTACTCAGACCTTCAAAGCCCTTGTTTGTTTATTTTTCTTTTATTATTTTGGGAACAATTTGTATGTGTTTGTAAATTTTGGCCTATTTAAAGTCAAGAGCATCAGTGTGACAACATGGTAGCAGTCACTTCGCAGCTGGCATTGTTTATATCATTGGACGTTCAAGGAGAATCAACAGAGACTTGTTGTTAATGTTTGTTGTTTTTAACTGTGGAGCTTTCATGAATTCTCCGAGCTTGTTGGAGCCGACTTACTGCGATTTGATAGCTAGTAAGACGCGTCTGGACAACTGTTTTCTGCATGTTTGACGTTTTTACCTCAAGGTCAGTTTGTGTGACAGGTTCTGCGACCTTGGTGAACTCTTCAGATTTTTTTAGTCTGACTTGGTTTTGAACACAGTATAAAGCAAAAGGGCAGGATAATTGAATGATGATGTATGAGTATTTTCCCTACTGCAAATTAGAAATCATTAATTGCCACAATAAATAAATGTTTTCTCAGGGATATTTCAATGTAAAGTAAAGTCACCTTATTTAACGTCGGTAGTTCCTTCAGCTACGAGGCTGGTATCAATGGAAGCCGACGGTGCGCCCTTTACCCCCCTCCCTCTGTCACTGCTCCGTTTTACGGGTATTTAAAGCTATAGCTACACGAATCAGAGGAAAGTCGAAACAGACGTTGAAGTCACCGAGAATCGAACCAGGGACCTCTTGCTCGGAAAGCCGCGCACTAACCAACTGAGCCATGCCTGCCCCTGTCACCATCCTCAGCACATCAACAAGTTTTATCAATAACTGATTGTTCATTACTTTGTGGTTTTGATTTTAAACCTTTCAACAGATTGTTCCCAGTTTCCATGAAGAAATTTGTAGTCATTTTGCAAAACTGCACTAGTGACAACTCAGCATGATGAACCAGATCAAAAGCCCAATAAAATTTCCGCACAACCCCATACATTAATTATACATATATTTTATGACTCAAACTCTTGACTATTCATTTTTGGATCAAGGTTAGTATATGTATAACAGTGATGCATGTATAATAATTATTAATGTATGGGGCTGTGCATATCTTTTCAAAATAATTGACCAATCAGAGGCATTATTTTTAAAACAATAGCGCAATTTCAACAAAAACAAACAACCGCTTTGGATCAAGGGTGAAAATGGGCCTTTAAAACTTCCTGCATGCTTGTATAACTCAACAATGCACTTGGCACATTTTTTATTTCTTTAGCAGTGCACTTTGATGTTCCAACAGACAGCCATTTTAGTGTACATTTTGGCAAATATTCCCTTCAATCAATGATACAGAAGGAGGCCCAGTTCTCAGCCGGACCCAGTTCTTGGCCACTTTTTGTTTAATGTTTATTGTTCACACCACAAATGAATCTGAATAAAAAGCAATTGTTTTCAAAGGTAGCTTGATTCCTTGTCTTTCGTTCTGCCAAGTTTTGAGTTTACAGCTACTATTTACTGTGAGCACGTCAAGGTGATGCAAAGGTAGGTGAATTTGGTTTCCCCCAAAACATGTTTGTTTATGGCTACTCGAATTACATGGTTTAATTCAAGTTTATATTTTATCTGTCTAGAAGGCCCAAAATGAGCCCATTCTTGGTATAAAGAGCGTAGAGTGATAAAGCTGTATGTTAAATGTAAACTTTTGCTGGCCTGTTTTATTCTTCGACCTAAATCCCCTCCTCAATATTTCCTTGGTACTTTTGCGTATTTGTCTATTCTCAGCCACCCTCCTCGCCATCAACACTAAAAAGACTCGCTTGACTGCACTTAAGAGTAAAACTAGGTGTGCAAAAAACTTCCTTTTCTAACATGAAACAAAGCTCTTTAAGGATAATTTGTGATCGAAATATCAAACACAAGGCTTATAAGTGATTTAACAACAATAAATAAATAAAGCATTGTTTATTCTGAGGAATAGCGCATGCTCTTTTGTGGACGAGAACTGGGCCAGCTGGCCGATAACTGGGCCTGCGAACGAAGCCTCCATTACTCGGGTGAAAACAGCGTTGAGCAGTCGATAGCTTTACATGTATAAACTGAATGCTGAAGCTAGTTGTGTGTGAAGTTTCAAGTCCTCACGGCTATTCCAAGGTAAGAAATACAAGTTTACGTTTTTTGTGGCCGAGAACTGGGCCCCATACAGTAATTGATGAAAACTACTACTACAGTCGAGGGTGTTAGCCAACACCGACTCGAGAATAAAAAAATAAAAAAAACAATTTATGTGACTCTCGATTAGTCATCGATTGACCGATACCAGTCGATGCTAATTAGCTAACATGCATCGATGTGTTTCCGATCATCGATTCTCATTGTTCAGATCCTGAACCTAGCACCATAATCACTTTCTCAAACGTTTACATTCATACATACGTACATGCATACATGGTTTATTTAAAGCAGGTTGGAAAATTGACAAGACTAGAGTCCGTTTTAATTCTACGATGATACAAAACCTACAAAACGGAATTTCACAGGCTTAACGTTTAAGGAGAACAGCGTTGTACCCGTCCTAAAAAGAACGTGAGACTGATAAAGCTTCACTGGCTATCTGGGCGACAACACCGATGCAGTACTGTCATGGCAAAATACAACGTACCTTCCACTACAGATAGTTTGCAGGTTACCCTACCGCTGTAGCTATGTAGAGTTCGTGGATGCCACGCGACTATTCTCCCAAAAAACTGCTTCCGAAAAAACATTCCGCCCTGTTATCTCGATTACGCCGCCATGTTGGAAAGGATCTCTCACCCTTTTTCCCAGGGTTGTGCCTAGAAGGACAGCCGAGGAGCACTAGTGACGGGTCTCCGAGACACTGCGGAAGCGCCCAGTGGCGCCCAGTACGGTAGGTTTTGACCGCGGAAGAATGGGGCGAGTACGTAGAATCCCGCCGAAATTCAAAGCCCTTATTTACATTAAGCAAGCTTGCTTAATGTAAATAAGGGGCTTTGAATTTCGGCGGGATTCTATCACATGACCAGAAGGCAGAGATCCCATGAGATAGCACGGCGCTTGCGCAAGTCATTGCACGATTTGCGCTTATCGCGGTACGTCATACAAATTCTTGGAGCTTGGGTTTTTCTACGCTAAAAACCTTTTTGGATACGACTTGCTGGAGAGGTTAACGTAGTTAGCCTTAGTTGGAGTCCAGCTTAGGCCCTAACGTAGTTGGGTGCCACTAATTCAGTGTGATTATGTCCGATCACGAAGACCACACAACTGACGCGCGCCCTCCTGAGACGTCAACGGACGGTGGCGCCCAGAATATGCCTTCAGCAAACGCTTTCGCGGATATGTTCAAAGCTGCCATGGCTCCAGTTCTGAGCCAGCTGACCAACTTGAATGAGAATGTGAGTTCAATGCTCCTGCACGGGCACGACGACTCCGATGAGGACGGTGAAACCGCCTCTAACGCCGACGAGCCCGCCAAATCTGCGGACTTGGATGCGGATTTATCCGCGCTCCTCGCCTCTGCGGGCAAAGGTGCCAATAACGAGGCTATGCCGGGAGAAGACCTCTTGAAGGAACTCGCGCAGGACTTAAGCGAGAAGACTTCTCCGCCCCTTCGCGAAGGGCTGGCGGCTATTTTTAATAATCTTTTGTCGGAAAAGATGGGGGACGAGAAGCTTAAGGCCAAACTGGAAAAATATCCTCGCCCAGAGAATGTCAAGGGTTTGCGAACCCCGAAAGTGAACCCCTCGATCTGGAGCCAGCTTTCGACTACCATAAAAGCTCAAGATGTCAGATCGCAGAAGGGACAAAACACTCTTATCGGCGCCATTACAGCCATGACAAAAGCCGCCGATTTGGCGCTGGGAAAATACAGCCAAGACAAAGAACTGATCACCTTGTTGACAGATGCTGTTGCACTGGCACTCCAATACAACCACGAGGTGAATCACTCCCGACGCCTCGCTATGAAGAAAGAGATGCATAAAGACTATGCAGCTTTATGTAACCTGTCCCCTGTTGATGGTACCTCAGAGTACCTGTTCGGAGACTTGTCCAAGCTCGCGAAGGATATCACAGAGGCCAATAAGTTGACGAAAAGGGTTCGCCCCCAACATTCCGGAAATTCCCGTGGCGATAAGTACGCTGGGCGCTCAACATTTGGCTCGAACCAGCGAAGATTCCAGCCTTACCCTAGAAGAAAATCCTCTGATTTTTTAGGCAAAAGTCGCTTCTCAAAGCCGCCGAGAAAGAAAAAGGACGGCGAAACCAGCCTGCGCCAATGAAGGTGCCTGAGGTATGTAATGCAAACATGACATCTCTGTCTATTGACATTGTACCTAGCTTGATAACATCACAAACTAGCTTCCAAGCTGGAGAGCTCAAACATTTTCTGCCGCAGTGGGAAGCGATAACAAATGACCCTTCTATTCTTCAGATCGTTACTGGAGTTAAACTTGAATTTAAAAACAGTGTTGCACCGGTGCAACATTCTGGAAGACCTAGCGTCTTTAACAGTCAGCAACATTCAATTGTCAACGCTGAAATTGCTGAACTTCTTGCTAAAGGGGTCATTGTGCCCGCGGCACAGGAAACGGAGGAATTTATTTCCACAATATTTGTACGACCGAAAAAGGATGGCACGCACCGTACCATTCTTAATCTCAAAGCGTGTAACGAATTTATTGTTTACCATCACTTTAAAATGGATACTCTAGAGGCTGCTGTTAACATGATGAGACCAGGTTGCTTTATGGCTTCGGTGGACTTAAAGGACGCGTATTATACCGTACCTATCCACCCATCTCACCAGAAATACTTAAAGTTCTGGTTTGACGGTGTTTTCTACAAATATACCTGTTTACCTAATGGCCTAGCTAGTGCCCCGCGCATATTTACCAAACTATTGAAGCCGGTGTATGCCACCCTCCGGAGCATGGGACACCTCAATTCAGGGTACATTGACGATTCATATCTACAAGGGGACACCTCCGCGGAATGTCATGAAAATGTCATCGACACTGTCATGTTGTTTACAAAATTAGGGTTTCATATCCATCCAGAAAAATCGGTTTTTATACCCTCTCAGAAGTTAACCTTCTTAGGGTTTGTACTGGATTCTATTGCTATGACAGTTACGCCTACGGGGGAAAAAAGTTCAACGGATTCTGTCTGTCTGCGCTACGCTCTTAAAAACACGAATGCCCACCATTAAACAAGTCGCAGAGGTAATCGGAATTTTGGTGTCCAATTTTCCCGGTGCTCAGTTTGGACCACTTCATTACCGTCACCTTGAGCGTGATAAATATCTCGCACTCCTAGCAAACAAGGGCGATTACGGGGGCAAAATGCAATTATCCCCTCCCGCTTTAATAGAACTTAAGTGGTGGCGTGATAATGCCGTAACTCTCAAACGAGATATCCAACACGACCACCCCAGCGCTTCAATTCAGTCAGACGCATCAACATTGGGCTGGGGAGCTGTTTTTGGCACTCAGAAAACTGGGGGGAGATGGACCCCTTCGGAAGCTGAATACCATATAAACATATTGGAATTACTTGCAGCCTTTTTTTTGCGTTAAAGTGTTTTTGTAGCCATATGAACAACTGCCACATCCAAATTCAGATCGACAATACCACAGCCCTCGCTTATATAAACAATATGGGGGGCTCAAAATCCAAAGAACTTAACCAGCTAGCTGTTCAAATTTGGAACTGGTGCATATCACGGAATATTTGGCTCTCAGCTGTGCACATACCTGGTCGGCTGAACACTGGGGCTGATGAGAAATCACGCGTGTTCTCAGATAATCACGAGTGGATGTTAAACAAACACTTGTTTGACGAGATCCTGTTGCGCCACCCCGGCCTCGATTTCGACTTGTTTGCAAGCCGCTTAAACAATCAGATCAGTAGTTACTGCTCGTGGCACGCAGACCCTAGCAGTGCACACGTAGACGCATTTACTATGAATTGGAATGGGCTAAAGTTTTATGCTTTTCCCCCCTTTAGCCTTCTCCCCAGATGCCTTCAGAAGATCAGTCAAGACCGAGCACAAGGTGTACTAATCGCCCCACTTTGGCCAACGCAAACGTGGTTTCCAGTCCTCCTACGACATTTATGCGACCAGCCCTGGATCCTACTCCCACGACTAGACCTTCTACAACATCCCTCCCGCGGTGTCCCACATCCACTACACAGGACTCTTCATCTGATGGTATGTCCTGTGTCAGGGGATCCTTCAGCCATTACCACTTTCCAGAGGAGGTTACCGACATTCTCATGGCGTCCTGGAGGAAAGGCACTCAAAAACAGTATGCCACATACGTTACAAAATGGATGGCATTTTGTCGTGAACGGCAAATTAATTGTTATTCACCACCACTGAGAGACGCCCTTCAATTTCTCTTGGGGCTCTTTAATCAAGGTCTTAGCTACTCAACCCTTAATACTGCTCGCTCTGCTTTATCTACCATTGTTACGATAGACGGAGGGGGAAGCTTTGGTAGCAACCAAATTGTTACACGGTTTATGAAAGGGGTATTTGAATCGCGTAGACCCAAACCTAAATATGACAAAATTTGGGACGTTTCAGTAGTTTTAAAACATTTATCTTCTTTGTACCCCAATGAAGCCTTGTCTTTAAAGGATTTAACGCACAAGGTCCTTATGCTCATTCTATTAGTTTCTAGTCAACGAGTGCAATCAATACACTACCTAGATCTTCAGCATCTTACCATGGAGGAAGATACTTATTCATTTGACATCGCTGAGCATATCAAGACCAGTACCCCTAGAAGCCCCCATACGAGGATTGACATTGCTGCCTATGAGCCAGACAGTACCATTTGCCCTTTGACCTGCTTGAAAGCATACATCAACAAGACCAAGGCTTTGCGTAATAACGAAACAAAACTGTTTATTAGTTATGTTAGACCCCATAAAGCTGTATCTAGGGACACGGTTTCCAGGTGGACTAAAGACACTCTTAGACTTTGTGGTATTGATACTAAGGTGTTCACGGCACATAGCACTAGGTCAGCATCTGTTTCCAAAGCTAATGAAAAGGACGTGCCTGTCCATGAGATCATGGCTAAGGCAGGCTGGAAGTCTGCAGAGACCTTTCGTAAATATTACAACAAACCGGTTATTCAAGGAAACAGCCTTGCTTCCGCTATCCTTGACAAGTGAAGACTGTTATATGTCTTTTGGAATTTTGCATGTGATACTTTGCTCATTTTGTTAATGTTAGCCAATATATTACAAACATGGTTACTCTTGTCTATGCTCACCCTCTTACTTTTGTATGGGTTTCATGCCTCTTGTTCGAGTGCATGTCGTACGGGTGCATCTACGCTTTAAAGTCTCATGGGATCTCTGCCTTCTGGTCATGTGATAGAATTGGAAAATTAAACGAGACTTACCTGTAAGTTGAAGTTTGATTGAGATTCTATCACATGACATCAGAAGGCGAGAGATCACATGCCCTCCACTAGCACGCCCACCCTTGGCACTTTGGCTGCCGGTCTCTTCAGACTCTTGGCTTTTTCAGCCTGTATGCTATTTTAGATGCACCCTGTACGTGGCTTTTAATTATGACTTGCGCAAGCGCCGTGCTATCTCATGTGATCTCTCGCCTTCTGATGTCATGTGATAGAATCTCAATCAAACTTCAACTTACAGGTAAGTCTCGTTTAATTTTCCAATTCTACGTACTCGCCCCATTCTTCCGCGGTCAAAACCTACCGTACTGGGCGCTTCCGTAGTCTACAAACACGCTGGCTCGGAGACCCGTCACTAGTGCTCCTCGGCTGTCCTTCTAGGCACAACCCTGGGAAAAAGGGTGAAGGTGAGAGATCCTTTCCAACATAAGCAGTACTACGTCGCGTAGTACGGAAAGTTTATAATCTTCTTCAGTTAAGTGGTTGTCATGCCATCTTTTAAAGAAATAAGAGACTTGCTTTTTCTTTCCCACGGTAATAATTTTATTTCGGAGGAGGAATTTTTAGTTCTATACGAGGAATATCAGCCTGCGAACTTGACTTTTCCTTTGTATGGTGAGTTTGACCTTGATGAAATGACGGAAGATGAATGTTTGGCGGAGTTTCGATCCAAATCTTGCCCCTTTCGTTACTGCACTTTTTAAATTTTATAGGGCTCACGAAACCTGATTTCTGTACATAGCAAAACATCGTTTTGCCAGCTCCATTCCATTCGCCTAAAAACAACAAAATTATAACTTGATTAAATACCGAAATTGATGTTCTCGTAAAGTTTCTTCGCCCAAATGCTAATGTACAAGTTCAAATAAGCAAATTATTTCCATAATGAAAGGTTTCCTAATTCGATTAAGGGGAAAAGCTGTCCCAAGAATCATGAAAGCTGATTACGCTTTGCTTTCACAACTCGCCAGAAACACGGCGTTTGGGTTTCATGCCTGCCACTGCATTTTGAGCTCAAAATCGACGAACGTTTGTTTAGAAATCACCAAGGACGGCCAAAAAGGATAAAATACCTATATGTTACAATTTAGCTACAAACACAGCGTACTAAGCATGTACAGTGCAGGAAAATAGATAAAAAACCTTACGTACTTTCCACTACGGACGGCCATGATGTCCTACGTATTCGGTAAGCTGACTACGGCTGGAAACCAGTCCATTATCGCGTGGAGGGAAAAAAATTACTTCCGGTCACCGTACTAGACGCTTCCGTAGTCCTTGCTTAAAGTCCCTTGTGTCTCACACCTATCGACCAATAGTATGGGTTTTTACTTTTCTGCCAATCAAAATTCATGGTGATCGTTTCTTTTGCATATGACTTCCTCTCTAAGGGAGGGAGGCTGTAGGTGGATTCTTATTCGACTGTTTAAACTTTTATTACTATTTTCCTTTTTAAATAAGTGAGCAACACAAAGCAACAGATATTGTCACAGAGCTCTCTAGTTGATTTGTTGCAAAAGAGTGGGATTTTTGACGGCGTAGCCCTGTGCTGTGACGCTGAAGGCATCACCTTTATGGTGAAGGGAGGGGGGAGTGGGGGTCTGGGTGCATGGTCCCTTAGAAAATTTGAAAAATTGAAGTAGCTAAGACGTGTTTTCCGTTAGACTGAGAGGAAACGTGGCCCTTCAAAAGTAGGTATTTAGACCTTGGAGAGCGATGACCAGAACTAGGTTGTGGTTGCTGACCAGCGGTTTCGGTTAAAACAATGGTTAGGTGGGGGTGCTCATTCTTGCGGGCTCAGAAAACATGGTTCTTCTCTTTGTTATTATATTTTAATATTTTTCAGAGAGTCAACGATACTGGTCTGCGATTTGTATGTGAGCATGTGGAATAGTTAGTAAACCCACTGACCGGTGTAAGGTTGCCTCTGAACGAGAATGTTCACTGTTGAAAAGGGTTTGAAACCGGTACAAAGGGAACATGGAGTTCCAGAATGATGGTCCATGAGGTAGTTACTTTACTTAGGCAGCAGTTTTCTACGTCAGAATGAAATGTTGAAATAAAAAACCTTAAGTGCGTGCGAAATAATAGTTTCAGCGTGAGAGCGTGAGACTTGAGAGCTTTTGTGTAAAAAAAAAAATTAAAAATTTGAAAAAAAGTGTCCAAGTTCCAATATCCGTACTTCAAAACAAATAAAATCCATAATTCATGCTGAAATATTGAAGAAATCCGTGATCCACTGAGCTATTAAAACCCGCCAATCCGTAAAATATATCCTCAAAATCTGAAAACCGAGCAACGTTTTAAGCCAAATCAGTCGATCCCCGAACCTATTCACCCCCCTCTTCGAGAAGACCTTTGTTTGGTACGTTTTTATTGATTCAGAAAGAACGCTATTGTTTTCAAGTTGTAAGGTATGTAAGCTGTTTACAGATCTAGTTCGGGCAACTTAAATCTCATGTTCATGCAGTTTATTCGTTCACGTGTTGGTTGTTAATGGACGTCGAAAAAAATCGCAGTTTAATTGAAGTTCGGTGCAGTGAAATGCGGAATTCTTTGCCTTTGCTGGGGTCTTCTTTGCTCTGAACACGTAGAACTCGGTATCACATCATTTTGTCCTGTTGATGATTGTCGCCACACGGTATGCAGCAACGATGCATGAAAGAAGCTTGAACAAGCTTTTTCTTCATTGGCATCTAAATTTAAATTTTTTTAAGCAGAAAATCAAAACCAGCAACCTATTGTTTGTTAATCTTTCAAAATAGTTGTCCTTACAATAGAGAAAATGGAAATCTGCAGAGACTGGAAATGTACAAGAGGGCTCATGTGTCTATAACTGGGACGGGGACTCGGGGACAGGGACGCAAGGGCGCGTGATTGGGGACATGGATGCATGGACGCGGGACGCGGGACGCGGGGACGCGACATCAGGGATGTAAAAAGAAATGCTGGTGCCGTTTGAAAATGAAATTGAAATTAAAATTCTTGCATTTTATGCTCATTCCAAATTATCAGCAGCTGGTCAAGGTTTTCAGAACACTAAATGCCCGTATGACAAATTAAGGAAAATCAGAGAATTCATCCAGTCTAAACTGTTACATCCAGCGATAGACAAAATTCTGACCGCCAGTCCATGGACTACCCCGGTGGACTACCCAAATGGACTACCCTAAAACTGGCTATCCCTAGAAAATACTATTACGAATGAGTACTATTCAAGGAACTGCCATTCATATACTTACATTGCACACACCTTGTTTATTTTTGGTCCGATCCAGCCACCATCTTGACTCTTGGAAAGCAAAAATTAGGTCTTGTATTTTATCTTGAATCCGTGGAGGAACTACAATCTCCTTTCTGCTCTGATCCATAACTCAGGTGTAAGAAAATGTGTGGATCAGCTGCGGTTATAAAATCACTTTTTTCTTGGTTGAAATTTTTTAAAGTTAATTCCTTACAAGGGCGTTTAGATTTGAGACTTCGGTTTTTTGCTTCCGTCGGGTTGTTCATTGAGTATAATCAAAGATGCAGCTAGAGGCCATGCAGACGAAATATATACAAGGTACATGCAGTGTAAGTATATATAGATAGCAGTTATTTGAATAGTACTCATTCGAAATAGTATTTTCTAGGGGTAGTTCATTTTGGGTAGTTCATTTTGGGTAGTCCATTTGGGTAGTCCATCGGGAAGTCCATGGACTGGGGTTCAGCGTTTTGCCCATCACCATTATATCCTCACTACAATAGGTTAAGGTCGTTAAGTGCCTCAGAGGACCTTTATACCCGTAGTTTATGCACAGGGCGTACAATGCGAAGCCCCAACTGCCAGTCAAGGGTGTCAAGACACAAAATGATTTAATGTTACACATTCAAGGAAAATGAGGAAAGAATTCAGCCCATTCAAGACTTTTATTTCAAATCAAATCCTTAGTTTATGTTGGATCTTTTACCAGGAAACGTCATACCTACGATCTGACGATCGTGTAAGTTCATCTTTTTCCCCCGACTGAATGAAACAGGTCAATAGAACAGCCATTTGTTGTTCTGAACTCGACCTTGACCGGCAGACATCAAGTGTCACAACACATTGTAGGCCCGTAGCTGGGGTATTTCAAGGGGGTTTCTTATCCATTTGTCTGACGAAAAAGGTTTAGCGTAGGGTGGGGGTAGGGAAGAAAAAGCGCTTTTAATCAAACGTCAGTTTGGATCGGTTTAGTATTATAAGTCCCTTATTCCTTACTATACAAAAAGCTAGTGCATTATTGGTATAACACTAACAGTCAAATAGCTCCACCACTTCTTCAAGTATTTGCATGTCGTAATGGATATGCGTAAGTGCAAGTGACGCTAATCTGGCATCGCATATAGGTGTTTAACCATCATTCGTCCAGACATTGTCGTACATGCCGGGAAAACCCGCTCTGACACTGGCCAATTACAAGCGACTGTTCCCACGCCTTACCACACATGAGAGAGAAGGCCGAAAATATGTCACTACTTAAAGTGTATATGACACCAAAATTTATATTAGCTTGATCGAAAGAGCTTTCAAAATGATGAAGAACAACGTTTATTTTATTGTAATAGCATTCTTGGTTGCCGAGTTATTCAAGATTTTGATTTATGCAAATTAGGGAACTTGTGACGTCATAAGGTTGACACAAAATAAAGTAAAATCACAAAAAATGGAACATCTCTGAAGACTTTTGCTGTATAGAACTGAAACTTTTCACAGTTGTTATACTCATCACAAAGTTCCAGGATAAGCTCCACTTTGACATTTCCATGGCAACACAATGGGCTCCAGGCCCTCTCCGTCCAAAGGATAAAATCAGAGTTTCTCTCCTCAAGAAGAGCTGTTTGCTCTGTATGTTCAGTCAGTGGGTGTGAGCGAATATGGACTTTACACAGCACAAGTATAAGAAAGTCTGTTAGACTCTGGAGCAACAAATAAGGCATTTTTCATTTTTGGAATGTAGAGGTCTGGTAACGAGTAAGTTGCCATGGTGACCTCATAACGACTATCACAATGTGCAGTTGTGGCAGCACATCAACCCTGCAAAATGTTAACCCTGTAGACTTAGTATTTGCAAAGATATTTCATATTTTGTGATTTTACTTCATTTTGTGTCAACCTTATGACGTCACAAGTTGCCTAATTTGCATAAATCAAAATCTTGAATAACTCGGCAACCAAGAGTGCTATCACAATAAAATAAACGCCGTTCTTCATCATTTTGAAAGCTCTTTCGAACTAGGTGTCATATACACTTTAACTTTGTACAAACCCCGACGGAAAAGGCGTATTTAACTCTTTTTACCAGGAGCCCATAAATATTTATGGGCTCCTGTTTTTACTTAATACTAGCTGCTGGGAAATGTTTAGCTGAACATTTCAAATAAGTAAATCTAAAAAAAAAAACATTGCTAGCCACACGGTTCTCTGAAATAAAATTCATTCACAAATACGCTGAAGAACTAAAAAGCAAATCATTAGCAACATTCAAATGGTTTCCCAATGTCGATGGCTCCCAAAACCGAAAACATAACAGTGAAAACAACAAATACTTTATTTTGAATGGGCTAGGGCAAGCTCAATCCTGACAATCCAAGAGTCGGCGCTCGGTTAGGTCGGCAACAGCAAAAAAAAAAACATCTTAGGTCTCAAGGGGGGTTCGTTCGATCCCCTCAAACCCCCCTCCTATGGGCCTGCAAACCTTGACTACAAGTCGTGGGTGGCATTATTTTTGACATCACTGTTAATGATAACATCTGATTAAGGATTTCTGAAAAAAATATTTTTCAGCCGCAACCACTGAACAAAGGTCGAAGTTTTTATTGCAATAGCATTGGAAGTCTGCGATTTTTTAACTAACAACGAGAATAGGCCATTTCCGAGATCGCTTGAGCCTCTATTTCAAAGCGAGTGCAAAGACTCTGTAATGAAAATGAGTTTTCGCTCATATGGAACGCTGAACTTATTACCATCACAAAACTTTCGCACTTTGACTCGCTTTGAAATAGAGGCTCACGCGAACTCGGAAATGGCCCATTGCTGTTGGGGGACAACATATTGATGGCATTTCCAATGCTGCAGCTGTTAAAATTCGTGTTTACGTTTGGCAATGAGTTGTTGATTGCTCTTTACAAGTTCCCAATAATGTTGTCAGAAATAGATTTCGTTACTCGCACGTGATTTGTACTCTTATCTAGTTATTCAATCGGAGCACGATGTCTTGATTGACATCTGATCTCGGAGTTTTACTTCGCACATGTTGTTGTAGACTTGGAAGAAAAATCAGTGAGGAAGTTAGTCGGTAATCTGTTGAGAAAATCGGTTGGAAAATCTCTAAATCTGAACATCAAGAATAAAGTCTTGTGGAAGTCTAGTGGTATCTTTTTCCTCTCTATCAAATGTCAACAAAGCGAAGCCGAGGATATAAACCGTCCGGACTTCGCTTGGCTTTTCTTCAACCAATTATTTGCCAAAAAAATGAACGACAGCAGGGAAAACGAAGAGTTTTAGCATCCAAAATGAAATATTGGATAGAAAACATGCATTTGGAAAAGAGACGAGCACTTCTTTTGTCCAAATAGCATGAAAACAACAAAAGGTAAGAAAACTTATAATACAATCAACAAAATTACTCAATTCTGATTGGTCAAGAGCAGTACAATTAATCCCAAATAGTACTCCTATTAAGCTTCCATGACAAAGGTGTTTTGTTGAATGTACTGTAAATAAAAAATCGCGCGACCTTCTCGTACAATTCGGGATTAATAGATAGTCGTGATTTTGAAAGTTCTTAAATTGCACTCGCCTAAAGGCTCGTGCAATCCTCGCAGAAATTGGAAAACTAAGACAAGTAACAAACATAACTCGTAGTCACAGAGACAAATCACCATATGGGATATAAAAGACACAACAGGAGCAGTAACCTGTGGACAGTTTAGGTCAGTCAACAATCACTCCGAACGCAGAGCTAAAGCAGAAGCCGTCATTTCACACAGAAGTATTCATTTGCTAAGCAGATACAAATCCTTAGCGGGCCTTGAAGTTTTTCACTGTCACTTTGTGTTACTTCCCATGTGTACCAAGGAAGTTTCTTCAATTAAGGATTTTTAGCGGCAACACTGTCCAGTTTAATACACAGCAAAAGTCAGCAATCGAAGACAGCGCCGGCATGATCAAAACCCTGCCAAACCACACGATCTTTTCTCTCGCAGATCCGTAAACTATAATATAGCAAAGCCAGGCAATCCAATTTGCTCCTCTTAACATCCACTGGTTCAAACAAAAAAAAAAAAAACAACTGAGAAGTAGTCAAGGTAGTTGCTTACACTAATGGACGAAGATCTGATGAAGATCCTTCCTACCCTTCTAAATCGGGCACTCAACCTCCCGAGCACCGCTGAAGGAGTAACGAAAAAGCTGACCCACGTCTCTAACGCGTTAAAATCAAATGGCTACTCATCAACAATTATATCGAACGTCTTAAAGAGGAAATCGACCTTTGAAGTCATTCCTTCCCCTGAAGAGTTAGTGGGAATGTTCTTCAGGTGGACTGGACCCACCAGATTCCCAAAATGGCTTCGCAGTTTTACCATACATCACAGGCGGCCCAAGCTCAAAATGACTACGCGAGAACGTGGGTGCTTTCCATTATGCCAAAGATTCCGAAAATTTCGGTCGGAAATCAAATGGAAAGGTCCGTTTCGGTTTCTTCTGACCGGAATATTCGGGATCACCTCTGGAGGTGGTCCTGATATTCCGGTCGGAATATTCCGACCGAGATTTACCAATCCATTTACCGAGTTTCTTGTTCCCAATACCGCTCTTCTGTCACTTGCCCAACCATCATGGCTGACATGGCGAGGATGCAATCTTCTTCTTGTTATCAATGCTCAATTTGTGGATAAACAACGACAGATTTATCAGAGTTATTAATGTATTCTTGTTCGGCGATGACTGGTATGTGTCTGCATAGCGTTGATACAAAAACATGTTGAAAATTTTGTTGTTTCGTGCATTTTCCCGCGCTTTTGTTTTTCAATGGTTCAAAAGTCGGGGTTGATCCTTTGGGAAGGTCAGGAGGTATACGCTTTCTACCTCTATTACTAAGCGGAATTCGAGTTAGTCAACAATGGCTTTGAAATTCGCATAAACTATACAGCGGAACTGTAGCCTGAAAATAGCCGAGTACACGATTCAGATCGCCTCGCATAAAGCTAAATGCAACACTTAAGAGTAACAACTCATCGGACTCTTCAACAAGCTCCTTAAAGATTTCAGATTCTTCGGAATCTTCACCAAAGAGCACAACACTCAAGTCTTCCATCTCTGTTTTGCAAAGTACCGCGCGTGAGAATGGGCAACAGGTTTCGTCGATCGGAATGTGTCGTTCCATTTTTCAGCGGTTGGTCCTGAGTTCTCTGACCGGTCAGTTTTGAATAATGGAAAGCACCCCGTGACTCCCGCCTTGTAGCATATGGAGGTGTTGTATTACAACGGTTTGAATTCATAAAGGTTTGTATGGGATCGCAACGGCTTTCCTAAAAAAAGTCACTTATTCTTATGTTTTGTTAATAAAGTTTACTTACCCTGTTGCAGTGTGATATTCTTTGTTGTTTGTCAGCCCCTCAGGCCAATCTGACGCGATTTCGGTGAGTTATCGTTCTGTGGGTTTCCACTTACTAGTGGAAACCCTCAGAACGATAACTCACCGAAATCGCGTCAAATCGGCCTGAGGAGCTGACAAACAACAAAGAATATCACACTGCAACAGGGTAAGTAAAATTTATTAACAAAACATAAGAATAAGTGACTTTTTTTAGGAAAGCCGTTGCGATCCCATACAAACTTTATAAATTCAAACCGTTGTAATACAAGGGTGTAGACAAAACGTGGACCCCCCTTTCTGGACCCCCTTCTGGATCCCCTTCTGGACTCCCTTCTGGACCCCCTTCTAGAAAAGGCGGGAAAGGATCGAAAATAACAAAATGAAATAAAATAAACAAACAACTGATAGTTTTGATCGTACGATACTGAATTACCTTCGATTTATCATCCAATTCGAAAAAGAGTGTTCCACTGTGTACACATAATCTTAATTAATTTCCGAGTGTTGTCATTATCTGCGAGAAACAGCACCTTTTCCACAACAAAGTCGACTTTACTGTGTAGTCAACGGAAGTCGAAGGCTTCCGCCATTTTTCCGCTGACCCTTCGCAACTTTACTGGTCAGCGGCTGATCATAGAGTAAGCCAAGATGGCGGAAACAAAATAGTGGAGAGCTACACAAATTTTGAGGATATTGACTTAGTTGCTGGTCGGACTTATTCAGAATTGATGAAAGGTGAAAAGTCGGAATTAAACATGCATTGTGCACAGCGAGAGTTTTCGTGCTGGAATGTGAATCAGAGGTAACCACATGTCCAACAGTGGTACGGAACAAAATGTTTTGTTTTATTATAATTCAGTTATTATTATTATTGTCGTTCTTGTCATAATTCTGGTTTTAACAGAAAAATCAAGGGGTCCAGAAGGGGATCCAGAAGGGGGTCCAGAAGGGGGGTCCACGTTTTGTCTGCACCCGTAATACAACACCTCCATATGCTACAAGGCGGGAGTCACGTTCTCGCGTAGTCATTTTGAGCTTGGGCCACCTG
>OX419338.1:22195906-22203406 GCA_948470475.1 Galaxea fascicularis
TGGACAGATAATGAAACGGCCCTTGATAATTTGGCCATGTCATAGACTTTTACACTTTATCTGACATTAACAGGAGTCCAGCACGCTGTCGCCTTCGTGCGTTGAAAGCTTCGCATGTCATAGCCATTTGCAAGATATTAGCAAGAACAGTGATTAATCAGTAATCCAACACATCGCATCTTCATAATCTCTAGACCTTTCTTCAGTCATCCATGGCCAGCTTAGTTATCACGCATCCATGCAAACGCACCTCTGCCGTACAAAAAAATTAAACGGTCAAGGTGTTCACAAAGCGCCGGTTAAATTTTCGACCGTACCGGCTAAAAATTCGTCCTCGATTTTAGCGTTCAAATTTTTGAACGGCGAGGCGACTAAGTTTTCGTACGTTTAGCGTGGTTCCGTGTGAACGGAACCCCTAAATGGACGAATTTTCAACCGGTAGAAAATTCGTCCGACACCGTGTGAACGTAGCCTAATTACACCGCAAGAAATGCTTGGTAATGCGATTTGGGTTGGCAACATAAGCTTACATTATTAGCATTCAAGTAGAACTGTGTTGTATATTGATACGATCAGTGGATTTGGGGTTTGTTAAAACTTACAACATTTGAGAGCATTTGTCCTCTGTGTTATCGGGTTCTGAAAATAAAATAACGCATGACGAATCAAACCTTCTCTTTTTAACAAAATTCAACAAAAAGATCGAATGCAACCCACCATCGTCTATTTTACCGCCTTCCACAACTGAATGTTCGCGACCGAAAACTGTCACTAAATTGATCATGATGATTAATTATACACCGTTTTACAAGGCTAACGATTACAGTTGATCTTGAGATGGTGTGTTGGGGCCGTGGGCCTGTTCAGAACTCCTCTTTTAATATTTTCTTCACAGCAATGAGATAAATATTCAGGGAGAATTTCGTGCTGATACATTGCTCTCATTCACAAATAGAGCACTTGAAACCGTATTCACATCGTGGCAGTCGGAGGGTTCTTAAAATGTCATAAAACCGGTTCTTTCACTGTACGTACTTCTCAATTTTCATTTTGTGGTATTTTACATGACCTACCTTCCCGGCGACCATCTTGGTGACCCTCAAAGGGATCGCTACTAAATCCTGTGGAGGTGCCTCGGAGGCTTTGTTAGAAATGGGCACTATTGTTATGCAATGGCCCTGTATTCTGTAGTTTAGCCTACGTATGGGAGCCACTACAGAACTGATGTAGTTCTCTATACCTGATCTTAAACTCCTTTATCTCCGAGTGTCATTCATACATACAAACGCATTTTATTTAATTTAAACTTTGAGGCCGACATTAACCCAAATTTTAAGAACATGCTTAGAACAAAACCCAGGATGAGAGTCAGTTAAGAACATCTTTATTTTGCTCATAATATTTCAATTTTTTAAATGAGTAGTATGCTATGTGCACGTAAACTTTTCTACGTCAGTTCACTGCAAAATCTGGTGACTTGATGTCGCGTTGTGAACCTCTATTGCCTGATTTCATACCGTGAAGGACTAGGTACGAGTCTGTAAATTATGGGATTAGCAACTATTGATCCAAATAGTCAGAAAGAGCACACCGAGATTCACAAAATCCCCAAGTTTGGTGTTAATCGGGCTAGTTTTGACTGAGATACAGGCATTTAAAAACGTAAAAAATTACAAAGAAATGTATGGAAATCCGGACAAATCCGGACTTTTGTCCGGATTTCCATACATTTCTTTGTAATTTTTTACGTTTTTAAATGCCTGTATCTCAGTCAAAACTAGCCCGATTAGCACCAAACTTGGGCATTTTGTGAATCTCGGTGTGCTCTTTCTGACTATTTGGATCAATAGTTGCTAATCCCATAATTTACAGACTCGTACCTAGTCCTTCACGGTATGAAATCAGGCAATGTTCAATGCTTTTGTAAAGCAAAATGTACCAGCAGTTGGTTGGCGCGACATCGTATTTATACCATGTAACGTAAGAACACCTTAAGAAAGTTTTCAGGCACAAATCGCGAAACAACTAAGAACGTCCGAGCCTCAGCTCCAAAATTAGACGTTCTTATCAAAAAAAAAAAAAGAGTGTACGCAACTAATGGGTATCGCTGAATAAATCTTGAACAGTACTCCAACTGAAAACTAATGAGTCCTATATGCGTCACTAAGCACCTTCTCGTGATTGTAAAATCCAACTTTGCGACCGGTTTTCCTCAACCGGCCCTACAGACAAACCAGTCTCGGGCGTACAAGCGAGAAGCTAAACACGAAACGCTTTCTCGCCAGGAGGATCGTTGGCAGTTACTTTCTCGTCAACACTGGAAACAATTAGCTCATGGAAAATTAGAGGTAAAGATATTCCAACGCCAAAACACAACACGTACAAATAAAACACCTTCTTATAAAATATAAAGTCTTCGACCTGCTCGATGTCTGAGAAACTAGCTTCCGAGCTAATTAGTTCCAAAAGCAGCGCGAAACCAACACAGAACAAAAACAAACAGGTGACGAACGTACTGGTCTTGCTTTTGATCAAAAGATCCGACAAATCATGGGATGTTTCCTCGGATGATTTCATTTTTTTTGTCACGTATTCACCAGGGCCAGACCAGATATGCCACACAATGGACATCGTAACAAGCAACAGCAGTGAACAGCCAACGGTCGTCGCCATTTGTGATGAACACAGCCTTTCTATAGTAAAACATCCTGCCCAGTACAACAGACTAACAGTGGCGATTCCAGCAGTTAATGTTCCCAGCAAGGCCACGTGAGGCGATCGAACTCGCCTTAGGAAGAGTATAGTGTGATAATCAGTAGCCAACATTGCTAGTAAGTTGTAGACCATCACGAACCCCAAGGAAATGATAAAAATGTTGTTTGTAGTGCACCAGTTCTTTGTTTCTTCCGCGCTGAACACTCTCACGGACTCCTCGGCGTTCAACGCAAGGACAGCCACATGAAGAATACCCTGAAAGATTAAGCCTGATCTGCAAGATTGAAGAACACTGTACCTCGCTTTCTCTTTCAAACAACGTACTAACATCCGCAAGTTAACCAGCACTCCAACGACATGGAACGCCATCAGAACGAAAAAAATCAGGTCCATCCTGTGGGATTTTGCTCCGAAAAGTGCTTGCGTGATCCGTCGTGGTGAATTGCAATTACCGGAGAACACTAATTTTTCAAATGCTAAAGTTCATGAGAATCGCACAGCCAAACGATATTGAACTGGTAATTTCCAGCTGTTTAAGCTGCTTCCTTTATCTACGAGATATAACACAAAACTAAACATGCCAACAAAGCAGACATTTATGTGAGGTTATGTCACATGCGGACCAGAAAAGGTGTCAAATCGCCTTTGGATTTTTATCACTGCTGAACATCCACCCAAACTGTCAGCGAACCAGACCAAAAAATATCGTCTGCAGGCGAATGGCCGAATAATATATGAAAAGGCTGATATAGATTTAACAAAATTATTCGACTTAAATAAGAGAGAGAACCACGAATTTATCATATCTATGTCACGGATTACTTTTTTGGTCGTTGTGTGACATTTAGACACCTTGGCATGACGTCAGATCATGCGATGAAAACACGTGATCGCGTGGACATTGAGCGCACTGACGGTTGCACGAGGTGTAGGGATTTGGTTCACGTGGTAACAATCTTGAAAGTCCCGAAAACTTTTCGGGCCCGAGAAGCCATTTCTAAAACTGCGATTCGCTTATTCTAAAGAGCTGGTCTTTTACCATGATTTCAAGATAGGAAAGGGCAACTCTGTTACAAAATTTCATGCTTGGAAAACGTCTTAGTTTTCACCATACGAAGGAAATTATGGCACCCGAAATAGGCTCGAAAAGTTTCGGGGGTTTCGAGAAACACACGCCTGCCCTTCTTTCGGACAAAACTTGGTTCAAGGGTACCGTGGCTCATATAGGACATGAATTTATTGTACAACTCTGATTTTACCAAATAAATCCGAGTTGTCCGAGTTGTATGTCTCGCCAACTTCACATCTCGGATTTCTACCGCAAAAATTCAAGTTGTATTTATCGCCTAACCTGCGATCAGGCCCAATTGTATCATCGCTCTTATGTCTTCTTATGTCGGCGCTCGCTACAATTGGGCCTGATACAAAGTCTCACAGGACTCTGTGTCTTCGTCCAGAATTTGGACGAAATCTGATTGGCTGATTCAAAAACCGGATGTTACTAAGATGCGTGTTCGCGAGGCTCTCGCGAAAGAGCCGCCATTACGGACAACGAGTTATCTAAAGTTGGTTTTATAACACAAAACAGTAGAGCCTGTCTATTTTTTATCTAGCGGAGAGGGAAAAGTTTATTAGTTTTGCTTTGAGGTACATACTGGATTCATATAAAAGATTCGCGGAATGATCTTCATGAGGAATGATAAAGACGAAGCGTCCAGACGAGTTTCCACTGATATCTCTGTTGTCTGTTTCGAACATTTCCTTTCGCGAAAGCCTGACAACGGTATAAAGACTTGGAAGCTGACTGGTTTGTATTCAATAACAATTCAACGAGAAGCAAGACATATTCAAGCTTGATAAATACAAGATCAAGGACACATTGGTTTCAATGTCAGGATGCAAGAGAAAATACTCGTATTCAATGGACAAACATTTTGAAAGGTTCATGTAAGCTCGAGTGGTGTAAGCGTAAGTTCTTTTTAATTTGTATTGTACCAATTGTACCATTTTTGTTATCGCAACACTGTCAATGTTTTAAATTGCTTAAGGCCGTAAAGCTATGTATTATTGTTTGTATGTACATTCGCCTCTGGAACAACAACAAAACACTGTTGGTTAATTCACAGTACAGGCTTCTCGATCTCTAAATTAAATTTAAGTTTAAGACTTAAGTTAAGCTTAATTCGCTTAATTATTTTTACACCCGGGCAATAACTCAATATTTCGTGAGGGCAGCAGCAGAGGGGCATTTTGTCTGCGCATGTTCCGTGTTTGATGATTTAATGAGAGTAGCCGCTGATATGCGCCTGCAGAGCGCGCGTACGCATCTGTTTCCCGCCTCTTTTCGACCCAACAGAAGCCACTAAAAAGATAAACAAAGAAACTGCAAAGTAAAATGACGATGTACGCAAAGGTTTCTCTTGCCATCAAAGTTGTTTTCGTTATTCTCTCTTTCTGTTTTTTGTGTGAAACAGTCATAAGATCGAAAGATGGTTGCATAGTTTGTGGGAAAAAATCGCAAAAAATTCCGTTTCGAAGTTCAGCCTCATATTTTTACGATTTGGAGGCTTGTTTTGGATATAACCCAATTGATGGGAACGCTGGAGACATCTGTGAAGGGTGTCGAAGAGCTGTGCAAGAATACAGAAACACCGGGAAGACTTTCCATCACGTTAGTGTTGTCCGTCACTTTTTATTTTCTCGAAAGTATTTGACGACCGTACGCCTAACTAGTAACTTTAGCTAAACCCGAGTTGAAGCTTTTTAAAAAGCCGAGTATCAACAAGCTGCATTGTATTAAAAAGTGTTTTTGCTTTATATTTCCGTTCTTCTTTGTCCGAAAGAATAATGATCTGATAAGCTAAGCTTATAATTATTGAGCTTTTTTCTTTGCAAAAAGTTTCTCTCTCCGAGTTGAAGCTTTTTAAAAAGCCGAGTATCAACAAGCTGCATTGTATTAAAAAGTGGTTTTGCTTTATATTTCCGTTCTTCTTTGTCCGAAAGAATAATGACCTAATAAGCTAAGCTTATAATTATTGAGCTTTTTTATTTGCAAAAAGTTTCTCACTCCGAGAACTAAACTGTGAAGCCGCCCATGTCGTTTGGCAGAAGCTACTAATAAGATTGATAACATTACGTTTACTTTTTTTGTTTGAAAGTTTGTTGACATGAATCGGATTCAATGCGGACGTGTTCCAAAAAGGAAGTATTCTGTGTCAGACGAGTCAATTGGCTCTAATGGTAGAGAGATGGTATTTTTACCGAAGGAGACGTTTTTAGAAATGGACCAAAAATTGAAGATGTTATCAGAAAGTAAGTAGACTTCACTTCAAGGATTGGGTTTGTAATCTCCTTATCAGAGTAGTACAGAGGTCAATAATAGGTAAAATTCGCCAAAAAACAAAACTATGACCAGAATTTATGGGTCCTTTTATATTTTGAGACATGTAAAGCTAAATCCTATTATTTTTTGGAAGGTATAGGGTCCAAGTAAAAAACCGTTTTGAAGGGTACAGTTGAGAAAAACACAAACACCATTAGTAGTAAACTGCCTAATTTAAAGGGTTTACAAGGTACAAAGCCTTCTGTATTCAAATGAGATCACAAGAGTCAGCTCACTGACTAGAATAAATAAGGAAAGCATGACTCTTTTTAAATTGCAAAGTAGAATCTACTCAAAGACTACATCACCATAAATGCAAATGTCTGAAAATTTGTTATTGGAGAATGCCTTTTGGATACATGTATGGCACAAATGGTAGAACATAGCACTTCATGTAAACTGTAGTTGGGAGAACTTCAATAAATTGCTTGCTGGTCATTCTTTTTTCGCATGACTTTCATTTTAGAATAAACAGCAAACTTTAAGGGAGAAACTTCCTAGGTAATTGTCATTGTTAGGGCTTCAAGGGATACATACACAAATTTCTGCCTTCATAATTGAGCAAGTCTTCAACATGTGAATAAAACCACTTTTGCATAATACCAACATTGTTTTTCTCTGTACCATTTATTTTTAATCTAGGATGTGACATGAAAGAGGAGCTAAACCTTGTGAAGGAAAAAATCTACAGTGAATTGGTTTTGAAAAAGGAAGGCAACGTGTATGAACCTCACAAATTCCGGGAGTTTTGTATTTCTGCAGGTGCAAACAAATTATTCGATACAATACTGAGTGCAGTAACAACTCCAAGGCAATCAACAGACCGCAGAAATCTCAACCAAAAGAGAGTTGTTTCAGTTATTTACAACCTGTGTTACTGCCTGAGCCAAACATGCAATCCCCTTCAAATTGATCATGCATTATATTTACGAAGTAGCCAAGTAAACCAAGAAGGGATAGAAACAGAACACATCATGGGAAATTCTTGTGCTCGACGAACAGTGAATAACATAATTCAGGCCATGTCTGCATCACATTATCAATCATTTGAAACTTTTGTTGCTCAGGCAATAGAACAAAAATGGTTGTTGGTACTTGTCATTGATGACTACACATCAGTGCACACAAAGCGGAGACCATTAGATGAGAAACCATCAGAAGCTAAGACCATGTGCACAATAGTAGTTAAGGCTTTCAAGGACATTCCAGCTATAAGCATTGACCATGCCAGCACTGTTCATGATTTGAATGGCATAGATATAGAATCTTGCAAAGGAATAATAACATCTGCATCCTCCTTGCATGACATTGCCAAAACTTATGCTACATCAATGCCCAATTGGCTTACTCAAGCATTTTTTGACCCGGAACTTCAACGGCAAAGAATCAATACCCACAAGTAC
>OX419338.1:22208406-22270906 GCA_948470475.1 Galaxea fascicularis
AATCCGAGTTGTATATTTTAGAGATTAAACAACCTAGATTTTTGCAGTAAATTTCAGTTGTTTATTTGAAAAGACATTTGAGATGAAAATTTCAATCGAAAATATAATATATTGTTAATGTTCTATGTGGGCCACGGTACTCGGTCGAGATAAGTCCTCTCGATCAGCCATACGCACATTTTTAGTTTTCAAAAGTATTCTATTGCACAACGTTTTCTTTCACGCTCAGCCTGATAAGGTATGGGTAGAAAGTTGATCCACGCGCTACCTTCCGCTTCGCTTTGCCCGTATCCTTACCCCAGACCCCCCCCCCCCCCCCCGAGACGAAGGATCATCCCAATCTTATTTACCCCAACCTCATTCTTCCCAGACACTTCCCTCCCCCAAACTCACTATAAAATGGCTATCAGAACATACAGTTTATTTTCTCATTTCTATTACATAAATGGTATCATTCCAGGCGAGGCCGTTTCTCAGGCGTGTCTGGAGGAAAAGCACATACAAAGCGCTTTAGTTCGTTAATGTCTTGCCAATCCATGAGAGCATCCGTCTCTGTTGCGGCTAAGGTTGCCGAGGCTCCAGCAGGGTTGAGGACTTTGGCTAACTGCAAATAGTGCAAGGGCAGTGTGGCGTCGTGACCACCCAACGTGGTCCATGATCTCCGACAATTCTCGGTTTTCACATGACGTCATCAAAATTAAAAAATAAGGAATTATCTATCCTTTTTGACAGCTGAAGACTTATCTTTTCACAAATTTTCAGTTTGATTGGTTTTTTCGTCTTGTGATAAAGCAAGGTTGAATTTCTAAGCTTTTGCGTGACACGATATTAAACTGGCGGCCGAGAATGCTGTCACGTAGGTTAAAAAAAGTGACTGAGCCGCTGAGATTTCGCAAACTGAACAGTCCTTGAATGAGAATAAGTACTCATGTAGATGTTTATGAACCCTCAGAGGACGACTATGGGCTTTTTATAGCAAAACTCGATGACATATATTTTTGTTAACTTCCGGCCGCCATATTTGTGTCCCTCAGAGGGACACAAACACGGCGGCTCCATACAAAAGCCTTAAAATTTAAGTAGAACATTTCTTCAAATATCTCCCGCACGAAACATTGCACAGACCTGAATCTTTGCGAGATTGTTTGAATATTCATCTTCTTTTGTCTCTTTGATTCTTGACTTTATTTGTTAAATGGTTTTGATAATGGGGTGACAGTGAAAACAGGCAATTCCACACCCGACAATGCCAATGCCATGTAAGGTCTCTCCGTCATCAGCCTGCATATCTTTCAGATACACTTTGAGGCGTGCTTCAGCAGCCGAGGAACTGAATGGCGCATCTATAACACCACCTTGGGGGGTAGTTGGTCTGAAGAGATACCCGGTAGTCAGGTCGATCTGTAATTGTCGTGATATCGCCATGTATTCCTCAATACCTCTTACTGGGCATTAGTTGAATTAGAGTTACATCTGATACCAAACACATTACTGTCCCCGTCCCTTAGGGTCTTTCCCCACACATGGTAAACAAAAAACCATCGTCATTCCCGAAACCTTAAAATTTCCGGAACTTTAACCTGACCTATATCCCTTGGTCGGTCCCCACTAAAAAGACACTTTTAAAGTAAGCTTGGTCCCGTGCGAAGATAAAATGTTGTAATGGAGTGGACGCTCCAGATTGAATACACTGGTCTAGATACTTGGCAAGCTGAGCTAATTTGTGCACAAAAAAGGGGGTGGCCTGTCTGGGAGTTACTCGTGCCTGGAGTTGCTCAGTAGTAACCAGACGAAGGTAATTCTTTCCTGAACTGTCAGCAGCCGGATTTCCTAAACCTAAACGCAAATCCCATTCCCCACGTTGGCCAACGGCATGAAATATTGCCCTTAATTTTCCAATATATGAATCGACTGTGTTATAAGCCACATTTAAAAGGACCTTTCTCTCCTAAATAAATACAGGGACTGTATATCCATTCTTATGAACTTGCATTTCCCTGATTTATCTTTATAAACAAGAAAACGGCATATGTCTCGAGGAGTTGCCGTCATCACCCTAGGGGAGTTTGGGAGTGAGACTAAAAAATTTTCTAATTCTCTCTGGAGGGAGTCTTTTTGCTTTGCATACCTAGTCGCTTGATCAAACAAGGCTAACTGCTTAAGTGGTTATCTAACGTTTCTAAATTGACATCAGTATAAGAGTTGATATTAGTAGGGGTCCGTTTCCTTTTGTAGCCACACATCTGGCAGAAATGAAAGGTGCTGTCATTCGCGTAACTGCAGTCGGGGCATCTCACGGATGATAGAAAGAGCTTCGCTACAGTAGGTAGCTCCTTAGTAGAAATTAAGAGCGTAAGCCCACAGATCTCCAGGGAGTCCAGAATGAAGGCGTTGTGGTCCCCTTTATGGGCTAGTCTACAGGACTTAGTAGAGTATTTCTGGATCAGTAGCCACCAGTATTTCCTTGGGTATATGTCTAAAACTACCATTGTGCAAGATCTGTGATGGCGTTCCAGATGACGCAAGACAGGGCCAACTAATGGCAGGGAAGGAAAGACGTAGGGTGAGTCAAGAAAAGCAACTTCACCTGATAGGTTTTGTGCAGGCACCTTTACCCCGGAGGATTCTGGGGTAGGCCGAGGGGTAAAATGAGGAAGGCTCCTCCCGTCGAAACCTTTCATTGCGTTTGAGTCCAGGGCCATCAGATCACAAGTATGGCCCCCAGGGCCCCCAAATATAATTCAGACTGGACTCTCCCCCACAATCCTGGGCTGAGTATACTATCGAGGGTCGATAGCCTTCTTGAAGGAGCGTCTGCCGGTTTTTCATTCGTGGGGATAAGTGATAGTTGCAACACGATATTTAACTTGACCGTAGTAAAAAAGAGCTATGTAATAGCTCTATTCAGGATTACACTCCTACCACCTTGATTACACCAAGAAAAATAGAGATCTTTGTTGTCTATCTCTGCTTCCACTCTAGCGTCCTTAAGGACATCAGCGAAAGACAAAAGGACTTTGTTTAGAGCGATTGCTTCTCTTGTGTTGATATCATAACCTTGTTCCGTCTCCGTCCAGTAATCTGCGACACTTGCTGTGGGTGGTGATAACAGCTTTCCACCCCATCCTGAGCCGGAGGCATCAGTTGCAAGGGATATGCGAAGATGGCGTTCATCCCTCCAAGGTAAAGGATCATCCCAAGTTCCAGGAATAACCAGTGGGCAATTTCCTCCCGAAGAGCCTTATAAGGGCGGACGGGTTTATTGGAACGCATACCTTTAGAGATTGCGGAATTCATTTCGCGTTTGAAAAGCAACGCCCCAGGGACCACCAAAGAAAAATAAACGCATTTTCCAGCTAGTCGTTGAAGGGTCTTTACTGATACCACTTGACAGGAGAGGGTTTCACGGATCAGATTCAAGAATTTTTCCTTTTTCTCCGCAATTAGATGGAATACCATTCTAACTGAGTCTGAAAACCCAGGTATGGAACCACTTGTCGTAGGGTTAATATAGATTTAGAAAGACTCAGGAAATATCCTAAGTCAATGAGGTAATAAGCGACAAGGAAAATCGCTTATTTTGCCGCTGTGAGGTTACGTCCTTCCACAGTCTTGAGTGATCTGTGTGGGCCTTGGTCAAGGGAAACTTGCAGTGGACCATTATGGCCGTCGTCTATGTAAAGAGAGCAGGGGATGCCAATGGAGCGGAAGAAATTTGAGTCCATGAGACCTGTAGAATGGTCTACAGAGGGGGGATTTTCCACCCAAACGGTAATGTGTTGTATAAAAAGATCCAACCGCCGCAGACTTATCATCCAAGATCGTCTGATATGTGTTCT
This sequence comes from Galaxea fascicularis, assembly GCA_948470475.1. Classification (NCBI taxonomy): domain Eukaryota; kingdom Metazoa; phylum Cnidaria; class Anthozoa; order Scleractinia; family Euphylliidae; genus Galaxea; species Galaxea fascicularis. Next base: position 22,212,246 of record OX419338.1, read on the forward strand.
GGGCCACATAACGCGGCCGATTCGTGATTGAATCCCGTTTAAAAGGGACATCCATCATCCATAGGTTTAAGAATCGTGCATCATGGCATAATCTGGGTTTACTGGGTTCGACGGTCAACGGCAGGACTAAGTGTGGTAGTTCAACCTCACTAATTCTTCCTTTCAACGATTTTGCCCCTGTCCGCAAACGCTCAAGCAAAGTTTTCTTTACAAAGTCAGCAAAAGGCTTACAGGAAGGGCTATTTCTAAAATACGATCCGATTGGCAATGACGGCCTTTATAAAGTTGCCAGAGAATGATTGAAAGAATTCAAAAAATGGAGACTCCATCACGAATCTACCTTAATATTGTAGCTTGTTCTGGCGAGGGGTTGTCGCCCATGATTTTACACCATTTACCGTAATGTTTGGGCAGTTTGCCTGCATGAAAGGCGTTTGGGTCTTTAAATAGTAATTTCGCTTGGTCTGCTAATTCTTTCCCATGGATCTACACTGTGTGTATGTATTGTTCGGAGAATTCCTGGACTGTCACCCCTGTGCTAACCTCGAGTGACGTTCCCATCCAGTTCACCCATGTGATTGGTTTTCGTGGCATGTTTTGAGTATTGTACAACTTCCTCATCAAACTCCCATTCTTAAGGGAGATTGGTGGTGATCCAGGTATAAAAACAGGAATAATAAGGTGGGGAACTGAGGTCAGCAGAGGGGTGACAGTCATGACCCAGCGATAGACTGGGTGAGTTTGTTTAGATACTCTTTTTCACAACTGCCACTACTCTACTAGGGGAGAAAAGGAAAACAAAACAATTTATAATAATGACACGAGAAAAGAAAAGGAGTGGGGAGAAAATGACAGTGTATTGTCACATAATGATATTTATTGAATTTTCTATATACGATTTTAGAGGATGATTATATCTTAATGATTTAACACAATAGTATCTTCATGTGCAACAATTTTGTGTTCTTTGCGATCCGAAATCTAACAAATGTTCATTGTTCCCGCCTTCTTTTGAAACAGTGCGCTGATATGCCCACACTTTCCACAATTATAACAACGAACATTACTATATTGGGCACTTGGTCTCCTCGCATGAGACAGTGGCATTGGTAGGAGTTGACGTCTGTTGTTGTTTTGTTTTTCACTTTCGCCACAATTCCTAAGATTTTTTCATGATCTTTGACGCCCAGTAGTGGTAACAGGAAATTATGGAACATCTGTTTAGGCTTTCCCTCAAGGTTTCATAAGCCCCTCTTTTTCATGGCGTACGTCACAAGCAGTGTTTTTTTTCAGGGCTTCTGGTAATTTTAAGACCTCGTACTTGTTAAATTCCACGATGGGACGAGAGGCGAGGTTCTTTATTTTAGCGGCCAGTAACATTTCCATAATTGAAATTAAATAACACATTCTTGCTAAGCGTACCGTGTTATTGATGTCAATTTAATAGACATCTCACTAACTGATAACATTGAAAATGTTTCACTAAAATGGCCAATAACATTCCCCATTTGCAAATAACAAACTCTTACAGGGTTTCACTCCGTGGCCCATAACATTTCACATTTACAAAGAAACTCTTTACGAGTTTCACTCCGTGGTCCACAGCATTTCACATTACAAAGAAACTCTTTACGAGTTTCACTCGGTGGCCAATAACATTCCACATCTGCAAATAGCAAACTCTTGCGAGTTTCACATTTGCAAAGAAACTCTTACGAGTTTCACTCAGTGGCCAATAACATTTCACATGTGCAAATAACAAACTCTTAACGAGTTTCACTCCGTGGCCAATCACATTTCACATCTGCAAATAGCAAACATCTTGCGAGTTTTACATTTGCAAAGAAACTTCTTACGAGTTTCACTCCGTGGCCATTAATATTTCACATTTGCAAATAGCAAACTTTTGCGAGTTTCACATTCCGCGCTAATAACAAACTCTTAACGAGTTTCACTCCGTGGCTAATAACATTCCACATTTGCAAATAATAAACTCTTACGAGTTTCACTCCGTGGCCAACAACATTTGACATTTGCAAATAACCAACAATTTCGGACACTAGCACGTGGTGAACTAAAATAAAGTGCGAGAAAGACTGATACATAGATCAAGAATTTTACCACAGGTTTTTCTTCCGTCGACAGGGCCAGATTTCCCGGCGCTTGACCTTGCGCTTCACTGAACAGGTGGGTTTTGCCCTTGTTGAACCTGAACAGGCGCTGGTGGATTCTGAGCTTGTTGAACTTGTACTGGCGCCGGAACGTTCTGGGCTTGCTGGACTTGTGCTGGCGCTGGAGGACTCCTCGCTTGTTGCGGGAAGTGTACAACAGCAGCTCTGGGGTCAGCCATGTTTCTTGACAGTGCCAATTCTCTGCTTGCCGGGAAAATTCGTGTCCGTGGCGTAAGCAGAAGAGTTCCCCCTTTCCTCCTTCGCGCTGGAAAACTGAGAGACTGAACGAGAAAACAACGGATCCTGTATTTATTGTTATCCTGGGGTGCGAAAAACACGTGCAACTCCTGACATGTGTTTATTTGGCAGTTCTGTGTGATATCACGCTTCGCACTTTATTGTCGAGCATTGTGAATAGTTGCTTGCTCTCTAGAGTTTTTTGTTTTAGATAAATACTCAAAACGTGTTTGTTTGTTCCCATTTAAACATTTTCATTAAATATTCTTACAATCATTAAAAGAGGCCAAAAGCCATAGTTATATGACAAATATAAGTACTATGTTGTAATCATTATGGGATAATTATGCGATTTTAAAGAACTGCGGCCTAAGAGTATCACACAAAAGTCCACAGGTAAGAGAAAATTGAAATAAGCAGCAGCAGAAAGTTTATTGAGACGAACCTAGGACAGGTTCTAGACCTCATCCTCAATATTTCTTAAATAGTGTCTGCGAAAAATGCCATCGCTAGACCAATCTGTCGTCTTAAGGATGTCAGATACAGGGATGCCATATGCATAAGCGTGAGACGAGGCAGCCCCTGCCACACTGTGAGCGGGCTTGAATATAAAGGTCAGTATTAATCCCTGTGGACTGCAACACTGACAAGATCCATCGAGCTCTAATCCTCGGAGACACCGGGTTGTACGGCCTTATGAATGACAGGAACAATTTATATTAGATACAAAAGTTCCATTACGAAACCTAAGCGCTGCGGAGCGTGAAAAGTACTCCTTTAATGCAGCAACAGGGCAAACTGAAGTAGAACCTGAAGGAGAAAAAGTTACTTCAATAGTTTTTCCCGGTCTAGAGATTTTAAGTCGCTCAGTCACAACAAACCTAATTGAATTCTGAGATTCCTTCTTAAAATTTAGGTCTAACAACTTTAAACTTAGCTCGCGTAAAGGAGCCAACATCTCATGTAGATGAGTACCTCGGAGTTGGTGGTTTCAGAATGCTATCAAGGGGTGAGAACCGAGAGGCGGTTGATCATCGTTCAGAGAACAGAACGTCACAGAAAGTGCAGAAAGGTAAATGTTAATGGTACTGTATCCTTTGCCTTCATGAAAACATTCAGTTACGAAATCAACAACTTGGTAGATAGGGGTTTCAAGTGAATCAATTTGCCGCTTATGACACCAGCTAGACCACTTGTACCACACTCTCTTGTACTGCTTTTCAGTGCCCGTTGTCCATGACGCACAGACTGATGTCAATAGACCCTTGTCTGACAGGGCTTCCCGGATAACGCCCATGCGGCTAGGTCTAGTTTGTGACGTAGCGGGTGTTGCTCCAGGCTGTGTGGGAGACTCGGAAGGTTGTCTAAATGAGGTAACAAAATTGGTTGACCTGTCAGCAGCTGCAACGGAAGTGGATACCAACTCTGGGTAGGCCATACAGGGGCGATTAGTAGAACAATGACTTCGTCGTTGCGAATTTTGGCCAGTACTTGAGGTAGCAAACTGAATTGAGGGAAGGCATAACCACTCATGTCAGTCCAGCACAAAGCAAAAGCATCTATAGCCATTGCACCTGGCTCAGGATGCCAAGAGACAAACTTGTCAGACTTTGCATTAAGCCTGGAAGCAAACAGATCAATCTCAGGTACAAAAGTCTGAGAAATGATTCCGAGAAAAACGTCATCATTTAAGGTCCATTCCAAATTAGAAGAGATTTCCCTCGACAAAGTATCAGCTCGCGTATTAACCTTGCCCAGAATATGCTGAGCAGTAAAAAAAATGTCCCTAGACTTACACCACCCCCAAATAGTTCTGGACAAGGAATCTAACAAAGGGGATCTTTTGCCTCCGAAATTGTTAACGAAGGCTACAGCCGTAGATTTATCAATTGCCAATCTCACATGAATAGAATTTGATTTAGAAACAAAACATTGGAGGGCATGAAAGGAGGCTAGAAGCTCTAAGTAGTTAATGTGATGTTCTAACTCACTTTGAGACCATCTGCCAGAAGCAGATAAACTACCAGTCAAAGCACCCCAACCAGTTATACTGGCATCACTCTCAATGTAAACGTCAATTGTGGGGACATTTAATGATTTACCACTACACTGGGCAATCATGATTCTCTATAACCCAGCATAAGTCAGACTGCGCCAAGGAAGTTAATGAAAGTGTTTTGTCATAGTCAAGGCCTCCAGACAAAGTCTGATTTTTACACAGTTTTAAGGAACGGTAATGCAACCCAAGATAATTAACCGCTGGGAGGGCAGAAACTAACAATCCAGTTACCCTGGCGACATCCCTAGCAGAAGGTTTAGCTTGGCCCAGAAGGAGCTTACAGGTCAAGATTATCTTCTCCTCCTTAACGGCCGGCAGTTGCAGTCGCACAGCGACAGAATTGATGATGAAATCCAAATAAAGAATCTTATATTAAGTTGATGTAAACACTCTTCAAAAGAACTTGCAATAGGCAACAGATCATCAATTAAGATAACAACCCTAAAGCCAAGAAATCTGAAATAAGCCATAACAGGCTTAAATATCTCGGTGAATACCCTGGGTGCTAGACTATACCCGAAGGGTAAACAAGTGACTTCATAACGCACAGAAAGCGCAGATATTTCCTATGGGATCTGAAAATAGGAATACTGAAATATGCATCCTTAAGGTCAAGTGAGACTAGTAAGTCCCCAGCGGAAATACAGTTTAAATTCATGCGAATATTCTCCAATATTATGCAAAAACTGACTCAATGGCTTTAGATTAATGACTGGACGAAAATTACCAGTCTTCTTGGGAAACAAAAAGATGTTCGAAATGAATTTATTATCAGAGGGGGGCACTACAGTTATGGTTCCCTTAGAGATAAGCTTTGAATCTCAGATTCAATTAAGGCCGTTTCCTTTTCACTAAACGTTGGAAGCTTAGGAAACTAAAATTGACGAGGAAGCGATTCAAACTCAAGATGATATCCTAAGACGAAGATGATATCCGAAGACGGTTTGTAAGATCGCTTGTTAATTCCCTTCATTGGGTAAATTACTGGATAAACTGTCAGCTTGCCTCTGTCGACATTGACCAACTGAAAGAAGATATACAGCAGACTTCCCTCTGTATAAGAAAGGTACCAACTAATGCCGATGACCCAAATGACTGCGAAGGAGTACAACACCACCCTTGCTGATCGACATGCGCCGCAAAGGACGCGGACTCGGGTGACACGACAGTAGATGGGGGGCCCATATAGATCCATTTTTCGAAATTATGGGATGGCGAATTGGATAATGAGAAGCAAGATCATCGGAGACGGAAGGCGATCGGAGAGGGGTCGGAGAGGTTCGGAAAGGATCGGGCAGGTTTCGGAGAGGATCGGAAAGGGGAAGGGAGAAAAAAAAGAGGTACTGGATGGAAAAGAAGGGTACTGATATTTTGTACCGTCTACCGGGTTTGACTCTTTTTGTGAAGACATGCTACCTCCTCGAGGGAGAGGAAAAGGGAGGGATGATATAAGGGAAAAAAGGCAGCGGGGGGATACGTATGTGTTCGTCACGGTGGCTCATCGGTACGTAACAGTGGTCCGTCGGTGCGTGCGAAAAAAGGGGGTCGGTGTGTCACGGGAAAAAGGCGGTTGGTGCGTCACGGGAAAAGGCAGTCGGTGCGTTCCGACGCTTGATGGCGTTTACGGCATATGATTCATGTTAACACACACGCAGTCACCCAGATACCCTTGTAGGCCTCAGTATACCTTTCTAAACCCCGCTATACCCTATACCCTATACCCTATACCCCCGTAGCATACCTTTTCAACCCTAGAATACTCTTATGGACCCCAGTATACTCTTCTAAACCCTAGTAAACCCTAAAAAACCTAGGATACCCTTATTAACCCCGGTATACTCTAGTAAAATTGGAGTGAATCAGACTCGAACCAATACCCTGGGTCCATTGCGAGTCCCAGATCCCACTCAAGGGTAGAAGGGTGCTGTAACGGCACCCGTGTACCTTAATTTCCGCAGTATTTTTTATCCTTTTTTTTTTTTTAGCTCTAACCGCATTTTACGTCACAATATTCTCCGCTAGTTATCACGTGACCTTAGCCTTATATACCGCAAAACTTGTGTAATTTTCCATAAGGCTCACAGAAATTCGACGGGCAACCTCGAGCAACTTTGGGTAACTTTCAGTTACATCAGAGAACCTCCGATTATTGCTGTTTAACTCAGAACCTACTAGAGCGTTCGCCCCAACACGTCCTACGAAACAGGGTCGCTGTAACAGTTGGCACAATAAATCTCATCCTTGTGGAATCTGTGAGTAGTTAGTTTTTCTTAGTTTCACGGATCTCTCCGCCACCGGAGCTGACGCCGCTACAGGTGCGACCCGACCCCAAAATAGTCAGGCATGGGTTGCGTTTGGATTATATTGACGTTGGGAGGAAAGTGGGAACACTTGTGGGAGCGCAAAAAGGTACGCGGCAGGTGTGCACATGCGCACACGAGGAACACAAGAAAAATGAAGTAAAATGGTGTATTAAAAGAGGAAAAAAAGCTAAGATGACAAGCAAGAACATCTGGGCGACCCGATCGGTCACCTCTCCCTGAGGAGCAAAAGAGCTATTTACATATGTGCAAAGCAAGAAAAAACTCAGGCATCATCCTCGACGTCCCAGCCCAACCAAACACAAGGTCATTCCACCAGGAGCACCCCAAGGTTAAGTCTGCAAACCCTTCCCGATCGTCGATCAGGAAACCGAACAGCATGTTGTACAAACGTTCTCCTTTACTGCAAACAAAAAGAGACTGTCGTTCAATTCATCTTTTTTAGTGGTCGTCCTCTTCTTCTTCTTCTTGCATTGGGATGGGCCGTGGCTCAAACAGCCTGTTCGACAAAAATTTCCGCCTGTCCACAGCGGCGTCGGTGGCCTCTTCCACATCCATGGAGTCCTTCTCCATGAAACGACGTCGAGTTTTCATGATGTCTCTGTACACGGGGTCGTGTTTCAGACATTCAAACCAGTGAAGATAGTGTAAGTACAGCCTTCGCAACTCTCTATAGTAAACGGGTAGCAGGGCATTGAAAGCCTTGGCCTCAGCCACCGCTTCAGACGTCCCCTCGTTCAAGAACTTGTCTACTTGTTTGTCGTAGCGTGGACTAAGAGACTCTTGGACGTCTTGGCGCAGAGTTTCCCAGGGATTTTTGTCACTGGCGTCTTCTTCGTCCTCTGAATCAGTGTCTTGTTCCGACTCCGAGCTTTGTTCCTCATTGTCGTCATCTTCTTCTTGTTCTTCTTCCTCGTCTACATCATCGCTCTCGGCCATGGTAGCCTCGGGTGAAACGTCTTGAAATCCGTCGGTCATGGTGGTGCTTTCCAATGATTTGTTGTCCATGCGTTTCCAACAGCCTTGCTTCTCTTGGTGGTCTCTGTTGTAACTTCGAATGAATGGTTTTTGGCAATACCGCCAGAAATGTGCCATAGAGGGCTGTCTCCAAATGAGCTGGTCGCCTATTTTTATACTCATTTTGAGCAACCCACGGTAACCCTTGGCAACTTTTTGTATTTCAAACAACTTTTTTTGTTTCGATCAAGTTTTTACATTATGAGCAATTTATAGTTTTCTAGATATCTGAGCAGCTTTTTTTGGCCATGCTTCCATATTTTACAATGTTTAAGTAGACAATTTATGAATTTCCTGTGAAAAAAGAGCCCTTCCTCCCCCCTGGGGCATCCCATGGCGGACGAAGATTCACACTCCACTGATTCGACTGTTTCAAGTGACGAAGGTCATTCAGATCTTTTGAGGGTAGCGACGCTGGTTACAACACAAAATTACACAAAAATTCTTAGAAATGTTACTTTTGTTGTACAGATTGCATATTTTTGCATCAGACCAAATAAAAGAAGAGAGAAACAAAAAACGTTTTGCTTTTTTTTTTTAGCAACTTTTAAGCAACTTTCCTTACAAAAAGCAAATTTTGACTTTCAATGGAGCAACGTTGGAGCAACGTTCTCGAGCAACTTGTGGCAAGCCCTAGGGGTGACTGTTCTCGTTTCTTTGCAACACGACGACAAAGGGAAAATTTGGGCATCAAATGATTATTTTCGGCGAAGGGACTTTGGCGAGTTCTAACATGGTCGACCACACGCACGAGTGTTGCGCTTTTTTCTGCTATTTTCGCTGATTTATTCTATGCAAGAAGTCATCTACGGTGAAGCGAATTACAAGAGTGATGAAAGAAGTCGATAAATCAAACCCGAAAAACTTTGTTGTCGCAATGTCATTCACTTCTACTCTCGCTATACGCCCAGTGACAGGGTCTCACACCTCAGAGTCGGCACTGCTATTATCGAACCAGTAAATAAAGTGAGTGATCTTGGCATCACTCTAGACTCTACCCTCACTCTTCGTACTCACATCAGTAATATATGTCGCTCTGGCTCATTATGTTTACACGAAATCAGTAAAATCAGGAAATTTTTATCTCAGAAAGACACCGAAAGGGTCGTTCACACCTTTATTTCCTCTAAACGGGATTACTGCAATGGTTTGTTTTACGGCTTGCCCTCTTCTGAAATACAGAAACTTCAAAGACTACAAAACTCTGTGTGTATCCCCCAGGCTCTGGAACAAACTTCCTGATTTTATAAGATATTCCGAGACCTTAGATTCCTTTAAAACCAGGCTCAAGACACACCTTTTTAAAAACGCTTTTAACCTACAGTAAAATTTTAATCTTATTCTTGTAATTATTTTAAATCTTATATAAAAGCACTGAGACTTATGTATAATGCGTTTTTAAGAACTGTATTATTATTATTATTATGCGCAGCAAATTACTAATTAAATACTGGATACGGCATTCTGTTGAAGTATTCCTCTTGTAGATTTACGCACACAGAAATACATATATTTTACACATTTTTTCAACTACAGCGCAAAAGAAGGAACGACGATGTGATCGTATAAGTTACCTACATCATACATTCGTATATTTTCTTTTACCAGTCATATGCCTAGTATTCCCGTTTAATAGCCTGAAAATTAAATACAATCATGCCCACGTATTGACGCTAGACAAGACACGTAACCGGTCTTAGATCGTCTTAAGTGATCGAAATCTTAAGTAATTCTTTTTTATGATTAACTCTTTTTACGACTTACGGCTAATTTTTTTGTCGTTTAATTACGGCTAACGATCAGTTAACCACATTGAGACCTTCTTTTAAGCTATATGTGTATGTGCCGCCCCAAAGGGTATGGTTTTTGAGCCGTTTTGGTCTGAAAACGCTCGTGAATAGAAAATTGTTTGCATAAGATTAACATATGCGAAAAATTTTCTGACAGTATATTTAGTTCATTCGAATTTGAGAATCTGAGTATCACGATGTCACCGAAACGTTGTCCTTTTATATCGCTAATTTTTACTTATCTATGTTTTACGAAACCGTTGCTTATAAAGAGAATTAAGTAACCAAAAGATATCATTTGAGCCGAATTTACCAGTTCTTTACTTCGGCGCTGATGTGAAGCTTAATTACACTGCAACAAACTAGAGGGAACATTTGTAACCGCATTCCGGATTCGCGATAAATTGGGTGGTATTTTATCAATCTACAAAGCAGATGGTCTCACAAACACAAACCAGGCGATAAAATAAATGTAATCACTAACTAGAACGCTTTAAAAGAAAACCGAGCCAAGGTCTGAAAACGGGTGTGGGTTTTAGAGGCCAGGTTTGAAGGTGTGTAAAATGGCATGCCTTGCCGTCCGTTTGACTCTTTTTTTAAAACCCAATCAGCATTGGCTCACAGTTTTGCAGATTACCAATCACATGTTGCGAAAGAATGGAAATCCAGGAGACTCAACGCGAGTTTAACCAGAACCAGAAACGACCTCTGATTGGTCAGTTATCCGCGAACGGAAGTGGCTGCCCTGTTCAGCAAACGTTCGTGGGGAAGGAACGCGTAACGAAGCCCTAAGGTTAAGAAGAAGGTCTGCGTGGGAGGCAAGGCCTTTGGTTGATTTTAGTCAATGTACGGCCGTCTCCCAGGCCCTCACGATCAATTCGTTCCGGTCTTTTTCGCACAGACCATGTGACCTAGAAGAAACGGAGAGAGGCCTAGGGACTAGGCAGAAAACTTGATATATGCTGCATAAAAAGCCACAATTAGTCTTAACAAATCTATACTAGTTAATTCAACTGTATATAAACTGTTGAAATAATCATAAAATATTTGGAAAGTTTGAATGAAGAAGATCCTTAAAGAAACGTTTGTCCTCTTTTTTTAATTTACACATATTAACCATTGTTATCCCCAAAAGCACCTAGGCTTACCAAGGGGGCTCACAATAGGTTACTAATCTGATGATAAAACAAAATACTTCTATTTTCTATTTTCTTTCTATGATTTGTGTGGGTGCTTTGGACGTTCACCACAATTAGGCTATCTTCGTTGTACGTGTTTTCGCTTTTGTATTTCTCGACTACAGTCGAACCTCGATTATCCGGACTGTATTAAAAAAAGCAAAGAAGCCAAAAATAGAACTGTTATCGCCCTGCCTCAAAGACGACTTCAAAATGGACCTTTTAAGTCGTCGCCCTCTTCAAGCTGATGGGCGAAAGGACCCAACATTCGGGAGCGTAAGCGTGAAAACTGTGTTCAGTGCCAAAACGTCGTCGTCGTCTGCGAAGTCCATTGATTCATAGATAGACGCAGTCGTAGTTTCGAACCGCTTGGCTAACCAGAACACAGGATTAACAGTGCTCTAAGCGATTTTATTCCAGGGTATACAATGAGTGAAATTAATATACAACTACATAAATTAGGATCACTTGTCAAATGTTAGATTGTACTCCAACAGAAAATTAATTAATGCGTCACTATTGCATCCTGTAGAATCCAACTTGATGACCGGGTCCTCAGTCGGCCCTTGACACACCTCCAGTTCAGGGCATACAAGCCGAGAAGCTAAACACGAAACGCTTTCTCGCCAGAAGGACCGTTAGCAGTTACTTTCTCGTCAGCACTGGAAACTATTAGGTCATGGAAAATTAGAGGTAAAGATATTCCAACGCCAAAACACAACACGTACAAATAAAACACCTTCTTATAAAATATAAAGTCTTCGACCTGCTCGATGTCGGAGAAACTAGCTTCCGAGCTAATTAGTTCCAAAAGCAGCGCGAAACCAACACAGAACAAAAACAAACAGGTGACGAACGTACTGGTCTTGCTTTTGATCAAAAGATCCGACAAATCATGGGATGTTTCCTCGGATGATTTCACTTTTTTTGTCACGTATTCACCAGGGCCAGACCAGATATGCCACACAATGGACATCGTAACAAGCAACAGCAGTGAACAGCCAACGGTCGTCGCCATTTGTGATGAACACAGCCTTTCTATAGTAAAACATCCTGCCCAGTACAACAGACTAACAGTGGCGATTCCAGCAGTTAACGTTCCCAGCAAGGCCACGTGAGGCGATAGAGCTCGCCTTAGGCAGAGTATAGTATGATAATCAATAGCCAACATTGCTAGTAAGTTGTAGACCATCACGAACCCCAAGGAAACGATAAAAATGTTGTTTGTAGTGCACCAGTTCTCTGTTTCTTCCACGTTGAACACTCTCAAGGACTCTTCAGCGTTCAACGCAAGGACAGCTACATGAAGCATACACTGAAAGATTAAGCCTGATCTGCAAGATTGAAGAACACTGTACCTCGCTTTGTCTTTCAAACAACGTACTAACATCCGCAAGTTAACCAGCACTCCAACGACATGGAATATCATCAGAACGAAAAAAATCAGGTCCATCCTATAGGATTTTGCTCCGAAACGTGCTTGCGTTATCCGCCTTATTGCACTTAATCGAGAATACGAATTTTGTATTTATATGATATATTAACTAACATGGGAATCCAGCCACACGATATTGAACTGGCGACTTCAAGCAATTGAAGCCATCTTCTTTATGCACGAAATAGAACACTATTTTAGATGATAATGTTGCCTCGCGCCACCTGCAACGAAAGAGCTTTTCAAGCAGTGCAAACCCACCCCTCTTAAAATCTGTAAATTGTTTAAGGTGATTCCTTAGAAATAAAACTTCCCGATGAATTTTTTTTAAACTTTCCCTGAATGTTCTCTACCGAGCACTGTTTCGAAAAATACAATAAAAATGATAGGTCACCATTCTCGTTTAAGAGATGCGACGGGCCAATCTTGCCCCATTTATGCGTGTACTCGTTCTAATCACGCACGTTATTCATCGGTCCACGTTACATTTTGCGGTAGCTCGAAACATAGTTTTTAAAAGAAATACTCGGGAAAAAACTTGACAGGTAGAAAGTGTCGAGCATATAGGACAATATCATATAAAATTTGTGGAAACATCACACTATTTAAAACGACGTGGACGTAAAGAGTTGGTAGAGTCGTTATTTTCGCGGTCATAATTTGCATCACAGAGCAACGGTTTCGTGCACTCTTTCACCTATATCTTTTTTTCCTTCCGATAAAATTTTTTAGTTTTTTTTTAAATAAAGGAGGATAATATGTACACTATTATTATGCAATAAAAAATATAGGTCACCATGCTCGTTTAAAAGAAAACGAACATTTATTTCGCTATCGAGTTAAGCTTGATGGAAATTCTTTCGTTGTCAGTACGTGCACGCGCTAATTTGTGCGTGCTAATGACGCGAAATCGTGCGCAGTAGGGATGCGCAATGCAATACTGAGGAATCACCTTAAAACAGCCGACGACACTCTGCACAAGATATTGATATCGTTTTCCTTGATTACAGCTAGAGTAAGCCTCAACAACGAAACTGTTACGATGGCAATTAATTTTCGTTTGCTCGTTTAAACATCAATCACCTGGCAATTTTTCATCGAGAATTCGTCTCTGATTTGGCATTTCATGAAATCAACCATTATACTGACCACCAGTGACCAGCTGATTGATGTTCACTGTCGAGCATTTCAAAACCGTAACAACAATATGCTTGAGTGCACTTATTGCCAGTATCATTACTCCAACAAAAATATCCAGGAAAATTATTTATATGATTTGATACAGTCATTACAGTATACAAGAAAACAATATTATCCTAGAGTAAAACAGCAATCTTTCTGATTCCCCTGGCGAACTCACACAAAATATAATTGTAATGAATTTATATTATCTATATTGCTTTTAAAATGGCTGGTACTGAGAGTTCACGCTGGCCAGTAAACAAGTCTTACAAGCAAAAGACGATTGATTATGTTTTATCCGACAGTCTAGAAAATATGTTTTGTAGGTTAATACTCCCAATACGATTCGTTTACTTCCCCTAAGTGTTACTGGAGCCAAATTAACCTAAAGCTGTAAAAGGCATTTTTAAGTACTATATAGTGTTTGAAGCCTGTTTAAAGTGATGATTGCATTAGCTAGACGAATATTATCTGTTCGAATTCTGTAGTAATTTGGCTAAAAACAACCACGAGGCACACACACAACACGACCGCTGTGTCAGTACCACCTCCCACGGGCAGAATTTGTCTCTCCTTCACTTTTGCCGTTCATTGAAATTTCCGCTCCCGTGGTTGTTGAAAATTTGAAAAGGCGGCGCCGCTATTATTCAAAAATGGTCATATAGGGTCATATTTGGATTGTATAGCAAAGCCTTTCTTTTCTTGATACGCTACAGGTTCAATTGGACAACAGGTTTTCTGACTCTCTTTCTGATCGCCTCAAAACAACTGGTGATGGAGTGTTTACGTGCCCTTCATTAACTCTAGAATCTGGCTCATTATCTTCATCTGAGAAATTGACTGGCAGCTGCGGCACGCTGGTTGAAACTTGCCTATCATCTATACCTAGATAGTTCATGCAATTCTGGGACAGGTATATCTAACCCTCTAATTTAATTTAGCACCTTATCATGAGCTTTGATCAAATGATCAGCATGAACATATCTTGTTTTATGGCCACCTTTCAGTATTGCCACTGGCTTGGGTATTTCTCACTCGAACCATGTCATTCTCTACAAACGGCCTATCCTGACAACTCTTCAAATCATCATATTCTTTTTACTTATTCAATTTACTCTCTACCGCTTGGGCTAGATCAGGTTTCACCTGACTTAAAAACGTACGCAGGCGTCGTCTCATCAACAATGCAGTTGGCATAGCTCCAGTGGTGCTGTGACGAGTGGTACGATACCTTAAACGAAAATCTGCGAGTCTATGTTTGATAGACCTACTCTTGTTTCCCTTTAAAACCTGTTTAACAAGCGCCTCCTTTACCATTCTGACCGCTCTTTCAGCTGCACCATTTGATTATGGGTGGTAAGGAGCTCTTTGGTAATTAGGTCATGTGCTGTACCTCTATCTACTTGCAGAGACTATCAACTACCACCAAGAAATAGTCACTGCCCTTCCGGCAAAAATCGATATGAATACGCTGAAAGGGTACGGTCATATGGCCCATTTCCATGGTATCAAAGGGGCACTAGCTGGAGAGCTCCGGACATTCTGACACACTGAGCATAATTTTATCTCTGTTTCAATCTCCTCATCCATCTTGGGCCACCAAATGCAATTGCGCGCTATTGCTTTCATTGGCACAAACGCCAGGGTGTTCCCAACGCCGCAACTCCTTTAAAATCTTTCCTCTAAAAAGGCTTGGGGAATGATCACTCTGGAGCCCCAAAGAATGCACCTGTGTTCACAAGAAAGTTCATGCCAACGGGTATAGTAAGCAACAAATACTCCTATTTGGAAGACAAATGGTTAAAATGGGAACTTATCAAAATGGCAATAAGAGCGCTTACTATCACTTATTCAACGAAAAAAGCAAAAAAGGAACAAGAACATGACAATCGACTGGAAGAGCTAGACAATGCCCTTTCCCAGGGAAATAACGCTGACGAAATTAAAGAACAACAGGAATATATTAGACTAAAACAGGAACTTACCCTACTTTACAAAAACAAAGGGAAAGGTGCAATCATCCGGTCTAAAGCCAGGTGGATTGAGCAAGGCGGACAGCGAACAAAATGTTTTTTTATTTAGAAAAGAGAAATTATAATCGTAAAATAATCAGAGAAATGAAACGGCCAGATGGAGAAATTTTGCATGAAGAAAATGACATATTATTGTACATTGAAAGTTTTTATAGACTCCTATTTACGGCACACCGC
Source organism: Galaxea fascicularis (assembly GCA_948470475.1). NCBI lineage: Eukaryota > Metazoa > Cnidaria > Anthozoa > Scleractinia > Euphylliidae > Galaxea > Galaxea fascicularis. Next base: position 22,227,846 of record OX419338.1, read on the forward strand.
GTGGAAAATTAATACAAGCGATTCATTCGAATCTTTTGTGAGAACCTTGAAACAACAAAACTTCAGGATATATGATAACGAATGTGACAAATAGGCCATTTCCGAGTTCATGTCTGCCTCCTCTTCAAAGCGAGTCTAAGTGCGAAGTTTTTGTTAAAGTAATTAGTTCTACTTTACATATGAATGAAAACTAATTTTCATAACAAAAACTTCGCACTTAGACTCGCTTTGAAGAGGAGGCAGACATGAACTCGGAAATGGCCTATTGGAAGGAGAAATCTCTCTTAAAGAATGTAAAAATGTTTTACGGACGCTTGCTAAAGGGAAATCTCCAGGTGATGGCGGATTCACGTGGGAGTTCTGCAACTGCTTTTTTGACTTCTTGAGACAAGATTTTAGTTGGGTGCTTTAACGCGTTATTTAGGGAAGGTGAAATGTAGATTTCTCAGAAACGAGGTGTGATCACTCTAATACCTAAAGAAGATTCAGATCTTACTGATCTCTCTAACTGGCGACCAATAACTCTCCTTAATTAATACAGATTACAAACAACAACAACAACAACAACAACAACAACAACATTTTATTAAAAACAGTTAACAATTACAAAATTGTACAACTACCCGCAAATAGCTATAGCTAATCGAGGCGGATAGGCATGACATAACTAATTACTAATTATGGTGCTTGTATACCGTTACTAGGAAAGGATGTATATATGCTACAGTAATAAAGAATTGATAGGTATATTATAAAAAAAGAAACGATTTCTCTACACATTTTTAATGACGTCAATAATTGCAGACGTCGACAGGTACAAACTTTCAGTTCTCAGAATATTGATAGGCATTTCATGTATTTTGGTTTTTGAATAATTTTTTGTTCTCTAACTTTGTAATATTCTTAGGTAGGGCATTCCATAGTCGTACTCCGGGTCGCGAAAAAGAATTATTTAACAGATTTAGACGAGAAGGCATCACGTAAAATTTATTACTGCCAGCTGATCTGGTGTTGTGGGAGTGTATACCGGAGACATGTTTGAATAAGTCTTGAACATGAATAGGCGATAGCTTATTTTGAACATCAAACATCAGACTGGAGATAGATTCAACACAGAGAAAAATTACAGGTAGGATATTAAAATTAATTCTCGGTTTTCACATAACGTCATCAAAATTAAAAAATAAGGAATTATCTATCCTTTTGAGATTTTAGTTTAGCTAGTAATTAGAACAGCTGAAGACTTATCTTTTCACAAATTTTCAGTTTGATTGTGATAATTTTCAGTTTTCTTGTGATAAAGCAAGGTTGAATTTCTAAGTTTTTGCGTGACACGATATTAAACTGGCCGAGAATGCTGTCACGTAGGTTAAAAAAAGTGGCTCAGCCGCTGAGATTTCGCAAACTGAACAGTCCTTGAATGAGAATAAGTACTCATGTAGATGTTTATGGCCCTCAGAGGACGACTATGGGCTTTTTATTTCAAAACTCGATGACATATGTTTTTGTTAGCTTCCGGCCGCCATATTTGTGCTACTCAGAGGGACACAAACATGGCGTCTCCATACAAAAGCCTTAAAATTTAAGTAGAACATTTCATCGAATATCTCCCTCACGAAAAATCGCACAGACCGGAATCTTTGCGAGACTGTTTGAATATTGATCTTCTTTTGTCCCTTTGATTCTTGACTTTATTTGTTAAATGGTTTTGATGACGGTGTGACAGTGAAAACCGGCAATAACTGGCCAGGGGATAGCATACTCACTCTTTTTAGAAAATGTCATTAAACACAAGACTCGTTTTTGAAGAAGAAGCTTTTCCAAATTAGACTGAGAAGCTTGACCCCAACCACTGATGCCATGTGAGGTAAGGAAAAATTAGCGACTGATGCAGGTTGATTGTAACAGAGAGTGGCTATTAATGTCTTATTTTAGCAATCATACCAATGATATTACTGATTTTAAGAGCGATTAAGTCTATATGAGTTTTCCAGTTAAGGCATTTGTCTATAAATATGCCGAAATATTTAACCGAGTCACAGCATTCCAAAGGTACATAATTAAATACCTGTATTTGTATCAAATATAAAAGTCTATTCTTGGATAATGAGGAAGTGGCATTTTGCGAGTCAGAAACACAACATAGTTGGATTTAGAAGTGTTTAAGGTTAGTTTGTTCGCTGTTAGCCATTCACAGAGCTTAATTAGTTCAGTATTTACTTCAGCCTCTCAGGACAACATATTCTTATCACTGTTAATGATACTAGTATCAAATTCAAGTTCAAGTTTATTAAAGACTAAGAAACATACAGAGAAAAAAAATCATCAGAAAATAAATAAAATTGGAACTTATCCGAACAGTTAATGATAGCGTTGATATAAATCAAAATCAAAGGCTCCTATGAGCCAGCTCATGGATGAGGAACATAACAATACTTTGAATTTACAACAAGTTTATTTTCTAAAAAGATACGTGCAAGAAACCTGTACATTCGTTTGTGTTTTGTGGGAGCACATCCTTTTCAGACACACCTCTTGGTAAAAGAACCGTGTACGCGCTAATATTTTCCGTAAAATTACGCAGTTCATTGACAGGCGCCAGAAGCATTACATTAGACGAAATTGACAGACGTAAGTAATTTGAACCAGCGATGGAGCACAAATATGAAAATTTGTACACGGACTATAAAAATAATATTCAAATGTGATCGCTTTGTTAAGAAGTGTAACAGGCAAGTTTTTCTTTGTTGCGCGATCGCAACATGCTAATATACGCTGTCCCTCTAATTGCAAATCACCAAACAAGGATATTTTATATTCCTTTACTGAATGAAATCAATCCAAACGTATGCATAAAATAATGGCACTGGCAAACTTTACATCTTTTTGTTTCGTTTACAGGTATTGCACGCAAATGTGTGATTTTAGTACAGAAAAGAGAAAACAATAGCAGGCAGTATCTATTGTTTGTATTGACCACCTACTACATACTAATGAGCATTGCCGCGCGTGTATAGTAACCAATGAAATGCGTGCTTCTTGCGCGTCTATGAATAATAACGAGCAATATGACAGTGCTAAGAAGTTTCTTGAACTGTAATTAAATGTCTTGAGAACAATAGGCATTTCTCTCGATGTACTGGTGGACGGCTCATTTCAAGTTAGTTTTATAAACGTTTTTGGTGGTAATAAAATTTCCGACTATTCTGAATGCGAATATTTTGAATCACGATATTTTGTGAAAGTCCTGAGGGAAATTAGTCACGATTTATTACCGTCACAATGTTTTTGAGCGATTCGGGGTCCGGCACAAAACTTTTGCTTTGTACGGTGAGATATTCAACCCATCTATTTATGCTTTGTGCTACAATTAACTTGACTTTTCAAATATTTTGTTGTTCGAACAGATTAGCTGTTATAGCTGCTTGTCAGACCAAATTATATCCTCACAGAGAAAAATATTTGCGTGCTTGTGGTCCTTGGGTTTTTGTCAAATGTTGACAAAGTGTTATACTGATCGTTTAAGCCAAGGGATATAGCTTTTCTAAACAAGATCATATTTGCAATCGAGCGTTCACCATGAAAAGAGCGTCTTCAAAAATACTTCATTACGTACCTGCTTAAATCGATCGTATGATGCTCATAAATCAAATGCGTTGCTTGCCAGAATTCGGTTTTTTGGCTTTTTTTCAGGCTTCTTCTTTCCAGTTGTTTAAATTGGAAAATTTACTGCGATGATCACTCTTCACTTGTATCTACAACCGCAGTACAAATATGAATTATTTCATATATACTTCACATCACTTCACTGTGCGGGAAAGTATGAACTCAATAAATTGACCTCGCTCCCAATGTGTGGCTTCATAGCTCAGTTGAAGACAGTGCTGACAGACTTCAAAACCAGGGTTGGACAAGAATACAGACCATGAGCTTTGTTGTTTGGGATAGCCAGAATTTCGAGTTAAACCTCGCGTAGGGTCACGAGGGCAAAATAAAAAGAATTTGGATAACAAGTGTGATGGTAATAATCAGCAAAATGTTTTGACGACAAGGGTAACTGAGTAGCTAATCTTCGACCAACAGAGGCAAAATAACTATTGAGAATGTTGGCCATTCGAGATGGATCTTGTGTCAGACAAGTTTTATCAGATTCCTCGAGTTTGGAAGTCCCACGTCTACTTCATACTGGATAGGTTAGACTCAAAGTAGCGGTGAAAGTAAAGCTTTTTGCTGAAAAGAGTTAAAGCCAAAACATGATTCCTGTACATCTTGTATTTCTCATCATCACCTGATAGAAATAATTTGTTTTTGATTTTAATTGATCGCCTTATGCCTTCAGAAATCCACGGCTTGGAAAATTGCTTTGCCTTGCGACGTGAGAGCATTTTTTAAAGGTACATGATTATTAAGAAGACTATTAAGCTTGTTGTAAAATGTAGAAAATATTTTATCGATATTATGTTACCACTAGCGAGGATTCGTTGAAGGTCTCTTGTAAAGATGTTATTGATACCTGTGGTCGACTTGTTATGCACTCGAGTGGGTTTATCAATAGTTGGAATGAGATGAAGACTTTGAAGGGCCAATAAAAAATTTTGACTTATACTGGATGACTGCGACTTAAGCAAGTCGATGTTAAAATCTCCCATCAAATAGACGAGTTTATCATGTATTCAGTAAAATATATTTCTCGATAGCCTCATCAAAGAAAGATTGAAAGGGTCCGGCTGAGAATTGTGTTGCCTTTTGAGAACTCCACAGATAATATTCTTCTCACGTTCAAAATTGATTTCAATCCATGCCTCAAAGGCTTCAAGTTAGACGTTTTTTCTAACACCATGTAATTTAAAGTCTCATTGATATACATTCCGATATCTCCAGACGCCAGAGGCGTTGGGACATATTCAAATTTGTAGCCTTTTAAATCGGGGATGTTTTTATCAGAATTAGCATTGGAGATTTTGGTTTCAGTAAGACCAATAACAGAAAACGGAAAATCTAACTCAGCAAGAAGATCAGTGAGTCTGTAGATTCTCAAAATTTCGTCTAATACTACGTATGTTATTATGGAAGATTGAAAAAACTGTAATTAGCTTGACCCTTGTGAATTCATTAAAGCTGTGCGGTGTACAATATTGACACCGAATACAAGCTCTATTTAATTGATCGGTGTGACTATCTGGATAAGTACTGACATTGACCAGATCAAGGTCATGAATACTACGAAGTTTCTCCAGATACTTTTTAGTTAGTAGACTTGTTGTGAGTAAATTATTAAAGTAACCGTGAGAAGAAAGTATGTCATATCCATAATATGGAAGTTTATGTAACAGTAATCTATTCACCTTTTGCTGTTCCTTAGCTTGCTTTCTTTTTTGCTCATCGTAGGTACTTAGATCGATAGATCCCACCCTAGTTGAGCAGATAGCAAATGTAGTGTGCAGCAGTTTTTGGTGAAGAAAGAAAGGAGGGAAAAGAGAGAAAGATGAGAGCCATTGGTAGGCGCCAGCCAAAATAAGTTGACGCCGTGAAACGCATTAGTCAGTGGTGGCGTTAGAGCCGAGAAGAGCCGAAAGACTTCGTGCCTCGCAATAATTGAAAGAAGTGCCTGAAAGCTTTCGTCCTACGAAGTCAAGGCAAAGTTCGAGAGTTTTTGTGGTTTGAAGCAAGGAGAAGAAGGTCTCTGGAGTTGATTTTGGTTTGATTTCGTTTTGGAGTTGGTTTTGATTTGGTTCAGGGGCGGATTTCAAGGATTACAGAAAGAAACTGAACAGTGAAATAATCTGTATATAATTTGTAATTAATTAGCTTGTTCTTGTTATCGTTTAGGTTTTAAATTACTCTAGTTAAAGTTATTTAGGAATCGTATTAGTTTAGCAATTAGTTTTAAATCAATTCAAGCATAAGTAAAATATTTAGAATTAGTTTTACTTACTATAATATTGTGTGTTTTTTCCCATTTATTAAACATTGGTTATTTTAAATTCAATTTATGGTGGTGTGTTGGGAAATTGTGATTTGTTTGTTTCCCTTTTGTTTTGTTTTTTTCGTTGTGCGTACCGGGGAAAATCACCAGACTCACGTCACAATTTTATGTCACAAAATTGCATCCAAAGTTATAGCTAAAAGGATAGAAAAAGTCCTGTCGCGCTTAACTTGGATCAGAGACTAAGGAAAGCAAACAAGGTTATCTATAGCTATTTTTAAGGCCACAACAGTACTGTAGCTATCAGAATGTATAGCGGTGGATACAATACTTAAGAAATACAGTTTTGCATTTTCTGACTACCTGAGGTAATTCCAATATTGAATTTGGAGGTTAAGTAAGCTTTCCGTTTCTCCTTAAACCTTTCCCCTCTCCTGGATTCCTTCAGCGCCCATCCCGTTACTTTGGGTAGGATGTCGACGGATGACGACTGCGAATAACCACATGGCATAGTCAGAATGGCCCCAATCCCTTCCTCTAGGCGTCTCGCGTATTCTTCTTTGCTGATGTCTAGAAGGGTCTTACGCTCGACCGCATGCGACGCGAACAAGCCTCCAGGGAAAGGTGCCGCTCTAATCCTGATACACGCTGGAAAACTCTGACGCAGCCGTCTACAGGACAGGAAAATAGTTGGCTGCTGTAGTTCTGCTCTGCTAAGGCATCGTCTTGTTTGACAACACGATCAGGTTGTTTGGCCGGTTGATCGCCGACACACATAAAACTTATACCCTCTGAGAACGGTTCGTCAAACCATTGGTAGTTCTCCTCGACCGTACAACAAGCAAAGAAAACTATGTTCACGTGTCTTCTTTTTTGTGTAAAACGGATATGCAAAAAGGCAGGATAACGTACCTCTTCGCGAAGTTATGATCGTCACTGTCTTTCCTTTTCCGACTCCATAAGCTCGCCAGACAATTATACTCCCGTTTACATATTGAAAGTTATTAAACTTGTCGACAAAGGTACCTTTGGATTGCTCTTGATCGCTAAATACTGAGCTGGGAGTAACAACAGTGACTCGGACACCATCAAGCCCTCTATTAGACAAAAGCGACGTCTTCATCTCTTCCACGGTAGTCACGTCGTGGCCTATGTTACTGCATACACGAATGTGACTCTTGCATCGCGCTGCTAGACGATCTGCCGCGCTTTTTTTCCCCTTGGGGATCACTGAAATCGATCTGCTTATTGTGGACGCCAGTTGACTTTTCGATGACGTCCTCAGCCACGATGGTGGGATTCGAGTGGTAACACCCAGCGTTGTCTTGGCGCAGGTAAACCGGTGAGATGCCGGCATCTTCGTCCTTGATTGCCTTCAGGATGTGTTGCCAGATGTGAATAACTGTAAGACTGTCCTGTAGGGAAGACTGCATTAGATGAACAGGGGACTGCGACTGAGGGGTTCCCTCTCTCTGGCAACAGCAATATGCTAGGACATACCCCGCTTCCTGAACCAGTCCTGCTGAGACTCTCTGTATCGCTGGGGAATAAACTCACTCGTCATTGCCCTGTCACTAACAATCAAAGCAGGGTGTTCGTCTAATGCGTTTGCTGCATCTAAGCAAGCCTGGTCTTGGTGTACAGATTGTGGTTGGTGTGATTTCCAGGAATGTATGGCGTTGACAGGTGTCTTACAAAGATAAGACGCTTGGTCTTTATCTTCTTCACTGTGAAACTTTGCGTTATGGACCATATTTTCTATATGGACGAGGACGTTATGCAGGGCGTCACACTGGCTATTTTACTTGCACATATTATAAAATTATTGTAGTTTAATTTATTACTTTTGAGACATGTAAAGCACTTTTGATCTTTCACTGTAAAAAGCGCTATAGAAATATTAAATATTATTTTTATTACATTTATTCATGCTGGTGATCGCACTCTTGACAGATCGGAGGGATCACTCAAAGCATGTACACTGCAATGATCCGCCACTTCCCTACTGCTGCTGGTGTGTACCTGAATAACAACAAACAACCATGTTACCAGCTATATTACAGAATTGGTACAGCTGCATGTGACCACCTTTCAGAGCATCAAGAGGTTCTGCTTTCTTGGCATCAAGCTCAACGTTAGTGCTGATCTTCTCCACAATAGCCGCTAGATCGTCAAATGCGCGTGCTCTTTCAGCAGCATAATTGTCGAGGCATTGCAGGGATTTTCGCACGGATGCACTGCACTCGGACAGTACCCTGAACATCGTTCGTTTGCCGAAGGGCACAAATCCTGTTTCTTGACAGAAAGCTGTACATTGTTCAGCTTCTCGCTGTGATGTCATTGTACAAATGATATTAGAAACTTTTATCTCTTTCCCGCTTGTCAGCTGTGCTGCGTCGATCTTTAAAGTGAGTAGTTATGACTCCTTCCAGTTCTCGGCCGTTTCTGTTGACACTACGCCGTAGTATTTTTCATGTCGACATGATAAGCTATCCATAGTATAGATATAGCTCCGTTACAGAAATCGCCCCGAAATCAGTGTTTTATGTGTGAACAAAGTCCTGCCGATATGGTTTTCGTGCCGGCCCAAGAGCTATCCGCTATAGTGTAGACATAGCCCGAATCGCAGCGAATTGAACTGTCACAAAAGCACTGTCACGCGCTAATGTTGGTTCCCAATAGAGGCATGAATTCGAAAATTTATCAGAATAATCCAAGGTACGAGAGTTTATACCACCTCTATTGGCTATTTTTTCTAATAATAAATGGTTTAAGAAATTTAAAAACAAATCAGGCCGAAACGCAATGAAATTTGAACGTTTGGTTTGGACGTTTGGTTTTTCCAACAACTTAGTATTTACGGGCCACCGGTAGATTTTTTATATGTTAGAAATGAAACGGTTAAGAATGGCTAAAAATTACTTTTTATTGGAAAAACGATGCGTACCAGCTGATATTATTTTTTGCCCTTGGATTTAGGGTAAAATTAAAGCAAAACAACCTTGTTAAGAAGGGGTTCATGTAGGGGCCTCCAAACCTTCTTTTGGAAAAGCCACAGAAAAAAAAAACTTTTTAAAGAAGCCTAAATGGCATATTTTACTTGATATAAAGCAGAGTCTCAATTTCTTTTCTTATCTCGCTTTGCGAGGCTGCTCAACATTCGCAAATTGTGCCGATTTTGGGGGTAGCGCCAAGCCCCAGCTGGCCGAAATCGGACATTGCTCAATTTCTAGAAAAATGAAATTCGCTGAACCGTTTAAACTCTGTAGGGTCAGGCCAATCTCTACCCTTGTTAATTCCAGCCTTGCGCATTGCATGCTGGGGACCATGTGCTTAGACGGATCGCCATTTTGAATAAAGTGTGTTGTTGTTGTTGTTGAACAACTCTGTGAATTGTACATGGTGGCAGCGGTCCTTGACCCTTAAAATGCCCGACAACGCAGCGATATCACACCAGGGTTACCTTCGGGAACACAAGAGAACGAAGATAATCCACAACAGCCGAGTCAACTTCCACTCCCTGGGAAGTTCGATGGCACGAACGGACCAAAACAAGCCGAGTGTTGGATGAAATGGAGCCGTCGCTTCGAGCGCTACAGAGTCGCTTCCGGACTCAAGAATAAACCTGAACACGAGCAAGTGAGTACCTTACTGTATGCTATGGGGGACTGTGCAGACGACATTCTAGCTACTCTCCGAATCGACGAACACAAAGCTACGTACGAAGACGTTCGCACTGCCCTTCACAGTTATTTTGACGTTCGCCGCAATCTCATAGTACAAAGAGCCCGTTTTAACAAACGACACCAGTTACTTGGTGAGTCAGTGGATGCTTTCATTCAAGATTTATACAGGCTTGCAGAAGACTGTGAGTACGGTTCTCTGAAAGACGGCCTTATTCGTGACCGAATTGTGGTGGGAGTTCTAGACGACACGCTGACAGATCGTCTTCAATCGAAAGAGGGCTTAGCCCTCGAACAGGCAGTACAATTGAGTCGTCAGTCTGAAGCAAGAAAGCAGAATAGGGACCTCATTCGAGGGAATTCTGTCTCCAGTTCAGCTTCCTACTCGTCCGGTGTTGATTCGGTAGAGAAACACAAGCCTGATGACAAGAAATGAACAAAGACAAGCGGAACCCGATCAAAGTTCGAGGGAAAATGCATTTGGTGCGGTCGACAGCAGCACAGACGGGAATTATGCCCAGCAAAAGATGTCACCTGCGACAACTGCCATAAACAAGGTCACTTTCATGCTGTTTGTCTCTCAAAAAAGCAGGCGGTGAAGCGAACGACCGTTAGCGAAGTTGCAGATCTCGCGGAAATAGACGTTCCGTTCCTTGGTGAAGTCTACAATGGTAAAGGAGACTTCTGGACTGCAGTTGTCAATATGGATGGTCATGAAACAGGCTTCAAATTAGATACCGGGGCAGCCGTTTCGATTGTCAGTGATAGGGAACTTTGGCTTAAAGACCAGCAGTTATCAAATACCGATCAAATATTAAGAGGTCCAGGTGGCACCATTCTCTCAGTCATTGGTACCTTCATCGCCACGTTAGAGTATAAAGGTTGCAAGATAACCGAACTAGTCTATGTTCTCAAGGATCAGCAGCACTCCCTCCTCAGTAAGAAAGCTTGTGTTGGTCTAGGGTTGATTGCTCGTATTGGAGAGGTGGTTACTCAACCTGCTAATTTCAAGGAAGAATTCCCTCAACTCTTCACAGGCCTGGGAAAACTGAAAACCGAATACCAAATCAAGCTCAATCTAGAAGTTAAGCCAGTGTGTCTCTACACTCCACGGAGGATTCCACATGCGTTGCTATCCAAAGTGATGACTCGATGTTACAACAAGGCGTCATTTCCCCAGTCACTGTTCCCACAGCGTGGTGCTCTGGTATTGTTCCTTTGCCAAAAGCTAATGGCCGAGTACGGATCGGTGTAGACCTAACGCCTCTGAACAAGGCCGTAAAACGTGAAGTTCATCCCATGAGCTCAGTTGATGAAAGCCTTGCTATGCTAGGAGAAAGTGGAGTGTTCACGAAGTTAGATGCCAACAGTGGTTTCTGGCAAATCCCTTTGGATGAAGATTCAAAGCTACTAACCACCTTCATCACGCCCTTCGGTCGCTACTGCTTCAATAGATTGCCCTTCGGTATCAGTTCTGCGCCTGAGATATTCCAACGGACCATGTCAGCTATCTTGGAGGGTCTTGACGGGGTGATCTGCCGGATGGACGACATCCTTATCCATGGTAGGAATCAAATGGAACATGACGTACGTGTTCGGGCTGTTCTGTTCTAAACGAACAAAAGTGTGAATTCTCTCAAGGCAGAATCAAGTTTCTGGGACACATTGTTGATGCTGAAGGAGTTCAGGCCGATCCAGACAAGACAAGAGCCATTGCCCAGTTCCCGGTGCCTTCTAATACAACACAGCTGAGGAGAGGCTCAGCAAATGGCCTTTCAGCGACTTAAAGAGGTCCTTGTATCACCTGAAGTCCTTGCCCACTATGACCCTAGTCGTCCAACATTCATTGCCGCAGATGCCTCATCAACTGGTCTTGGAGCAGTTCTCCTACAGACTCAAGACAATGGACAGCGCCGTCCTATCTGCTACATCTCAAGGTGCCTCACTGATGCTGAAAAGAACTATGCAGTGATTGAGAAAGAAGCTCTTGCCTCAATTTGGGCATGTGAACGCCTTGAAGAATATGTGCTTGGACTCAGCTTCACTTTAGAAACAAATCACAAGCCCCTTGTACCCCTTCTGACGACAACCGCCCTCCCCAAGATGCCACCCAGGATACTACGCTTCCGTCTCAGGATGATGAGATACAACCCGGAAGTCCTTCACGTCCCGGGAAAACGTCAGATTTCTGCTGATGCACTCTCACGTGCCCCTTCAAGCATCCCAGAAGCTTCAGACATCCAGTTTATTGAAGATGTTGACACCTTTGCTAGCTGCGCAATAGGCAGCCTCCCAGCAAGCGCCCAACGTCTGCAGGAGATCAGAAATGCCCAGAAAAGTGATGAGGAATGTGCACAAGTCAGACGATATTGTCAAGAGGGATGGCCACTGTACATGCCACAACAGCCTTTACTCCGTCCGTACTGGGAACACAGAGCCCACTTGGCAGTCATTGATGACCTCCTCCTCTATGATGAACGCATTGTAATCCCTCGAGCTCTCAGACTAGAAGTGCTAAATTGCATCCATTGTGGCCATCTTGGCATTAACAAATGTCGTGCCAGAGCTCGTATGTCAGTTTGGTGGCCTGGGCTGTCAGGAGCGATTGAAGACTTGATCAAATCATGCTTCACATGTACCAAGGAACTACCAGAACCTAGGGAACTGTTGATGCCTTCCTCGTTTCCCAGTCGTCCTTGGGAGAGAGCAAGCATCGATCTGTTTGAGCATGGGGGACAAACCTGCCTCATCACGGTTGATTACTACTCAAGATGGATTGAAATCAAGCGTCTCAAAACCCAAACTGCAGAAAGTGTGATCACAGCATCCAAAGAGCTTTATGTAACCCACGGAATACCAGAAATAGTGATTTCAGATAATGGGCCTTGTTTTAGCGCAGAATCCTCCCAAGAATTCGCTGCCAGTTATGGGTCTGTCCACATCACCAGCTCTCCCAGATACCCTCCGTCAAATGGCGAGGTTGAAAGGGCTGTAAGGACTGCAAAGGGGCTGTTAAAGAAGAATGAAGATCCCTACCTTGCCCTGCTCACCTACAGATCCACTCCCTTGCAAAATGGCCTCTCACCTAGCGAGCTGTTAATGGGGAGAAGACTGCGAACTCAGCTTCCGGTACTTCCTAGTACCTTGGTTCCCAGAAATCTACTCAGAGAGCGTGAAGAAGTTGCTAAGAAGGAAAAAATTTACAGATCTCACCAGAAGAATAACTTCGACCGCCGGCATCAAGTACACGAACTTCCGGATTTGACAACTGGAGAATCAGTATGGATCAGGGATCAAGATAGACTAGGGACAGTACAGGGGCGCACCCAGCATCCACGGTCTTACCTCATTGAGACAGAGAAAGGCACCGTGCGTCGTAACAGATCTGCTCTTGTCAAAGCTGAAAGCCACTCTACCCCTGTCAAAGGAGATAACCAAGACACCCGCAATAGTTCTGTTAGTGACCAACCTGTTGATGACTCGGAAGGACATTCAGCAGCTGCATCTCCCTGTGTTACCTCGGATGTTAGCCAAAAGCACCTTGTTTGCAGAGAATCAGGACTGATGCAAACACGTTCTGGAAGGATAGTCAGACCTCCTAACCGGTTGGAATTGTAGTTTACTGTTGACGCTAAGTGTTTGATTTTTTTCAAGGCAGTTATCCTAGTATTGCTGTTTCTGTTTGAGTAATGCCTTATTTAAACATTAGCATTCCAGGAGACTTTGATTGTTAGAGCGGTAAACTTTTGCCTCCGCCTTTTATCTTCAGATTAAGACTTTGGACAGGACATTGGACTGATTATCCTTGTTGTTCAACTTCTATAGATTATTCAGTACTTGGAGGGGAGGTGTAGGGTCAGGCCAATCTCTACCCTTGTTAATTCCAGACTTGCGCATTGCATGCTGGGGACCATGTGCTTAGACGGATCGCCATTTTGAATAAAGTGTGTTGTTGTTGTTGTTGAACAACTCTGTGAATTGTACAGACTCCATTTTCGAAAATAGTTCTGTATAGAGATTCTTTTCATGAAATAAAATGGAGGTTGATTTTTTTTAACTGTCGGACGATGTTTGAATTTTACAAGCAGCGGCTCTTCAGTGCTACCTTCTGGCCACCCCATCATGACCAAGTCATATACTTTGCTTAGCACCGGTTTCAGCAGTGGCTTTCCCGATATCCATTGCAGTTATAGGGAAATCCTTATTAATAGCACTTAAACTGCAGATTTTACTCTCACTGCCTATTTTAGAATCTTCATGGGGTAATCCAGAGAGTGAATCACAGTTGCTGTTCTTCGCAGAGCGGATGTACTCAATTTGATAGTCATACGCTGAAAGGACAACTGCCCAATGCTGCATACGGACAGCTGAGAGCGGGGGTATGGCAGACCGTCAGCGCTTATTGTCAGGCCTAGAAAGACCCAGCTAGTGCAGTATACGAATGTTGAGTTGTGTGTAAAACATATTTCTCATCTTCAACAGACTGACTGATAGTTGACTTGTAGTCTCCTCAAATTCTAACTATGTTATAAGCCTTTGGCACGACCACAATTGGGCTAGCCCAACACGACCTGTCAGTTTTCTTTATGACCCCGTTCTTTTCGGGTTTGTCCAACTTCCTTTCAACTTGCTCTTTTAATGCAAATGGAACGGCTTTACGCGCTTCATAACTCTCAGTAAACAATTCACCATGTTTAGACAGCAAATAATTCAATTGACTATCAGCACTCACAGCGTCTCCCTTAGGAATAAAAAAGTTCTCACCCCACTATAACGTAATGTGCCGCAGCCAGTTTTTACCAAGTAAGGTAGGTTTATCGTCATGTTTAGCCACAAGAATGGGTAGAGAGTATTGTTTACCCTGGTACACTATGTGACAATGCATTTCGCCTGACAACTCAAGTAGTTCACCTGTGTATGTCTTCAGTGTTTCTTGTGAGGGAGTCAGAGGCTTATCTGCAACATTCTCGAGATATTCACCTTAATTTATTATTGAGAAATCTGCAGCTGTGTCTAACTCCATCATATCTACTGTGACTGCCCGAGTTAAATTTTCTACAAAGAAACGTGGCTTTTTTCTTCTTCTTGCAGTTGGAATTTGTCCACAGCCTCGGACGCGCGGGAAGACGTTATTCTACGTCTTCGTTCAACTAGAGCGCTTTCCTTTTGCATGGAAGTACCGATCGTTCCAGTGGGTCAACAAATAGAATAGTCCTTCCCAGTGGAAATTTCTCGAAAAAAATGGAATACCTTCAGATGTATTCCACTTAGTCTCTTTTTACCGAAATGACTGGAATATCGCTGAACCATTTGCCTCATTACACTTGAACCACATAAAATATGTGGTTTGTTATCCCAAAACCGGAGAACCTGTACTGTTCCATTTGTCGGCAAATTTTCACCTTTTTTTCCAGACAAATGGAAAGCGATCAAGTGGTTGTACTGTTCCATTCGGGACATTCGGTGGAAAACTCTCACCGGTTTTTCCATACAAATGGAAGGGGCTCCTTTGATTATCTAAATTTTCACAACTTTAAGTTTTCACCACTGATTTTCAATTATCCTCTAAATTTTCACAACTTTCCGCCATTTTAGAAAAAACAGATTGAGACAGGCTCCAAGTGGTGACGTCATTCGTGCGCCTGTCCTCTAATAGACAATAAGTAAGAACCAATCAAAATGCATGCATATCGCAGCTTATAATATAAATGTAAGCAATGAACGTTTCAAGCGTGACGTCAGGTTGAACTCGCCAACACGCCCAAATAGTCCACTCGTATTAGTGCTGGTCATCTTGTACGCCACAACACACACAGCGTTGTCCCGAAACCTTGCACTATCGAGTGAGGTGGAATCCTCCCATCCTTGCCGCCAAAAATGTAGAAAAATGAATTTTCCGCTGGTATTCCAGTAATTAGGAATGCTTAAATACTTTCACTTTCACTTGCATGCGCTCGCTTGTTCTAATTATGCATAAATTGTGATTGGCTAGTCTCTGGTATTTATATCTTCTGTCAGCGTTGATTATTCACTCACGCTAGCGATCCACGCAGTTTATACTTCAGCATATATCCCACCCTCCCACCCAGCTTACTGCAGATGTTGATGTTTTTGATTGCAGGCCGTAGGGATGCTTCTTACGAAAGCTTCCGATGTTTCAAATGTGGAAAATACGGTCACTGGGCCAAAGATTGTCGATCTGCCTTCTGGCCAGGATCTGGAGGCCACAGTTATCAATCATACTCCTCTACCGGACCTTCATACCACAAGCCAGCAGGAGGAATTCAGTCAAGCCAACCAGTTATCAAGTACTGAGGAAGATTTAGCAAAGGTACTAGGAATTATAGAAAAATTCGAAGTGGAAAGTGATCTTCCTTTAAGCGTGAAGGGTAACCTTAGACATAACATCAAGTTTTGGAAATCTATTGGCGCCCCTTATTATATATTATCGATAATTGAAAATGGTTACAAACTACCTTTTGTTAGTTTGCCTGAGCCCGTAAAGTTAAGAAATAATAAGTCTGCTAGACTCCATGCTGAATTTGTGGACCAAGCTATCCATGAGCTTGTCCTTTCCGGTCGTATCTGCGTAGTTGCCCAAAATCCCCTGGTGGTTAACCCTTTGTCTGTGTCTATACAGCCATGCGGTAAAAAGAGATTAATTTTGGACTTACGCCACGTAAATAAGTGCTTAGTTAAACAAAGAGTGAAATACGAAGATTGGAAGGTTGCTCTTGCTTACTTTACAAAGGGTTCTTACATGTTTTCCTTCGATTTGAAAAGCGGTTATCATCATGTAGAAATTGCACAAGAATACCAAACTTACCTTGGCTTCTCATGGAAGGCATCGGATTCCGGGGATGAAATATTTTATGTATTTACCGTTCTTCCTTTTGGTTTATCCACTGCCCCTTATGTCTTTACAAAGCTCTTGAAACCCTTGGAAAAGCACTGGAGATTACAAGGTATTTGTATGGCCATTTTTCTAGATGACGGTTGGGGCTCAGTCCAAGATAGACAAGACTGCTACGCTACTGCCCAAGCTGTTAGAAACGACTTGGGCAGTGCAGGGTTTATAGTTAACGACGAAAAGTCGGTATGGGAACCCACACAGGTTCTAAACTGGTTAGGTATTACTTGGGATTCGATCTTGGGCACTTTGAGAATTGTGGATAGAAGGATTACAAAGATTTTGAACACCATTGACCATATTATCAACAACAAATTTTTCGTTTCGGCAAGAAATCTGGCTTCTTTTACAGGTCAAATTATTTCAACTGGTCCTGTGGTTGGTAATATTAGTAGAATTATGACAAGGCATTGCGTTATGTCCACCTTGTGTAGTGACCGTTGGGATACCGAGTTTCACCTCGACGATTACTGTCAGGAAGAATTATGTTTTTGGAAAACAAATCTTGTCAATATTAACACTAGATATTGTTTTGCATATACGTGCCCTAGTTCATTTGTGTATTCTGATGCTAGCGCTACTGGCTGTGGTTCTGTTATTGGATTCAATAACGAGTACGTGTGCCATAGAATGTGGACACATTCTGAGAGCCTACAGAGCTCCACTTGGAGGGAACTTTGTGCGGTTGAGTTTTCTTTGCAATCTTTTGCTCCTGTCTTTAAAGGATCGCATGTCAAATGGTTTACGGATAATCAAGCAGCTGCCAGAATTGTTGAAGTTGGTAGTATGAAATTAGAATTGCACAGAATGGCGAGAAGAATTTTTGATATTTGTGTTCAGTCAGGGATTTACTTAGACATTCAGTGGATTCCCCGCACTTTAAATCAACAGGCTGATTACATTAGTCGTTTGATAGACGTCGATGATTGGCAGATTACCAATGATTTGTTTTTGTCCCTGAATGATCGCTGGGGGCCGCATTCTGTGGATTGTTTCGCAAATTATTATAATCACAAGCTACCCAGATTCTTTTCTAGGTTTTGGAATCCTAACACTGCGGGCGTCGACTTCTTTATTCAATCACTGAGAGGTGAAAACTGTTGGGTGGTCCCGCCTGTTTCAATTGTTCCTAGAGTTCTTCATTATATGAAGTCCCAAAACGCTGTGGGTACTGTTATTCTACCCTTTTGGCCTTCGGCTCATTATTGGCCTCTACTGACGAATAAGTATCTCAAGTATATATCTGCACATAGCATACATAATGGGAACCAATCCCTAGTGCATGGTAGGAATCTCAATTCCCTTTTAGGATCTAAGCACTTTAAGGGTCATGTCATTGCTCTTAGAATGGAATTTTTGGACTAGACCAGACTATTGCTTGTAACGTCTTGGGGTTGCAGCACTCTCGCGGCAGCGTATGTGCTATGGTTATTTTTCAGTGTTTGCTTGGGCTTTTGGCTATTTATGGTGACTGCACCAGTGACGTAATGCATTTTCGTGGCACTGGCCACAATAAAATCAAGGGTGACTGCACCCGTTTGGAATGTATCAAGGATAACCAGTTCTGACTTTGAAGGCACTGGCCTTATTGGAAGATAGCATTATTGGTATACTTGCTGATGGGTGACCTGGCACCTATCCGATGAAGTTAGTTTTCTACAATTATAATTGCATGGGTTTGATTCCACTTTACTTTGGAGTGTTTCTTATCTTGTAATTTCAGATACTTAGTTCAAGCGGAGCTTGGGAACCCTTCCTGTTTTCGTCTTCGCCTAATTTTCAACAAATCGTGAGAGTCATGTTACAGTCCAGAGCGAACTCTACTACTAAAGCCTACCTTCGGGCTATTAAAAGGTTTTTAGAGTGGTGTAAAAGGAAGAATCTGAGTGTCCAGCTGCCTTTTCCTGCAAGCACAGTATCGCTTTATTTGTTTGAAAGCCATCAGTCTTGCGCTTCAAGCGCTTCTTTGATTCAAACTCATGCTGCGCTTAAATGGTTTCACTCGTTTGTGCCTACCCTCGACCGTAATCCTTTGGATAGTGAATTTTGTAAGAATATAATTGAGTCAGCAAAGCGCAGTAAGTCTAAACCAGTTGCCAAGAAGAAACCATTTTCCTCCCAGATTATTAAAGATATTCTGGATGCTTATAATAAGGAAGGTTCTAATTTAAAAGATATTAGGATAGCTGCATTATGTTCGTTAGCTTTTGCTGGATTTTTTCGTTATAATGAATTGTGTAATATTGCTCCCAACCATATTGAATTTCACAGTCAGTACATTAAGATTTTTGTGCCTCGTAGTAAGACTGATGTCTATAGGGAGGGTAACTATGTCTATATTAGTGTATCGGGAAGTCAATATTGCCCTGTTGGTGTTTTAAGAAAGTATATGAATTTAGCTGGTATCCACGATAATAGTAATCTGCCTTTGTTCAGGCCTCTGGTTTTTCATAAGAGTGATTCTAGTTACACTCTAAGAGATGGGAAAATTTCCTATTCTTCATGTAGAGAAATCCTAAGGGCTTCTTTAAAACAACTGGGTTATAAACCGGATGACTACGGTCTCCATAGCTTAAGATCAGGTGGAATAACATCAGTTGTTCGTAACAGTTGTAATTCAGTTTCGGAAAGGCTGTTGAAGGTGCATGGCAGATGGAAGACAGACGCTGCCAAGGATATGTATGTTGAGGAGAGTCTCGATAATAGGCTAAAAGTAACGAAATTTCTAGGGCTTTAATTTAGGTAGCTGTAGTGCTTGTATCTGTATTATTTATCGCTTCCTAGTTTCCTGTATAAAATTTATTACTTATTGTAAAGTAAATAGATAACAGATAAATCAATCAATCAAAAAATAAAAAATAAAAGCAACAGCAGCAACACAAGAATGATATGTTATTGTAAACGTCTAGCTTATTGCTGATTGTAAAAAAATAATAATAATAATTAATACGTTATTGTAAAATATTATAAGCTTATTATTACTTGTAAAAACTGAGGTGTAATGTAAATATTAAACTGCATTTGGATCCGCTTGCGCATCCTACCATATGTCTTGTGTGTCTCATTATTACGGGAATTGAAGGGTAAAATAATTTACGTTCGGTTAAGCGAAGCGAATTAGAACGTAATTGTAGATTAATTTGGCTAAGAATAACCACGTGGCACACACACAACTTTCTCTGGACACAATGTGTACTATAGGGTACTTAATACATTACAAATTCCTCGGCTGAAATTTAAATTGCTAGCTAAAGAGAGCTTTCCAAGAAATTTCTAGGTAAATATATGCTAGCTGGCTTTTTTAACGTACACCGTTCAATATACGTTTTCAACAAAACCATATAAAATACGTCCTCTTCTAAACGGCAAAACTAGCCAAAAAACCAAAAACAAAGACAGCACTAGTACTAACTGTATGCTCGATGCGAAAAACATTTCTTCAAGAAGTTTGATGTGTCATATCAGGCTTCACACGCTGTTATATAAGAATTAGATACACACGAATTTTTTCAGCTTAAAATCGGTAGAAAAATAAGAATATTCAGCATAAGTCGGAAAAACAATATTCTTATAAAAATGAGTGTATTTAAAGATGAAGTGGCACACTGAGGAGATTCTTATTGTAACATGACATCACTTTGCGGCACTTTTTGCCGCCTTGATAACCTCTGAGATTAATTCATTTTCTGTTTCCCACACCAGAATCGTTAAGTAAAATCAATCACTCGCCTTTCCTGAAAGCTGTTAGTAATGATTCATTGGATTAACATAAAGCTCCTTGTTTGTTTACCAGGTTTCAGGGGTAAGAATTTTCAAGTATTTTCCGACCCAAATGTCACAAACCTGATTCAAGCCAATCATTTGATAAGAATGGTGGATATTGTTCCCTCTGAAAGAAGAATGCAAGCGCAACCGTTGCGTGACGAGCCTAAAAACAGCTGCGAAGGAGACTAGCTGTCAAATATGAATACGCTGATTGAACTATTTTAGTGCTATTTTGTGCCGATGGCGACGACGGTCGGCAGCTGCACTGCAGTGACTTGTTCCATATCTGGTCGGGCCTTCGTGAATACGTGACAAAAAAAAGTGAAATCATCCGAGGAAACATCCCGTGATTTGTTGGATCTTTGATCAAAAGCAAGACCAGTACGTTCGTGAACTGTTTGTTTTTGTTCTGCCGGTTGGTTTCGCACTGCTTTTGGTGCAAGGAACAGTTGCCTTCCCTGTGCGGCCCTTTCACTCCCTTCTGAAACTTTCCCCTGCATTCTCTTAAGTGGCCTCAGTAACCATCACTCAAGTGGAAAGCTAAAGTACATAGAATTTTCCGTTCGATTCTTGTATAAGACTTTATTGTAAATGCCGGTAAACAAAAGATAACGGATACATATTGCAAGGCTATTATACAAGCCAGTGTTAATGTGTCAAACTCGTTACAAAGTGCTACATTGGTATCTGATCAGTGTTAACTCGAACTACGCATAGGGGTAGCCAGGCAGACTAATAGCTTGTTTTCACTTGAGAGAAACAATTTACTAAAAGATACTTTCCTCATGAGAATTTTCTACCATTAAGAATCACGTTCTGTCGTTACATGCAACCTAACTTTTGCATAACACACCTTACAATGATTTGGCTCAAACTGCTCGAAACAAAAGCAATGATGACATCTATTTACGAAACGAGGACGAAATATAAGACTTCACTGTTCTCTATTTTTAACTCCTGTGATCTAACTCCTAAAAGAAATTCTGGTTGTCGAAACAAATCAGCTCGTTTTTTAAACGTGTTCAAAGGTTTTTTCCTTTGCCTTTCTGAGCACGGCTGTCGTTCACCCTTTTATAAGGCTTTCCCTTCTTTTCCGCCACCTTCTTCAACACTCGTTTGACATGACCAAAGTGTACCAAATCCTCCAACATGTCATGGTTAAATTTATGTTTCTTCATCCCTCTGGCGCCATTAAAGTGCTGGTGTTCTTGCTTGCCGTGAAAGTGTTTGTGAAGTTCATCCTGATGCAGTCCTTGGGCGTGGTTGTGATGCGGCTTAGCCTCGTCTTCTCGCCTTTTATGGGAAAGGTTATGTCTGTTATGGCCTCGTTTTGCTTTCTTTGCCACGAGTTCATCAATCTTAACATCGTGTTTGCTATTCGCTCTGAACTTGGCTCTCTCCTGAAAAAAAAGGAACGTAGCTTCAATTTTATGTTTCGTAGACCAGCCCGTCTTCAACTCAAGATTTCGACTTCAAAGAACCAAGGTTATTGGCTTTAATGTTGTCCTTTCAAAGCCTTGTCTGACGTAATTAAGACCCGAAAACAATTCAAGACAAACGAAAATGTGTCATTTGTGCCGGTGTCAGCCTTTTTTTTATTATTTTTTTTCTCAGTTTTATAATATATTTTCTTTTTCAGCCAAAGTGCAAAGATGACTTTTAATACAGGGAACCGTTTCGGACCTCTACAAGAAATATCGAACGGCTTATTCGATTCCACATTTAAGGTTATTTATAGGTCTACCTCACTTGGATGATTCACCAGTGTGATACCTCTCTTAAGAAGAAAAATGTTCTTTGTTCAAAACAGGAAAAACATAGGATGTAAACAAAATGCAACACAAATAAATTGCATAGTTTTGGTCAAAGATCTAAAAACAGAGAAATATATGCTAATCAAACTTCGCCGTGAAACAATCTGTTTACAAGGCATAAAACTAAGTTGCAGAAGTTTCGCGTACAGACCATCAAATATGTTGTAGTCTTTGTTGCTATCAACAGTAACACAAACCTCATCGAAATCTCAATATATGAACTCAGAAAAAGCTAACGATATCTTGGAGGTAAACTAAATACAAACGACCGTTACAGCTTAAGTACTAACGCACTCTTCTTTTCGTGTTTCATTAACTTCGATGTTCTTATAACTTGAGCGATTCATGCTTTGAGTAATAATTTATTACGTTTGTTTTCGTGATAAATGTCGCTACGCATCTTGCCCTATCTGAAACAGAGATCGGTATTTGAAGGTAGCATCATGAGTTATATCGAGCAATCGATAGCCTACGTGTCTCCTCTCTGGCATGAAATGAAAATTGATCAATATTCTCAATTATGATTTCTTGTAAACATTACAAATTTTCTTTTCTGATTGTTTTGTCGTTACCTACCGAAGTACCGATACAAACACCGGTTTGGTTTTCTTTAGACTACAGGACAGCATACAGTTTATTGCAAAGGCCATTTTATGACCGAACCCTTCCTTCACTCTTGTGTACTGAAAGTCTCTCTTTACAATAAACCGCCAAACAATTGTATTTTGCAAAGAGGTTCCAAACTTTGTCGATACAGCCCATTTTCATGATTTCTTCAATAGCTTTTTTTACGGCATTCGGGTAACTTAACGAAGAAATTATACATGCATTTTTCTATCATACTAACCCTGTTCCAGAAACGTATAGAGTTCGAGTCAAAATATGTTTGCATGATTGGTGTGTGGGGCTCTGCGGAGATCTTGCCGCTTATTTATATGCAAAACTTGAACAAAAGTATGCATTCTTAAACGAGGCTTTTGTTTGTCGTGACAAGCACTGACGGATTCTATTTTGCTAGGTTGGGGGTCGACCAAATTTACATACTGATGTTCCCTCGGTACAATTGTATAATTGACTGATCACCAACGTTTGGTCTGTTTTTTTTTCAATCTACACCTAAATTGAGTTCTGTCTGTCGCCAAAGCAACTACTCGAGTAAAAGGGTAGCGCACAGCCAGATCAAGATTGGCAGATCGAAGCTCAGTTGAAGTAAAATATGTGCAACTATTGTAAAAGTGGGTAGCGACAAACACTCTCAAGCGTGCCATCTTACCGGAAAACTCATCGATAACATTAAGGTTGAAACATCATGAACTGGCAGTTAATATCGACAGATACACTTTTTTATTAGATCAAGGAATTCAAAGAATCAATTTAAATTTAAGGCAAAAATCGCAAATTCCAAAACGTGGACCAGCTTGTACGAAGAACGGGACTTGGTATTTGCGTTATGCAAAAACATATGCAAACTTCTTTTCTCCGCTTCGCAAACACAAAAACACCTACTCTGCTGCATTGGATGCCTTTTAGCAGCAAGCATTCCCCTACTGTCAAATCGCTATGTTTCTAAGAAATTTACTTAGTGACTCTACCTTTCTCGCAGCAGCGTCATTAGTGGCTAGTGGTTCACCCATATTTGCTTTTCTGGTTTTCTGCGCTTCTCGCATCATCTTGTGACGCTCATCTCGACTACTGGCTTCGCGGTTATGCTCTTTCCTAACAGTTCTCTTGTGGTTTTTTCTTCCTTCAACAGCTGTGACAAAAACACAGACAGCAACCAACAAAGCGATTCCTACGAACTTCATCATGAAGATTTGATTCACACAGCCGTCACGACGAGATGTACTCTCAAAGAACGTCTTTAAAATATTCACACAAAGGATAATTTATTGCGATTTGTAATGACGCAAGTGCAGTTTCAAACAACCTGGTTGATTACGTCACACCTTAAATTATATAGTTTGCCTTTTTGTTTGCCGACTGTTCAATTAAAGGGAAAATGGAAAAATGCTTCAGAGAACACGAATGATCGGACGCGAGTAACTATGTCATGATTGTAGCACAAACTGTACTCCAAGAAGAATAGTTCCTTTTACTTTCAAGAACGGGCAAGAAAAGTATACATGCGCAGTGGATTTGCAACATAAGTTCGTCATTTCTCTTTTCTTTTCACGATTTAGTGAGAATATTGAGGTGGCTGACGTTTATTGCTATTATAATTAACGAAGGTTCTGATAGGCTATTTTTAGGGCGGAATTATCCCTTAACGCGCACGGTTATTATGGAAAACGCTAATTGAGATGACTCGGCTCGCAAACGTTTTGAAATTGGCAGTTTGTATCGGTAATAATACGGTTTCGAGTTCAATTTGGAATTAATTTGCACGAGTGCGTTTTTCAAAAAGCTGAATTTGCAGGAGCTGCTTCGGCGAGTACAATTTCAGGTTTTCGAAAAACTCTCACTTGCTCTGGACTATATACACCAGAGAATACTGGAGTGTTGTATACCATTTCAGGCCAATATGGCGCACGCACCTAGTGGCTCTACCTCGGTGTAAAAACCTGTGAATCTCATGAGTGACGTAAAACAAAGACAAAAAAGATTCGAAACAACAGCGTAAAGCAAACAATAGATCACAAAACAAAGAAAACCTCGTCAGGTTTTTACACCGAGGTAAACCCCACTTAGTCCGCGATAAGAAGTATATATAAATTCAATACAAGTAAACAAGAAATCGTAACATTGTTTATTTATTTCTTTGATCGTGAGCAGGCCGTATCCTGAGAATCCTGAGAAATGAGTATATTGATCCACTGGATTTGAATATGCCTTGAAGTCTGAACTCATTACATTTGCATCATCCTTCCAGCTTCTCATGTAATCTGTCTACTAATTCTCCTATGAATCTCTGTCTTTCTCCCATGTTATATTGGTCAACATTCAATTATTATTATCATTGTTTTATTTTCTTCCTTTTTATATCAGTAAACTTTGTTTTCTTGGTTTTCTTGGTTTCTTAGTTTCATTATCTGATTCCTACTTTACACTTAGTTCTGTAAGTTTATTTTAATGTATTGTAAGTCTACTTAGTATTGTAATTGTAATTCTACTTAGTATTAGTATTGTTGTATTTTACTTAATATTGTAATTCTACTTAGTATTAGTATTGTTGTATTTTACTTAATATTGTAATTCTACTTAGTATTAGTATTGTTGTATTTTACTTAGTATTGTAATTCTACTTAGTATCGTAATTCTATGCGTCAAGCCACTGCTCGCCTCGAATAGCTGTAGCTAACTGCGAGCAGTGGTACATTATATTTTGTATGTTTCAGTTTTATTCTTAATAAACTTAAACTTGAGTGGGCAGTATTTTCCTATCTCCTGACCACGGTCATGGTAACCAACTACGCTAAGCGCAGAGTGAAGTTGCGAATTGTTTTTTGTTGACTTTTGAAAGCGAAACTTCACACAGTGTAAAAATATTCCTGACCAATTCATTTTATTGTACATTTGTTGACACGTTGATGAGACAATGTGTAAAATAAAAACATGACTTTTCCAGTTTTTCTTAATAGTTTCTCCTACCTTCTAAAAATAGAATTTCGAAATAAATAAAAATGTTATTCACCGGCCTTAGTCGGTCCGTATTGGGAAAAACTGTGCCCTCTGTCTCGAGTACGGCCCTCGGCCTGCGGTCTCGGGCCGTACTCAAGACCTCGGGCACAGTTTTTCCCAATACGGACCTCCCGGTCGGTGAATAACATATATATCTTTTGGTATTTAATAAAGCATCTCCTTGGGGTGTGACGAAACCGCGCCACAAAGGTGGGCACTCTTTAACAAACAAGAACACAAGGCATAAACAAACCCGAGAAAACAAGCAACAACAAAACATAAGTCTACAAGTATTTATTACACTGAACAATTACACTAGAAATAACTTGCTTTAAATAGGATACTAATAATAATACAAAGTAAAACTAATTCTTAAATAACTTTACCCAGAGTAATTTTAAAACCTAAACGATAACAAGAACACTAATTATTTACAACTTATTTACAGCAGTTCACTGTCCAGTTCCTTTTCGAAGTTCTTGAAATCCGCCCGTACCGAACTCAAACCAACTCCACAAAAAAACCAAAAAGGGACCAACTCCGCAATCGTACTTCTCTTTGGTTCAATACCACTCTAACGCACTTACTTCGTTTTATCTTCAAAGGCTTTCAGCACTTCTTTCAAACACGAGGCTCCTAATCTTTCAGCTCTTCACGACTCCTACGCCTCCCCTGACAAATGGGTTTTGTCAACTTGTTATGGCCGGCGCCTGCCAATGACTTCTTGGCAGTGAATTGGTTTCCCTCTACTCTTCTTCTTGCCCTCCGGCTTAGTAAATCAAACCCTCTTTTCCTTGCTTTCTTGCTTCAAAATCTGCCACTTTCTTTACTTCCAACTACTGCACATGGCGTTTACTCCTATCATTTTATATGTTTATGCTAATTCATTTACAACACTTATCTTACATATTGTTAAAACATGATACCTCACACTCCTACGATAACGCTTTACTAAAATAACACTTAAGTACAATAAACTTACTAGCTATTCTTATAATTACAAAACACCTCTAATTACAAGCTAAACACTACAATGAATAATTAACACTAACACGAAGAATTGGAAACAAAAATGAAATCATCACATGGGGTTTGATGGGATGCGCCGCGAAATAACCAACTCCCAGTTGGCTTGCAGAAGCTTCGCTATGATTAGCAAAAGCTCTACAGCCGCTCTAAAGTGGAATCGCAGAAGCCCGTTCAAGCCTGAATGTTTTTTAGGCCTTGTTTTGCCGGTCAGCTGCTTCAGTTGAGGGACATCATCAATTTTAGAGTCGCAGATCATATGTATTTTATCTACGAGCAATTTTTGCCATTGACGCCGTTGAGACTTAACAGAATGATTTGGACAAGATTGACCGCCGAAAAAAAACACGGCTGGTATCCCCGTGCCACTAGGTTAGGCCATTTTCAAACTTCGTGCTACTGCCGTGTCGAACTCAATTGATCGAATTAATTTCGACAGTAGCACGACGTTTGAAACCAAGTCGTGCTGCCGACTTGGTTTTAAACGTTTGAAACGGGCCTTAGCAGGTTGCGTCTAAAACAGGCACCGTGTAGGGGGCAGGGGACCCCCCTCCACACACACACACTTTAGTGGAAAAAAATAGTAAAATACACCTCCAAATATGAAAAGAAATTTCACGGGATTAAAGTGGTGGGCTAGAGCTGGCCGACCTCGCGGGAAAAATTCCAAACCATTTTTAGAGTCAGCCCCCCCCCCTCAATTTAAGAGGCGGGTGCGGTCCCTGTACTTTAAAAACTGCTGCCATGGGCCCAGTAAAATGGTGGGTGGTGAATGTTTTTACAACCCGAGAAATTGCGCCACTGAGGAAATTTATCATCCTTTTTTCAATAGTAGCCTGGAATAAATTACCTGTAACTACTAATACTTTTCCCGTCATTAATGGTATAATGCCCACCATAACATCCATGATTAGGTTATTAGGATATTTAATTGTAGTGTAGATAAATCTTGTAAACAGTAATCTTAAACTGTAGATACCTATTTTTAAATTTGACACGTAAACAATTTTCTCTTTTATCCATATTTATTATTATTATTTTTTTACTTCTAGTATACTGTATACTGTTTTTGGAATACACCTATTAAAGTATTTAAGTATTAACTTTTAAGGTGGGCTTTAATATCTCATTTCGATACAATCTTAGTTTCTGTAGCCAAACAAAATTAAAGACTTTAGTGATCCCTTGACACCCGAGGAAATTTTCTGGAATCCTGGACAAAATCCTTGGACAGTCACGCAAAACTCTTAGCTATCGATGATTTGAGCATTGCTTTGAAAAGCCCTGCTATATTTTAAAACTCCATTGCAATGATTATTGCCCCTTCCCCCACCAAATGCAATGTTGAAAGTCAGAAAATTACATGTTTTCAACATTGTAGGGGGGTAGGTTGAATCTCGCATGACTCTTTGCATGTGTGAAGAGCCACAAGTGCAAGTTTGTCCCAAGAATTTTGACCATGATTGTAGCAGATGCACAAGACAAAAACAGTGATAATTCAAACGCACTTCTCAATGGGTAAATTCCAAGTGAAAACGGATACATTTTCCCATCCCTTGGTCATCATACCTAAACTGGCCAATCAAAAGCACCTTGCTAGATGCATTGTGCTCGATGTTAAGTTCGGACCAGCCACTTGGGGTAACACTGTAGTAGTGACACCTGTTAATTTGCTTGTTATTTTTCTAACAGCATACAGTTTTCTGAACTATTTCCATTGGCAGAGCGCCGCTAAAAACTCTCAACTAACCAGCTTTCCTATCAGTATATCTTTGCATTTGATTACCGCACAAATGAATGTGTTAAGGTAAGCCACACAGTACTGATGGTAGGCACTCCAACCATGGACAGTTGTTTCGGCCTTGTACCAAATTTGTAGCTTCAGCTAACCTAAACACATTAATTTGTGCGTCATTTTTTTTCCCATAAAGCCTCATCCCACCAGGTTAGTTGACATTTTTGTTGCTGTTATGTTGATGTGGGAGCCTGAGCCTAACAACATAAGTAAAGTTTTGCAAATTAGAGAAGAGAAAGAGGAGGATTGGGGAGAGGAAGGAAAACAGGCAGCAGTAAAACATACCTACAATATCCAAACTCTAAAGTAATTTGTAATAAATCATTCCATTGTCTAGTGCATTGTAATTTTCTATTTGGCTTTTGATAATTAATAAATAAATAAGTAGCCAACATCTGTTTTGCCTTGACAAAATAACAGCACACTGTTAGGCAGATCTGCACAATGAAACAAGGAAATTATTACCTTATAAGTTCTATGAAAAGACAAGCAATAAGAAGACATGCAGGACACATAACCTTTCAACTGGCAATTCAATAAGGTGCAATATGCACAACTATCTCTGACATTGTTCTGCCAGGGGAACTTTTGTACCTTCCCCCCCCACCACACACACACACACACGCACACCCCTTGGGTTCCCTCACTGGACTACAACTTCATTTGATGGAACTGGAAAATTGGCAATCATTTTATTAGTAAACCAATTTTATTGTAGAATTCAAGGAGGTAAATTGATCAGTTTTGTCCATCTTGATGCTACCTTGTAGCAGCTACCAGCCCCACCCCCTATTATGGAAGTGATGATGACCACTCCCTCAACATTTCCAATAACCTACAATTTAGCTACATGTATTAATCACTTAGAAAAATAACACTTTTATGACATATTACAATAATGTTAAAATTTACACCTCACCATTTCATAAAATTAATAATATTTTGATAATAAAAACATGTCACTGACCCATCTCAAAGGATTCTTCTCCTTAAATTGCCACTATGTACAGATGAACAATTAAATATTTTGAATATTCATCTCTACATGTAACTCTTAAAATACTTGCAATACTCTGTCTCCCTTTTCATAACGAGATTTAAACTGTTCACAAATAAACTTGACTTTGCCTTGACATCACAATTAGACAAAACTCTTAAAAAATAAATTGATATAAAAATTTAACTTTATTTTTAATTATAAATCAAGACAAGATACCTTTGCAACAATGGTGTTAACACCCAGCCCACCAGAGTCACACATTATCACATGTGACGTGAAATGACTACTGGTATCTTGCAGTGTTACATTTTGTACAAATGAAGATGCAAGTGCTGCAAAACAGACTCCTTACAAAATTGTAAGGAATGTACCTGATCCCTAGCTAACAAGGGATTGGGCCAACCTGCCTACAATCACAGAATATTCTGCAGGACAATCATAATTATTGTTGTATTATTCATCACATTAATAACAAAAAAAAACCAAACAAACAGATAAAAGAGATCTGGGTAGGAGATTAGCATTGCAAGTCATAAACCTGTTTCCTATCAGCATTCCTTAGTCAATATTTCTAACGCCACACACATAACACAAATATTTCTAACTTTTTTTAAGGTGGCTCAAAAACATTGTACACCTCACCAGCTATTTTCATTACTGATGCAAGGCAGTATGCACTAGACTCCAGAAGATAAACACTAAGTCAAGTTTAAAAGAGCAGTCCAATTCAACCAAAACATCTTATACAGCTCAAGACCTTTGATAAGACCTCAAAATCCCAGGTAATCTTGACATGTGTTACAACAAAGGAAAACCAAGATGGGCAACACCTAGATGATTGAAATTAATAAAAAGCAATATACTGGTATGAGAAACTTCAAGAATACATTTAAATATGCCAAACCTTATCAATATTTGAGAACCAGAGAATACAGGGTTTGGAATTTTTTCTTGATAAGGGCATCCAAAACTGTTTTTAGCTTTAGCCTTAACCCAAAAGTTAAAATCATGCTCTAGTGTTAAGCACTGTAGAAGCATTGCTGTTTTGTCATATTAGTGTTGCTCAGGGAACAAAATTGAACTTGGGGGTAACAATTGGGCATTTTCATGTGACGTCATCAACATCTAAAATCGAAAACTAAAGGGCCACCAAAGTTTTAATCCACATAAGGCATAAAAGATGTTAATTTTATCTGTTCACAACCTTCCAGCTCAAGAGCGTCCTTCGTTTAGAAACCGGCATGCTTTGAATTTCACAGTTATGGCACTGAATGACATAAAGTTATGATGTTCGTCAAAAAAATTAATACATACTTATCTCATGATTTTTAGCTATTTGAGAACTTAATGTATTAGGAAACGTGTTTATGTAAATGATTGTTTGTTCATTATAGATGATGAGTCGCCTAGATAACCAAATGTTTGTCAAAAAAATTAATACATACTTATCTCATGATTTTTAGCTATTTGAGAACTTAATGTATTAGGAAACGTGTTTATGTTCTTGATTTAATTTTTTAGAGTGACCATGAAAACTCTATAAAGCCCCAGCCAAATGGCCAAACATTTTCATTCAACATCAAGTTGAGTGAGCATGTTTGATGGTTTAGCTGCCTGAATGGCTTCCTGCCTGAATGACATACAACACTTTGCTACACCAAGCAAATGTTTGACTGTTTACTACCTCTTCAAACAAACAAGGCCAAGTGGAAAACAGCAACCAATAAGACAGTGAATTTGTGGACATCAATGCATGTGCGTACATCATAATTTCAGTGGTAATATGCAGAAAGCATTATGTTGGCTCACTTTGTTCAATGTTTGATCAAACATTGTTTGCTTGTTTTGTCACCTCATGTTGTATGCAAAATGAGGTGGATGAAAATATTTTATCATTTGAAAAATTGACAACTTTTTTTAAGTTTGCAAGACATGTTGTGATCGACCATCAATCATCATTAGTTGCAGGAGTCTGTTACAAAGCAAAATTTGAAGTATCATTAATTAAAAATTACCATTTGAATTACTGTTTAGCCAGGGCTTAAGGGCTATTACTTTTCACAGACAGGAAAAGTACTTGATTTAACCACTTAAAGCTCATATCAGGAAGTTAGTAAAATAGTGCAGGACGGTGCACAATTTGCCTGGTACTTGGTCCTTAATGAACCCTTGGTGTACTGCACCAGTCAGAGAAAGATTTCCGCACAGCCCCATACAATAAGGTTACCTGTCTCACATCAAAAGTGATGCAGCACGTCCAGTTTAAACCGTAGATACCTAAAACCCACATCAAATTAAAGCTTACAGAGTCGGCTATCAAACTATACCAAGAAATATGACATAAAACGAACATTACTGTCAAATTTTTCACGACCTCTTAATGCAAGCATCCAAATCACGTTTTTCAAAACTACAATTATTCAAAGTGAATCTTGTCTTTCGCTAATTCAATTTGTTCCTCAGTTTCCAGACCCAAGGTATTAAAAAAATGGTGTCTGCGTTTTACCATACTCAGTTACAGTGAAACGTTATATAACATTTTTGAAATAGTATTAAAAAAAATGTGAAGCAATCACAAACGTAATGCTCTCAGAGAAAAAAATATTTCAAAATTAAAAAAGTCGCAGACGCATCTTTTTTGTTTTTAATTATGTTAATCTGGCCACGTCAAAATTTGAGGGCAAATCGACAAATTCCCTTTGAGTTTTAGCAGTTTAAAGTGTTCCCTTCAGGTGAAAAAATTGATTTGAGAAAACAGTGCTAAGAAGGTCAATTTACTCCTGGCCAATGTTAAACCGCCATTTCTCCACCAATATTTATGTCTTTTTCAATATATTTTTTTACACTTCGATCATTACTCTGACTGAAAAATCCAAATTTGAAAAAAATTGCCAATCTGAAGGTATACGGTAACCTTTAAACATGCATCACTGTCATACTAACCCTGTTCAAAGTGTATGCATTAAATTAATGTAGCGAGCTGTGCAGAAATCTTGCTCAAGTCAGTTCTTAGGTAGGTCAGTTGTCCTTAGCTACTTCTTTAGTTTCGTTAGTGACACACGACTTGACTTTGAGGGACACCGTAAACCACAACACAACGACCACATTAGCAGCAAGGACCAGCAGCGTTATGAGTAAACTGTTGGTAAACGTTGGAAAAGAACTTAATTCTTGGGCCTGTCTTCTTCCTAGCATGTCCAAATAGAGAGCAGTCATCTCATCTGCTGCACCAATGGCACACAGGATATGAAGGAAGTGGTGACTTTGGCCGCAAAAATCAAACACGCCAGGAATGAGCCTCTCCGGTAATCTGCTTCCATTGGCCACGGCTGCAACGGCGAAAAACATAAACTGCCGCATGAAATATGGAATAGATATTGCATTACAATCAACCTCAGACTGGCAATCCCACATTCGCACCCAATACGGCAAAGTATTGATAAAGAAAGAAGCCATGAAAGTTCCTGTGCGAATTAAAAACTTGTGATCGATCCATCGATGTCTTGAAGCACAGCAGGAATAGATTGAGAAACATGACACGATAACGCAGACGGCTACAAAGGTAGAATATGAACGAAAGATTGTCCACTTCGAGTTCAGAGGTCTTGAGTAAAAGTAAAAGGCTTGTCCGGCTGAGAAGGCGTACACACTGATGGCTGCGTAGTCGAAGAAGAAACAAACATGACGAGTCTTGCTAGACATGGAGTTGAACAGGTGCGCTCCGGCACTCATCCCAAACATGGCAGAAGTACCAATGGCGAACGACAGAAGAGGGTAGACGAAAGCATCTTCAAAAGGATTGTGTTCAGAAAAGACAACCAGAGATCGAACAACGAAGAAGAGACAAGCAACTATATGTGACCAAACATTAATGGTTTCGTTACAGCGTTTGAAGATGCTCACCAAACAGTCCCGAGAAGATATCCGAGGTCGTCGATAGCCAGATAAAATGAACGGCTCGCGAAACTCAAAAGGGACTTTGAAATCCGGAAGATTAAACTTTTCTTCGGGATCGTTCTCATTGAGATCTTTAGACCATGGGCCATAGTTTGCCATTTTGATAGTTCCGCTCCTCCACGCAAGTCGCACCGGCAACGCATGCTCATGATTAAAAGATTACGTAAATGACTAGGAGCCAATTAAAAAACTTAATTAAACTTACTTTTGAGTTATCGAGAAATTAAAGAGGCTATGATCCACTGTTCTCGGAAAAAGAATTATAACCCACTCGCGGGTATACGGTTTCCATTCCTTCGAGGAAACGTTATTGAAAGTTCCAAAAGATAAGCGTGACACTTGCAGCCGTTAGTTAGGTCGTCATGCACGCTTCTCCCCACAAGCGTTGCGTGACGATCCAAATAACGGATGCATGGGAGACAACGTAGCCTGCGAACGCAGACGTATTTCCGGTTGTCGTTTCTCTCCCCTCGAAAAGAGAAACGACAACCAGAAATACGTCTGCGTTCGCAGGCTAGAGACAACGTGGATGTCTCAAATCCAGCTTTATCGTTTCTCGTATGGCTGCTTGCAGTGGTATTTATGTAAGTTTAACCATTGTGCAAGGCACAGTTAAAGTGCACCTAGATCCCAAATTTTTGTTTCGCTTACTATAAACCTTTGCACCTGTTCTTGGAACCTGTACTTGCGTTACACTAACGCCTGATTTAGAGCCTGTTTAGAAGCAACTCACCTATAAAGCGGGATAGTCAGTGGGTTATCTTTTGAGCTGCTGCTGAGCATAACAAACAAGATGGCGAGTTTCAATTTTTACATCACTCTTCCTCTAACGACCACTTTTCAGTGTCTAAGGCCTGTTTCAAACGTCGCGTTACTGTGGTGTCGAACTTAATTCAGGAATTAATTCGACGTTAGCGCGGCAGTAGCTCGACGTTTGAAACCATTCGGTGCGGCAAATAGAATTAAGTTCGACACAGCAATTAAATTCGACAGGATCTGTCGTGCTACACGGCAGTGGCACGGCATGGTTTCAAACGTCGTGCTACTGCCGTGCCGAACTGAATTCATAAATTATAAATACATTTTAAAAGTCAGCAAAACCCGTTTGTTATGGTTTGACGCATGTTTACAGCAACAGCTTTTAACTCGACTGAATTAAATTCGACGTTTGAAACCACTGCCGTGCTATAGTCGTGCCACAGTCGGGTCAAATTCAATTTAGTTCGACACGCCGTGTCGAACTAAATTGAATTTGACCCGACGGCAGTGGCGCGACTTTAAGGCTATTATTTTGCACTCTATTGATTGAGCGTAGCCACTGGAGGCAGTTAACGTTAAAAGCTGCCTTAGAAGATAACACTAAATATAACGGTCTTTTCACCTCGGCTAGCCGAGTGCCCCGGTACGCACCGTTTACATAGCAAAAAGATAGCCCTCCTAGAAGGGTGCCTCGGGCAAGTAGACAGCATGTAAACGCTTCAATTCGTTTTCCAAAAAAACGTATGAGATGTTGGTTCTCCCAGGGTAGCTCGCTTAGCGCGTAACTCGGTTAGCCGGAGCACCCTCCCTCCATGTAAACAAGCCTGTTCACATGGAGGCAGGGTGTCCCGTCTTCAGCCGTCATCGCTTCTGATCTGTGATTGTTTTGCAGGGCGTTACCCTGGAATGAGAGCGGATACGATTCAGTTTATATGAGTAACCAGTTCGAGCATGGAAAAGCACCACTTAGATTCAGTTGAATTTCTATCGCCGGAGGGTTTTTTCTGTTTTCGCTTTGTTTTGGGGCTCATGCTTGCCCGGGATTGGCAATGTACACCCATTTTTTTTTCTTGTCTTGTTTTTAGAAAGCAAGTGGTCTAGAATAAACAAAGTCAAACAAAAAGACTTTATTTCATCCACCGAATTCCCGCCACTTTTCAGGCGTGACAGGAACAATTACATCAGCTGTGGTAGTCATTGTGATCTGTAACCTTAATATAGAAACGGTTCCTTTTATGGCACCATGCCAATACTTAGATTTTTAAACTTATTATGTTTCAGACTAAATAACGTTAAATAGCCTTGATTCCGTAATTCAGATCTTTGAAATCTCGAATGCCGTATTTATTGCCTGCCCATTCCATTTGTGGACAAATCTCTGCACAAATATCATGAGTTATCAAGATTTCCAAAGTACTTGTGAAAAATGATGCGAGCTAACGTATTCATAGACCTGATGACAGTCCGTTGGACGAGGAGGACTCTGCAAGACTATGAGGGTTGGTGCGCACTGAAAAAGAAATCGTCTTCAGCAGCTATTCGAAACTAAGTACGTCAGGTGAGTATATGTGGCACTTGCAGTATCTAAAGGCAAATAAGCAAAATTCTGAAGAAATCTCAAGCTTGGAGTTTTCCTTCAATAGCTACAACCTTAGAAACGACAAAGTGCTGACTGAATGTTGGTTTGTTCGGTGCACATCATGGCAGAGAAAACGAGAACGTTTTATTTTATATTTTTGTTGGGCTTCAATGAAATAAGATAAAGTGTTGGATCCGTCGTCTGTTAAGGCATGAAACTCTAAGTTAGCCGTAATACACGCTTGTAAACAAAAAAGAGATTGTTATAAATAATAAGGTTATTAGCGTTAACCGTCTATTTTTGAGTTTGATTGCTGCGCGCCAAAACTGCCTCAAAATAATTATGCAAATAATTACAGATTGACCGAATGAAATGTTACGCTTGAGGGGAAACAGAGAAAAGACTTCAAGAGCCTTTGTTTGAGTGCTGCCTTAGAGCTGTTTGACTTGATTTTCTATGCAAAATGAGCACAAGCGATTTGCATTTGGGATATTTCCACATATTAATAATGTCATAATAAGACCTTTTCACCCACTGTCGTCTTTTAGCGGAAAACGTGTGGCATTAGATAAAGCTACCGAAAACATGGAAACATGTCAATTTTAAGATGACCAAAGCGGTTTAACGATCAATTTTTAAGCTGTTTGGAGTATTCTACGATCAGTGAAGGAATTCATTCCTCTTTCCGTCAAAAAAATGGCTGACGAGGTAAGCACAAATAGTACATAGCTGCGTATTCAACTATTCATCAAAATACGCTGACTGATTGCGCTTAACTTGCTTGCAAGTTTTGCAACTTCAAGTATGCAGCGTGTTGCGGAGTGAGGTAAAACTTGTTGCCTCAACAGTTCAATTTTCATTCAGCGATCGAACAATCACGAAGGTCGACGTCTTGTTAATGAATTTGAACAATTTTCCGCATTTCAGTCTGTGGTTCATTCCTTAAAATTGAATGTAAACAAACTGCACAATTTCAGCTCCTCAGAGAAATGGGTGGCATGGTAAGATTTTGTTGAGTGCAATGCAAATTTGCAATCTAACTCATATCGCAGTGTAATCTTAGCTGAGAGGGAATTAAGGCCGTTAACTGTGTGTTTCAGAAAATCAGAACTTTCACAAATTCTACCCGTTCTTTATAACTAGACAGTATGGTTTGCACGCGTGTTACTGAGAGACGGGATAATTCAAGCTCTTAAACTGACAAGTTCAAACGTTTAAAAGAACCAACTTTCCCTATTTGGTTGACTGACTGATTGCATTTTGATTCATCTACGAGCAAACATATCAGTGTTATCGATAGTTTCCATAAAGTACCAATGAAGAGTGCCCTACAGTTGCAGAAAGTTCCATTCAGTAAATTAAGTTGTTTGACTGAAAGTAGAGCGAATCGCTGGCAACGGAGTCTTGAATCAGTTTTAACGTAACTTTAATGAGGTCTCGGGTACTCCGAAGTGACTTGAAGTTGATTGTTGAGGAATTTCGTCCTATTGTAGGTTTGTGTGCGAAATCAACTTGTTCCGTACATGCAAACAGTATTGGCCGATGTTGGTCCTGTCTGAAGAAGTACGCTCGAAAGATTCGCCATTCAATAAAAAGTACGAGTGTTTTTTTAGTTCAAAATTTGCCGTACAAGGCCGTGATAAGTTCCCCAAATCCGAAATTTCAAGAGGAATTGGTTGAATATTCATGCTTCGCCCTTTGTCATCGGCAATACAGACAGGCAATAGTCATGACGACACTGAAAGCTCTAGTTGCATGAACGAAGTGTAGTTAGATCACAGCCGTATAAACTTCAAAACATTTCATCACCTAGGGTTTCCTTGTTGCTTTATTTTTTAGCATTTTCAGATCGTAGGCAAAGTTCACTTTGCAATCAACGTTGATCAGTCATCAACAGAACACCACCGATCATCGTTGCTTTATAATGTCCACTGTTCTGCTCTACTCCTTACGGACTTAAATGAGAATATTGCAGTGACTTTACAACTGAAATACTTTGGAGAAGTCAAGAGACTTTATACATGAATTTTGTACAATGAGAAGTGATCTGGATTGATTAAAAGGATATGTGTCTGCTATCTTTGGTCAGGTGTTGTGGCAAAACAAATTTCTCCATATAACTCACATTGTTTAAGCGTTTCCTAGCCTACATCCGTTTCCTGTTTTCAACTAATTATGTCAAATTGAGAATCTCCAGTTTGTCAATATTAAACCAAATTGTAATTATAGGAGTTATCAGTTTTTCAAACTATGATTGCAGTTTGAGTTGCTTGAAACTTCAAGGAGATTTGTAGTCACAAGAGGTGTGTAAGGAATGGTTGCGTACACTGGCAAAGGAAGTGTACTCTTTTTCGATGCATTACTGAATTTGCCGGTTATTCCAGTTATGTACAGTGTACCAGGTATTCTGTTTTCTAAACTAGTGATAGAAAAGATAGAAATTAGGTCGCAGTATCCAACTGGTCAGAACCGATTCCGCTAAAGTTACCGAACATGTGGCTTGTCCAAAGGTTTTCTTTTTGCCATGGATCTTTCCGGACTGAACTGACAACGAAAAAAGTTGATTCAGTTTATTCTTCTTAGCTTCCCATCAGAAACACTGCAAAATTAGTCTTGACAGACCAGTTCATATCATAATTTACATGAAAAACCGCAAAAAAACTCGAGACGTCCATAATGACCATAACGCACGGTATAATTGGCTAACAAAGATCGATCTGGACCTCGACAATTGATAACTTTCACAAAAAATATTTGGAGTTTTAGAAAAAACAGGTTGAATGACTTAACAGCAAATCGATGATATTAGGCAGTAAAAACCAACATTTTTACAAGCCTTTTGGTTTACAGTATCAGCATAAAAAAGTCATCGTTCCATTGTCATGATTTGCTTTAACCTTTCTCACGGAATTCTATTGAGCGTAATCGTTTCCAGTTTAATATCATACAAAATCTTCTCTTGCATCTGGCTCATTATATTTCACATCTGGAGTTCTCAGCATATCTTTAGTCATTTTTTTCTCGGCTAGTGAAAGGTTAATAGCGTTAAACTGTAACTGCAATGCATGGAATTTTGACTCTCTTCAACGCCTGTTCAAACGTAAATAAGTTGTCGCTTTGTTTTCTGCACAGGAAACTATTCCTTTGGCCGAGGAGCCTCATCAGGAATCGGAGCTCGAGCCCGATCACAATCCGACGCCCGTAGAAGATCCCGAGCAACAGCTTGAGTCGGAACTCGTGTCGGAGGTAGACGCAGCGAGCAAGGAAACAATGGAAACACGGACTGTGTTACTTACAAAGAAAAAAGGTAAGATTGAATGGCATTTACAGAACACTATACTTGAGTTGTAATTTTTTAAGTTGACTGCTGTTGACAATTGTCTTAGGAATTGAATTGGTTTTTTTTCTTCAAATTTTGAGGGGTGTTGCATATGTAAATTAAATTTAATTGGTTTTTACATTATGATATGTTGACACGATTACGCGAACCATTGTGTACTTTCTCACCGCCTGCATTTCTAGTTTTAACGGAACATGAATGATTCAGACGAGAAACTCGTTGAAAATGATTAAGGTAATCTCACCCTCAAAGTGGGCGTGGCTTAAGCCATCAAATGCGTTTGCGAGGAGAAAACGCCGCAGAAAAGGAAAGAAAAAATTTGGATAATCAGTTACGCTTTCATGGACGTTAAGACCAGAAACAACCTCCAAGCAGTGTAGACGCTTTAATCTGACTGCGAATCACTAGCTTTCCCCTGTAACAGCTCTCTTAGTTTATGCTAGGCAGTCTCAGGACAATTTTTCCAACCATTTGCAGTGCTTTCTTAATTTAATTTGTTCTGGTGTCAGGTTGTTTGATGGTTATTTTTCTCTGACAGATGGATATGGATTCAATATCAAGGGGGGCCGAGATAAGCCTTTCCGAGAAGGTGACCCTTGTATCTATATAACCAGACTACGACCTGGAGCCGCCGCGGAAAAAGATGGACGTTTGTCACCTGGGGATAGAATCGTTGAGGTTTGTGCCTGACGTATTGTAAAATATAGCTTCATGAAACGAGGGATGTCATTGGTTGTAAGTTGTGCCTCTTATTCTTCATGAGAATAGAGGACAATGTATGAAGTTCGTGCGTTGGTTTAAAAGATATGTAAGAGAATTTGCAATTCAACAGCATTGAAATCACTTTCTCTAGGGTCAAAATTTCACAATATTAATATATTCCTTACAATTTTGTTTTTCTGTCAGTTTGTTCCTTTTAACAATCCGTCAGCTTAAGGCATTACAAATCCTTTGATAAGCGGGAGCCTTAACTGGATCACTAAATAGATTTATTACTGAAAATTTCTAAAAACTTCAATTTCCGTAAATCTATTAAGTTACTCAAATCAATAAACTTTTATATAAATACGAAGTGGCTTTCGAGATTAAGCTATTGTTCTTTAATCACCAGATCAATGGAACCGACGCACGTGACGTCACTCACAACCAGGCGTTGGATTTAGTAAGGAAGAGTAAAGGAGGAAAACTAACCCTTGTGGTACAGAAAAAGGCGATTCAGGTATAACGAGTAACTCAACGGATCTGAGATAGAACATGCCGTTAGACCAGGTGTTTGCTCTGGCGGTTTCGTTACAGCTCAAAATCCTGGTTCAAAATTTGAAATGATTAATGAACAATTTTCTAAAGCCGAAAATCTAAGTCCTTTTTCTGCGGGTATGTTCGTTTGTTTGTTTGATCAGTCACGTGCTCAGCACTCATTTAAAGCTTTTTAAATTAATGTTTACTTTTGATTCGGCTTATTGCCACTTTTATAGTTGTTTAAATGTTTCTGCGTGCTCCATTTATAGCCCCAGAATCAGTTGAATGAATTCCTTTGCGATGCAAGTGCATGTCTCCTATTTCTACGCCCAATGTACTCGGCATTCTCATATCTCAACCAGTGCCATTCTGAGTTAAAAATCGTTTCAAATATATTGTCGCTGTGCTACGGGAAAATAGAGAATTTATTCCATTTTCTTTGCAGTTTACAGAGGAAGATGATAATCCCAGTCATGGAATCATGAAAATTGAATTACAAAGAGAAAAGAAAGGTAAAAAAAAAAGGCCTATCCTTGTGCTTCTCATCATTATTGCATGATATATACCTTGGGTATTTTGCTGTCTCTGGGCAAAATTCACGTTTAATGAAAACCAACGTTTTCTCGAAACGGGAGCAAAACGTAGTCGGTGTATGATCGCTCTTTCCAGAGCGGAGGCTTTAAATACGGCAGCCGGCTTTTTAAGCTGTGCACAATCTGCTAGCATCCTTACCACATTCAGCCAAGAACACTTGTTTATAGTTTCACTACACTAGTAGAGCAATTTGGAACAGAACAGCAACATTATTTTCTATCAGCATAATCATCTTTTTTGGTTTGTTAAAATTATTCCAAGAATCAATGACTCGGCCCCTTTCAAGATGTTTTGCCATGTTGTTTGCTGCAGGGAGAGGCCTGGGTTTTAACATACGGGGAGGTAAAGACAGCCCATATATCCCAGGAGACCCAAGCATCTTCATCACTCGAATCAACAGTGACGGGGCGGCGGCCAGGGACGGCAGACTGAGTGTGGGCGACAAGCTGATAGAGGTACTGCAAATGAACATATAGTAAATTTAGATACTATGAAACTACTCCGTTTGTTTATGATTATTCGCGAAATAACAAACAATAAATGTTATACGATATTGCCATTGAAAGTAATTTATGATTGTAACTTATTGTACCTTGGTAGCTTTCAGAAGAAAGGGATGTCACATGCAAAATTGTTATTTATATGCTAATCAACACTTTTCAACAATATCAATTTTTTCGTCTATTGTAACACTTAGCTGAAAGCCAGCTCACCAATCGAGGCGACTGCAAAAATTAAAAGCTGGTATTTAATGCCCGACAGGTCAATAACGTGAATGTAGAGAACAGTACAGTGGACCGGGCTGTGGATCTCATTCAGTCGAAGAAAAAACTTGTGCTACTGGTGGAGAAAAAGGCTCTGCAGCAAGTAATGGTACGTTACAGCCTGTCTAGCCCCCCACATATAAACGAAAAATAACTAACGAGAGGAGGTAATAATGCAATCAAACGCATACGAATAAAATCATACAGTTATACTTAAAACTTCTGAAACGAGAGGGCAAGCACAAAGATCGAAGCATTTTTTTTCCTCAAGTTGTGCTTTGCACGCGTGTCAAAGTGTTGGTCGAACAGGGTGAGGAAAATTTGTAGTAGAAGTATCAGCTGTAGTTTGTTCACACTTAACTGATGAAAAACAGTCAGTTACAAATCGGCCATCATTTCGAAATCCGTTCAGGGAGTTACTGTAGCCTAATGCTTTAAGGATTAAAGAAATGTGACTTGTGCACGCTAGTTGTTTTCTTAGTAGTCATTCAGCCCTGTCTCAAGTCACACAACGCTTTTTCAAAAGTGTTATCCGACAACTCAAACAAAGGCCGCGTTAGTTGCCACTTTGATCTATTTGCGCAAAACGCAACTCATTAATTAGTGGTCATGGCTTGCGCGTCCTTCTGCAGACGATCAAACTGCAATTATACAAGCAATCCTGGTAAAATTCGGTTCCAGCATTCACAACTGAGCTAAAACACGAACATGCATGCATGCATCTAAGGCCGGTACGTTTAAATAAATAGCACCCAGCGCCCAGGCATTCTACAGAAAAACACGTGGAGCTTGTTCTATGAAATTTGCAAATTACGGTTTACGAACCACTTTTTTCTTTCTTGCAGAAAACTGTCCGTGAAGGAGCAGTGGACTCACAAAGAGGAGGA
Source organism: Galaxea fascicularis (assembly GCA_948470475.1). Classification (NCBI taxonomy): domain Eukaryota; kingdom Metazoa; phylum Cnidaria; class Anthozoa; order Scleractinia; family Euphylliidae; genus Galaxea; species Galaxea fascicularis. The sequence continues at coordinate 22,270,502 of OX419338.1, forward strand.
GAAGCTGTCATTGAGTTGTACAAGGACCCGGATTTTGGTACAAGAAGCGAATTATTGTTTGGCTGGATTATGTTAACTTACAACGGCCTCACGATACAGTGACTTTCTCCGATCATGAGCTCAAGCAACGCTGAGTTTGTTTTATTTTATTTGGCATCAAATTTTGCACCCCCCCCCCCCCCCCTTTCAAGCCTCTCTCCAATAAACGCCCCACAAAGCAGAATTTCGTTTCATTACATGGTGGTTGTCAGTCTTACCTTGCTCAGTTAGTTGATATGTACTACTGGAAATACTACGGCAATGCAGCATTAGATGACATATCATTGCAGAGGGAATCCCTTCAGTTTAAAGTGACTGATTCAAATAAAGAAGAGAGCATTGAAGAAGACAAGGAGGAAGAGATGG
>OX419338.1:22283406-22290906 GCA_948470475.1 Galaxea fascicularis
ACAGTGCCATGTTACTGTCCCTAATCAATTGTTCCCTTTTGGCTTTACCAGACATCTTACTTATTTGACAACCCAGCCACGGTTGCTTACGCTGTCTTTGTGTCATTCTGGGGTAGGTTTACCTTTCAATTGTTCTTGTTATTCCAAGTTTGCATTGATCAGCATGTATGACCTGATCCTTTTAATTGAGATATAAATCCCTAGATGCAGGCTCGCTAGTCTCGTTTTGTTTTAATTGCTTTCTTGTGTTTTTGTAGTGGCAGCGCTGATTTGACTGATTTCGCAGCTTAACTTCCAATATTTGACAATTGCGCCGTTTCTTTCATTTCGGGTGATTGTCCCTGCTTAGTTGTATGTAAGCGACCGAAGGAACAAATGGCTTACTGAATCTCACCTCTTTTTGAAAATCTTCGCTTCTCGTAAACAGCCTTCGAAATGAATGATAATACAATGTTTCATGTCAACAGCTGTGTTTTTCCTGGAGTACTGGAAACGAAAAGAAATCACTCTGGCTTATAAATGGGATGTAATGGGCTTTGAAGAAGAAGAGGTATAGCATGTGTAGCAGCGACATTAGCTCGCTTTATATCGTGTGTGATGTGTTTTATTTGATTATACAATGAACGGTATAAATCTCGCCTTTTGATTGGTCTAAGGCTATGTTCACACTGGACCAGTCCCAAATGGATCCAATCTATCGACAATTCGTTCCCAATAACGTCCGATTCCTGGACCTCGAAAAAAACAAGTCTAGTTTTGGAACTGTTTCGGTCCCAAATGGATCTGTCATCGTGTGAACACCCGGACCTAGTTGAATTTATATGTCACCTTCTACGCATGCTTAACTGCTAAAAAATAGCTGCTTTGCTCACTTCGATCCAGTTCCGCACCATAACAGACTCGTCCCGTCACTGGCCTGGTGTTCAAGAGACGAAACGGTCCCGTGTGAACAAAAGTGGTCCGTTCCATGGTCGGATCGGATCCATTTGGCACCGGTCCCGTGCGAACACAGCACACACCAATACATGAAGTGACAACCCGAAGAAAGTAAAAAAAATGAAAGAAAGAAAGAGATTTCATTTGGTGGTACGTGTGTGTGTGGTCCTAGTTGCAAAAACTCCCTACTGGGCTGAGTATGACGAATGATTTCTTTGACGCAAAAAATTCTATTTAATAAGAACTGGAACACCTTTTTCCAATTTCAAATTATATGTCACTTATCAGCACGTTGCTAGTCTGCATTCGTCAGACTAGCAACGTGCTGATAAGTGACATATAATTTGAAATTGGAAAAAGGTGTTCCAGTTCTTATTAAATAGAATTTTTTGCGTCAAAGAAATTAGTGGTGGACTTTAAATTCTTTATCGGTAGGTATCTAAAATGTGCAAACATTTATGGCATCAAATTAAATGTTTCCAAGTCACTTAGTTATTGACTTGCTTCCTTTTCCTGATCATCCTTAGGAAAGACCACGACCCACGTTCGCAGCATTAGCACCAGCGGTGGAAAGAAACCCTGTCACAGGTCTTTTGGAGCCACATTTTCCACCAGAAAAGCGGTTCCCAAGGATTGTTTCAGGAATTGCCATCATTGTGGTCATGGTAAGTATAGTTCACTTCAATGCTTCCTCTTTGGTGTTCTAACAGAAGAGGGGGTATTTGAGGGGGGCTTACGGAATGATTCATCGTAGTCCACAGTAGTCCATTCACCGTAGTCCTAGAAAGAAACACTAGCAATTGTTTTACTGTTCATGAAACTGGCATTTAGAATAAAGTAGTCATTAACCTTTTCATGGCATTTAAAGGCAGCTGTTGATGTTGGCCATGTAAAGAAAATCATTTGTCTCCGCTGGAAAAAGCACCTGGAAATGATGAAATTAGCTAAGTTTTGGAGTCATATCTTTTCAAGTCGCATACTTTTGGCTTCTCAAAGTCGGGAAACTTCATAACAGTTTTGTTGACCAGTTTGTATGCTGAGCGGCCAGGTTTTTGGCCGAACGAAAATCCAAGCATTTTCGTCGAATAAATCGGAGTAAACTTTGAACAAATCGGAGGGGTCACTCACTAAACGTTATTTCCTGGTCAGGCTGAAAACGTCCATCATTTTAAGGGAGATAGTTCAAAACCGTCTAAACACGTCTGAATTACCCTGTTAGCGTTATACAAAAGAACTTCTCGACCCCAAAGCCAAGCCTATGTTAAAGAGAACCTTTAAAGACTATCCCCTCTTATTTTACCGGAAATAGAAATCCCTTAAATACCAGCTACTGAACTCTGGCCTTATGTGTTACTTGGCATGAAGAGAACAAGTGAGTTTGAGTTAAAGGTAAACTGTTATGCGTTAGGATATTATTTACAAACTACAGGAGTCGTAGCTAGTCTCAGGATTCTGTCAAATCTTTTTTATGAACCACATTATTTTGTCAGCCAAAGTTGACCTCTGTCTTGTGTGTCAGGTGTCTCTAGTTGTGCTGTTCATGGTTGGAGTGATTGTGTACAAGCTGCTTGTCATCCATCCTCTTTACAAGAACCCTAATTTCCAGGATTATGCCTCCAGCATTGTATCGGTTACGGGCTCCATCATGAACCTGATTATCATTATGATATTGAGCAAGGTAGGTTTCCCAAAGACGATGTTGGATATTTTTTTCTTGCCATTTTCAGTTAATATAGAACTTGTCAAAATGACGATGTTTGGTTAAACTGAGAAATATAGAACTTATTGGTAAACGTGCTTCTTTTCTAGGTGTATGAAAAGCTGGCTTATGTGCTCAACCACTGGGGTAAGTTCTTTTCTAACTTCTGTATATTGCTTGCAAACCAGTGGAGGAATGAATGCCGTTTACTGATTCGTGAAGTTTGTTTCTTGATTTACTTTCTTAGACCTTTTTGCGCCATGTGTCGCATAAGGGTCATTTATTTAGAAAGAATTAGTCCATGACATTTATACTCATATATCATGTTATATATCATATCAGCCGCACTGCTGTAACGTAGTATGTCTGTCAGAAGTTGTCTGTATTCACCTGGGACTTTGCTAAGCGAGTTTTGCTCGACCCTTGCTATTGTGCACAAGCAGAGGTTTAAATCTGGTTTTTGTTTCAAACGTTCGCGAAGTCAGTATTAAGTCTTTTTACTATGTTTTCACCAATTAACAACCGCTCTCTTTTTTGCAGAAATGCATCGAACACAAACAGAGTACGAAGACAACTTGACATTGAAAGTCTTCATTTTTCAGTTCATGAATTTCTTTTCTTCGATCTTCTACATCGCCTTCTTCAAAGGAAAGTAAGTTCTCTTCACTTCTTTAAATGTCTTTACAATACGGTGCAAAGTAAGCAAGCTATTTTCATGTCTTAATGAACCTTTTGCAGACCAGTGATTTTGACTGGAAACATTGTGGTGTCAGACGGTCCAACTATCAACTTCTCCAGAAGCTCGCTTGTAGCTCGGAGGTCCCGTTAAAACTAACACCTTATCTTAAGCAACTTCAAAAGCACCGTCTTTTTGCCCGAACAAAACTAACGCTCATGATCATCTGATCGGCTCAAATGATACTGGCTGCACGAACGGAACCCGTTTGGATGGGTTTCCATTTTTTCACAAGGCAGAAATGCGTTTTTCAAACTTTACCTTTTCTTCTCTCCCTCACAGAGTTATTGGGTATCCTGGAAACTATACCAAGCTACTAGGCCTTAGAACAGAAGAGGTAAAACAGTAAACCTCTAACGGCGATCTCTTGTTTAATCTTGTTGCATGCGTTGTTGTCTGGTGACGTTAGTGCTTCGTCTAAAGATTCACTTAGAAGTAACTAGTAACGCAGCGAAAAAATATAGGGCGCAAGAAAGAACAGGGCGCGCGAGGGAGACACGCGAATAGAAGCCTTTTCGTCAAAATTTTTGACAGATTACGTAGCGCTGTCAAATAATTAGATAGCGGGCGGAAAACGATTTAGTGAGCCTGTCGGGCAGTGCTCCCTCTATCCTCACGTGTCTTCCTCGCACGCCCTGCCCAATATTTTCCACCGCGCCTGCTTCGCAGTCAAGGAAATAAGCAATGCGTCAATGCAATGAAGACAGATTAGTATGATACCCCACAGGTTCCCTTACCTGTGTTCAAGCGTAACATTGTTGTTCCCTTATATTTGCAGTGCAGTCCCGGTGGGTGTCTCATGGAGCTTGCCCAGCAGCTGGCTGTCATTATGATTGGCAAACAAGTAATTGGCAACATTCAAGAAGTCTTTGTACCGTAAGTTACTCAAGACAATTGAAAGCTTTCTTAGACGTAGTACAAACGCTTATCTACAGAGAGGTATGCAGTCAAAGAGTTTAGGAAAAAGTCTACAATATAACTCCTTTACGCTTAACAGCTTATCGCGTACATTGTAAGTTGGATATTAAAGAAGAAGTCAAAAGAATTCTATGCTCTACTTATCAGGGACAAAGCACAACTTCCTTATATCGCTTATAAATTACAGAGCGATTTTAATCTTACTAGTGACCAATTGAAACAAATTTTCCAGTTACCTCACTCCGTCACTCTTGAATCGTATGTTAAAGCTTTTCAATACAAAGTTCTTAACTCAATTCTTTATACAAACACCAAGTTATATAAAATGGGTTTTAGAACTAATGATTTATGTAGTTTCTGCAAAGGTCAGCCTGAATCACTAAACCATCTGCTCTTCCACTCCCCCTATTCCAAGCAGTTCTGGAAGGATTTTGAAATTTACTGGTGCATTATTTCGAGCCAAAGAATCCGCCTTTCCCTGCAAAATGTGCTTGTTGGAATTATCACTGAAACTACTAACCCGTTACATATAATGCTAAACTATTTTATAATAATTGGAAAGCTTTTCTTGTGGAATTGCAGAAATAAGCAAATTCTTCCCAACATTCATGGATTTCGAGCAAAAATTGTTGCTAAATATGAAACTGAAAAAATAATTAGTAGGAAAGACTTCTTTACAAAAAAATGGATACTGTCTCCTTATCTATCTTAACTCACTGTTCCTATCATTACGCCACTTTCTTTATTGTATCTATGCTGTATACTGCTATCATATATAAGTACCGTTCTGCAAGTAGTGTATAAGTGTATTGTAAGTAGTTTGTAGGTTGCCCGAGCTCCCTATTGCCGTTAATGTATGTAAAGTCGTGTAAATGATGTAAGTAATTGTGTAAGTAGTGCTTTTTTTCGCTGTAAATAAACAAATTTGTGGAAAAAAAAAAGTTGGATATTAAACTTAAACGAGACACTACAAAAGGTCCTACATTTTACCGTGGTTTTTCTTTATTTAGACCAAGACATTTTATTTGTCTAACTATCTGTGTTTAAGACTTTGAAACTCAATTACAAAGAGCGGCTTTCGTGTCGAAGCCGAGTTTTGTTTGTTTTTTTATCAATGATTTCTTGTTTCAATCCTTTACAGTGAAATCAAGAAGTACATGAAGAAGAGAAAAATGGGAGTTACTGGAAATGATGTCAAGCCACGTTGGGAACTTGATTACGATCTGCTGGAAAACGAAGGCTTGTTTGGAGAATACCTGGAAATGGGTAACTGTGTGTTAATGTGATATTCAACAGGTCTTGAGAGCTAGTCTCTGATTCCATTCAACAATCAGAATGAGTTAAACTCCGCTATCCTGAACATCCCACCGGCGCACACAATTTGTCTGTTGTATACAACCCTACATTTCTGACCTCACTGCAGATACCTCCCGTAAGCAGACATACTTCATTGGGACGCACACAGTTGACCCCGCACGGGAGGCCTGACTTTACTGCATAGTCTCCTTACAAAAAATGGCACCACCACTTCCAGCATCATCTTGGGTTGCTGTTTTTGCAATTGGTAGCTTTCATTACTTTGGGAGGGTAGGGGGGTGGGGAGTAACAACTATTTTTTTATTAGTCTCACATAACTTGAATTTAAGACACTAACACTACTAACAATACAATACTACGACTACTACCGCTTCCGATTACTTAAGATTGTGAGGTTTTGACTCAGCCTTCTGTCCGCATACTTAGCCATAATATTACAATAAGTAGCACCTCATACTGAGAAGGCGTGAAGTACGTGTCTTCCCGGCACTCCTGTTCTTCCTATCGCATGACTCTGTGTGACTTTTCCACTAGCAGTAGCTAAGACCCTCTCGTGATCTTTGTCGGTCCCCAACAAGACTCTGACAATGACCCTACGATATCTGAACGTTCACCGAAGCTGTTAGGGAAACGGATCAGTAATACTTTCTTTAATCATGCTCGGCGTCCGTAGCCTCATTTCGCAGTCTCCAGCATTTTAAATGTTTCGTGATAATTATTTCAATAGTAAAAGCTTCATTACAGGACTTGCTGCACAGGACGATATCAATACAGCCAGATTCTCTGGTGATGCATGGGTTCTCAACCGCTTCTTCTAATGGACAGCTTCACCTATCGGAGCTCCTCACGAAATCTTTGTGGACTCGCACCTCCAGAATAAATCTATGATTTACTATTTTTAAGCGGCGTGTTTAGTTGCCACTATCCAACAGACAAAAGTAGTACAGCTTTCTTTTCACCGATTTAGCCGGAAAAACGTAACGGATTGTTCCACACCATGTGCTAGTATCACCAACCTCCGCTAGACCCACTAACTAACCTCTGCCGATGAACGGCCGCCTCGCTTACCATTTGCAAGCATCCAACGATCATTACAACCGAAGAAAGCAATATAAACACTATTTGAAATCGAACCCGCGGCCTACTTCTAGTTAGACTAGACGCCGCCCACAAGTTCCACTGACAAGCCTCCGCCGATAAACGGCTGCGTGGTTGCTTTTCATATGCTTGGTACGGATGGATGGACAATTGACTTGATAACAGGCAATCTCCCCAATGTCGTCAGTAGCCTCAGCTTCACAGTACACGGGAGCTGGAAAACACGAGACTCGTTAAGATGATGATACAAACAAAAACGAACAACAAATCAGAACTTGCTTTCTGCCTCGCTAATCCACTCGGGTTACTAATGGTTTCAGGACTCGACCGGTAGCTGGTCTTGAAGCAGGCTTATCAGGAAAATTGCAACGCATGAAAACCAAATAAGTTCGCTTCCGTGTTGTTCCTCCGCTGAAAAACTGAGCAAGAATGAAGGATCTCGCACCAAAACCACTATTTATCACAGCAGTGACATAATCGCACGTGACTTGTCGGAGTTGTCATGAAAAGGGTGCTATTTTAGTGTATTCCAACTTTTCATACCATTATGAGTGATTATAATTGTTTTGGGATGCATTTTGCTGAATCTTGTTGGAGTCACCTTGATTGTCGTTTAAAAATGTTTCAAAAACTCATTACTAATTCATGAGCCTAACAGCCTATCAAATCATCGATAAAACGTCACGTGTATGAGCTTTAATCCTGATAATTAATATCTGTACATTTGTAATTATTGTTTATCTTTTGCCATTAGAATAATATTTAATTAATATGTAATTGACACGTTCTTTCATAC
>OX419338.1:22293406-22365906 GCA_948470475.1 Galaxea fascicularis
GTTGCATAGGTCGGGACACTAACCAAGGGACATGACTGAAAAACGTGAAGCTGAGACAAGTTGCAGTAACAGTTGGTGTGAAGTGTACGTTTTTGAGTAAAGGTTTCGTTTGGTGGACAAAAGTTTGAATATGTGCTTAGGCTTGGATGACATTCAGCAGGCTGCTTTTAATTTCTGCAGGGCAGCGAAAACCAAATTTCAACTTTTACATGGCGTGTACACAAACACGCATTCTGTAACTGCTTCTTTCCGCCTGTACAATCCAGCGACTCTTTCTGTCCTGTGGAGAAAATTTCACATAAAGGGAAACAACATAAAAGGACAAAAACAAGAAGATAAAAAAGCCCGCTTAAGCAAGGTTTAAATGGTGTTAGTTTTCGAATATACATGCATATGCCGGCGGTTAAACGACGTATTCAGGTTCACATTCGTATCATTTAAAACTGTTTATAAGACAGAAACTGTTCAGAAATTATGTTTAACGTTAGAATTGACGATAGCGTCCATAATTGAAGTAAACTGAAATTGTTTTGTTTCCTCAACAGGTATATAGACTTTCGCTCTAACGACGGAACTCTAAGTAAATTTTACTGGCATTTACTGACGCTGAAACTTGCATTTGTTATTATGTTTGAGGTGAGTTCTTATACCTGTATTGTTGTCCAAGGGATTTGTTGTCAAGTAGCCATGTACGATAGTACAGTTCTACATCTATTAACCGGCACACCCTCGGGGAAATCGACGGTGGCCACTTCATGGGGGGTGCATGGCCGCTTAAAAGAGATAAAAGACAATAGAACTCTTTATCGGGACTTTGATTACAGGCCGCCTAATAAGGGGTGGCCGTTTGATAGGTGACCTCTTTATTGGGGTTCAACTGTGCTGCTGTGTGCAAGGAATGCTTTTTTTTCAGTTTCGTCAACCTGGTGACTATTAGAGTATTGTATTGTAGATTCACTTCATAAGCTCTGCACAGCCAAGAGGTTAAATCAATATGAGCCAGTTGAGACATTTAGTTGCAAGGAAGACCATTGGTTATTCTCACGAATTTATACTTAGCATTGTATTGATACGGTTGGGAGAAGTAGAGGTACGATAAGAACTGGAAACTCCGCTTGATGACACAAACGAAAATGTTTTTTGTTTGTTTGTTTGTTTTGTTTGGGGGAGGGACAAATGTGCCAAAAATTATAAGATTGTTCCTAGGTTACGGGCTTTGCTTTGGATTAAATAATGCACTGAAGAAGACTCCAATACCAAAAATGTATCGCTCTATTCTCTCCCAGCTTCCCCCGCCCCCCAAAAAAATTAGACAGGTAGAGGCAGACCACTACATTACTAGTGGGAGATCACATTGAACATGTTTCTCTCTCCAGCACTTTATCTTCTCTGTATCTACATTGATTGACATGCTGGTACCAGACATACCAGGAGGCCTAGATGAAGCCATCAAACGAGAAGCTTACCAAGCCAAGCAGATCATGTCTGACCATCATGGCCTGATGGGAGGGTCATCTAGTTCAGAGGATTTCCTGATGCAAATTGAAACATAAACAGAAAATACATTCAAAGTTCGTGTATTATTGTCCCAAGACACTGCATAAAGGAACACCGAATGCATGGAGTATTTAAAAGTTATTGACAAACACGACAAACCTCAGAATTTACACCGCAACGTCAGAGGATTTTCTACTGGAAGTTGAATCGCATTCAAACTGTATGGAAAATATCTTTCAATATTTGGACTTGGAGAACGTGCAGAGAAAGACCAAGGAATGAACCACGAAAAGATGGAACTCGAAATATTGAGCTCGCCACGAAAGTGAAAGCCTCGATTGTCGCAATTCGTTATGCAAGTGGAGTTGCGTTGTGGATTTTAGAGGATTACTCTTGGAACATGAATGAACAGTATCTTTGGTGCAAAATGACATTGGATTATTGGTGTATTGGCATTGGAACGAGAACAACAAAAAGAGCCAAACAGTCAATCATTTGTCCTTCTGATTAAATCTGCCTCAGAAATGGAAATCATTTTCGTCCAGTGGTGATGAATTGATAATCACCTGAAAATTATACGTAACTTGTATTTTTCATGACAAATGCATTTGCTGCAAATAACCGGAGCATGCATGCCGCAGTACTTGTTACAGAACGAGAGGGAACGAAAGAAGCGGTGTTGAAAAGTTTTCTTACCTTCAGCTCCCTAGAATTCTTAAAGACAATGTAAAACTGATTCAGTTTCAAAACTGCTTATCCCGAGAAAACAGCACCGAAACACTGCTATCCAGGTTCGTCTAATTTGAATGGTTAGACAAGCTACGTTGTTTGTTTATTGTTTTCACATTTAAGCTCCTTAACAAGCAACAACCTTAAAAGACTCAAAAGACTGAACTCCGAGAGCGAAAGTAGAGGCTTAACAAATCAATGAAGAACTTTTGAGAAAGCAGTAACTTGCGGTGCGTTTTGCTGGGACATACTTAAACATCCCAAGATGAGAAATTTCTCGCATAAAGATCAACCTGCCGACTACAATTTCGTTTTTGCTTATATGTATGGCTTTTCTACACTTCTGGAACGCGCAAAATAACATACTTTCCACTGAACTGGTGCTATAATTCCAATAAAAATGCAAAAAAATAGGTTTCACTCAAGTCGAAAATCTTAATGCCGCAAAACATTTTTTCGGTACAATTCCAATGGCAACTCGAAAAAATGATAGTTAAGCCAAGGGTGAAATAATTATACAACAGATTATTTTCCACAGAGAATATGTAAATAGGAGAAACATCACTTGCTTCCAAAATGTCACCCTTAGAGAAAGACTATGAAAGAGAGCGAAAAATATTCAAGATAAAAACACCCAGTTTCCATAAATTTGTGTAAAATGTGTGTACGCCCGTCAGTTTCTCTCGCCATCAGCAAGTTAGTTTTAAATGCTCCCGGCGATGAATTAAACATTAAGGCTGCTTAAGCCTTGCGAAGTCAAACGCAAAAAATACTGCCTTTTGAAAACGAATACATAATTATTAACTTATTCGTTCAATTCGATTATTAAAATCGGCGCAGTGATCGGCCGAAGAGAATTTGGGTGAGAATTATTTTGTTTGGGTTACCTTTCAACAACCAAATTATTGAATATTCAATTAAAGGAAAATACGGGCATTCGCGTTTATTCGGCCTTCTGTCTTTGTTGAATAAATTATCACCAAATTCAAAGATGTAGAATTTTGCGTTTGAAAGGCAAAGCTGGACGTTTCCTCGTCTGTCGACGGGTACAAACCGAACAGCATTAAAAAGTTAGGAAATGATCTTAATTTCGCGTTTTAAAGCAAAAAGGAAGAGCGAATTTAATTTGAAATGGTCAAAAATTGAAGTCGCTCAGGACAGCTGTCAGAGACAGTGTACAAGCAGGTTTTTTTCTGATCACTGATTGGATGAAAACGTTCGCGGGGGCTTGTGTGTTTTGTTTCCGTGCGAATTTGTTGAGACCTGATTTGAATTTGTCGTCCGTCGTGGTGATCTTTAATATTCTGAACTGATGTGATCAAACTACTTCACGTTCTGGCATACAGTTCGGTTAGAATTTGAATTATTTAAGTTTGCGATGGCTTAATGGAGGATTCAACATTGGCAGCGGCGAGTTGAAGTTGACAAATTTGGCAAAAAGCTTCTCAAGAAACCATGCCCAGGTCTTACAACAAGATGGATGACACGGATCCCTTAGCGGCAAACGAATCTCTGGTATTTACAATACGTTGATTTAACTGTTAAAATATGCGGTAAAATTTTAAGGCTTAGGGTGTATAACTTTTTTTCCCTCAATCATCGCAGCCTAGCTTTGCAGTTCTACATAAAATTATAAGCACTCGGGCTAAGTCAGTCGTGATCGCCTAGATGACATGAGAATATCCCATCTTTCGTCCAACGTATACCCGCAATTACGCCATTAAAATACGGTCGCGGATATACTGTAGACTTAAGACAAAAGTCGAATACGCTTCATAGAATGTGCTCCTTCCTCAAATGTTATAGTCAAGACAAGGCAAATTAATCGTAAATAAAGCGCCTTCAACTCGTGTTATAAAGTACTGGTTGCACGATTCATCCATGTCCAATTTTGCTGGTGCGATCATTGTGTTCGCGTCTGGCCGTTCGATATACAATTCAAGCAAAAATTCTAATGACAACAATTCCAAATAGTTATCTTTTTTAATTCGGTCGTGATTTTGAGTCGATCAAAGATCGATCGAAAACCAACAGCCAGACTCAAAGTTATTAAAAATTAAAGAAACCAGGCGTTATACTGTCGAGAGCGTTGTACATAGGCTTCAAAATTTCGCTAATTTTCCGTGTCAGTTTTTAGCTCTATTCCACTACTGAACCGAAAGATCATTTTCTCCTTATTCAATATTAAAGTTCCATTGTAACTGCATGCATGTTTTTGCCCGTTCCTCTGAAAATGCTCCACGTGAACTTCATCACTGTGTATATAAAGACGAAGGCCAATGAGTTTAAGGGAAGGCACCTTCAAAAACGGAACGGAAAAAGGGCATAAAATACATTTCAATTAAATTTGTTGAAAGTTGCATTTACGCATCAGTAGTAACAGAATTATGTTGTTAGATATGAAGTTTCTCAAGTCTTAAAGCAAAACTGCTCTGTACATCCATCCACGATAATTGAACAACTGTTATAATGAACTCAGGTTCAGTGATTTTTTAAGGTTTGAATTTCCACCGTTGAAATCGCAAATCTAGGCCAAGAGATACCTAAATTAGCACGTTGTTAAGGATTTCCGAGGCAAATTTCTTAATTCAGACCTTGTTTTTACGTCTTGCGGGCTGCAAAAGACTCCATGACGACAAAACCATCGCCGAAAAACGAGATCCGCCAAGGCGCAAGCAAGTCGAAAGAAATAAATTACACTCTGCGTGATAAATTCGTCTTACTGACACGGGCGCAATATAACAAACGAAGAAGCAAATTTAAAGGGCATTTTGGGTTTTATGATACGCTTCGCTGCTACAAATGTTTACTCAGTTTTCTAAACAACTGGCGGTTATTTGCATATCTGCAGCCTTTCCGCTGTACGCGAGGAGGAACGAGTTTTTATTTACTTTGGAATTATTTTTCATTGGAATTGGGGTGTCAGGAACTTGATTTCAGACTTTAATTGGGGCCGCATTGTCACTTCCCTCAACACTAAATCGTAGAAAATTCACAACTTTGATCCTCAAGAAATACGTAACTCAAAACCATACACCCATTACGGTGACAAGTCAGCGTACATTATAACAACCGGTTGAGATGAAAAGAATTCTATTTAAGTTGCTCGACAAGTGGCTTGAAAAACAACATCAACACAGTACTTTGGAGTATGAATATGCATTTTTAATAAAATACTCGGGACTGTAGCTATGGTCGGATTCATAAAAAGACACTTTTAAATGAAACTCTAATCATTGCAAAGAGTTGAGCTTAATTTACAAGGTGTTGTAACAAAACCTTCCTCACCCATTTGCCTGTGATTACGATCTTGCTCGTTGGCAACTTCTACCGTCACGGTTTCTTTAAACTACATTCGAGGAAAGATCTGGCACAGCTCATTTCAAACCGCCTAAAGGCGGAGGAAAATTCCAATTAAATTAATAATCAAGGATGGCGTGTAACGTGCACCATTGCAATAACTTGTTGTATTCACTTTAATAAAATAGCAAATTCATTGTGCAGTATTTCAGTATACATTAAGAAATAACCAACATGGAAACTGACAAGGCACAGCTCTGCAGCATTCATTTGAATGACGACAATTAAGTCATGCACCACTTTTTTCCCACAGTACACAATTAAACTCTGATCGACAAACAACGCATTTTTGCCTCGTATTCTAAAATAAGCACATTTTGTTTAAAAATAGTCTTAACAAGGTTTGTTGTCAGAGCTAGCAGACGCAGAACCGCTTTGACGCATCACGTCTCAAAACCAGCTTTACAGAAACGGCAGATAGGGCAATATTTCAATTTTCAACAAAGAAACAGAAGCAGTTGTCTTTTCTCCGCTGAAATTTATTAAATATCGACATTTCATTCTGAAAAACATGTCAAAAGAAAATAGCATGCAATAAACGAACGTAATACAAATAACATTTTTTTCAAAATAACCCGTACTAGGGGCGCACTACAATTGACTGAACGAAATAAGCTTATTCACCGAGGATGAGGCGCGTTGGTGGAGTGAAGACATTTCCCGCTGTTCATCGACATTGACTGAGTTAAAAGTGTTTCTATGTACCTGAAATACTGGACATGCAGCCAAAACGTACAATAACTTTATGACAAATTGACGAAAAAGCAAGTGTTGGGGGGTTAATGACAAGCACTAACTGGATTTGAGTCGCCAATCAGGGCCGAGTTTCTCGAAGGATGGTTAGCGCTAACCCAGGTTAAATACCATGACAATCTATAGGTTTTAATCCAACTTAACCAATGGTTAGTGCTAATCAGGCTTTGAGCAACTCGGCCCAGCGTTAAAAAAGCTCTAGCCACTGGTTTGTACGTACAAAGATATTTGACCATCTGGAAGTAAATAGCAAAGTGCCGTGAATTATAAAAGTTTATTTTAAAGTTCTGTCATGTGGCTTCAATAGCACGCGTTTGCAAACTCCATTCAGGAACTGTTACCGAAACTAGTTAAACATTAGGACAGCGAGATGGTAAATTTCTAGCGTGCTCAATGAATCAAATGTGATTGAATCAACAGTCGCAAACTCGGAAAAAGAAAATTCCGAGTTCTCTCAACAGGGGTCGAACCTATGACTTGTGTGAGCGAAAGTACACGCGCAGTGCAACAACTTCCATTTGCTCCCTCAGTTCAATTGATTTGTACACATCAGTATGATAGTTATTAAAACACTTGACGATTTGACTTGTCTCACAGTTTAGAAATTATACGTTTACAGACATTGCTTTTTAAATCAAGGCTGTCGCTTATATCATGTGAATTATTTTAACGTAAGAGTCATCAATGTCCACCACTTTGAGATCTGCAGTTGTATCATTTATTGCTACCACCTTGCTTACAGACAACTTTGCTGGTTTTACAATTAGCACACTCAGACCCACTCCCTTAGAGTAAACTAATACTTAAAAATTAAACACAGCAACCTCTTTATGTCAAGACAACGGGGAATTCTTGATCAAATAAAGTACTTACGGCTTGCTGAAGGTGTCAGAAATGAAATCAAGACTAACTTTAACAAAATCAAGGCTACAACATAATTTACGTAATTTTGCTGAATATACAATAAAATGATGCGAACATGCGATACTAAATGGATTTCAGTCAAAAAACATCATAAAAATTATCCTTCACAAAGGACTTTAACTCAACTTTTCAATCAATTATCGAAAATTAAAAAATATGTTATTGCCAGTGTTACCCTAAAATCAACATCTGTGTTCTCCTAAAAGTTCTCAAATATTTCATATGTTACATGTAGGGAGAATTTGTATGAACTTCTTACGGCTTGCTGAAGGTGTCAGAAATGAAATCACTTTAACAAAATCAAGGCTACAACATAATTTACGTAATTTTGCTGAATATACAATAAAATGATGCGAACATGCGATACTAAATGGATTTCAGTCAAAAAACATCATAAAAAATTATCCTTCACAAAGGACTTTAACTCAACTTTTCAATCAATTATCGAAAATTAAAAAATATGTTATTGCCAGTGTTACCCTAACATCAACATCTGTGTTCTCCTAAAAGTTCTCAAATATTTCATATGTTACATGTAGGGAGAATTTGTATGAACTTCGACTCAACTGATCCCTGGCGATCCGTTTCCTGTATTCTCATGCCCTGTATTGTTGAAGAATTATTGATATGGTAAGGACAAGTTGGATAGTGTAAAGGGTTAGGCAAGATCAACGTTTTTAGGCAATTCCGTGTTCAAGTTATTTTATATTAATTTGTTAAATATTGTAATAACAAACAGATTTAACCTGTCATAACCATCAGTGATGAAAGTCAATAAAATGTTTCACGGTGGACTTGTTAAAATGCAAGTTACATTTACAAAACAGTGTACCATTCAAGTTGCATGGTGAGATTCCTTTGTTTGTCATGTGTGGCTAAACCGTTTTAGCAAAATGACAGAGTGACACAAAACTCTTCTCTACTGTACCTATCCATCAATATCACAGGTACCACCTGTTAAATGTATGACAAGAGGTTCCCTAACCAGAGAATATGATTCCAAATTAAAAACTAAGGAAGAAAAAAACAAAAGCCAATTAGTTTACTGGATTTTCCATTTTTTATGCTATTACATGGGTGGTCAGATAGCATTTCAGTGAATTGAGTTTACACCTTTAAAATAAAAATGCTTTACTAAACAGTGGCTCACATGTTTGGTAGCAGAATGTAAAACAAACAATGACTTGCCAACACTGAGTGATCTCTGCAGAGTCCCCTGCTGAGAAACTTTCAATTTGAGTTGCACATGTAATACTCTAAGAAATACTCTAGAGACTTAAAAGACACAAACAAAGACACAGTATAGGATATTCACACAATCACTGAGAATGGAAACTCAAGGAGAACAAAGTGATAAGACAGACCTACAAAAAACTAAAGATGAACAGGTATTCCAACTGTTATTGACAGGTTTTGATCATTTAAGTCCTGCTAATTGACTGTCTGTCAGATTCCAGTTCAATTCATGGTCTCTTAAGTGTTTTAATTTACCGATTTTAGTATTTGGATCTTAGTGGACTAGCTTGTTGTTTTTAAACTTAAGTTATTCAAGTCCTAATGTAGTATAGTCAGTAACACAGAATAAAAATTATGTCAAATTCAACTGTAAAACAACTTCACATACAGTTATCTTAATGGTTATCTCCAAATGTTTTGTGTTATTATGATCAACAACACTCTTCATACACTGTAGTATCATATAAAGTTTGGGAAATGACAGGTTGATCCCAGCTCCTCATATTATTGGGACATAATTTGATCCTGTTGCCAACACTGTCAACTCCACAGCCTATATCTGTACATTCCAGACCACATAATCAAATTTCTGTTCCCCAAGTAATTAATCAGTGAAACCAACAATTGATGAAAATCAAGTCGAACCAATAATTAACAATACCAATTAAAGGATTATATAACAGTGATCAATACACTGTAAGTACTTGAGGACTGACATTTGATTGTTCATCAACAGTCATAGATAATCTATAATAATCATTGACAGCCACCCATTCTCCTTTATCATGGTAACTACAAATTCTCATGTAGGGTACGGTAACAAACATTTATTGAAAATGCCCAAAGGAACACCTTAAAATTAGTGAACAGACCAAATTTGAATCACATTTTTTTTAACAGAGCAGAGATTTTCTTAATAACTGACCAAAGTCATTGCAAATTACCATGTACACTGTACAGGGACTGTAGACTATAGAGACATGTCAATTCAATCAAAATTAGATCCATGAAATGTTCAGTATCCTGTCTACTGAAATATGTAGACATGATTATCCATCATCACCAACTGTAAAACAGATTTAACTGATGTTTATCTTTCTAATGCAACAAAGTTTAGCTCTTGACAAAATTCACTTGAAAATTAAAATTAAAAAAAAAGAATTAGCTGCAAGTGTTTTCTGATCATATTACTGCACAGAAATAAGTCAATCAAAATTATAAGACCAACAAGTTAATAAATGTAAAGATGTTTTTGGCAGATAGATAACATGAGCATTTTAAATACATGTATTCTAAATTCTTGATCTATGTATAATACACTTAATAATCAAACGTTTTTCCAACAAAAATGAACCAGCAACTGTTTTACTGTACAGTGGCAAGACTAGAGGTGGCAAATGGTAAAATCTGAGACTCACTGGGACACTGAGACCCTTGTTTAAAAATCCAAGACCAAAATAAATGCACTATAAATGAGACTTTGAGACTTTGCAAAGGCTGTCGAGATTGGATGAAAAGTTTGAGACCCAAGATTTTGAAGGTACCATTCGCCACCCGTAAGACTGGATTATGAGACGGTGGAATACACACTGACTAAGGACAGTACAACTGTAGCCTCAAGTTTGTGAAATATTCTTTGCTTGCACAAACATGAGTGCATAAAGAAAACAGATATCAGATATTTGTCAAAGCCAAAAATAACTGTGATATAGAAGTCTGTGAGATAAATACTGCATTTCCCAAGGCTGCATAAGCCTTTGTCAAGTTTTTCTTAACTGTTACATGTAACCATCACACATGCTTTCTGGAAAATTTTGTGTTCGATTGTGATTCACACTTAAGTTCATACAATATAAGATCTAAGAATAAGCACTACTTTAAAGTTAATTAGGTAGCTTTGACCAAGAAACATGAGTGCAATCAGAGGACAAATTATGCAGAATGGTCAATGTTTGTTTCTCTGGCAAACTCTTTGGCATGAAGGCAATATTACTTGACCTCACAAAATCATTTTTAAAGTTGTCTACTGAGTAAATTCTTTAAATTCAAACCTCTATTGCTTCACTTGGAAGATTTCTTTCATCAGTGACAAGAATGGTATACTTTTCAAACCTGGAATTTCATTATTTCAATATTATTACCTTTCACCCTTTGATTTTTCTCTTTTCGTACTTCATCCTTAATTTTGATCAAGCTGCCCCAAAAGTCGTTGCTTTATCAGTCTTGTGTAATGGGAGCCTTGTTTAAAGCTGAGATTTAACTCTCTTCTTTTCTTCTGATCTCTTTTTAGGAAATGGCTTCTTATAATACTTTTGATCCAGCTTACAATGGAGTTTACAAGGTTCTGTTCTAAAAGATTTATGATTAAAAAATAACTTACAGGATTATTGTGTAACAGATAGCAACAGAAATGAGAATGTTAACACAATCATCATCACCAAAGCAAAGCACTATCAAGCTCTATTACCTGATTTATATTGACCATTCTGTGCTTATAAAAAATGAAATTTTAACTATACGAGCTTAACATTTTTTTCTGTGGCATAAGCATACTTTTTTTTTTGCTTGTCAATGGTGCAAAATTTACTATGAAAAGGTATGTTGTGACAATAATTATTATTATTGATGAAAGCATATGTAAGTCTACATCTAATATTAATTCTCTACAAAAGGTTATTAAATTTTGTCAACACACAAATTTCAAAATGAGCAAACTTGTAAAATAAAGTGTGACATGCCTTGTGAGAATAATTATTATATTCCGACAATGATAAGTTGAGCAAACGAGACCTAACGAACAACACAAACAATTTTGCTGCAAAGCCAAATAAATGGACAATATAAGCATTCTTACTTTAAATATCATTGTGAAAACTAATAAATTAATGACTCCAGTTTGATGTTTAACTTTGCCTACACAACAAAATTCAGAAAAAATTGTCGTCACTATTTGTGTATTATAAAGATGTCTGCATGTTTGATGAACACATACTACTATATTAAGCACTTTAATGAGAAATGAAAATATTATTAGTTCATTCTGTTCATACCACATCCAAAAAATAACTCTCATTAATCTATGAATTTTGGACATATTCACCTTGTAATTAATGACACAAAATTCACTTCACATATTAAAGTAGTGCTATACATGCAATTAATCAAGTTTTCTTTTGTTTCTACCTTTAATGAGTAAAATTTAACAGTTAACTGTTACTTCTTTGCTTTTACATGTATGTCTTCACTTTAAATTCCAATTGAATTATATTCATAGCACGTAAGCTAAAGAACACACCACTCGTCTGACACTTCCTTCCAGGATTGAAATGTTTTAAACTAAGAAACAAATGAAAATTTTTGCACTCTCCTTCAGTTGCTTCATTTTAAAGTGAAGCAAGACTGCATGTGACCAATTCATTCTACAGTTTGAAGAAGATATGCTGATCTAACCATATGTTAAACAGGATTTACATGTAACATGTTCTGCACTGAACTACATCTCCAGCTGCTGCCATTAGGCCTCTATGGCTTACGTTACTGCATTTGGCAATATTTTTATATCATTCATTGCAGAAAGTCTCATGATTTTCACAGCTTGTTTAAATTCTATTTAATTATTTGGATGATTATGAACACAAACCAGAGTCCTCTTTATTTTTAGAACTTTGACAATGATGAAGACATGAGTGGAGAGAGAGGATGTTACTTCAAGGATGGCAAAAGAAGAATTGGTATGTCACAGATATAAACAACGTTATGCCTTGTGTTAATTCCTTTAACAATAATACAAGTGATAGTCCTTATTCTATAGTCTAAAATTTAAAAAAAACTGGATTTGACCATTTGCACTACTTTAATTTGCTAGTGTTTATTTGTTCCAAATCTTAAGACATATAGTTCATACACATCAGGTGAATCACTAAAAAAGTAAATTTTTATATTATTAATATAACTTACCGGTATACTATTTCTTACAGGTATTACCCTAGGTACATGTATTTACACTGAACATTAAAAAAATAATAGTTTAAAATCCTTTGTTTGACAACATCTGACTTAAACTTGTAACTGTTAACAATTTATTAGCTTCTTTCTTGTAACCAATGAAAGTTCAATGTATTACCATAAAAATGAAATTGATAAAATTACTAAAATAATCTAGTTGGTTGTACATTTGTACTATACATATATGTATATACATGTACATGTACTAACTAAAGGTGAACAACAGAGTTAAGCCTCTACCCCTTACCTCAGACAATTAGGCTATGGCCCTATTGTACTAGACAGGTACAAGACTACAACGAGTTGCAAAAATACTTGAGACACTGTACGCCATTTGGCCTTGAATGACGTTTCCATGATCTTCCGCTTTCCCTCCCCCTCCCCCTCTTATCAAAGTTGTTAACGGTGCAGCACCATGCTCGAAACTTTGAGGAACAACTTTGAAAGGGGGAGAGGGAGGGGGTGAGTATTGCATGTCACAGATTTGTTAGCAGCAGCGTTTTAGAGAAAGAAGAGACGTTTTTGATGGTGAATGTCTCAACAATTTTGCAACTGGTTGTAGCACAGCTTAACTGTGCAAATTTTGTACACATCCAGAGTGGATTTCGGATAACTAAAATATAACCTTACTACATTATCATACAGTAATAAATTGTACCCTGCATGTCTGCAGACTTTGTGCTTGTCTACGAAGAAGGAGAAAAAGCTCCTCCACCTAAACATCTGGAATATCGACAGAAGTTCCTGGGAAACTTGGCCAAATCTCAGCTGGAATTTGAAGAGGTGAAATTTATTACTAAAATTACCACAACATATGACATAATCGGTCAAAAATACTGCACAAACAAAGTTTTACATTTTTTATTGCTGGTATGCTTGTAAGAGGGTCATAACATTGTCGTGGAATACTTAAAGAATCTATTAATTTGACAGAGATATGCCAATATACAAGCAGTATTTTTCAAACAAATTGCAAAGTGAACAAGGTGCATTTCTTAGAATGTTAGTGGCACCTTTGACTTATTCATTAGGCAGTGGCTATTCATACAGGAGCAAGCTGTCCAACGATCTGAGTGAAAACATGGGTTTGGTGGGGAGTTCTCATTCCCGCAGGCTCACAATTCTATAGAAACCTTGTACAGCTGTGCCCATACAAATAGCCACTTCATACTGAGACATATGCAGTGCTTTCAATAAGCACCGACGGCCGATGAAAAGCATCAGCTACTTTGCTTAGATAAGTCAGCTACTTTTTCCCCTTAATTTAAGTAAGTTAATTAAAGATTCTTTGAAATTAAATTAAAGTTAAGTCAGTTACTCTTCTCTAACCAGCTGCCTACTTCAAATTTTGTTGAAGCCCCTGCATTAGGACATGCATTAACTTGCCTTTAAGGAGGCTCGAAAGGGTTTTTTGTTGATGTAGTGTTTGCGAAACGATGAAAGATTACAAAGAAGGATATTTAATGGTGTAGGCAAACTATATGTCTCCTTGGAACTCTATTGTTGGGCTATATTTTAAGGGTGTTTGTGACATCATATCAGTTACCATGGCAATGCCCCAGGTCCACAAAAAGGTCCTCTAAATGTCAGTGTTTGTAAATTATCTGAAAAACAAATTTGGTGACCTACTGCTTTTATTTCTTTGTTGGAAAGCTGCCTAAATTCTTAAACTTTTCAGGCAGTATAAAAATAATTATCTAGTAGAATTTAATATGTTTTAAAAATATGTTTCATGGCTTACAGAAAATTCTACAAGATAATTTTCCCCCCAAATTTTTTATTTGAAGTGCCATCGTGAATGGTACGTGCATGCAAAAATCAATATTAGTCACCGAGCAAAATTTCAAGCTAAAAACAAATGTTTTCCGCAGATTTTATTTCTGGTTCATACAATTTTACGCAGCATTTAACTCCTGGTTTTGCTTGATTTTGATTCATTCAGCTGACACGTGGACATTAGTTATGGCATGTGTAGATTGCGTGCGCACATGCAGCCTCCTTAAAAGAAAACTACAGGGATAAACCTGGGGTATAGGGAATTTCATACTGAAACTAAAACTAGTACAGTTATAACATGATTGTCAAAGTTTAACGTGGCACTGTAATGAAACTGTAAGACAAAAAGAGTCGAATGACGTTAGGTGACATCCACAAGCATTTAAGCTTAAAGCAAATGATACACAGTTCAACATTTGTTGACCAACAAATGTTGCAGCTGCTGTTCAACAAATGTTGAACAGTGTATCATGTGATGTTGAACGTTGAGATATGCCGTTCAACATGTTGAAAGTTGCTGAATGTTGTTGAACAAAAACAGAGCTTGGTTATATTCCGTTCAACAAGTTGCCGCAACATTTGTTGCTCAACAAATGTTGAACCGTGTATCATTCGCTTAAGGTTACAGTATGTTGCCCAGTTTCCGGCCACTGTAGTTTGTAATCGTTATAACTTCATGAATATGCACGAAAACTTTCTCAGTTTTATATCAAATAAAGTACATTGACCTACCTTTAAAATGTTCAAAGGTTGGCTGCCTTCCTCGAGGACGTATACAAAACATGGATCCCCGGTCCATGGACCACCCCTGTGGACCATCCCTAATTTAATAAGCAGAACTACAATAAAGCCACAAAACTAAATTCAGCACTAATAGATGGCCAATGTTAATTAATTTCACAGCACTCGTGATGACGTTTTCGACCTGAAAGAATATCGTATCAAATGGAAACCACTGAAACCAGTCTTTTCTGTCCGTTGCGTCTTTCAGACTTACTAAAACGCCTTACTGGCTGAAAGCATATCGTCTTGCGTTCACTGTAAGCAAGATTATTTCGAGAAGGGTGTCATTTGAAAGGCCGCCATCTTGCATATCAAGCAACCTCGTTCCCAGGGTAAAAAGAAGAGAGGCCGAAGGAAGCCTGGGAAGAGACATCACGTACCCCCTCCCCCCACCCCCTCAGTATTTGCCTGCTCGCCGATATTGATGTTCAGTGGAACACCATGTAACATTCTCTTGTAAGGAATTCAAAGCACATGGATGTTGTCTCCAGCTCCACTGACTTAAAACTGGATTTTATCATAAGCTCGGAACGGAGAGTAAATTCGGCTGTTAGCGGCACCCAATTCCAAATTTTAGTAAAATTCAGCTAAATAAAAATCGGGAGTGGTCCACAGTGGTGATCCATGGACCAGGGGTCCATGTTTTGTACACGTTCCTTCCTCGAGTATTCCAGAAACTATGACATTTTCAGGCCAGCTAGTGCAGTTTCTGGCCATTGAGATATAGAACAGTTCCTTGAGGCCGTTCGACTTTTAGCCGACTAAGACCGACTTGTCAGTCCCTTCGCTACAAATATATACCTTAGTCTTGGGCAAGATTTCCACACAGCCCCATACACAATTATACATGCATTTTGTGACTCAAACTCTATTCGTCATCGGAACAGGGTTAGTATGGTATTGATGCATGTATAATTAACGTATGGGGCTGTACGGAAATCTTTCCCCTTGAAAGGAATAAAAGAAGCAATGTATGCAGTGAATATGTGTGCCCTATTCAGTGTGAAATCTGTGTTTCACTTGACGGAGACCTGGGACTAGAAAAACAACATGGCGGCTTGATCACCGATCGCAGAGCAGACGGGAATGAATTTGACGTCGCTTTGGATGAATTTTGAGGTGACTTACGCCTTCCAAAAGACAGTTTGAGGACTTTTAATTCAGTCTGAGTTGATCTGAGTAGGTTCGAATTGATCTTACGCCTTCAAAAATACATTTTTGGGCATTTTACTTCAGTCCGAGTTGATCCGGGTAAGTCCTAGTGAATCTGACTCGGACTAGTCCGAGTCCGTTGATCCGGTCCAACTTTTGTACTGCCTGATCTAAACTCTGTCAAAAAATTATGAAGCTCCTTAACATATTTCCTACTTTGCTTTTATGCGGTAACTTTGGTGTGCAGTGAAACTCGCAAAAATTAACTCACCTGAACAAAATTCTTCCTTGCTCGTTCGTTTCTTGAATCGACTTGTCTCGAAGCGACTTTGTATCGAAACGACCGAACTCCGCCAAAAACCATCTATTTATAGCTTAACTGTTTGTACGCTTCGGTGGACGAGAAATTACAAATCTCAACGATTCTTTGTTTTTTGGGCCGGAAACTGAAACTGGGCAACACACTGTAGACTAACATCAGCCAGACCTACTAACTCTGCATCAGGTATTACATGAACAAGCGCGGTTACGTTGATTAAAAGCCTTTACATCACTGTCATACAGTTATGAGAGCTTATAAAAACTCACCTTTGAGCGCACAAAAATAGGAATTTTCACTACCTTTTGAAATTTGTATAGGAAATCGAACGACCTCGAGTACAATTCAGGATTGATAGGTACGAGTGGTTTGAGTTCTCAAAATTGCACGAACCTTTAGTCGAGTGCAATTTGAGAAATGAAAACTACGGCTCTATCACCCTGCAGGATCTCAGATAGGACATGTTCTTCGCTGATCACTCTTAAAATAAAATTACATAAGCTTGACAAGTCCTATTTTGAATCGACAGGAGGTGACACAAGACAAGAAAGTCAAGTTACATTTTATCAAATGTCACGCTCCTTGGGAGGTACTTTTGTTCTATGCAGAAGAATTGAACTTCAGAGCTCCTTTAGAGGTGGGTTATCTGTGTGCATTGGTTCATTGAAGGCCCCATTCAAAACTCAAACCAGTCAGAGTACTGGTATGGAAAGAACTACCCTAAACCCCACATTCCCATACATTTAAGCTTACATTTCAAATAGTTTGGCAAATTAGTAATGGTGATAGGACTGAGTGTCCAATTCAGTCTGTAATCATATGAGTGATAACAAAATCGGATGACCACATAGCAGAAGTCCGATTTGTTTCATCACGAGTATGATTACAGACCAAATTGGACAACACAAAGTCCTGTTACCAATAATTTATTAATCATATCTATAACCAAATAGTTCAAGAAAAAAATAAAAGGAAAATATGAAACTGTAACTGCCCTCCTCCAGTGCATGTGTGATGGTGTGTACTGTCCAATAACACTGTCCTATTTGGGCAAGAATCATTGCTGGTGATGGCCAATCAGATGCGAGAATTTTGTCATACACCTGTAGTTACTATTAGTAATGGTAATAGGACTGTGTGGAGTCCAATTCAGTCTGTAATCATATGAGATTAACAAAATCAGATGACCAAGGAGCTGGAGTCCAAGTTGTTTCATCACAAGTATGATTACAGACTGAATTGGACGACTTGAAGCCCTGTTACCACTTAATCGTATCTACAGTAGAACAAAATTTGAGAAAGAAATAAGAGAAAAACTTTTCAGGAAAAAATAGTTTTCACCCTGAGATGTGTAATAAAAAACGTATGAGAGTGCAACTGTGCTCTTCAAGCTTGTACGTGATGGTGCATACTGTCCAATAACTTGGGCATGACATGTACTGTCCAATAACACTATCCAATTTGGGCAAAAATCATAGCTGGTGATGACCAATTAGATGCAAGAATTTTGTTGTAGTTACGATTATATGGTAGGTATATTGGAGAAATTGCAATATAATGAGACTAGCAAATCTTCCACAAGACTGACCCTTTCTTATACTTACAGTAACATGCTCATAACCCCAAATATTTTTTTGCTAAAATGAATCTTTGCACCTGTTCAAAATGCATTGCGCCCTTTTTTTCCCCTTGTTTTACCAAATCTTGACATTTTATAGGCTTTAAAACTGAGCATCGTTTGTTTCACGACCGAGTCAGCAGGGGCATGGGTCTATTCCTGAATTGACGCCACAAGGTGCAATGCATTTCAAATAGGTGCAAAGATTTATTTTTGCAAAATACACACAATGTAATATTTCAGGGTTATATGCACTTAAAAAGAAAAATCAATACTACAAGGTGACCTCCTGCAAAAACCTGACCCTGCAAACTGTGAAATTTAACTAAAATTTTGCAAGATGTGTTTTCTGACAACATTTTTCTGTATTAAACACCCCTTAACAATAACTTTTATCATTTGTCATCAGACATTATCATAATTTGTCATCAGACATGTTCGCTCTGGTGATGACCGACGTTAACAGATGTGAATAATGAAAAAAGTGACGTGCTATGCAAAATTCTGGCATCAGGGTGATGTTTCCAACATCTCGAATATCAAATCAGCTTGAACAGAGCTAATATGCCCCTACTAATAGTCTTTCACAATTTTCATTAAGATCGGTAATAGTTTACAAAGCCATGGGGGAAGTCCAGCAATTTGACTTGGTGCTAAGATTAGTTATGTTATCTGTCGCCTCAGATTCGTTCATCTCAGAAAATAAACTGGTCAGAACGGATGCTGGAAAAGTTCCATGTGCCAAACATTTTCAAGGATGATGTTCCAGGCCAACCAAATGATTATTTCACTTGCACATTTCAGGCAAACAAACTCAACAAGTAAGTTAATGTATAAGAAGTGACTTATGTACATGTAGTTCAGTTTGCAAACGTTTAAAACTGCAGCCTTACATGTAGGAGTATGGAGATATTCTTAGCAGCAAAATGGCTGGTAAAGATTGTCAATAGTTATTAGAGTACTTTTTCACTGAGCATTACAAAACCAAACCCAAAATGAAAACTCATGAGTCACAACAGATGCAAACAGTAAAGTGAACAATCAGAATTCAAATCGTAATTAAAATTGAGCATGTAACTTGCAAAGTGCATGAATATGAATAAAGAAAGTCACAATATTGATTACATATATATGTTGTGCCGCGTAGCACTATAAACACATACAAGTGATGGAACAGAGAATTAACTCAGAAGTGTAAATTAAAGTGATCATGAGTTTCTATTAGCACTTTAATTTACACTTCAGAGTTAATTCTCTGTTCCATCACTTGTATGTGTTTATAGTGCTACGCGGCACAACATATATATGTACCCTTACTTTCTCTTTGCCGCAATTCACCATCTCAATCGTCCCCGACTTTCTCTATCCGACCTTGTAGCTTAGTCGGCCTAGCAACGGTAGATCTAATCCGGAGGTCGTGGGTGCGATTCCCACCGAGGTCATGAGAATTTTTTCTTTGCCTCGTGTGGTTCCCTGATACCCTTTACTAGGGCTAACGCCCAGTGGGTTTTTCATGGGTTTCTATTAGCACTTTAATTTACACTTCAGAGTTAATTCTCTGTTCCATCACAATATTGATTGTTTTCTTAAATTGTTGCAAAAGTAGGACGAGTTAATTGATTAAGCAGAACATCTTAGTGAAGCAGAGTGAATAGTCAGCTATGTATGATTATGTCCTTGACCAACATTCAGTTGAAAATAGCTGCATGATCAGAAGTGAAAGTAAACAACATTTTCTAGGTTCATTGGCCATGAAGATCCAGACACATACTTTACAGAAACAGAAAGAACAAGAGTGGTAAGCATTCTTAATAATAAATTGTTGAATCTGTGGGAGAGGGTGGCCATATTTAAGCTTGAGAGAAAACAAAGATTAGGATCTAGATGTACTGAAACCTAAGAGAAATTTAACTTAACCCCAACACACAAAAGGTTACATGGCTATAATTATCATAAATATTCATTCATGTAGAGTTGCGTTTACAATCTCAGTCATTTTTCAAGGGGTCTGAGTTTTCGAGGTCTGAAGTTTCAAGGTCTGAAGTTTCAAGACACCCGTGCTACCAGTCAGTTAATCACTGCACCACTCTAGTCATGAAATATATGAGAATCAGTGAATGTAGGGATCCATTGACTGCATGACTACAACTGCAAGTGATTCACAGCAGTGGATAACTTTTCTTTGTTAATAAAGTTGTGGACTCTTTCTTTCAAGGTGTACGAAATCATGGAGACTGCCCCATATGGCAAACGACAAAAAGGAGAAATTGGTATGATGACAGATAATGGTATATCTACTTAATAAGCTCACATAGCTTTCATTTCATGGCAATGTTAAATTACAAGAGATACAAGGTTGGCCACAGGCAGCCCAGACGTTGTTTGTGATTTACATACGTCACGGTATTGTGTTACATTGAAGAGAATATGTGAAAATGGTTCGAAAATCGCTCTCCAATTCAACTTGTAGTAAAGGATTTAAATAAAAGAAGCTTAATACCTTAGTCTCCGCTTGTGTTATTTTGAAGTCTTTGTGGCAGCTGAGTTGTTCTAAAGTCATTCTAAAGCCATTTTGATGATTTAAACTTTTCCAGGTTTGCCTTCCATTTCCTAATAGAAAGCAAACCTGGAAAGGTTTAAATCATCAAAATGGCTTTAGAACTAC
The DNA here is from genome assembly GCA_948470475.1 of Galaxea fascicularis. Lineage (NCBI taxonomy): Eukaryota > Metazoa > Cnidaria > Anthozoa > Scleractinia > Euphylliidae > Galaxea > Galaxea fascicularis. The sequence continues at coordinate 22,314,224 of OX419338.1, forward strand.
TTTAGAACAACTCAGCTGCCACAAAGACTTCAAAATAACACAAGCGCAGACTAAGGTACGCTTCTTTTATTTAAATGCTTTACTACAAGTTGAATTTACAGGGCTGTGCTCTAGTGGCGCCCGGTCGCCCCTGGCGACTTACTTTTGCCATTGGGCAACCAGGAAATATTAGTTTTTGCACCAAACTTATATGCTGGGTGCCCTGGATTTCAAGGGTTTAGAGGTTTGGGCGCCCAACTACTTTTCTTAGAGCACAGCCTCGATTTAGAGAGATTTTCGAACCATTTTCATACAATCTCTTAAATGGCTCAAAACGTAACACAATACAGTCATGTATGTAAATCACAAACAACGTCTGGGCCGCCTGTGGGTTAATTGGCATGGTTTAAGTGGAATTACTGTCAGTAATATCTTCAAACTGCTACAATGGATTTATGGAAAAGTAAGGGCACCTGTTTGCAATACTGGTAAGGTGGCCTCATGTTGTCTTGATGGGGATGACAACAATGACAGTAAAACTAACAGCAAAGGGCAAGAATTATTGATATGAACCAATTTTGTGTGTAGGCATCAATCGTCTTGTTGAGGAAGGTGTTTTTACAGCCGGATACCCTCTTCATGTGGTGAGTTTCCTGGTTTTATTTTCTGACATTTAGAGGAATAAAGAAATGAAATCAGTGTTGTAAGTCAAAATAAAAATTCAGGCTAAATGTATGTATGTATACGTAATTGGCCACTCCCCATCGGGGGGTTTTCAGGACCAATGTAAACAAATAGTGATAAATAAACATAACTAGGTTAAGAATCCCAACTGGCGGGAGGCAGACCAGTTGGCTATTTACAAGCGTAGACGAGAAGTTGACGCGACTTACAGATTTCAAATCCAGCGCTCTAACCACTCAGCCACGCTGCCTCCCTGATCTATGTTGAAATCTCAATCTCAATCTCAATCTGAAATCTCAATCTAAGCTCAATCTATGTTGAAATCAATTTTGTTTCTCTCCTAGCCCTAATTATTTGTGGATTGGGGTTAAGAGACAAAGGAAATTGAGAATAAAACCAGATTTAAATCAGTTTAATGCCTGTGTCGCAAATGGAGGTTGGGTGCTCAAGGATCTGGAGACTGGTACCAACGACCCAACCCCTGGTCGGTGGAACACCCCATAAGCCTGCCCTACCGGCAACCCAGCCACAAGCCCCGCCCGCCATGCCGAAAGGACCTCCAGGTTGGACAACCCGGAGCAACGGGGGCTCGTGGCCACTCCGCCACAGCCCCCCAAGGGACTGGACCTGAGGCACCCAACTCCAACTAAAGTGAAGACTATGCAATACCTGCTAAACCAACTGACTGGACACCTGGGTCAGAACTCTAGTAGGTATGCGGATATACCGTTGGTAAGCATCACTCAACCACCAGCCTGAAGTCTTGATGAGGTGATCTGGGATTCCCCAAGAAGCTGTGACCTGAGTAAGAACCATGATACCCTGTGGAGTGTAAGATACTGCACCATGGATGACAGCCGCTGCCGAGTCGAGGGACGCCCATCAGCAAAGCAAAACAGCAGCCCTGGATACGGGCCCCGCAAAGCCAGGAAGTTACCAAGGGCCGCCACAGGGCAATTAACACTGTTACCACGGCCCACGTAGATGACACAGCCAACGCGGAAGGGGTCAGTCTTAGAGAACTTAATGTGAACTCTAAAACAAGTAGGATCCACCAACGCATCAGCTTGTACGTCACTAACCCCTAGATGGATACTGGGGTCAAATGGGGAATTAGTGGTGAACTCGCCTGCACGCAAGAAACCAAAAAAATCAAGGCAACACGCCGCCCAGAGCATGGCATGGTCATGGCACTTCAAGTCTAAGGAACGCTAAATGATCTGCAGGAGGTCAATCGTAATCGGGAGGCGAGACGGGGGAGGCGAACCCTGAACACGCTTTATACCCCTCAATAAACGCTGCAGCTGCAAACAGTTGACCAGGGGATCAGGTAAACCATTGTCAATGTGAAGGGACCGCACTGCACTGAGGTACACCTTGATGGATGAGTGGTGGAGGTAATCAGCCAACAATGATGCAAAACGCATGAGTGATTGTTCGTCGGCTGGCACAAGGACCCCCTCTGGGCTCAAAAGGCTCTCCTGATGGCAGAAATTGGCATAGCGACGCTGGGCGGATAAGTAAACCCGACGTGTAGATGGAGCAAGGCCCTGAGTGAGGAATAACTTGCAGCGCTGTCAGGAGAGCTGGAATAATTGGCATAGGAGCTTCCGCGGCTTGAGGGGCCAGGTGCCGAAAACGCTGAAGCTGGAAATGAGAAAGAGAATCCGCAACAGGGTTAGCTTTTCCCCGAACTGATGACGCTGTAAAAGAAAACGAATGGCGCACTGCCAACAAAGCCAAGTAACTCAACAAAACCATTAAGTCTGCATCTCTGGAAGTACCTGACGACAATACAGCCACCACTGACTCGTTATCACACAGGACCTCGACCCGCCATGAGGACCACTGAGAACCCCACAAATATGCTGCCACAACAATAGGAAACAGTTCCTTATAAGCAATAGATAGGGGTTGTTGAGAGGCCGACCACGCACCGCAAAACCATTGGCCGTTGAAGATCGCTCCATAGCCCAGAGAGCCTGCGGTATCTGAAGAGACTTGGAAGTCAGGGAGAGGAGCCCACACAGGCATCAAAAAGAAACTAAGACCGTCCCAGCTCTGAAATAGTTCCCACCACCAAATCAGGTCCAGATGAAACTCCTGGTTTAGCCGAATGGGGTGGTAGTCACGCCTGAATGTACACAACAAGTTGATCATCCGACGGAGAAATGTCCTACCCTGGGGGGCAATCTTACAAACATGGTGGAGTTGACCGATAAGGGACTCCAGCTCGCGTCATTTGCAGAAACGCTTAGCTGACCAAGACTCTAACAGTGCAATGATCCATCTCTCTTCTCCACCGGCAGCCGGGCCTGTAGTGTCATTGAGTCCAGCTCAATTCCTAGGATGGATAGGCATGTAGTGGGGCCCTCCAGTTTACGTGGGTGAAGGGGGAGGCCAAGGATGGAACACAGCTGGATGTACGCCTGTAAGTTGTAGTGACAGACTGGAGAGGCTGGCGGACCCAATGTCATAAAATCATCCAAATAATGACAAAGGAAATCAACCCCGTAGTTGTGAGTCAGTATCCATTCGACCATGTCTGCAATGGAAGTAAAGATCTATGGCGCTGAGCGTAGACCAAAGGGAAGAGCCATGTCCACATAATATTTATCACGCCACTTCATGCCCAGGAGGGGACGATCCTGCGGATGGATGGCCACATTGCGGTAAGCACTGGCCACATCAAACTTGGCCATAAGAGTTCCCCGGCCCCGAGCCATAATGCCATTGATAAAAGAATCAACAGTGACATGCTGAACTGAAAATAGAGGCTTGGGGATGTCGTTGTTGACGCTGTGACCCTCAGGAGATGAGAAATCCAGAATTAAATGCCACTGACCGGGTTGGTTGTTCTTTGGCATAACCCCAAAACGGCTGATGTGCAAAACTGGGAAAGGCAAGGTACTGAACGGGCCTGTCACCCTCCCGCACGAGACCTCTGTCTCAAGGTAAGCATCTATGACTGACAGGTGAACAAGGGCAGAATGCATGTTAGAGGAAGCTGAACGCAAGCCAACTGATGACGCCTCAAAACCGATGTGGAATCCCTCTTTAAGACCAGTAAGAACGTAGGTAGCTGCTGCCTGATCAGGGTAGTCACGCAACTCAGCTTGAAACTGGGACAACTGCAACAGGGAGACTTAATGTACAGAGGCTAATGGAGAAAAAGAACGAACTGGAACAGGACCGCTGGTTGTACAGCTTGAGCCTAGACACAACGAACCCACTGAGCACGGCATACCACGCTTAGGGTGGTCCCCCATTACATGAGCTGGAAACATGGCGGAAGCAGCATTCCCCAAATGGCCAACGGCAAAGCCCATTATTCCACGAGGTGCAGTAGGGGGTAAGAGAACTAGAGCCCCGACTAACAGACGTGGTTGTCGATGAAGAGCTGACCAACTGCTGATTGGGATACAAGTCTAGGTTCATCTTGGCCCAGTCAGGTGCACCCGTTGCGGCCGCATCCCTACCAAAGGGCCAAATCGTATCCCAACCATGCACGATTTGGAGAATGCCGAGCCGTTTGGATTATCAACAGTTTGTATTTTGTGAGGTCTGGCCAGCGATGAAGGTGAGCTGTACACATAACCATCTGATAAATGGTGGAAGCCTCAGTCCAAGTCAGAATATCCATAATTTCCACTAACCGGCGTTTTCGAGAAACCAGCAACTTGCCGTCCAAAAACGTATGCGGTTCCTGATCCACTGCGCGAAGGTTGGCCAACAATAAGTCAGCCAGGTCCACAAACTGACCACTGGTAGTTTTTGAGACCAATTTGGCAGGGATTGGCGCATGTCCCGGGCCTACAACAAACGCTTTTTTCAAAAGACAGTGGCACAATCGAACTCCCCACGCCTGACGAGATGCTAGCATGAACAGACATAACCGGGGAAGAGAATGATTCCAAGAGGCGGGCCGAGTTGGAGCCAGAAATGGCAGGCACAAATGACGGTAACCTCAACGTACCCGATGACGCCGCATAAGAGCCGGCCATGATCGTCCCAGCACTGGAGCTAACACTCGTAACAACCGATGGAGCGCTTGATACAGAAGTAGAGTTATCCCGGATAGCCGCAATGATAGTGGGCAGTGAATTCCCAGAGCTGTCGCCACGGCCATTGCTATCTCATCAGAAAGAGAGGAGGAAGTTCCCGCCGAAACCACCACCAATGCTGCAGACGATGAAGGGGAAGAAGTACAAGCCGAAGCGGTCGAAACTAAACAAGCCACCAGGCTGTTATTAGTTGAGCGTGGAAGAAGAAACAAGAAGAACCGCTGACCGCTTGAACTGCCAGAAGAAACCACGGAGAAACCCAACATGCAAATAATACACGCACACGCTAAATAACAACGCTGCAGGCAACGCCCCCAAAATACTAAACACACACTAACGCTAACGCCACACCACGCCACAACAAACAGAGCAACTTGCTCCTAGTCGTTAACTAAGTTAAATTGCATTAAACCCTATTTAACATATTGTTTTTACCTATAGCACCAATACCTGAAATTGTTTTGTGTTTGCCTTTGTCACTAAGTTTCAAGGCCTGTCAACTTTTTTAAGGAAAACCACACCCTACAACAACAGTTTTACAGGAACATATGAACCCATAATTGACCTACTCCCAGCATTTAGTAGCATCATAGCTTAGTTGGTTAGAACATCTCACCAGCATTGCAAGGTCACAGGTTCAAAGCCCGTTGAAGTCCTCAATTTTTCAGCCTTCTTTATGCAATTGTATAAATTGTTTTTACATCTGCAAGGATCATTCTTCACTTCATTTCTTTATTTCATATAATTATGATTTATTTCATATAGAGTCTTTTCACTGATCAATGTGACTTTCAGTCATATTGGTTTACTGAAACAAAAGACGATATTTGCATAAACCTAGAATGCAATTCCCAGAGGTTTGATTTGGGACAGCAACATGGCTGCCGTGACATCATGTGAAAACACTCTAGATACACCCTTCACAATCATCTCTTTCATGGGAAAATATATGAACCCACAATAATATTGACCTGCTCCTAACGTCAGTGACTTCATCACACCAGCATGGCAAGGTGACACGTTCAAACCCTGTTGAAGTCCTGAATTATTTCAGGCCTCTTTACGCAAATATTTCATATATTGTGTTCACAACATGAGGATCATTCTTCATGTAATATCATTTCCTGAGGTCATTTATGATTGATTTATTTCACAGTACCCAGTTATGTTTTCCACATCCCCACCTTCTTCAGAAATTTTAATCTGAAAATTAACATTTAGACAAATCAGGGAATAAATATTGTGGATTTTCTTGACACTAGGGTTTAGCTGAGTTACCAAAGGAGTGGAAAGAAGGGCCAGATGGACCGGAGGAGATCAAACTCAACAAAAGACAGATTCTTAAGGAATACTGGGCACGCTGGGGCAAATGGTACAAATACCAGCCTCTTGACCACATCAGGTTTGTAGAAGAAAATACAACACTTATTGGACTCCCACATGGGTTGATTTCCCTTATTCGTCTTCTAAGCAAAATAATATCTATTTTTTTGCTTACTTAACCTGGTTGAATTTAAGCTGGATGTGACAACATAAAGCAGGGAGAAATAAGGGCTGAAAATAAGAATTAATAACGAGATACAAATAGGAAGGCAGAGTTATATACTCCTGGTATTTCACAGTAAGCTGGCTCTCCACTTTCATTCTTTTCAATGCCACGGCTGTCAAACCAACATCACTACATTAGCTTACTCAATGAACTTAATTTCCACTGAGGCACTGTCTGCTATCTTTTCGTTTTTCATATCAATCATTCTGATAGTGGTTCAATTTCTTTTCACAGAGAATACTTTGGAGAGAAGATTGGAATATATTTTGCTTGGCTAGGTAAGCCTCTTTCCATACTTATTACATTAATTTTGTCTTTCATAGTTTTGATTATTTCTTGCAAATGTTTTTTCACTCTGTTTCCTTTTTAGCTCATGGATGACATAGTCATGCCATGAGGTTTTGTTGTGCGTCTGAATTTCCCTCACTCACTCAGGGGATCACTCATTCGTTCACTCACTCACTCGATTCTGATTAATTTATTCATTAAACTTTCCCCCGGTCCCTTCCCTGGTAAGTATTGCTTTTGTCTCCATAGTCTTCTTGGTCCAACGTTTGCAAATTTCAGGATGTAGTACAAAGGCGGAGAATTTTGCTCTGCAGATATTGTTTACGTGTTTAATGTTCATGGCGTCGGTTTTTCGTTTCGATTTTCCAACTCAACAAAGGTCTATTTTGTTTAAGAATCAGTGATCAGATAAAGTTAATAAGATGAAGAACACGAGCTGCGAGAATTGAACTTTGAAATCTTCAGAGCAGCGAAAATGAACTTCGAGATATCGCAAAAGCAACTATAAAGCTTATCACTGTGCGGTACCTGGGGCAGTAGTAATCGAGAATTTTTTGCCACAATATGATGGAAGAAGGAAGAATGAAGAAAATCGGCAAAAAAAGGAAACAGGAGAAAGACTTTCTAGCCAAAAAAACAAATTCTGGCAAGTAACGCATTTGATTTATGAGCAACATACGATCGATTTAAGCAGGTACGTAATGAAGTATTTTTCAAGTTAATTGTAGCACAAAGCATAAATAGATGGATTGAATATCTCCCTTTACAAAGCAAAAGTTTTGTGCCGGACCCCGAATCGCTCAAAAACATTGTGACTGTAAAACATGACTAATTTCCCTCAGGACTTTCACAAAATAATGTGATATTATCTCGCATTCAGAATAGTCGGAAATTTTATTACGACCAAAAACGTTTATAAAACTAACTTGAAATGAGCCGTCGACCAGTAAGAAACTTTAACTTGCCTGTTACACTTCTTAACAAAGCGATCACATTTGAATATTATTTTTATAGTCCGTGTACAAATTTGCATATTTGTTCTCCATCGCCGGTTCAAGTTACTTACGTCTGTCAATTTCGTCTAATTTAATGCTTCTGGCGCCTGTCAATCAACTGCGTAATTTTACGGAAAATATTAGCGCGTAAACGGTTCTTTTACCAAGACGTGTGTCTGAAAAGGATGTGCTTCCACAAAACACAAACGAATGTACAGGTTTCTTGCACATATCTTTTTAGAAAATAAAGTTGTTGTAAATTCAAAGTATTGTTATGTTCCTCATCCATGAGCTGGCTCATAGGAGCCTTTGATTTCTTTTCTGTTTTTAATCATGGTTCAATAATAATGTAAATTCCAGAAGCTCAAAGCATCTTATTAGCTTCTGTTTAGTAAAACATTGTTTTGCTTGTGACCTCTGACACATGGCAGTTAAGAGAAGGAAAGCACTGTCTTGGCATTCCAACAAGGGCAGTAAATTGAGATCCTGGATATGCAGTATTCTTATTTATACCATGCCATAGAAATACAGCCAATCAGAATGCAGGAAAGCTGTTGTATATTTGTGAGTATTCCACCGAACCTTTTCATTGTGCACCACTTTGATTCTGTTTGGCTTTGTATTTTCTTTGACATGGTATGAGATAGTTATGCCTTGCTTTCAAGTGTTGTTCCATAGAATATCCCACTTGTCACTTGCATTTTCTTTGCAATTACACACTTGCCTAAAGGCTCATGTGTATACGTGGAAAATACAAGTGACTCGTGGGATATTCCTTGGTATACCACTCAAAAGCATTGCATAACTAGTATGTATACCCCAAACATTCAATGATCTTTCTCTTAACCAAGAAGAACAAGAAAAAATTCAAGAATTCATCTTAATTGAAATTTGTTTTGTTACACTGTGATCATCAGGTCAATACACTGCTTGGCTTCTCATGCCTTCATTTGTTGGGCTTCTGGTTTTCTTGTATGGAGTCATAACCATGAATGGACCTGACAACAGACCTGCGTAAGTATTCAGTCTTTTGCAAGGTGGTGTGAATAGACCTGTGTTTCCCTTACAGTGGCACCCATAACCATCTGTTAGGTTAACAAATTGAGGAAAAAATGAAAACAATAGCCGCACCCTAATGCAATGATAAATTGAGCAAACCTAAAAAGTAGCCATTCTGTTCCTGTGGTGATTAGCGATGTCCACCTAGGCTTATTTGTACACTTCACCAACAGAGCGTCATTGCTGTTTGTCTCACATGGTGGTGCTTTCTGCCTCTTGCTTCCCATCTACTATGTCCGTATAAAATAGCTCATGGAATGGTCCCTGGGGAGTTTTCTTTAAAAAGAAAGAAACAGACTTCCGCCGCTATACAGAGATCGTGTCAAGTGAAGATAAACTTATAGCCGTTGTTTTTTTTATGATTACCTTCAGCCTTGATGTGTGTGATAGTCCTCCACTAACATACAAGATGTGTCCTTTGTGTGATGAGTCTCTTGGTTGCCATTTTATTGACCTGAAGAACAGCTGTATGCTGGGAAAGGTGTGTAAAACTGTTTTGCATCAATAGATTCAGGTTGAGCGTTTCTCAATTTTGACGGATCAGGAAGAAAAACGCTTTGTCTTACGCAGAACAGCACAAATTTCAATCAACGTAAAATCAGGAGTAAATTTCGTGTCATTTGTTCTGGAAAACGTCCGAGTCATGGTTTGCGAAAACTGTATCGAAAGCACGTTAATTTACACGTGTTTTGCGGATATAACTCTTCAGTACATGATTTCTTAATTTTGTTTGCAGATTTCTTACCTGTTTGACAATGCAGCCACTGTTTTCTTCGCAGTATTTGTCTCTTTTTGGGGTAAGTGCCCACTTTTATCATCTGTTACTCAGTACTTGACCTTAACTTTTTAACTTATGACTACCTCCATAGGCTAGTGGAGTCTGAAACCTCTTCTCTTACAAGTAGCGCTGTGGCTAGTGTTTCTCAAATTTTACTAGCCCAAACCAAAATTTGTGTCTAGTTCTCAGCTAGTGGACTACCGCGAAGGCCGAGCACTGGTTCCTGATGGCCGAAAGTTAAGAGTAACAATTCAAAGCTTCGAGGAACTGGAGATAGTTGAACTTCCCATTTACGGCGTTAGAATTAACGATATAAAGTGGGAAAAATTCAACTTCAATTTAACTTGATTTAGCTTTAATTTCGTTTTAACGAAACCCTTAAGTTCACTGTTTCGTTGTTATAGCAACCGTAATTCTGAGATATAAATTTGTGGTGTTATTTGTTGTGCTATAGCTGTGTTTTTCTTGGAGTTCTGGAAGCGAAAGGAAGTGACTCTAGCATATCACTGGGATGTACTGGAGTATGAGGAAGAGGAGGTAAAATAAACTCAACTGACTTAAACGTGACAGAAACTATGCCGGACGGCTTGGGAAAGGTACACTGTGGCATGTATTAAGCGAAGGCAAAAGCCACATAAACCACTTGATTGTAAAGGAAAGCATCGGTCGAGTGGACACACGATTCACTGGGAAAGATCCCGCCCTTACGGATTTATCAACGTGCTTCGCTGGGCTCGCCGTCCGAGCGCGTCCCGAGAAGCGCCTTTTTCAAAAGTTAACTACCGTTTTTCGAAAACGTAACGAGAACTAGAACGGGAGAGGAAATGCGTTCTTGGTTAGAAGGAAAGACCAGTACGAACGCGTCAGCTTCTATCACTCAGAGTAATTGGAACTGAAGAGACAGTGCGAAACCCTTGGGACTATCTATGTACAACGATTTAAAGTTGTAAACTTCCGGACCGCATCCCTGAAAACTCATATGGAAAATGCCTTTGCCCGAAAGAAACTGAATGTTTATACTTTTGTTTGTTATTAGGAGCGGCCACGGCCAACATTTGCAGCTTTAGCACCCACAGTGGAACGAAACCCAGTAACAGGAATACTGGAACCTCACTTCCCTGAAGAAAAGAGGCAACCTCGGATCTTCTCTGGAATAGCTATTGTTGTCACTATGGTAAGATCCACATCTTGGACATTAGTACCCACGTGAACACCCCTAGAAGCCAATCAGAACTTCCATATGAGATACCGGTGAAGCGGGAACATGCGAGAATTACCAAGCGCGGGAAATTCCAACTGATGCCACACGCGGACGTAAAACGTGCAATCGGCACCAAGCGCAAGATGGAAAACACAATCATTTCCAAGCGCCGGGCAACTTGCAACCGGTGCCAGGTGCATGGAAGATATTCAGCAGTCACCATTTCGATTTTACGGGCTTATTTTACCGTGCCATAGAGTTGATAATGTAAATTGATCACTATACATGGATTCTAAAAGCTAAAGCTAATTACCCTCGGATTAAAACCGTAGTTTCGCCAAGTAGTGCTGCTTATTATTCAGTGCAAGGTGCTTGTATGGCTGTCTCAGCTAAACTTGATCGTAAATTGTTATCAGGTTTCGCTAGTGTTGGTGTTCATGGTTGGAGTGATTGTCTATAAGCTGTTAATTTACCGTCCTCTGGCATCCAATCCTTCAACTCGGCAACGTGCTCAGCAGATCGCTAACATCACAGGTGCCTTTGTCAACTTGACCATCATCATGATACTTAGCAGGGTCAGTACGAGTTGTGATTTGTTTAAATGAACTGCAGTGCTCTTGGTAACACCCGACACTCGTTGCATGATGTCGTTTAATATTAAATCCGATTCCCTATGCAGGTTTACGAAAGAGTTGCACTGGCTCTAACTCACTGGGGTAAGTCATTAAAGTGTATATGACACCAATTAGCTTGATCGAAAGAGCTTTCAAAATGAAGAAGAACAACGTTTATTTTATTGTAGTAGCATTCTTGGTTGACGAGTTATTCAAGATTTTGATTTATGCAAATTAGGCAACTTGTGACGTCATAAGGTTGACACAAAATAAAGTAAAATCACAAAAAATGGAACATCTCTGAAGACGTTTGCTGTATAGAACTGAAAGTTTTCACAGTTGTTATACTCAACACAAAGTTCCAGGATAAGCTCCACTTTGACATTTCCATGACAACACAATGGGCTCCAGGCCCTCTCTGTCCAAAGGATAAAATCAGAGTTTCTCTCCTCAAGAAGAGCTGTTTGCTCTGTATGTTCAGTCAGTGGGTGTGAGCGAATATGGACTTAACACAGCACAAGTACAAGAAAGTGTTAGACTCTGGAGCAACAAATAAGGCATTTTTCATTTTTGGAATGTAGAGGTCTGATAACGAGTAAGTTGCCATGGTGACCTCATAACCACCATCACAATGTGCAGTTCTGGCAGCACATCAACCCTGCAAAATTTTAACCCTGTAGACTTAATATTTGCAGAGATATTCCATATTTTATGATTTTACTTCATTTTGTGTCAACCTTATGACGTCACAAGTTGCCTAATTTGCATAAATCAAAATCTTGAATAACTCGGCAGCCAAGAGTGCTATCACAATAAAATAAACGCCGTTCTCCATCACTTTGAAAGCTCTTTCGAACTAGGTTATGAAAAATTTGGTGTCATATACACTTTAACAAAAGCATAGTTATTTCGGTATTACCCACTGGTGTCTTGAGCTCGATCGCATGGTAACAAAATGCAAGCTTCGTGCTCGTTTGCACTGCATGCAGTGGATATGGTGATAGATTGACGTTGTGTTAAATTTAAATTCCATTGAGCAGGGGCACATTCAGCCATTGCTTGCATATGTTGTAGTGAATCAGAATGTTTTTAAAATAGATATGTACTGAAAATTGCATTATCTCCTCTTGAATTCTCAGTACGGATTTGATGCAGTAGCCTTGAAAGATACCGTTTGTAAACTTTTTCCAATTAGTGTTAAAAACCAAAAGCATCATTCAGCATATCTCTACTGGGAATTCAAAAATTGACAAAAATTGGGAAAGTGAATGTTGTGTGGGTTTTAAGGAAACAGAAGTGTGGGTGACGTAGTTAATCAGGAGAACTAAGTTGTAGTTTTCCTTTGCTTCTTTAGAAATGCATCGAACACAAACAGAGTACGAAGACAACTTGACCTTCAAAGTGTTCGTGTTCCAGTTTGTGAATTTCTACTCCTCCATCTTCTACATCGCCTTCTTCAAGGGAAAGTAAGGAGTTTAGGAATTTGCCACAGTCGTTTGAATCGTAAAAACAGCAACGGAGAGCAGTTGGTTGATTAATTTGTACAAGAAAATGTTTTACGTTTCACTTCCATGCAGTTTGTCTGTCCTCCTAAAGATGTCTTCCGTATCTCTCCATTCGTTGCCCTCGCCTGTTTCGAAGCTTTTCAAGGATTCTAAGAATTGCAGCGTCCGTTAATAGAAATAGGCATGTCAGCTGAACAAAATTTACAACTGTTGCTGCCACAGAGATTTGTTAATTCCCCGGTAGTCGATAAAAGGATAGTGCAAGAAAATACGGAGATAAGTAACACGATGAATCGCGATGCTTATTTGGGACTTACAAGTTCAAAGACTTCAGTCTACCATATTTTGTGAGGTCATATGAATTTTGTTTACAGGCTGGTTGGTTACCCTGGACATTACCGCAGACTGTTTGGACTCAGGCAGGAAGAGGTAAACAAAAAACCTTACAGTCCTTAGTGGAAGGTTACTTAAAATTAAAAAGGGATTAAACTGAAAAAGACAATGTACAATCAGTACCTTTGTTGTCGTTATTGAAATTTTCAAGGCATGATGCGCTTTTACAATTTTCGGGGAAAACTGTTTTGCAAGTCGCAAGAAGAATGGTCTTTAACCCTTGCTAGTGGTTTCATACATACAGCTGTTGTCGTAGGAAGTATGGTGACGTGATGCATTTTCGTTGCTATAATTGGTTGTTTTTGCGGTTGTCTTCGTCATGTGACACATTGTCTGAGGTATGATTGGTTGCTCTTTAGCTGTAGTCACGGTCGTGTGACGTATCCTAAGCAGGAGATTTACTTTTAACTGTAGCCCTGGTCATGTGATCTGTTTTGTAAGCCCTGATCGCTTTCTTTTTAGTGTGCTCCCAGTGGCTGCCTTATGGAACTTGCTCAGCAGCTTGTTATCATTATGGTAGGCAAACAGGCCATCAACAACGTGCAGGAGATTGTTATTCCGTAAGTAATAAAATGGTTATATTAGCGTTATGTCGGCAGTAAAATTCGTTCGCTTTGCTTTTCATGTGAAGCTTGTGGGATGTGGCTTCGAGTGACAAGAATACCACACAAATTAATGTGTTTAGGTAAGATGAAAGCCACTCATTGGGCACTACCAATCGCGCCACTATCTCAACCAAAGGTCATCGCATTATATCCCAATGGGCATGCACTCGTACCCGATTTTAAGTGTTGATGCCCAGTTTTTTTTTTCTTTTAGGAAAGCTTAGGGAATGCTCCAGCGTCATTTTTACTTAGGAGTAACCAATATTTAATTCTACACTTTTCTCTGAGACATACATGTATGATATAACTCAGACTGTACTAACCGTACACGTGCTACATTGCAGAATGCTGAAACAGTGGATTAAAAGAAAGAAGCGAGGAACCAAGAAGGAAGAGAACAAACCGCGATGGGAGGCGGACTATGAACTGGTGGAAAATGAAGGACTGTTCCAGGAATATTTGGAGATGAGTGAGTATGGAAAATACAATCCAACCTTGTTACAACGGCCATCCTACAGGCAGAATTGGTCAAGTTGACCATTATGTCACAAGGAGAAGGGTTATATCAGTGTTCCCACCTCAATTTAGGTCATTCGGCACCACGTCTTTGCTATAAGTGGTAAAACTTACTCCGTGATCCCGATTTTATTTTGTTACCTTTGCAGTCTGCCTTATTGCTATTTCATAGCAAGAGATGTCTGCATACGCCAACGCCCCTAGTATTGACTTCAATGTGTTTGTTCTTTTGCAAGCCTGGTATTTTACTGTCACCTTCCTAGAATCTTTTGTAATTTTTGTATTTTTATTAATGACTTTACATGAAGTTTATGGAAAAACTAGAAATTCCACCTACTTTTCATACCTCAAACAGCAAATCGTAGTTCAGTTTAGAGAATGAACTGAGTAGAGTGTAAACGACTGATTCACGTCATATCTTCTTCACAGTTCTTCAGTTTGGCTTCATCACCATCTTCGTGGCTGCATTTCCTCTGGCTCCGTTCTTCGCTCTCGCCAACAACATCTTTGAGATACGAATTGACTCGGACAAGTTCGTGTGTGAAGTCAGAAGACCCATTGCCGACAGAGCACAGGACATTGGTATCTGGTTTGATATCTTGGACAGCGTAGCCAAAATAGCGGTCATCAGCAATGTAAGTTAAACCACCATGAACACGAATCTTAATTTTGAAAAGAATGCCTCGTTGTAAAGTTGACGACAACATGCTGCATGGTGCAGCGTTCGTGGTAATAGAGGACTAGTCTATCGTTCTTGTTCTGAGGTGTAATACACTCAATGTCGCCTGCATGCAAGTTTGTACTCAACGTCCGTGCTTTGCGACTTGAAGAAGAATTACCTCATGCGATTGCAGATTTAAAAATACCTTGACAACAAACGCCTTTTTGACCTAAACCTTAATCAAGATAATTACTGGCCAAAAACAAACGTAAACAACAGATTGAACCATGAATTGGAATCTTTGCTTTCGTCTGCAGGCCTTTCTTATTGCATTCACGTCGACGTTCTTGCCCAAACTCCTGTACCGTTTTGCTGTATCGCCTGACAATTCACTACAAGGATACCTCAACTTCTCGTTGGCGTGGTCTCCGCCCAATACGACAAGTATACCGTGCAGGTTAGTCTGATACGAAACTTTTTGCATGGATTTAAGGGATTTTTGAGGTACTGGGGTATACCTTTGGGCTGAAAAAGTTCGGGACACTTCGAATGTCACACTACAGGCTGGGAGATCGCCTTAAGCAGAAATCGTGCGCTAAGCCTGTTAGAGCGCTTCTTTGTAGTTGCTGGTATGAAGGAAACAAACTTACGCCTTCCCTGAGAAAATTAATTTTCATTTTATTTCTCATCAGATATCCGGAATTCCGAGATGAGCAAGGTCATTTTACCAGTTTTTACTGGCATCTGTTGGCGCTTCGACTTGGATTTGTGATCATGTTTGAGGTGAGGGGCAAATTTATTTGGTTGTATCATTTTTTTTTTAATTATAGCTAGTTGAACTTTCTTATTCTTTCTGACTATTGAGCAGCGTGTTAGCATGGCTTGATTTGTTTCGCAGCATTTCGTCTTCTTCATCTCGCGTCTGATTGACTTGTTGGTACCAGATATCCCACAATCCCTTGAGATCAGGATCAAACGCGAGGCTTACCTCGCTAAACAGGCACTGTCGGAGCACCACAGTCTGATTGGAGGAAAGAGCGACGGTGAAAGCGCCGACGATTTGGAAGATGACTATATACCTTAAATTTTGGGGTCTGTGTGTGTTGTTGTTTAGTAGTGTAGAAACGAATTTGCAAGACGCCAAAACACTACGTGACCACTGTCTGTTGCGTGATGCCTCTTTGTGGGTGACCTTGTCACACCATAACATCGTCTCATGACGCCTTCGTTCTCGAAATATTCGATCACGGTATGTTATGAAAAGCCATGCTGTCGTGTGGCATGTTACCGTTTGTTACTAGCTGATGTTATCAGACTTCATAGTTTTCATAGCATTTGATTCTCACTTGCTTGAGAAGAGTCTCCTATTTCACTTTCCTTGCCGCAGTGTTTTTGCATCTTGCATGACCCAAACTTGTAGTTAGCGCAATACAACTTTGACTGAATGGCAAGGAAAATGTTTGTGGCGGAAATGTAGTTATAGGGACTTTATGGTCGTAGTGCAGAAGTTTAAAACTTTGATAAATTGTGAATTAATAATGAACAGGCTATTAGCAGTCTTTTGGGGGTGCTATTGATGGTACCAGTGAATCCAAAATGGAAAGATGATACGCTATGCACAAAATTTACTCCACAAAATCGTAATCCGTGAACAACTTTGATGTTCAAATATTGAATATATTTACTTTTTTCAAGTTTTTTTTCATCAGTGTATAGTTGTTTTTATTCTTTACCATATAACCTTAAAGTATGATATTTATTTGTTCAAATATGTACGGTATCGTATCCTGTTTGGGACAAGGAAAACAAGGGATTAAGATGTCACAGTTTTGTGAAATGAAATTTTATCGGCCCAGTCACAGAGTGATAGGCTTTATGGCTGCAAATGTACATCTCAGGATTGGTGTTTATTTACAGATGTTAATATTTAATTTATTTTAATAACGCAATTGTAATTAATCCCCTAAAAGGGAAGGTGATCACAGAAATCCTGTCGGCTTGTCGACTTGTTATGAGCTGATTGTCAGCTGGATTTCTTGAAGTTTAGTAACTCAGAAATATCGGGAAAATCTGGTTTAGGGAGTAAGTTGAAGAAAATGTAAGACCAAGTGACTAGTTGGATGGTTTTAATTTTCTCGGACTTTCCGGATGGCGTAAAAGTTTTGGCGGTTTAAAACTGTGAACTTGCTGGGTGGAATTGAGTTTTGCGATTTAGAGTTGCATTTCTGGAACGAGGGTACTTTATTTAGCAAGAAATGATCAAAATCGCAAAATTTGAATCTTGCAGAAATGTCATACGGAAGGTAATTCAGTTGAGTTAGTTATTCAGTTTATTTTTAAGAAACAACAGCTCGTTCTAAGAGCTAGCAAAGCGTACGGAAATTTGCTTTGGCTTTTCTTTTTTGCAAGAAAAAGTATATATTTTAAAATTATCTAACACCGCGTTTTGTCGACTTTATGTTGCTGAGGTTTGGTTGTACAGTTGCTCAGAGAAGATCGGTAGGTCTCATTTCTAAGGTCCCTGGGTGGTTGTTATTGTTCTTATTTTTTTTGCCCTATGAGTACTTCCAAACTAACAAAGGCCAAATAAAAGTGTTACACAGAAAAGTGGGCAGTTGGCTAGTCCTGGCCTTTTGAGGGAACGCAATTATGGCAATTGCCAGTTCGATTTCATTCCTTTCTTCCAATAAACTATAACACTAAATTCTGAAGGTTTAAGATAAAACATTGCGACAGCCCGATTGGGGCAGGTCCTTTCTTATTTTGAACTCTAAATCATTTTAGGGGTGAGTGCGTGAATTAAATTCCAGTATTTCTTCGTTTCGCGTGAGTGCTTGCTTCCTTAAACCCATATGACATAAGATATTTCGGTGTATTTGCACTGGGACAATCCCTGTGTATGGATTTGATCAAATCTTTTCAGGCATCGTGCTGATCACTCTAAAAATTTCTAAAAGTAAATTGCACTGTACACTTCATTAGAAGAATTCAAAAGATCGGTCCTCTTCATTTAAGCAGAAAGACGCGCAGTCTGAGTAACCTATACAACCAGTCTAATTGTAGATTGTGTAATGCGGACAAATCATGCGGTAGTACGTATAGCAGGGAGTTAGTGATTGCTGTAGCTTGAAAGTAGTCAGAGGTGTAACACTCAATGGCGGTGTACTACCTGCTGGCCGGGTGGACTGGGACTGTAGAGGAAAGGTTTTAATAAACTGGTTCGGTGATGGAATCAGTCTACGTTTCCTTTTACTTAGTTTAGAGTGTCTGAGTAATCGATAGATGATCGATGGTCGGCAAAGTAAACTGAACTTGAGAGATGTAATTTTCTGGTGTACTGACAAATGCATGATCGAAAAAAAAGTCCTGCCAACAGGAGTCGAACCTATGACCTTCTGATGCTCCTACCACTGAGCTACAGGAGACTCATGGGAGCTTAGGCCATTGAACTAAACTCGACATCTTGTTCCAGTTTGACGCATCAGATGCACTTCAACCAATACCTTTTTACCACGTGATAGTGATTGTTTTAACAAATGAGGCCTGGTTCGTGTGGCCACTCAATGATTCCTTTTAAAGGTTTTATCGATCACACATACAATGGTAGTTTCTATATATTAAAGGTGTGGGTGATACTCTCGACATTTCACTACCAGTCTCTTCAAAAATGTACACTTCACTCCATCTAGGTTTTACTTTATTCTCAATTTGTATAAACCATATTATTCCCAGATGTGGAGACGAGATACTGTGCGAATTTGAGCGAGTTTACTGAGAGTTTAGTGTGATATTTCCGAGTTATAACTTGCTGAACTTTGGTCAAAACCGTACAACACATATTCTGCCAATCCTTGCGTCCGTCGATTGTCCTGAGAAAAATAAAAGCAAAGTTCTTTGTTTAAAGTGTCTATCACACCTAGCCGGTTTGTTTTTTTCTGAAAAGTAGACACGGTAAAAAGCAATAACAAAGAAAAAAAACTGGATTAGAAGCGTTCTGTGATTTTTAAAACGCAATCGAAATCAAGGTTTTCGAAGCTAAAACCGCGCACAAAGAAGTCTGGCACCAGTATCAGTCGTGACGTCAACCCGGTATCTGCACAACATACGAACAACTAAAACTATAAGCGATTCAGTGAAAAATCCACCCGAGGCGGACGATTTTGGCTGACAAAATGTCTGAAAGTCAATCCGACTCCGAAATAAGCGATTACTCTGTTGATTCAGAATAAACCGCCGACCGGTTGGCTTAGTTAGAAGAGTACCGACTACCGTGCGGAAGATCGTGGGTTCAAGCCCTGGCAGGACCAACACTCAGGGTCTTAATAACAACTGAGGAGAAAGTGCTTCCTCTGCAATAGCATCTGCAAATGGTCAGACTTTCTAGTCTTCTCGGATAAGGACGATAAAACCGGAGGTCCCGTCTCACAGCACTTGTGTGGGACGTTAAAGAACCCACACATTGATCGTAAAGAGTAGGGGACGTAGTCCCCGGTGTGGTGGTCTATCACTCTCTTCTGTTCTGGGGGCACCTATAATCCTACTGTTACTATGACATTGTAAACTACGTCTGGCTAAGTTGTAAAGCGCTTTGAGTCTGTGGTAAAGCGCTATATAAATACCTATGTATTATAACTATATCCCTGGATATATCCACTCAATTCTTCCTACGTTTTTTCGCCTCGGGACGGGCATCACCGAAGGAAGGTATAGCGTGAAGAATTATACCTTTCTGCACATCTGGAAAGGCAGAACATCCCCCAGCCACACACCTTCCCGGCATATTTCCTTCTGTTGAGCGAAGGTAAAGATACCGGGTTGACGTCACAAGCAAGTCAGTTCCCAGGCTTTCGATTGCTCCTTTTTGAATTCAAAATGGCAGAAAAATGAGCTTGTCGGGGGGGGGGGGGGGGGTTTGCCCTCTGATAAAAAGAAGTCAAAGGGCAGAATAAGGTTTATTTCTTCACAGAGCATCTTCGGTAGACATAAATTATCGGAATTCTTTATCAGTAGGTAGGGGTGATAGGCACTTTAAGAGGACAACCCCCCCAAAAAAGAGGAAAAATGTTTTTAACCAAGTCTCAGTGCAGTATTCTGCAGTATTCTGCAGTTCTGTCTCGGCCTCCCTCCTTCCTTTATCTCTCTTCCTCTGCCCTCCCACACTCTGTGCCCTGCCTTTTTCAGTTTTTTGTCTCTTTCTTTCGCTCATCGCTGCTCAGTTAATTACATACCTGTCCAGGAACTTCAGTACTCTCCAAAGCTGCTCCAGGTTCTGTGTTCCAACAAGCTGCAGTAAGTAGTCACTAAACACTTCTACATCTTCCTGTAGCGGAGCTTGAAAAAGCAAAACACATACGAATATCAGCGCTCCAAGCTCACTTTTTCAAAAAGTCGCCTTTTAGCGACCTTCAATTGTAAAATGGTCGACGTTCACCAGAATTTTAGTCGCCAAATACTTTTTTCCACTCGCCATGGCGACCAAAATGGTCGCAGCTTGGAGGGCTGAATATGATGATCACAAGATCTTGAAAAGAAATAGTTTTCAACAGTCAGACTCTTTACAACATTTTCTTTACCATCTTAGCCACAAACAAAGATTAGCTTTTACTACTTACGGTTATAGCTGCCAAGTTCAGCTTATTCTGTTTTTTTTTTCCCCATTTATTTTGTATTATTAAAATGCAATTACATAGTTTTCGTTGGCTAGTGGCTATGCGATATCAGCCATGATAGCATGTTTCTGGTCTTTGCAATCTCATATCTAACGCTCACTCATAAAATAATTGACTTGGCTCACCTTTATAAGCTTGTGTCCACTGCTTGATAACCTGTTTCACTTGAGGAAGGGTTACTGCGTCTCCCAGACACGCCTGATAAAACGAACGGAGGTAAAGGCTACCGCACACTAGCCGATTTTTTGTCGCAGAGCTGAAGATTTTTTGTCGGGGTTAAATCGGGTTAAAATTTGTCGAGACGTCAGCTTGCCGCACACTAGCCGATTTTTTGTCCCGACTAACCGCGTTTAGTCTTGGGGTCGAGTCGATCTCCGCCATGTTGGAAAAGACGCTTATTCACGTGACTCTCATGACAATTCCTCATTGGTTTAGGTACGCGTGAGCCCCGACAAATTATCTTGGCCCACCGCAAACTAGCCGACAAGGCCCGACAAGACGTTTTTAGATCTAGCACTGTCAGATATCGCCCGACAAGTGGCTAGTGTGCGGTAGCCTTAAATACGACAACGTTTAACCTAAGACAAACCGCACTCCTGATATAAAGAGTAAAGAGCAAAGAGGCTCTGAAGTATCATTTTTCTCATCTTCTGCTTTGCAAACAGTCAATTGCCTAAAACCAAGATTTGTTTCAATTATGCAGGGCTCGAAATAACTAACGGGCAGGTGCCGGTCAAGTGGTCCGATCTAACACATTTTTACTGGGACACGATTCCTATGTGAAAAATGCTATGTATGTAATTTTGCGGGATTTAACGAACATTGTTGATGAATCTTGTGTTCCACGTACGTCATGTGAGACTGCTTCTACGATAAAAAGTGGCAATCTATTAACTTGTAATTTCCATTGCCAACAAGACTTGTATTGAGTTGCTTTTGTCAAAGAAGTTAACTTTTTATGGTGTATTTTTTCGGGAACATGAATGATGTCCCTTGTGATTATCAAATAGCTCAAATCAATTTTTCCTTAAAAGCGCAAATGTCCGGTAATTGGAGTTCGGCAGGAACTTCGTTCACCTTAAACGAAAACTCTCGAAAGCAATGAGTGAAAAAAGTTACTCACTATGTCTACAAAATGTGTGTCCCTAACGACTAATGAAAGACCTGTTCTAGCGGCCGTCCCTGACCGTGTTTTAAAACTGACCTGCTTTGGAGCTGTGTTGACATCAATAACCTCTTTCTTCTGCACATCATCTGAATGGCCAGCCTCTGCACTTCTTCCTGTGCTCTTCTCGGGTGGAAAACCCACGACATCAGAAGCAACCGACAACGGAGCCTGGGAGCGAGCACGTCCAACACAACAGTCCTTTCGTTTGTAAGCCTGCTCTATTTCCTGCCTTACGTCATCAGGAAGTGCCGCTAAGAATTCTGGGTCGATTTGAGATGGTGAAGGCAGGAGTTCAGAGGTCCGCTGATCAGCTAGTTCTGTTGAAGTGTTCTCTTCAAAAAGCAGCCGAGAAGGTTTAGATGGTATTTTACCCTGCTTGGTTTTGGTAGTCTTTTGCTGGGGCTGCTGTGGACGCTCAAACTCTTCTTGCTGAAAAGTACACAAAAATATCTTTTTGTAGTGATAATGCAAGAATAGCCCGCACTATGGCCTGAAAAAATATTAGCGTTCATTAAAGTGCCTATCACCCCAAATTATTTTTTCGCCAAAATGAATCTTTGCACCTGTTCGAAACGCGTAGCGGCCTTTTTTCCCTATTTTTAATAACTCCCGCCTTTTTACAGGCTTCAAAACTTACGAAAAATCAAGGATCGTTTGTTTCACGACTGAGTCAGATGGGGAATGGGTCTATTCCCGATTTGACGTCAAAATCTACTTTGCATGCATGTTTACAAAGAGTTAATGCGATGCAAATCAGTTTGTGACGTCAAATCGGGAATAGACCCACTTCCCTTCTGACTCGGTCGTGAAACAAATGATGCTCAGTTTAGAAGCCTATAAAAAGTCAAGATTTGTTGAAAAAAGGAAAAAAATGCCACAATGCGTTTCGAACAAGTGCAAAGATTTATTTTAGCGAAAAAATAATTTGGGGTGTTAGGCACTTTAAACGTCCTTCCCACTCTTCTCTAACTAGAAGGTTTTGCTTTGGCGAAAGTGAATCATCCAGCTGTTCCACTTACAAGCTAACCACATGCCACAGAAACCTGTATTCACAGTCAGAGTCTCATGTGAAACATGTACACCATTTACTCGTTTTGTGTAAAGCTATCATCTGTACTATAAACGATTTGAAATATGTTGCTAATTGGCAAGAAACTGGGGAAAAAGAAGATAAAATGAGCAATGCTTCAATTACTAGAAATAGTCTTCATCTAAGAAAGAGATGTTTGCCAACACAAGCGACTTATAACCCTTCCTACCTCCATTCGTTCAATCGTATAAATGAGGTTTTTCACTAGACAAAATCTCCACATCACTGATACTTCACTAACCTCTTGTTTATCATGCCGATTGACAAATAGTTTCTCATTTCTCGCAGCGTAAGAATTCTCAATGCTCTTCTTTATATCCTCGGGTAACGCTTCAAACACTGACGGGTCAATCTGCGACGGTGATGGTAAATACAAGCTCTCACCCAGGTCACTTAGTCGTTTCTCGGCCGTGTAATCCCGAGCCTTTTTAGCACTCTGGGGCGAGAATCTTGGCAATGGAGGGAGTTTCGCTTGAACATTTTCTGGACTTTTCAACATAACATAGGCTTGCTCTCCTTCCAAGTTTTTACCTTCTTTTACCGCGGCAGCTGGTAGTTGTATAGGTTCATCAGTACTCGTTTGTGGTTTCATAAAATCAAACAGTGATCTTGAATTCTTGGCGCTTGTGTTAGCACTCTTGTCACTAAGCTTACTGACTTGTATTCCCATTCCTCGCATATCCTCTGGCGTGACACTCAGTTGCTTCAGGAGTGCGTGACACTGTTTAGCAATGACATGTGCCTCATCCGTAACAGTTGGCAGAGTGCACGAGCGAGCAATGTTATCACAGATTCCGTGACCCATGAACTTTCTTGGTGTGGGAGCTCCCGCCTTCCGTACCTTCATCTTCGTTAACAAAAGAAAGGAAAGAACAATTAATGGATTTTAAGTTAATTATCTGTTAGTTCATTTGTTTGTTTGTTTTTGTTCGTGTTGGGAATCTCCCGACTGCTGCCAACACAATTGAGAAGTCCCGAGATCACGATAAAGTCCCGTTCGCTAAACGCAACAAACCACACTTGAAGTTATAGTTTGAGAACTTGTATTCCCTTCACTGGATTTCACAAGGTTTTTTTCACAACACTCACAAGCAGTCACTAGCACGCGTATCTCTTTTTGATTACAGAGAAATCATTCATTCATTGTAATAAAAAACTAATACTATTGGCTGAACGTGATCTTCCATTTCCGATCCCTGTCACCTTGCCCTAAGTGGTTGACGTTATATTCTCCAATAACACTGAGGCTCACCTCCGATCGGTGACTACAATCGAATAATCGAGTCAAAACATGAACGAGAAAAAAAACAATAAAATGGCAATAATTCCAACACCCTCCCCCCATTTGCTTCAGAAGAGCAAATGTACGTCTTTTGAATTTGGCTACGCCTAGAACGAGACTAATGGCAATATCTAGAGTGTTCACAGTTCATCCTGTGCAAGGTTCCGTATGCGGTTTCTCGCAGTGACTGCAGCATCCCTTCTTGGTCGAAACGTCGGCGCACTCGGGTTAAGGGGTGCTGTAGGCGTCCCAGTCACATTGTCACAGGTTAGTTCCAGGGGGTAAAGGTGCTGTACTGCCCGTTCCATGTGAGACTTGCCAGCTCGTAGTTTTGCTCCCCTGACAACACCATCTCGGCCCGTTATCAAGTCTTCGACTATCCCCAACTTCCACTGGCTCCGGTTCTTATCCTCTGACTTGACAATTACCACATCTCCCTTCCCAGGATAGTTGGGTTTCCCTTCATGCTTGAGGCGGTGTCTCTCTCTGAGCCCACGCAGATACTCAGTTGTCCAGCGTGACCACAAAGCATCCTTGCATTTTCGCAAATACTTAGCCCGCTTCCTGAGGTCGCAGTCTTGAACGTTGTGCAGTTCCAGCTCTGGCAGTGTATTCGGTTGGAGGTACAAAAGAGAACTTGGGGTTAGAATGGGCATCTCAACGTCATCTTCTACATAACTCAAAGGCCTGTTGTTGAGAGAGACTTCAACATCTAACCGTACCTCCTGAAGTTCGGCCCAAGACAGCAACCCGTTTCCAATTGACTTGTAAAGAGTAGCCTTCACCAGTCCGACCATTCTCTCGAACTGGCCACCCCACCAGGGTGCGCGACTCAGGTTAAACCGCCAGTGGATCCCCTGATGGGCTATAAGGTCGTGGAACTTCTCATCATGCATGACTTTCTTAATCCACTTGCTTGCTCCAACGAAAGTTCTCCCGTTGTCTGAATAAATTCTTTGTGGTCGGCCACGCCGTGCGATGAACCGCTTTAAACTTGCTAGGAATTCCGTGGTCTCAAGGTTGGGCAGTAAATCCAAGAACAGAGCACGTGTTAGGCTGCAGGCGTAAAGCAACACATACGCCTTTCCCTCGGTCTTCGCCTTCTTCCGATACTTCAGCGGGCCTGCATAGTCCACACCGACAACTTGAAACGGTATTTGTCCCTCAGTTCGGTCCCTTGGAAGGTTCCCGGGTGGGGGGCAGGAAAACGCTTGTGCTCGGAATCGCCGACACCCGTGACAAGACTTGACAATCTTCTTGGTCAGTCTTCTTAGTCGCGGCACCCAGTAGTGCTCCCGCACTTTTGCCATCGTACTCCCAACTCCCCCATGGAGGGCTCCAATGTGAGCTTGCGCAACTAACTTCTCTTTGTAGAGTTGGTTGTCAGGTAAGTAGACTGGGTAGTCCCCTTGAATTCTCCCTCGACACTCTAATACTCCCTCCACGTTAGGCTGTAAATTCAACTGCAATCGATCTTCTTGATAGCGCTCATCTGCTGTCGCCCGCGCCTGAACTCGTTTCTCCCAAAAAAGCTTCACTCGGTTAATCTCTTCGGTGGTCAGCGGCCCTGTCAATCTGTTTGTCTTTGCCAAGCGTGTGTTCTGAAGAAATCGTGTCACCCATGCGCACACTTTTACTGTCTTCCAGTAGCTGAGCTTCTCCCAGAGGGTATCTAGCTCATCTGTCACTGCTATTGCCGCTGCAAAGATCTCTCGGGATGCCTTGGCTTCTACCATTGATTCTTTAGACGGACTTGTCACGATATCTAACGGCCACTGCTCTCCGTTAGACAACCATTTAGGCCCGTTCCACCACGGGGTTTGATGAGCAACATCTCCACCACGACTGCCGAGATCAGCTGGGTTTTCAGACGTCCCCACGTGATGCCATGACACCTCGCGATGTATTCGTATCTTGTTCACTCGGTTGCTTACAAACTGCTTATATTCACCGGGCCCCTTTATCCAATGAAGTGCCACGGTGCTGTCAAGCCAGCAATGTTTCTCGGTCACAGGAAACCCTTCCAAGGCCTCACTCACATTCATCACAAGATTTACTGCCATGTGCGCGGATACTAATTCTTGTCGGGGTATCGTCAGCCCTTGCTTAGCTAACCTGGCCTTCGCTGCGACCAGCCCTTGATTGGTGCCTGACTCTTGGACTACCACGGCATAAACTGCAGCTGCCACACCCTTCCCGCTGGCATCCCCAAATGCATGGAGTTGGATGGACTGGATCTCCTCTCGGTGGGTTGCTAAGGACCGTGGGACAGTACAGATCTGTGGTAGTCTCTGCTCCCATCGCAACCAGTCTTGAGTTAGTTTGATCGGCAATTGTGCATCCCAGGCGACCTTGGCTTCACATGCGTCCCGGTAAAGAAGTTTACCTTCCAGTGTAACAGGAGCAACCAGCCCCAATGGATCGTATATCCTGGCTATCTTCCCCAGAATTCCTCGCTTGGTAGGTTCGGCTTTCTCTGAGGGGAACTTCACCCCAATCGCGTCACTCTCCTTTTGCCATGGAAGTCCCAGGAGAAATGCCCCTCCTTTCCTTGGTATGCCCAACTGTTCCTTGGCATATGTCTCTTCCTCTCCCTCGGCTGGTCTTGGAGCTGTGGAGTCTAACACTGGATCGTTCGAGTGCCACTTGTGTAACTCAAAGGTTCCTTGGGCGAATATTTCTATCGCAGTCGACTTCAGCTGCTGCGCCTTCTCACTGGTTGACCCCCCACTTATCAGGTCGTCCACGTACAAACTCCTTTCCAGTTCCTTTACACTGTCGGTGTAGGCTGACCTACAGCTTTCAAGGAGATGCTGAATGACTCCCCCCAGGAGGAATGGAGATGACGTAAGGCCGAAAAGAGCTCTTGTGAACCTTAACACCTCCACTGTCTCAGTTGTCAGATCTTTGAGCCAATGGAATCTGAGCGCGTCTCGATCCTCTTCACGAATACGGACTTGGAGAAATGCTTGTTTTATGTCCCCCGCGATGATCACTGGGTGGAATCGAGAACGAACCAGGACACTCCAAAGCTGGTTTTGAAGCGGTGGTCCCGGGTTAAGGCATTCATTTAGTGAAGGTGCTCCCTTGTTGGCCCTTGCCGATGCATCATAGACCACACGAAGTTTCGTGCTTTCTGCTGCTTCACGGACGACTGCCTTATGGGGTATGTAGAACTCACGGCTGTTTACTGATTCGGTGGTCCGTTCCACTATTCCTTCTTCTATTTGGTCCTTGATAACCTTGTCGTAGCGCTCAATCATTCCTTGATACTTTAGTTTCCTTACTAGGGTGTTTAATCTACGAAGACTTCCGGCTTCATTGTTCTCAAGCGGTGGGTGGTTTCCTCTCCATGGAAGCCCAGTTTCATACCACCCAGCTGGATCGCGATGCAACTGCTCCTTAAATTCCACATAGACTTCGTTCTGGTCGCCCACTGACGAATCTGCTAATCCCAACACGTCTAGCCTGCACAAACGTTCATAATCTGCACTCGAGGTTTGTGTGAAGAACATCGTAGACAAATCCACTTCTTTTCCTGGCGACATGATAGTCCAACCAAGCTTGGTTTTCTCTCCTATTGGTTCACCAAGGGCCCCAATACGAGGCGCTGTTTCCGTTTTGATCTTTGCGTAGTCGCTGGCTCCCAAAATGAGGTGGACTGGTAGCGAATCCTTGGTATCTGTGTCCTCCATATGAATCCCCTTCAAGTGGCTATATCTGGCCAGGCACTGCTGGTAGCGCGGATTATCTAGAGCGAGCAACTGGCGCTTGTCAACTTTAGTCACTTCGGTCACGAGGCTAAACTCTCCCTTTGTTGAACTGACTTGCACTTTGAATATCTCCACTGTTTTAGTCACCGCTCCCAGCATCATCTCGATCTGGCGCACTTCACGCTGATGAGGCTGAATTCGCAAGCGATCCAAGAGTGCCGCCGAAGCATACGAACTTCCAGCGCCCGTGTCCAGTAACGCTCGACATTTAACACCTTGGACTTCAACAACTACTACAGGATGAATGACGGCCGAGTTTCCCACTGAGGTTGCTGTCATCAACTGCTCCCCTAGCCTGTCACAGATGGATGTATGGTGTTTCCTCTGGCAATACTGACACACCGAACGACTCCTGCAATCCGATGCTCTGTGTCTGCTTCCAGTGCAGTTGAAACAAAGACGCTTGTTGCTTAGCAACCGCTTCCGATCATCGAGTGTGCTCACTGTTTTGCAATCAGCTGACCTGTGGTCCGATTTATCACAATAAACGCATCCACGCAATTTTTCTTCTCGCTGCTGAGTCTGGTACGATCGCTCGCGTGGATAGGGCGGTTTTTCTTTGTCCCGTGACTTCTCCTGCCTCTCTTGTTTGGGGATAGGGTTTCTCTCCGTCCATTTCCGTAACGCATCCACAAACTTGGGAAAATCCCAGTCCTGCCAAGTGTCATCTGTCCGGACCAAATCGCTTCTGATTCCCTCGAGCCTGTCGATTGACATCCTTACGTAGCCATTCACCTCTCGCAATTTCCCTAACGACTCCAGGGACTGGACATTGAACACTAACTTCTCGTAAAACTCGTGTATCCTTGCGGGGCGTGTTCCAGTTATCGTCGGCAAGGCCATGATGTTTTGAACGTAGGCGTTCACAATCTCGCTTTTCTTGCCGTACTTAGAATTGAGGATCGCTTTCGCTCGCTCATATCCTTCCGTCGAAAACAGCAAGCCATCAATGAGAGTTCTCACGTTCGGTTCCACGAGTTCCTTAAGGTAAGAAAACTTTGTCACGCCGGGAACGTCAGAGCGATCAATCTCGGCTTCAAACTGGTTCCAAAACCGTGGCCAGTCCGTTAATGCCCCACCAAATTTGGTGATTACAAGCTTTGGCAATTTCGCAGTTTTCGCCGAACTAGATGATCCTGATGCGTGACTTTTTCTAGCTTCTTCGATCTTTCTTTCGTACTCAAGTTTAAGCTCCAACTGCGCTTTTTCGAAATCCAATTGTTTCCCTCGCGCTTGCTCCACGAGCTCCTCTTCGCATTTCTTCGCTTCTAAGGTTGAGCCGAGTATAAGCTCGTTTAGTCGCTTAGTTAACTGAGCGATCTCTTCGTCGACCGCGGCTTGTTGTTTTTCAATTTCGGAGCTCCATGCGGCGACATCTTCGAGTGCCTCGCATTCGCAAACTTGGCTTGCTCAATTTGCAATTTCTGGTTTTCCACTGTTTTCATAATCGCCCGAAGCGCATCACGATGCCGTTCGATCCCTTCTGTGTTTCGTTTCTCGACAAGTGCCTGACCTTTCGTTCGCGTGAAGTTTAAAAGCTTTAACTGTGTGTCCAAATCTGCAATTAATTTCTCCATTTCGCTGTTCCCTCCCGATCACTGTCCCGTCGGAGGTGCCACTTTGTGTTGGGAATCTCCCGACTGCTGCCAACACAATTGAGAAGTCCCGAGATCACGATAAAGTCCCGTTCGCTAAACGCAACAAACCACACTTGAAGTTATAGTTTGAGAACTTGTATTCCCTTCACTGGATTTCACAAGGTTTTTTTCACAACACTCACAAGCAGTCACTAGCACGCGTATCTCTTTTTGATTACAGAGAAATCATTCATTCATTGTAATAAAAAACTAATACTATTGGCTGAACGTGATCTTCCATTTCCGATCCCTGTCACCTTGCCCTAAGTGGTTGACGTTATATTCTCCAATAACACTGAGGCTCACCTCCGATCGGTGACTACAATCGAATAATCGAGTCAAAACATGAACGAGAAAAAAAACAATAAAATGGCAATAATTCCAACATTCGCTTGATTTTTTACTGTTGTTTACTGTTGTTCTTCTTTTTTGTTCTTGCATCCAATAAATGCCAACAAAAGTTTTGAAATAACGATTTATAATAACATTAAAAACAAAACAGCTCTGCCCTCAGTCGTCTTGGTCAAATGAGCGATTTCCTATTTGTTTACTATTTCACTTTAAACTTTTAACTCGCAGGAATAGAGTACTAAAGTGATGACGTCATAAAAATGAAATTTCTGAAATTATGGGATTGGTCAGGATATTCTGAAAGAACAATGTCCAAGAGGCCTACTTGCCAAAAATGAGCATTTGGGGACAAATTGTCTCTGAGATCGTAGCCCAGTTATGCTTACGAAATTCCATACAAACCCTTCTAAATTTTTTTTGGGTCGACCCAAAAAAAATTTAGAAGGGTTTGTATGGAATTTTGTAAGCATAACTGGGCTACGATCTCAGAGACAATTTGTGGGGTTTGTAGAGTTAGAAGGGTTTGTATGGAATTTTGTAAGCATAACTGGGCTACGATCTCAGAGACAATTTGTCCCCAAATGCTCATTTTTGGCAAGTAGGCCTCTTGGATATTGTTCTTTCAGAATATCCTGACAAATCCCATAATTTCAGAAATTTCATTTTTGTGACGTCACACTTCAGTACTCTATGCTAAGTATAGGCACGGCCAAAACAGACTGCTCTGGGTACATTAGAACGCTGGATGTAGTAACGTCATAGCATGGTTCGCCTTTTCGGCGATATCCGTCTCTAAACACTCGTTTAAACGCAACAATAACATCCAGTAAGGAAAAGGGTTGGGTCATAGTCAATCTAGTCGAGTCCCATTTTAAATGCAAGAATACACTTAAGAGCAGATACAGAGGCTTTTAGTACAAAATTAACGACTCTGTTCTTCAGAGAAGGTGACTCAAAAGTAAATAAGTAAAAAAATAAAGTAATGGCACGTGACGGGATCAACTTCCCTCGTTGGAGCCGAGGATACGCGGGAGCAACAACTAGACATCGATAAATGAAAAAATAAACAACATCTCCGCTTCTTGTACCTTCAGGGTAATGCACCGGCCCTTCATTTCCAATGCCTGCAGTCTCTTTTGAACTTCCTCAGCCAGTTCACTGATGAATTGAATCACTTCATTCTCCTAAAACACAACAGCAAATGAACATTCACTTATTGCAAGCTTCCTTGAAACACAAAATGCTTCGAAAAATTGGTGCTACTACTAACAAGCGAGTTTGAAGTGTCCAGGAAACTGTTCAAGCTTGAGATCGTCCAGTGAAATACTGTGGACCGTAGTACCGACACAGGTCTAACATTTTAGTGCACAGGAATTTGGTTTTATTAACAGAGTTGATAATGCAAATTGTCCACCGTACAGGGATTCTAAAAGCTGGCGTTTCGAGCGTTGGCCCTTCGTCAGAGCGAATCCAGACTCGCTCTATCATTTTAGTGCCTGCTCCTACGCCAGGTCCACCTTAGACCTAGTTTAACATTTGTTTCAGCATGAAGGCCCAGATGGTATACATGGAGAACATACAGGCAATGCCCCTAGTCTATCTTTCACACACCTCTATCATCAGACGGCCGTTACCATAGCATGTAAGAGGAAAAATTCTGACTCACGTGGTCTAAAAATGATCGCACAATACACGAAAAATATCCCATTATAAAATATTTTTCCTTAATCATAACTATTTTGTTATTTTTCTTTCGTTTATGGAAATTACTGCTGCTACTTTAAAGCTGTTGTTGTAATTGCCGTTGTCTTTTGGGCTTGTCCATGGGCTCTGTCACTTGTTTCATACTGTTGGTTTTGTCGTCTTTGTTGTTGTTTCTAATGGTTACAAGGTTGCTATCAAGCTGTTGACTCACCTTCGTAAAGCGGATGCCGTAGTTGATTTCGGCCGACACAGACTTCCTTTCTCGTTCAGTTCTAAGAGTTCTATCATCAATACCGCGACAATACTGATACAACTGCAGTCCTGTCTTCTGACCAAACTCTTTCTGAAGCGCCTGCAAACTAAGTTTCTGTAAGTCTGAACAGGTTTTTACTCCCATTGTCTCAAGCCTTTGTCCTAAGCTCCACCCCACACCTGGAAGATCATCGACATTTTGAGAACCTGAAAAACAAAAGACGATGAAGGAAAAAGATTCATGATGTGGAGAAGTTCTGTCTATAACAGAACTTACAAAACTAACGAAATCCTGAACGTAGCGAGCCACAACGTGCAACGGGTTTGGCAGACGACGTAACGGCCTTACACGTCTTATGGCATGGAGAAGGTGGTTGAGTTGAAGTTGGCACATTCACGGCTATGTTCATGCACTCTTTCACTAGAACAAAGATCCAGGTAGCAATCCTTGCGTGGCATTGCGTGAGAAAGCTCACTCGTTTCACTTTAGACCAGGCTGTATACAAAAAGCTACGTAATAAGATCAATGAAGAAGTTAAATCTGCCAAGTCATTGTATTATGCTGATGCATTTCTTCAGTCTAAAGGCGATTTACGCAAAACCTGGCAAATTATTAATGAACTCACGTCTCGTCAGAAAAACAATGCGTCTGTAAAAGAATTAAAACTGAACGAGAACTCGCTAACCAATTCTCACGAGCTTAATTTCCAATGCATTTAATGATCACTTTTCAACAATTGGAACCAAACGTGCTAATGAGGTACCCCTTGTTACTGATGGGTCGAGTTATGCTGATTACATTGCTGGCAGCAACAACAAGTTCTCTTTCAGTCCAATTAGTAGTAGCAATGTTTTTTCTCTCCTAAACAAATTATCTAAATCCAAAGCAACGTGTCTGGATAATATTTCCGCCAAACTAATTCGGGAATGTGCCGATCTTATCTCGATCCCTTTATGTTACATTTTCAATAAGTCTCTAAGTTCTGGTTTATTTCCAGACGACTGGAAATGCGCTAGGGTGACGCCATTATTTAAACAAGGTGAGCGAACTGATGTGAATAATTATCGGCCGATCTCTGTTATCTCAGTAGTAGCTAAAGTGTTCGAGAGAATAGTGTACGATCAATTGTATAGTTTTTTGGCTCACGAAGCGATTATCACTAACCAACAATCAGGTTTTCGCTCCTTGCACTCGACTGTCACTGCTCTTATTGAAGCGACTGACAGCTGGGCTTTCAATATCGATCGCGGTTATGTAAATGCAGTGGTTTCCTAGACTTGAAAAAAGCATTTGATACCGTTGATCAGGATGTTCTCTTAGCTAAACTTAGTCTGTATGGAATACAGGAGCCTGCTTATGATTGGTTTAAGTCGTACCTAAGCAACCGTACTCAGAAATGTATTGTTAACGGTCCGCTTTCTAAAGTGGGGTCCCTCGGGGAACCATCCTTGGCCCTCTCCTATTTTTGATCTATATCAATGATTTGCCAAATTGTTTATCATTCTGCCAACCTAGGATGTATGCAGACGATACTCACATAACATACGCTAGCACAGACTTAAACTCAATACGGACTAGTCTGACTTATGATCTAAATAACATCCACAAATGGCTTCTCTGCAACAAACTTACTCTGAATACAACGAAAACTTAGTTTATGTTAATTGGCTCTAGACAGAAACTGAGTACTTTATCTGAATCCCTTGAACTTTCGATAGATAATGTTTCTATAGAACAAGTATCCACTACTAAATCACTTGGGATTCTTATTGATCACATGGCATGGAATAGTCATATCCACAAACTGTCCAAAAAGATTGCCTCCGGCATTGGCGCCATAAAGCGAATTAGACCTTTAGTTCCACCAGATATACTACATTACACCTACAATGCCTCAATACAACCCCATTTTGATTACTGTAGTATTGTCTGGGTGGATTGCGGCAAAACGCTCTTCGAAAAATTACAAAAGCTTCAGAATCGTGCTCGCCCGCGTTTTGACTTCCTCCTCCTATGATGCTGACGCTGCGTACTTGTTACGACAGCTTGGATGGAAAGACCTGAATGCCCAACATCAAATTCGAGTAGCTTTAATGGTGTTTAAAGCTCTTAATGATCTCGCTCCTGACTACTTATCCTCCGTGTTCACTGAGCGCAGTACG
The DNA here is from genome assembly GCA_948470475.1 of Galaxea fascicularis. Lineage (NCBI taxonomy): Eukaryota > Metazoa > Cnidaria > Anthozoa > Scleractinia > Euphylliidae > Galaxea > Galaxea fascicularis. Next base: position 22,348,204 of record OX419338.1, read on the forward strand.
TCAGGATATGTCAAGGGACTCTACAAATAAATTAAATGTCCCTTTACCCAGAACCAACTACCTAAAAAGGAGCTTTAGCTATAGAGGTGCAACTCTCTGGAACAGTCTACCCTGCAATCTACGACAAGTAAAATCTCTAGATCTTTCTAAGCAATTATTAAACCGTTTAATAATGAAGGGCCTTCATTTTAGTTAATTAAGTTTAATACACGGCATTCATGGAAAACAGGTTTAGTTTAGAATAGTATTTTACTGTAGAGACTTTTTAAGAGTACGTTTATTGTTATTAGGAATAATTATGTAATTGCATTTTAAATTGTAATTCACCTGATGAATTTTACCGTGTTGAAATAAAGACTTTGATTGATTGATTGATTGATTGATTGATTTTTTTTTTATTGACGATGAATAAGAAATCATGGGACGCTACGGAGTGAATGAATTTAAAGTGAAGCCCGACTGCAATTACTTCGCACAATCAAACGTAAATAATACCACTGATGAGCAATTAAGAAATTGCAGCAACTGCATGTGCCTTTAATTTTGCCGAATGATGTAAGCGGCAAGCGAAATGCGTTCGAAAGACAATACTGACGGTTTGAGTTTTGCTTCCAACTGGTCGAGAATCGGACGCGAAATTTCATGAACAAATCATGGCATTGCTCTCTGCACCAACACCAGACTAACTGGAAATTTAAAACTGAACTCAATCCAGTTAAAAGTTATCAACACAGACACCCACCCATAAACTGGTTGACATCATCACTAGGCACCAGGTGATAACAGCCATCAGGTTTAGCCACTCTAGTGCACATTCTGGCGAGTAGCACATTACAGCCAATACCAACTGATGCCGTGCAACCAGTAGCTTCCTTGATCTCAGCACGAATTTTCTCTGCAAGCTGAGTTGGAGTCTCATCCTCTGACAACAAGATAGAACAACTGTTGGCACTGGTCTAACTTCAGACGAGAGGTATAATATCAATAAGAATTCCCAAACTATTTACTGAGTTTACTTCCCTTAATGCCTCGCACGCACACGCGTACACGCTCCTAGAAAAAAAGTCTGGAGAGAGCGAACATTGCCTCGTACGCCAAAAGGGAGTGTGAGGCTTGCGTGCGTGGACTCCACGAATCCAACCTGGCGTTATCGCACATCTCCACTTTCCAAAACATGTCAAGAGAAAAAACGACCATCTTGCAGCCAGGAGCCCACGTTGCAGTCTAATAATAATGGCTGCAAATTTAATACAGCAACTCTGTGTAAAATCCATAGCTTAATGACTCCATGAATCTTAAGAGTCGTTTTAAAAGGGAAGCGAATTAGTTCAACAATTTTTAGCGACTTCTTTCTCCTTTGAACGAATTGTCCAAATCGCAAGCTTCTATCTTTAGATTTCATTTCAAGGACTATCTGGAATCAGCTCTTAACAAATACACGGCACACTCACCTTCCAGCGCTTCTGATACATCAATGTAAGCCTCATCACAGCTAACAGCCTCAATTTCATGACTTTTGTTCACTAAAATATCATAGAGCCTTTGTGATACTTTCCGATATTCTTCAAACTGGTACGGTACACAGTGAATGTCAGGACAAAGCTTCCGAGCTGGGCCCAGGAACATCCCATTCCGGACCCCAGCAGCTCTTGCTTCATAGCTGCAGGAAGCGATCTCCGACATGGAGTTGAAAAATGATGAAGTCCTCTTAGGTGAAGTTTGAGTGCTATTTACTGGGATAGAAGAAAAAACGTATTTTCAAACAATTACCTCTAAGTTCTTGCCAATATTCAAACAATTTTACAATCCTTATCAACTCCCTCCCTCCTATCTTCTTGGTGTAGTTTCCTTGATCCATGCATCTTTCCTCTTTTTTTTTCCTCAGTGTTGGTTAAATTTTTCACTCATCTGTTGTTAGCAAGTAACGATTTTGGATAAAAATGCTCATCAGCCGGGATTGTAAAGTAAAGAAATTAACAATAACAGAAGTTGAAGGTCTGCAGCAACTATCCCTCTCACTTCACCTTGTTCTGTTGTCGCAATACTTTTCCCTGCGTGACACACAGCTATAGGTTTGCCTCTGAGATGCGGCTTGTCACGTAATGTCACGGAAACGAAGAACGAGTCCATATCAATATGCATGATAACCCGGCCATATGACCCCACCCGGCCGGTTCCTCTACTCTTCCAACCCTTGGCTGCGGAAGACTTGATAATATCACTTGTGTACTTCTTGAACTCAGCACCCCATGTGGACAAATAATGCAACCTGGAATTGTTGTAGAATTCTGAAACAAAGTTGGCGTCCCCAGCTCTGGGCAAGCCACTCGGAAAAGGCTTTTTAAAAACTCTATTCTCTGGTGCATTTCTTGAAGCTTCTCCTTCTAAATTTGCACTCCTTTGCACAGGAGGAGCGTATGTTCCTGAATCATCTTTGTCGCATTTCTGAAATACAAATTCGTCTTCATTATCACCAACATCATGCCCTGCCTTGACTGTTATGGAATTTTCCTCTTTTGCAACATTGTCTAAATCTTTTTCGACATCATCCCCGCCTGTTTTGCTATTTTCAAGCTCTGTACTTGGTCCTTGAGTAGCTGGAGCAGGGAATCTAGATGTCAAAGCTTCTCCCGTCGGGGATGGTGTCGAGGTTGAACATAAAGCTGGCATTTCCGCTGAGGGGCCTCCCTGAGGGGTATGTAAGGTTGGTAATGGTGTCTCCATAGGTACTCCCACAGAAGGTTTTGTTAAAGTGCATGTTGAGGACGACTTTGAAGTAAAATTCAAAACTTTTTGTGCAGCTTTTCGTCCCTGGTAAAGGAGGTATTGATTGACAGGAAGAAGAGTCCCCGCTTTAATGCTGTCCAATATCCAGTTAGGATGCACAACAAGTTCATCCCTGAATAAAAAAGACAAAAACAATCCGATGTGAAATGTGAAACTTTAAGGTAGACATCTTGAATTGTCAGCCAGAGCATCAGGTAATCTAAATGTGTTTTTACGTTTTGTTTAAAAGACAAACATAAACAATTTACAGCACTTCTTTTCACTTCGATTTGGCAGAATTTGCTTGTTAACAAGCAACTCAAGCAAACATGGGTCACAAATCTCATTCATTTCAAAAGGCATTTCTACTTAACAAGTATCTCTTGTGAATGTTCACATTTGAATACCGCCAAGCAGAAAAAGAGCTCCATCACCACAGTTGCACTTCATGCTTTAAGAAACACTGTATTTAACCGTTAAACCTCAAGAGTGACCAATGTTGTATTTTCCTTTTGCATCACAAGAATTTAAAAGTGTAAAGCTTATTTTTGGAAATGTACACACTTTATTTTTCACATCTGAAAAATAGCTGTACAGCCAATAAGAACAGCATAAAGCTGTTTTCACATGTGAAAGTATAACCAATCAAGTTCAACAACGAAAGATTTGTCTGTGTGGAATGTTTATCAGCCTATAAACCAAAGAAATTTGTGGTCCATTGCTTCATTTTCTTATTCAAGTTAGAAATGGACCACGAACAGTATGACTATGTCTTACCATGGTCTCCATTTGCTTGGCTTGTTTTGAAAATGTTTTAAAGCTGTGGTTATTAACTTTACATTTAGACTTCTGACATTATTTTAAACTTGATATGTTTGAAGTTCTCAGTTCTAATTATACAATAACCAAATCAATGCGTGCACTCTGATTGGGCAATCAGCTATGGGTTATTATGACAGTAAACTCATGGAAATATTGCACACTTGAGATGTTGGAAGAACACTCTAAGAATTCATAAATCAGTGGCCAACGGCTCGTGATTTACAAATTCTTCTCATGTTCTTCCAACATCTCGCGCAGTTTATCAGCCTATAAACCATAGAAATTTGTGGTCTATTGCTTAAAAATTAAATTTGTATGTGGTTTTATTACAGGCATTTGCTTCTCTATTTGAGCTCACATTTAACAAAAGTTCAATGAAAATTCTTGTGATACATGCAATAAACAGCTCAAATCATAGAAAGTGCTTTGTACTGGGTTTTATATTCACTTATTATTTGTATCAAAACATTCAGTTGCACATCCCCACTCATTCATGTTTTAGATACAAACAACTCATGAATAAAACCCTGTACATTGCACTGTCCAAGCCTGCAAATAACAGTCGGTCATTAGACAAATGTCTGGTAAATTTTAGGTTTTGACCGGCAAAAGCTAATTAGCCTGGTCAGACACTGACCGAGGAAGTGATCAACAAGTAACAAAGGTCTTGATTGTTTAACAAATTCTCCTGGTCATCACCATAGAAAATGTATGGGGAACAGTGTGGAGAATATACATACTGATATCAGGGTTTAAATGCTGCAACTTTCATGGTTTTTTCAACTGACAATAAATGTTTGTTTTAGATTGTGGCAGTTTTCAAAATTGTTTTTCACCCAACTTGCTGAGTATCACAAAAATTATTTGTCTACTAACACCATGACCAAAATAACATTATTCCTTCAAATGCAAGTAAAACTTCCTAAACCCTTCAGTACGTGGTAGTATCAAATCCTAACTGTACCTGAGCTCCTGAATTTTGCTGTTTGGCAGATTGGTAGCAATAATATGTGTTACTGCACGCTTGGTGTAATACTGCAGGTAACGTCCTCCATGAAGGTATACAAGGCGACGAAGCTCATCAGCTGGAGGCACTAAAAACATATCAATGTAAAAATAATCAACAACTTTATCTCGTTAACAAGTCGGGGCATATTAAAAGGTATTTATATGACAGAGGTACAAGAACTAGCTAAAATGGCACACAAGAGAGCAAGGTGCAATAGATGGAGGAGCTTACATTCTTTAAGCGAACACCGTACTTCAAGAATATATCTCTGCAATCATGTATGCATTATGGTTTTCCATGATTTCCCATTAAAAATCCCTTTAAATATTTTTCAATAACATCTTCATAGGAACCTTTAAGGTACTTGTTTCTTTATGTCATCCGCTCTTATTCATGTATGCAAATAGTTACCAGGGAATTGTAGCGTCCCATCAAGGTGGAATCAGTGTTTCATTGCCTCATTCTGCTAAATCTAGGCTAAACATAAGTAATTTGGATCACCTGTGGCTTATATGTTATTTTCCCAAGAATCACTAGGACCTTTAGTAAGGGATTTCATCATCCTGAGAAACACTAAAATGCCACTTAAAGATTCTATAATAATCTCAGATTTCATGAATCAAGGACATTCCAGGACCATATAAAATCCTTCAAGGTCCTACAAGATCAGATCCTAAACAATAAAACACACTGCAATAATTATTTAAGATGCAGAGAATTGTAATGAGGTAAGGATGAATAACACAATATCATAAATGCAAGCTAATAATAATTATTATTGATCACCTGTGTATCCATTGATATGAATAACAACTTTCTCAAAAATTTTAGGAACATCACTGCAAAAAAATGTACCAATACAAATTTATTATCATTTACTTGGCCATAAATTAACATGAGGGAATCAACACTGAAAACAGCCAGTAACATAAAATGAATAAAGGGGATAGTTTCTGAAAAAACTGTGGTGCTGCGTCAGTGGGGAAGACGTGAAGTACGTGACAAAAATTTGGTTTTATCAATGGAGTTGATAATGTAAGTTGACCACCATACAGGGATTCTAAAAGCTGACGTTTCCAGCGTTAGCCCTTCGTCAGAGCCAATCAAGGAATTATGGGTTGTGTGTAGTTCTTATAGTGGAGTAGAAGCTACGCTATTGGTGGTAACATGGTAAACATGAAAAATAGGAATACATTAGTTAAATGAAAGCATTTGTTAATACTGTGGGGATTAAGGGTGCTGATTTGGAAGATGAGTTTTTGTTCCAGATTATTGCAGCTTTCCGTCGTACATGTACCTTGATGTGGGGAAAGGCCACAGAAAGACATGTGTTGTTTGGAGTGATTGGGGAGATTAAAATGACTAGCAACTGGCTTAGAACCTAGCTCGGAAACGCTACTCCACCTTGCTGAACTAGTTTTAACCTTTAACTGTTTTTCGCCTGCCAACAACTATTACAAACAAATTAATAGTGTAGCAATGGGCACAAGAATGGGACCTAGCCATGCCAATCTTTTTGTAGGATACGGTATGTTGAATACCAATTTTTTTAATCAATACAACAGCCCCAAACCTGAACTCTACAGCCGCTACAATGATGATTGCATCGGCGCTATTTCATCCAGCAGAGAAGAACTCAATCAATAACCTCCATTAATTCCTTTCATCCAGCTCTTAAATATACCTGGGAATTTTCAGAAACTTCATTGGCTTTCCTAGATATCAAAGTTTCTATCACTGGCAACGGTTTATGTACCAGTGTGCACTACAAACCTACAGATTCTCACAGTTATTTGTTGTATTCATCATCACATCCATCACGTCCCGAACTCCATTCCTTATAATTCTCAATTTCTTAGACTTTGACATCTATGTAGTGATGACTCTGATTTTTTAAGCAAATCAGAGGAGGTGTAACACTTCTTCAAAAAATATGGCTACCTGCCTCTGCAGGCCAGCATTGCACCCAACAAATCAGACTTTCCTTCTGTCCCTTCCCTGGTAAATATTGCTTTTGTCTCCACAGTCTTCTTGGTCCAACATCTGCAAGTTTCAGGGGGTAGTACAAAGGCATTGATTTTTGCTCTGCAGAGACTGTTTACGAGTTTAATTTTCATGCTGTTCATTGGTAGAGTAGGTAGAGAAATGAAGTTGCAACGCAGATGGTTTATCTTTCGATCCATAAACAAATTATACCTTTGTTGAGTTTGAAAATGGAAAGTTAATAAGATAAAGAACAAAAGCTGCTAGAATTGAACTTTGAAATCTTCAGAGCAGAGAAAATGGACTTCAAAATCTCAGAAGCAGCTATGATCACTGTCCATGGGTTCATTGACAATTTCTCTTTTCACCCAAAGGGAGAATGCATCAGGGAATTAATCGACAGAAAAAGGAAGCACGAGAAAGGCTTTCTAGCCAAAAACCATATTCAGGCAAGGAACCCATTTGATTTAGGAGCAATTTATGACAGATTTTAATGCTTATACAGGAATGTAATGAATTGTACGCTTCGGCCGCATTCTGCTCAACGTGAACGCTCAATTGCAAATAAATGGCTTTCCAAGCCAAAACACCGATCTTGTTCAGCAAGTCTATTTCCTTTGGCTTAAATGATCAGTATATAACACTTATTTGTGAAAGCATATATTCAACATTTCATAGTTTCAACTTGTGGAAGAATCTCTCAAAAACATTGCAACCGTAAAGTGCGACTAATTACCATCGGGACTTTCACAAAATATTTTGATGCTATCTTGCCTTCAGAATACCTAGTCAGAAATTTTATTACAATCAAAAACATTTATAAAAGTAACTTAAAATGAGCCGTCAACTTGTAAGAAACTTTAAGTTGCCTGTTATAGTTTTTAAAATAGCGACTACATTTGAATATTGTCTTTGTAGCCCATGTAAAAATTTGCATATTTGTATATAACTTACATCTATCAAAGTTCCAGACAACAAAACGTTTGCGGTATTTGGTCAAATGCAATTTCATTAATGCATACTGCGCCTATAGATCTTTAGGGATACACGTACCACTCTAAACGGTTTAAAACTGTGTATATATTTTATGGAAAATATTGCCGTGTAAACAATTCTTTTACCAAAAGATGTACCTGAAAAAAATCTGCTCCTACAAAACACAAACGAAATGTTCAGGTTTCTCGCCACCAATTTTTAAGAAAATGAAGTTGTTGTAAACTGAAAGTGTTGCAATGTTCCTCATCCATGAGCTGGCTCACAGGAGTCTTTGATTATTATTTTTTAATTGATGTTAAAAATATTATTTGAGGACTACATAATCTATTGCTTTTTTCTCATGTAAACCATTTATCTGATTTTCTATGCTGACTACAGGCCATTTAAGGCTATGGCTTTGCCTTTACTGTTTTATTAGGTACAAAAATGGAATAAGAAAAAATAAACAAATAAATACATGAAATAACTTACGCATCCTTTGCCCTATGTGGAATATCCTCTTTGAACTGAGCATCTAATTTCTGTACCTTTGCATGCATATACTCACCCTAGCACAATAAAAAATATCAAAATTCTATTTGTATAGGTAATCACATGATTTTGAGTGCAATTTGGAATAAATAAGCATGAGTAAATTTTTTCAAAGACCAACAAAATTGCATGAGCCTGTAGGGGGAGTGCAATTTGTGGTCTTTGAAAAAATTTACAAGTGCTTATTTATTCCAAATTGCACGAGAAAAATCATGTGATTACTTATTAATAATATACATGAAAAAATGCGAGCTGTTATCTTAATTATGCAGAAGCAACGTGCAATAATCACATGCAAAAATAATTTATTCAAACCCTGCAAATGTCAACCGCTTTCAATGAAAACAACAGTTTGACTAAAAAAAGTCCAAAGTATAGCTAAGAAGTTCAAGTAATTATCTGTATCAGTCTGTATCCGAATCACTCTCGATGAAATGGAAATATCGTCGTTTGCGAGGTTTAATGACAGGCGAGGTCTTGCTGTCGAGGTTGAATGTGACAGTGCAGTTAGTGAAGGAATTCATCAGATTCTATGCTTCTGAGCTCATCATGTGTGGAATTTACTGCACTTGAAGTAGAAGGACCAGAGGTAGTACTGGGTTTTGCTGTGCTGTTTCCTTTTGAGATGGCCCACAAGAGCTGTCGCTGTTCATCTTCGTCTGCTTCATCATACTCATCTAAAAACTGGATATTTCTGTGACCGGTGACTTTGGCAATTGTGATTGGAAAACCGCTTCTCAGATGACTCAAGGGTGGTTTCAGAGATGATGCTTTTCATCATGGAGTTGATTTTATTTTCCCCCAAGGGCTGGACCTTGTACCAAATTTCATCACTAGGTCCTCTGTTGTGTTTTATTGAGAGATAAAATGCACCACTCGTCCTGAGAGCTTTGAGAGAATTTGCATCCCAGCTCTTGTCAAAGGGAAACTCGTGGCAGACAAGTTCTCTCTCTTCTAACTGAAGTCGGTTGTATGTGTAGGCACTTTGTTGATCTTGGGACTGGGAATAAGGACTAGATCCTTGTAAACAAGTGCCTTGGATGGGCGGCCTTTGGTCGACTTAGTGTTCTGCTTTGACCTTGCTGGTCTTCTACTAGTGCTTTTCCTACTACATGTACCTCGGTTTGAGCCAACTGTCGGAAAGAGGGTGGCAAGCCGAGCTTGAATAGAACTGCTTGAAGCTGGCGACATCGAGCGTTCGTTCGACTGAAGTTCCTTGTTGTTCACCTGGCGATCCTTGTTGTTTGGCTGACTGACAGAGAGTGCCGTTGAATTCATCCGAGTTATAACATTTCTCGTAAAACCAGGTCTCAAATTACTTTAAATCTCTAAGGCAGCCGCGGCTACATGACAAGCAGTAGACGGTTCTTCCTCTATGTGACCGAAAGCCATGGAGGAATGGAATAAGTGCATTGCGGTCATGACTGATCACGTTGCATACTAATTAGAAAGAAAATAAAAAATCCCACTCGGAACGAAAAAAAAATATGGATTAAATATAAAAAATATAGAACGCATATAAAGTAAAGAGAACAAAATAAAAAAATAGATGAACTAAACACGTATATAGAAATCAATCAGGTATAAAAAATATAGGAGCAAAATGAAAAATAAACGTGCAAAATAAAAAATATACAAAAAGGAAATAAAAAATATGGCACAGAAATGTAATGGATGTATTGTATATTAAGGTTGTTTGAAAATTGACTGGAAAGGTGCGCCATACTTCTCAATTTCCTCAGAAATTTTCTTCTCTAGGGGCACCTGACGAGTAATTTCGGTAAAATATCTGTTCGGAAGTAAGGTGTACTAGAATTTTCAAATATTCTCGAATGTTCGATGCACATTCGGACCAGGTCTCTGAGGCACACTAGGACTTTTGACCTTCTTTATAAATAGATTTTCTAGATGTTTCGGAAAAGTAGTCAAGAGTGGCTAGAAGTTTCGAAACTCTGGAAACTGGAATGAAGAGGTTGAACTGTTTCGGAAATATCCTAAATTGCTAGACCTGAAAGTTTTGAAAGACACTGAAATCAGTATCGCTATTAGGTAACAGGGCCACCAGCCAGACTAGCATTTACTGAATAGAAATATTGACTCCTAATGCTTTAAACTGTTTGATGTTCTTTAAAGGCTTTCAATGATGTTTTATTTTCTGTCCTAGCCGAGAGAAGGCCAGGAGAGTCGGACGTGGAGCCAACAATAGACTGCAATACAATCGTTTTTCTCTTAAAGGGGCACTGTCACGTAATTTGTGTCTGAACCCAAACATGTGTTTTAAAATTTTACAATTTCCTACAAAGTACTTAATAGGGCCGTTTATACAAGAGGAATAAGCCGAGGCTTACTCTGGCCACGGCTCACATGTAAGAAGTGAACTTCCCTTATAAATGGTACAAAACTATGTTCACGGTTTCCTCAAGCTGCGGCTAATATCTTGGCCAAGGAGTTTTTACTCGTATAAAATGTCAGGGATAAACCATGTGACCTAGATCTTTTGTTTTTAGTACCAAAGTCAACAGATACTCGCATCCTTGAAAAAACAGTCTACTATTACTACTCTTCCCAGTAGATCACGATACTCAGGATGTTTATATCTGCCTTCAGAAGAAAGACTGAGTCGTGCATCGCGTCATGCATTTGTATGTACCACCCCTGATGTACCACTTGCTAGTTCACAGGCTAATTTTTCAGTTGACGTTTGACAAGCTTTTACTGAGTGATTCACATTTGTGACGTCATCACTTTTGAAGCAAAGACTTGAATATCTCGAGAAAGAAGATCTTTCAAAAAAGAAAGTGCCATTCTTACTCACTTGTAAAGGCCTTTCAAATAAGCATACATAATTATTTACCTCATAGGCACTTTAACGGGCCCAGTGATTACCGCGAGCTTCGACAAACTGGCCCCTGGTTCGTAATTCAGCTGATTCAGGTTAACTAACTTTTTTTGGAAGAATAAAATACTAAAAATAAGCATCAAACTATTGAAAATTAGAAGCTTTTCATATATTTACAATTCATTTGCTCATTCACGGTTTTGATTTCAATCACGTATCAGTGACATAATTTATGCCCATTCCAATCCCTTATGTTTTCGGATATACGAATTCGATGGCTATAATATTCGGAAACTATTTACAACTTATCAGATTTTCGCCAATTGGGAAACATATTTTAGAGAAACGTCCCCTAAATTCTTCAAAGAAATAAAGGACCACTATGTCATCTATAGTTTTGGATCTGACCTCAGTGTCACGATTACTAAAACTTTCAGACAAGACTAAAAAGCCACCTACACTGTAGCAATTTCTACAGACCTGAAGTTCTCCTAGAACATCTGAACAGATAAATATTTTGTAGGGCAGCCCCAAACTCGCTAAACGCGTTTTTTAGGCATTGGATAAACCATATAACGTATTTCTAATGAATTTTGAGAGATCAGGTAGTTGGGTGCCTCTGTCTATAGCTAAACACCACTTTTTCCACACCGACAACCAAAAAGCAGTGCTTTTCACAGTATTTTCGCTTTTACAAGCACATAGCGTCCTATACGCATATACGCACATGCGTACTTGAGGTGAACAAAAAATTTTGAAATTTTTAGCAATTGTTTCTATTTTTAACATTTTACTTGCATTGCAACCAAGATTTCGTGATGAAAACACCACTTTGATTAAATTCTAAAAACTAAAACAAAAGCTATCCCATGTTCTAACTTTGCAGAACACAATATTTTCGCTCAGTTTACTCAGGTTTCTAGATCATGTACTTGTGCGTCCACTCTACGCGCCTGTTTTAGAGCTGTTTTTCAGCTCTTGTATTGTTGTTGAGGCGGTGAAACAAAACCTACTTAAAACGCCAGCTATTGTTTCGCTCGCAGTGTATCCAAAATTTGCGCCACCCAGGGCTTGCATTTGATTGGCTATCTGTAAGTTTCTTTGATCATTGACCAATCAGAATGCTTGGTTTGTTACTTCTTTTTGCACTGAATTAACTCTCTTCTGCATCGTGTTAACTGAAAACTGCATTTCTCTTTGCCAATCAAAATGGAGAAATTTTTTCATGTATATTATTAAGGACAATATTCCCCACTGCGCGCTGCAGATAGCAGTCTATCATGCTTGTTCCCCGTAAAATGGCGCGAAACAACCTGCCAACGAACAACCGTTGAGTTCAAAGAAACAAACCACAATAAAACTTACCCAATTACTCCAATCGCCCTTTATTGTTTTATCTTCATCTGCCTTCTTTTTCGAACCCCTTCTCTCCATAATTAACCCGTTTATGAACATTCACGTTTTGGGTTTTCGTAACGTTTGTCCGCCATCTTTGTCTTAACTAGTGCCCAGACCATTTACAAAGAAATTCAACGTGCAGTAGCTCTATGTTGCCAGGGTAACGTCCTTGACAAGAAGAAGTAAAATGTCGGATTTTGAAGACGAAGAAGGAGTTGATGAACCGGTGTTAGATGACGAAAATGAGGACGAAGCGCTAGAAGAAGAGGAGGTTAGTTGCGTTTAAATTAGTGCATGCCATTTCCTTTGTTACATGATTGTCAGTTTTCAAAGACATTGACATAACCTTGTTCAGCTGAGATGTGTTTTCACCATACATTTGAAACTTGCTTATAATAAATGTTTTGGCGCGCTTTTCCGATAACATTTATTACAATATCGTTGGTTTAGAAACCTCCAGAGAATCCTCTGACAGAGGAAATGTTAGCTGACAGTCTCTCTTTGCTGTGTAAAACTGGAGATGGCCTTGCACATGCATATGTCCGGCTTGATGTCCACGAAAAGTAAGCTTTGTCAGTGTGCTATTAAATAATGCTGCAGGTGGTTCAAGTGAAGTACACACTACAGAGCACCAGTCTGGGTTAGCCCTTTGCTGTTGGCAAACCCGTACTCTGCAGTCCGAAGTGGTTTGTTTGCACTGATCGTTCCCCATCCCCATCCTGGGCTGCCAAAACAAAATGAAAAGTGTTTTAATATCTATCTAGAAGACTTGATAACACATTCAAAAGACTGATAGTCGGTCTGTAATCATACTCATGTTTAAAAAAAATTAGCTGTTGGTTCATGTGTAGCTGTGATTGTGGAATCTGAACTGCTCTCCACAATTTATATTATTATACATTGGTGTCACCAGCTCGATTTTGATTGGCTATAAGCACGCAGCTAATTCTTGCTAGCTCTGTTTCTCTTACATCATACCTACAGACCATAGTTTTTATATATGTAGAATTGACGTCATACCTACAGACAATAGTTTTATGCATGCAGAAGTGACGTCAACTAATACACTTAAACCAGCAGTTTGTTCAGTTTTGTTATGGTGGAGTCGCCAGTGCAGCTCAGGAATATGCATAATAAAACAATTACTGAATTCAGTTTTCGCATGATAGCGATAATTATCAAGGCCTCAGTTTGTGTTATCCGCCTCAGCCTTCGGCTTCGGCAGATAACACAAACTTTGGCCTTGATAATTATTGCTAACATACTCAACCTCATCCAATAATTGTTAATTATTATTCACCATGACAATACATGTAGGTGCAAAAAGAAATCAGGGAAGTTTTGGTTAAGATACTGTACATGTATGTTTAAAGTGCCTATGAAATAACAATTAATTATGTTTGCTTATTTGAAAGGCCTTTACAAGTAAGTAAGAATGGCACTTTCTTTTTGAAAGATCTTCTTTCCTCCCCAAGATTTTCAAGTTTTTGCTTAAAAATTGATGACATCACAAATGGTTTACAGTCTTTCCCGTAAAACCGTGAACACCTGAAATAAATTACTGTATCTATGGAATGTTATTGTGTTTCAAGTAAAAAGCCAATCACGCGTGAGAAAACTTAACCGCAAACAGTAACGGTAATTAGGTTGTGGTTTCATATAATGCTTCTGACTGGTCGCGAAACAATAAACATTCCACAATTTTTTTCTGGTGTTCACGGTTTTACGGGAAAGACTGTCAGTAAGATTATAAATCACAAAATCAAGAGTATTTCTGGAAATATTTGAGTGATGCCATTAAAACTTGGCACCAGTAATTGTATATATTGTATTGCATCATCATAGTCTTACTGAGGAGACCTAATTAATATAAGCTTCATAGTTTCCTTTAGGTCTCCTCACCATTGTTAAATCTATTCTTTCTATTTTTTATTTTTCATTATATTTGTGGTATGGCAAAATGAATAAATAAATATGTAAGTAATTGTAGGTAAGATACATGTTATTGCCATGGCAACAGTCTAGGCTCCAGGCCTTGTTTGCCAAGATTACCAAATATCTCCATTTTTGACCAGAAGAGGAGTTGCAGATGGTCATACTTCAAACACGTGTGATGCCTATATTACCGGTACCTTATGTCTCCTCGCTAGCTCATCCTACAGTTGTACATGTAGGTGAACAATGCCCCAGAGGTGGGGTGGGTGACTCCCCTATAAAAATGACAGGGGTGCTTGCAGTATCTTTTAGGGGGTAAAATTAATGGGTGGTATCACTTTGGGTACTTTAACCTTAAATTACCACAGCCAGAGTTGTCATGATACCTTGTAGGGTAATTGAGCCAAGGTGAACCATATTTAAACGTGATGTTACTGTACACAAGCCAAAAGTCAGCAGCGGGGATGTTACACGCACCAACTCCAACAAAACTCAGACAACAATGTTGCAGGTTTTTAAATCGCCTTCAAAAACCTGCAACATGTTGCCACAACAAAATGTTGCATTAAAAATTGCCTTGTGCATCATGTTACACAAGACAACTTAAAAATCAGCTCATGTAACATCACCTTAAAACTGATGTTGAAACTTGTCAATGTTGGTTAATTTGGTGTTTTAAAATTGGTTTCCCCAGTAACAACACAGTGGGTGTGACATTTTGTATCTTACCTGAAGTACATTACTGGTGCCAAGCTTGAATGGCATCACTCAGATTTTTCCAGAGATATTCTTGATTTTGAGGTTTATATTTTTCCTTAACCACAGTTGTAGCATCGTCAATTTTTAAGTAAAAACTTGAAAATCTAAGAAGAGAATGCCATTCTTACTCAATTGTAAAGACCTTTCAAATACATGTAAGCAAACAATTATCTGTACTTTTTTACTTCATAGGCACTTTAAATGAGATCTATTTGCAACTGCCTTATGCATAACTAAGAGATTTAGTTCAAAAAAGCTGTGAAGAATCAAGAGAGTAGTTTCAATTGAAAGTAGGCTGCAAACAATTCAAACACTAAAAACATCTTATTTTTTTATAATTACCGGTATTGTATTTCTTTTCCTGGGAAGTGGCTCAGTGATGAGGAAAGATGTTCTAACTTTTACAAGATGCATTTTTTTGTCATGAGTGTTTATGCAAAATTTGTTGATGGAGTGTAACATTGCTATGTTGCAGGGAACTGACAGACATTAGTATACTCAGCTGTTTTATTCACTTGCGATATGTGGTAAGGAGACGTACCAACAATTTAGTTTCTGTTTCTAGGTTATTGTGTAAAAGGCTCAGTTACACTTGGTAATTTTTCTTGTCGCCAATGGGATATAGTTTTGTTTTAGCTGCATGTTGAACATACTCTGAACTGAACAGTTCACTTTATAGTTTCATTGCTGCAGCTGCTGTAAGAAAGATTTTTAATTTGCAAAGCTTTTTAGCGCAGTACTGTGACAAATTTTTCAAGGTGGAGGAAAGGGAGTGTTAATGTACATGTATCAGGGGACTTTGTGTCCAAGCATCTGAATCCCCACCTATAAGTTGAAGGCAAGTCTGTACTAGATACAGTAAATAAAGTCAAACCGCTTCAGTTACAAAAGTCATCATTGATTTAAAAGTTTGAAACTCTTGTATGTTGCTCCAAAACAGCTTCCATATTCTGTCTATTTTCCAGTTCAGTGCATGCACTTGATGAACTGTTGTGATGGTGTGACCATTGACGAGTAAAATCGTCTGGCGTTAGACAGAGTAAAATCTATGAGTGCCATTTGGCACTATCGGGAGTGAAAGGGTTAATAGTAATTACTTAAAGTTATCTCTCACTGAGGATTGTATTCACGTACATCTGCTATTTTTCAGGATATAAGTGGGAACCAGTTAAGGGAAATTTCTCCTCTGAACTCCCTGACTCATCTTTTAACACTCAAATCTGACAGGAATCTATTGCATTCTGCCAAACTTGATGAGGTTTGTAACAAACATCACTGAGTCACTTACCACATTCCACATCTTAGATGATCATTAATCTGATTTCATGATTTTTGTCACCCGGACCTGAAATCATGCAGCCTACCAGTTGGGTTTATTGACGTACTGCTGATTGGCTGGTTAAGAGTGTTGCATTAGTATCAAAACACCTTGCACAATCATGTAACACTTGTGTTTTTGTTTTCTTTATTTGTTTGGTAGTTTTAGCAAATAAAAAATTCAGATGAATTGGCATTTGATTAAAATTCATTTTGCAAGACTCTTTTTTCAAGGACCTTTAAGTTGTTGGAACAATTTGAAACCAAAAAAAGTGATATTACTTTTAATTTACAGTGTATAGTACTTGCATGCACATGTATCTTTCTGGCTAATGTTTTTGTCTTCTAATAACAGCTTCCATACCTTCAAATTGCAAGTTTCGCCAACAACAAAATAATGGACACAGAAGGCATCAATCACCCTCTTCTGGAACAACTCAACCTGTCATGTAAGGAAGATTACCTCAGTATACGTACTTCACCTACTACAGTCAGCAATCAGACATTTACTTAACAAGGGATAGAAGTGATGAGACACAGCGACTAAGACACTTGGGCCATTTTTGAGCATTTAGGGCTCCCAAGCTGTTTTACCTTTCAAATGTGAACTTTAGAGTCCATACGATGAGGCCTTTTGACCTTCTTGGACCTGGAAAAAGTGCATGCGTGGAAACCATGTTAGAGCACTGCAAGGCTGCAGCTATTAGAAGGTCCTCAGTATCTGTCAAAACTCATTTGATATATATTTATATATGAGGGGATCTCCTCTCTTCCCAGATCAAAATATATTGACAACCTTGCTGTACATAGTATCAGTACATTGTATATTCATTTACAGCCTTTAGCTAATGGTTTCTGCTGGTTTATTTTTTTTCCATCTTGAACAGTCAATGAGATAGTAGAGGTAAGCGGCTTTGAACCAGTCAAGTTGGGCAGACTAAAAGTGCTAGAGTTGCGTGGTAACAAGCTGATGAGTACTGTGGGACTGTCTAATCTTCCTAACCTAAAGGAGCTTTATATGGTGAGACTGGTTTACAGCTACATTTGTAGCAGTTAGTTATAAATGTGCAGTGTCAAGAAATGTCGATACTTCTTTCATGAAAGATTTTTTGGGGGATTGTACTGTCACCCCTCTTAACTTCCAGTTTTAACTTGGAGTCCATGTTCCTTCAAGCAAAACTTTTATCTCCAAATTCCTGTCCACCTTTGTCCATTAACGAAGCGTAGTATAAGGAACATTGTCTGGAAAGAGCACACAGATCATATGATATGTGGAGTCTGCTAATAAAATGAGTAATATTTCATATTGTTCTGACAGTCGTCTGTCTGAACATTGCACTTTTCTTAC
>OX419338.1:22370906-22385906 GCA_948470475.1 Galaxea fascicularis
GAAATACCGAAACAATGCTCAAGCTCAGCTTTCAATACATGTAGATAAAAGCATTGTTACGTATTTCCTCTTTTTACTAAAATTGCAAGATCCCCGTTTTCCGTGGTAATTTCGTCACAGGTTGTGCGACATAGCAAATATTCGTAGTTTCGTTAGGGTCGGAGGGTTGGTTCTTCAATTTTGTGTTATATCATTCTCGTCATAAATAACATTGTTGTAATTGTTGCGTAACAGAATGTCCAGTGTCTGATGAGGATGACTATCGTATTGAAGTGTTAATCAGTCTGAGGCGGCTTGAGAGACTGGACAAAGATGAGTATAGTGATGATGAAAGACAAGAAGCTGAGGAGGTTAGACTGGCCATCAACTTCCGTATCAGTCCGTATCAGTCCTTATCAGTCCGTATCAGTCCGTATCAGTCCGTATCAGTCCGTATCAGTTCGTATCACGGTGTTTCCACAGACCTGTTAACGTTTTCCCTTGCGAATTCAGATTACCGGAGAAATCCAAACAAAATAGGGTGTTTAGATGGAGAACGATCGTTAAGCAGACATGTTTTTCTTACTCCATATAAAATATCACTGTTGTGAACTCATAACCATCGTAGCTTGCGTTTCGCGGGAAAAACCGATCTTATGAAAAGCATATAAAGGTGGCCTGTGCAAACGCCGTGCCAGAGGTTTGGTACTAGGGCAGAACGAGTTCGGTTATGGGCTTCTTATTCTAGTGAGCCTTAGTGATATTGAAGATTGCTTATGATCAACAGATTACGCCGCATGTATCTTTGACATTGAGATGTAATTGAAATTCACAGATTTATGAACAAAGGAGACAAGAGGAGGCAATGGCGGTAAGTGTCGCTCAAGTCGTGTAATTCGTGACAAAAATTGTTATGTGCTGACTGTCCTCTCACCCCTCGCGCTTGAAGCATGGCTTGGATGACTTAGTTTATTGAAATTCGGTTAACTACTCGACTGAGAGTACAACAGACGTGTTTAACTTTTTAATTCAAATTTCTATACAGTGGTAGATTTTGGGGAAATCATCTCTTTAGGTAACAAAATTTGGCTGAGTCCGTCTTTCTAATAACATAAATTGTTCAATTTTCAATAAAACGTACACTGAAAAAACTTTGATCGTGGTGAGGTTTAAAAAATCATGGTTACTTTCTAACGAGTGCTTTCCTCTTGTCTTCTCCTCTTACAGACTGGAGCCCAAGAAGTCATACATACAGATGAAGATGACTAGTTTTAAAATACTCTGTTCTATTTGTAAATACATTTCGTGTTTTGTAATCTTAGTCTCCCTTCAGCCTCCTCACACTCACCAGAAATTCATGATATTGATAAGATTCTACACTGTATTGGACTTAGTTTCATTTCTTTTATTCAAATATTGTGCGCGTGGTTTTATGAAGTTAGTTTGTGTGTTTTGTTATACGTTGTTTTAGAAGTTTTCTTTCTCTGCCAAATTACAGCACAGAGTACTGCAAAACTCAGTTATCCAAAAATAATGAATCTCAGTCAACCATCTGTGTTTTGTTTTCTCGACGCTCTTTTAATCAACCAGCGAGAATATCAGGAGAGCCGTTCAAGAGCGGTTTCCAGTTGAGTGTCATAACCATAGCTGCAATATTACTCTGACCAGTCAAAACAGACGCACAATGGGCCAATCAGAATACGTAGCAACTACGTGTAGCCAAACAGCGGGAAAATACGCACGTGCTAGTCACAATTGGTGTTGGTTTTGCTTCTCATTGGTTAAGAGAGTGACGAGAGTTTTTCCAACCAATCACAGCAAAGTAAAGCGAAACCGGCAAGGCAACTGCGAATTACTTTCTACCGCTCAAGCGATAACTTTGTATAAAAACAAAGCCCGAGTGCCTTCCCTTTATTATTACCAGGAGCAGGCCACCTTCACGATAGATTTCAGTATTTTTCTGTTTAACAAATCAGTATCTTTGCCCGCGCGGAGAATACCTGGTACGTTAAGTGCTTTTGACATTTGGGTTGAGCAAGTCGCCAGAGCTCTTTCCAAGCGAATAAAAGCGTAACCAGGTTTTCTAAAGAAACTATGGTGCTGCATCAGTGGGGGAGTTGTACATAAAGATTTTTTGATTTTATCAACGGAGTTGATAATGTAAATTTACCACCATACGGGGATTCTAAAATCCGACGTGTCGAGCGTTAGCTCTTCGTCGGAGCATTTCCATTCGCTCTAACGAAGGGCTAACGCTCGAAAGTTCAGCTTTTAGAATCCCTGTACGGTGAACAAGTTTCATTATGAACTCTTTAGAAGCCCGCACCTTTTCAGAGGTATAAAATTGGCTTAATAGTTAGTGTGCGTGTAAGTCTTACATTTTGCGTTCGAGAAACCTTCAGTATTGATTGTTAAATTTAATGAAGCATTAGCATTTTAAAACTTGTTGGACTTGATTCGTATTTTAAACTATACTTCCTCATTGGGAAACGTACCCATGACTTGCTGCGAATTTCATTTTCTTAGACCCCGTCCACACTAGTGCATTTTCGTATGAAAACGGAGACATTTCGAAATGTTTTGGCCTTCCGTCCCCATTAAAATGTTTTTCTTGAAAACGCATCGATTCGAAAACGCCCTCGAAAGAAAGAGGCATTCTGAAAACGGAGACCTTCGTTTTTGTGTGGATGGAGCCTTGAGGTCCCATTAAGCGTTTTCGAGCGTTTTGGTGTGTATGGTCAAAAACGCTAATGTGGACGCGAAGCAACTGATAAATTTTCGGTCACTCAAAAACGAAGCGTTGCGAAAAACGCATTAGTGTGGACGATGTCTTAGTCTTGCATGGTCTCTGCAATCTCTGGCAGCAAAGAGTGGTATCGACACACTAAAATGATGTTCAGTAAGTCACATGATTTTCTCTGAATTAGTCCCTGGGTGCCCCTGGAACGAAGCACTTGGATGAAAATTACCTTTTGTCTATGACCTTCATCCAAGCAACATTAAAAAAAAAAAAAAAAACATTAAAAAATGTTACCGTCATCTGGCGCCAACTGTTCAAAGAGTGAATATAACCTTATCAAGTGGACAGGTCACTGTCCTGCAGGTAAACGTATACTTATTGCAATTGTAGCGCGTTTTATCTGATGGATAGCAAATTAACCGCTGGATAAAGGGTCGATGAATTTCGTCGCTTTGGATTTAAATTCATGGGACCTGAACAATAATATTAATGGCTTTCTAAATCATTCTGGTAATAACGCTAAATTTTTTTTTCCGTTTTCTTTCTTTTCTTCTACCGCGCAAACATTAATCTCACACACATTGTGGAGAGCCTCTGGATGTTTTTTCATTGTTTTCTATATTGACTGTATATTTAACAATTACTCTGCGAAAACGCGGAGAATGTCGCTTAACACTGCAGATACTGAGGCGACCGGTGTGCAAAAGAAAATCTCCAGACAATTCCCGTTCGTCATTTGCCTCAGAGATTCGCATAAGAAAGCGCTTCACTCACAGTCAGTGTTAAAGCCAAAATTAAAGCAATCAGTGAAGGTTGTGTGATCGAGATCTAAAATTGGTATCCATTGGCCTTTTTCCTCGGCGGTGTGCTTCCCAGATTTAGAATTGCCGACCATATTTCTGGCTTTGCTTTAAAACACCGAAGCCTAGTGCCGGCCACAATGGTCAATGACCCTTTCAAAACCGCTATCGTCTTTGTAGGTAGGAGTATCCCTGGGATTACATCCTGCTTTGTTCATTTCTATAGACGAGCGTGGCTTCCCGCAGATCTGAGTCAGCTTGGTCTCAACAAACTTACGGGAGAACGAAAAACACCTTAACTATTATCATTTTACGGACAAATGTTACATGTAAACATTAAAATACTTTTTATCACCAAAGGTCCACATAAGTTGTATTTAAGAACTGTGCACATATTCCTTTGCTCTTGCTACTGAGTTATTGATATTCTATTTGTTTCTCTTGTAACGTTAGCACCGAAGAAGGCGGAAGTTCCTGCCATGGAAAATCGCGGCAATTTATCGCGCGGACTCTTAAGAAATTTATCCCAATAGCAAATATCTTTAACACAAGAAGTCCGAGTCATATTGGCCCATAACAGTAAACTAATATAATAAATCAACGCTCGCCGAGTGGTCAGTGATTCACTGGAGCGACTTAGCAGCGAAAAGGACAGATCATGATAGAGAGCAAGATTTCATGGGCTTTTCTTTGTCTTCTAATGTGTCTTGCTGTGCGAGCAAGCAGTCTGGATTCGTCAGACTACGGTAAGGGAAAATTTAAAACTTGATCAAATAATGTGGAAGTGGCTAAACAATGGGAAAAATCGTAGTTCAGTTTCAAACCTCACACTTTCTAGAACAGGCGTTCCTTCTTGTTTCAATTTCGGTTGAATTTAGGCATCAACAAGTGACCCAAAATGGCTCGAATTGGCAGCAAACGTGGAGGCAATTTCAATCATTACGCCTAACCGTTTTTATTTTTATAAATAAGGAATTATAGTTCCGTCAACGTTAAACGTAATTGTTTGAGGGAGGATCGATATTAATTCGAGGTATTTTTTCAAGGAAATTTGGAATCTGAAAGGTAACGAGGTTAAAGCACGGAGAAAAATATTATTTTCTGAAACTCTATTAGCCGAAGCTAAGAAAGTATTAATACACATTATTTGCACTTGAAAGAAAAATTCAAATTAAAATAAAATATTTTCAACATATTTTTAATTTCAAAAAAAATTTGGAACACTTCACGAATTTGCGTGTCATCCAAATTCGTGCAAATTCGTGAAGCGTTACGTTCGATTCCAATTTTTTTTAATTTGTCAAAAGGCCATTTTCGAACTACCGTAGGCCTCTTCTTCAAGGCGAGTCTTGGTATCAATTTTCATTCACACGCAGATTAAATTCATTTCCATGTGAATGAAAATTGATTTGCATACGAAAGGATGAGCACCTAGACTCGCTTTGAAAAGGCCGGGGAGGCCTGAGGTAATTCGGAAATGGTCTATTTAAAATTGTGTTGAAAGTATTTTATTTGAATTTGAATTTTTCTTTCAAGTGCAAAGCTATTATTCTGATCAAGTTATTCATTTATTCATTCATTGATTCATTTTTTATCTATCTATTTATTTATTTATCTATTTATTTACTTTTTCATTTCGCTGCGTTTCCTGCTTAAGGTCTGTCACGTCACGCCGATATTAGAGGATTTACACCGTCTGCCAATGAGGCAGCAAGCTGATTTTAGGGCTATTTTAATTACTTTTATATTAATATTTCGCATAATATGACCTCTCCTTATCTCGCTTCTCTCTTATTTGTATTTCAGCACACCTTCACTTCACAGTGTTTGCAGCACTGATAACACCTCGTTTCGATTCCCCTTCAATCAAATCTGAGACCCGTTATATGGGTGGATCGTGCTATTAGTATAGGTAATCACATGATTCCGAGTGCAATTTGGAATAAATAAGCACGAGTAAATTTTTTCAAAGACCAACAAAATTGCACGAGCCCGTAGGGAGAGTGCAATTTGTGGTTTACAAGCCCTTATTTATTTGCAAATTGTACGAGAAAAATCATGTGATTACTTATTAAAGGTCAGCACACACGAAGGGACTAGTCCCTGCGACTAGTTCCTTGAAGAGTTTACACGAAGGGACTGGTCGCAGGGACTAGTCCCATCGTGTGTGCCGACGAAGGGTTTTGAGGGACTAGTCGCAGGGACTTGTCCCACAAATTCAAACCAGTTTGAATTCGTGGGACAAGTCGCAGGGACCAAAATTTGGTCCCTGCGACTAGATTTTTTGTCAAAAATGACTAGTTCACACGATGGGACTTGTCCCCGCGACTTGTTTCAGGGACTAGTCGCAGGGACTAGTCCCCTCGTGTGTGCCGACCTTTAATGATACACTTGAAAAAATAGACTACTTATAAAGCTTCAGCCCATACATTGACTACTGAGGTACGCAGAAGGCATTGCCCTCGATCTTCCGAAACTTGGAGAAGCTTCGAAAATATTTGGAGATCACCGCAAGTGTTCGGGTAATCTTCGGAAATCTTCGGAAGTATTCGCTTGATCTTCGAAAGTGTTCGGGTGATCGTCGGAAATCGTCGGAAGCATTTGGGTGGTCTTCGGAAGTGTTCAGCGATCTTCGTGTGATCTTCGGAAATCTTCGGAAGGTTTCGTACGATATTCGGCGGTCTTCGAAATACATCGGTTGGTCTTGGGAAGTCTTAGAGTCTCTTCGTTTTAACTTCGGAAATCTTCGTTGTAATTTGCACTAGTGTTACACTTTTTTGCACTGGTGTTACACTTTCTGCACTTTGTTACACTTGAACTGCACTGCTCTCAGCCAATCACAATCGAGTAATTTTTTTAAGTGTATTATTATACACAAAAGACTCTGCAACTACAAGTCTATCATGTTTCATAAGACCTTTCCACGGTTTGTGACGCCATCTTGGCTGGGGGGCAAACACGGGGCCGGCCTGGAACGGCTGTAACGTCTCTACAGTCAAAGAGACGGATTTCCACAGCGAAAATGTATTTTAAAATGCATCCGAACTGAATTTAATTTCTGAAGTATAAAAAACAGTTTCAGGCTACAACGACCGTAAGCACATTTTTTAGATTGCATACAAACTCTTCTAACCAAAATTATGCAAATGTTCACGAGATTAGAAGCCAAGTGAGAATATTTATAATCCAATTTACGGACATATTACCTTAGGCCCCGTTCAGACTAAGTGCTCGTTTCGCGGCACCGTTCCCGGGCACTAAAAAGGACGCTGTCTAGACACTTCAGTGCCCTGGACCGAGGATGTTCACACTCGTGCAGCAGGATTAGTGCCCAGTTTATCTTTTTGAGTACTCCGCAATATTGCCGCCATTTTTGTGACTGCATCGTAGGGAAACACGGGAAAACATGCGGGAACACATGAAAACGTGTTCAGGCAAGTTCCCGTGCCCGGGAACAGTGCCCGAGTGCTACCTTTGGAGGTAGTGCCCGTGCCCGGGCACGGTGCTCAGATTTGTGCGCGGGCACCAACGAAAAGCTATGTTCAGACTAGTGCCCGTTCCCGAAAACCGGGCACAGTCACCTAGTCTGAAAGGGGCCTTATTTAGTGGTCTACTTTCCTACTGAATGAATGATATCAAGAAAACTATTTCAAATAGTAGCAAATGTTGGAAATCCGCCGCTTTGGAGTGGTGTTACAGCCAAAAATCCCATACATTTACTGTACTTTTTAGCCGTATTTGCCTCCTAGCTAAGATAGGAGTCAAGAGTCAATGGGAGAATGAAATGCAATGGTATTGCATGGAAAATGCCCAGAATTGTATTGTTTTTTTTTTTTATTATTTACGCTGTGGTTTCACCAGAAGAATTTACGTTGTCCGTCACTTCTGCAGTGCTTCAAGGAGTCAACACTCTGACTAAAGATGACCAGGCAGGCCTGGCAAATGTGGGCGACCTTTCTGACGCTGAAGCGCTCGACGTTGATGATACAACTGATTTAGAAGACGAAGAATACAATGAACAAAGCAGCGACGGTGAAACAGGAAGACAAGCCGACAAAAGGCAGCTGCGAAAGAGGTTGTTTGCGCTGCCAGTCAATTATAAGTGATCAGTGTGGTTGTAACTAAAGGACGCATGACTCAAGTAAAAACATACACGCTCATAAGATTCAATTCGCTCAAGTGCCCCCTAACCCTAAGGTCATTGAACTTCACCCCAACAAAGATATGATTCTGTCGAACATGCGGTCATGATGACAAATTTCTTTTTGCCGGTCTGTGGGAAGTTTAGAGGCCTTTTTAAAGATCTTTGAAAAACATCATGGAACGTATGACTCTAAAGGTGGTTACGAAATACGGAGTAGCTTCAGGCATTTTTCTTCGAGCATTGCATGCTTTTTCCTTTTGTCCTTTAAATCACATTTGGACTCCGCTGGGTTCAGTTCACGAGATGGTCTATTAAACAGGGTTTCCAGATACTAAGACCCTCTTTCAGAAACTAAGCCCCTCTTTTGGCTAACAAAAGGTGTTCAACAAAGTGATCTTATTTATGGTGTACACGTTACGTGGGAGTGTGCTGTACGGATGACACCCAGTCACTATCCTCCAGTGCCACTCCCCCTAACCCAGACCTACCAGCGAACCCCACATGCATAAAATAATAATTACTGACACAGTTGTCCAAAATGTGTTGACTCACAGTTGCGGACCAGACATCACTTCCTGGTTGTTAAGACAGATGAGGGCAAACATGTATCACATTGAGATCAGACGGTGCCGCTCGCTTCACAAAGTTGTCACGTGGCCACGATGCCTTCTCCAGTTCGGGAAACTTGTTGGTGGCTGCAAACCATGGGATTTTAAGTGCACGCAATCATTTGAGCGCGGATTCTGTCCATATAAATGTCCCCGTACCGTGACACTTTGTAATCGGTGTGTAAATTATGACGTACCAGGAAACATCCACTATGGCTGGGTTGGCCGCGCTGCCTCCATCCGCCGCTGGCTTCTATTGTACGCTGCCCACAGAGTTCAGAAGGGTGGAGTTGACGACCCCAAGGATCAGAACGCGATCAAAATTGGAATGGATTTTTGGGATATCCCAAGAAGGAGGTCGAGGTTTTGCACAGAGATTCGGAGAAGATTCAGGTCGCTTAACCGGCAAGGGACTTCAGGTTGTTATACATGCTTGTCAAAGTATAACGGATGAATAAAGGAGCTGTGAAATACGTTCCAAAAGTAACTAAACCTAAACGTAATGACTCACTTAGGTAACCAATTGCTTTTCGTAAATGCCAAAAATGGAGACTCTTGCGAAGCAAGGAGCACTTCACTTTAAGTAGTCCACTTTGAGCCAAGACGGAATGCCGGATGACAGCGAAAAAAAGTAGTCGGCAAGAAAACCTCTTAAACAAAGACTGGTCTCCTCAAATTTTATTGGGAAAATCACTAACTCGACTTAAATAAAATTCTAGATTATTATTAAACACATTACGAAATTGTCCAAATATGGGCATGAATAGGCCATTTCCGAATTACTCCAGGCCTCTTTTTCAAATCGAGTTTAGGTGCTCATCCTTTCATATGTAAATCAATTTTCATTCGCATGAAAATGAGTTAATTCGGAAATTACCCAATATCCCCTGATTCAAGCCAACTCGGCCTCAGGCCTCGACGGTCGGTCAAGTATCAGGCGATATCCACGCGATTTCGTAGGATAGAATGAAATATCAATTCACAGAACAATAATTTTGGGGGACATTATAGAGCTGGTGACCATTAAATTGTTTTCTTGTTGATGTAGCGAAATTCAGCAATATTTCGTGGAATTAGTCCGTCCGCGGTTGCCGGAAATGGTACTATTACGCTGTTCGGTTAACTCTCCTCCTTCAAAGATGAAGATTATTGAGAGTAGCTAAAATAATCTAAGTTAAAAATATATGTAAGTCTGTAAATTAGTAACACTAAATAACTATCAATGGTGTATATAAAATAAATTACTGTTCCAGGGCAACAAGCTTGTTTGGGTGCCAGTACCACTACATAAAAGGGGGAGGGGGTGGGGAAGGCGTCAGCAAATCCGTCCATCCGTGCCAATTTGAGACAGTTATTGGATGAGGTGTTTGTAATATCCAGAATAATCAAGGTCGAGTTACTAAGTCGACATCAGCCGAGACCTTGATTATTCTGGTTATCAGAAGAACTGAATCTAATAACTTTTTTGTCATACATTGAACGAAGAACATTTTTTTCACGAAAGTAACATACTTGCAAGCCTGGACGTTAATTTGCTTCTTCACCGACGGCAAGTCACACAAAGCGCGCGAACTTGACATGATTATCCTTAGAAATCATGTAGGGGGTTATACATGACATGATTAGCAATGACCTTGAGTGTCCTTGACATGATTATTGTATAACCTGCAGCGAGATGCTGTCACAATTTCCATGACGACGACGTTGGTCGATTTGCCGGCGTCTTGGGAAAAGCAGGACGTGAGATTCATTTCTCAAAGTTTACCTCCGATACTTCAGACGTTTGCCAAATAATTCAAATATCACATTAGGGGCATGTTCTTGATATATGTTTCTTTTATTTTTTGTCTGTTTTCATTCAAGTTACGACCATCTACAGCGCCATGGCGAGTTCTTGGTGTTCAACCAAGTGACAAGGCGACCATGTTGGTGGTCAATGCAATACATATATTTTTCGCACGATTTGTTTCTCCGCATGCTCACTCACTTTAGAAAATGACATTAAACGTAAGACACGTTTTTGAAGAAGAAGAAGAAGGAGAAGAAGAAGCTTTTCCAAATTAGACTGAGAAGCTTGACCCCAACCACTAATTCCGTACGGGAGGCAAGGAAGAATAAGAGAATGATACAACGTGATTGTAACAGAGAGTGGTACATGATGTCTTATTTTAGCAATCATACCAATGACCTTACTGATTTTAAGAGCGATTTAGTCGATATGAGTTTTCCAGTTGAGGTATTTGTCTATAAATATGCCGAGATATTTCACAAAATCTTTACATTCCAAAGGTAAATAAGTACCTCTATTGGTATCAAATATATCTAGTCTTGGATAATGCGGAAGTGGCATTTTGCGAGTCAGAAACATAACATAGTTGGATTTAGAAGTGTTTAAGGTTAGTTTGTTTGCTGTTAGCTATTCACAGAGCTTAATTAGTTCAGTATTTACTTCAGCCTCTTAGGACAACAGATTCTTATCACTGTAATGATACCAGTATCATCAGCAAATAAATAAAATTGGAATTTAACCGAACAGTTAATAATATCGTTAATATAAATTTAAAAAAGTAAAGGACCCAAAACAGAACCTTGCGGAACATCACCATTTATAGTGGCTTTGTCAGAGATATGGGATCTTATGCTAGTTGTTTGTGTGCGTAGGTGAAGATAAGAAGAAAACCAGTCGTGTACTATCCCTCGTATGCCATAGTGATATAGTTTCTGTAGCAGTATTTCATGGTCTACCGTATCGAATGCTTTTCTTAGGTCAATGAAAATACCACAAGTAAACAACTTTCTGTCCAAATTGTTTTGAATAGTGTTCATAATATGAAGCGTTGCATGCTCGGTAGAGTGATTCTCTCGAAAACCATATTGAGCTGGAACAGAATTTATCTTTTACTTTGGTAAGATTTGAGTGGTGTGTACATCAATCTTTAAAAAATCATGTTGAAGTTAGAAAGAAGTGAGATAGGTCTGTAGTTGTTTGGGTCTGTTTCATCGCCATCTTTGTAAATAGGGATAACTTTTGCAAGTTTTAATTTGGAGGGGTGATTCCCTAGCTCGATTGAAGCATTAAATATATTCGCCAGAACAGACGAGAGGATGCATGGTGCTAACGGACTTTAAAACCAGAGTTGGACAAGAGTACAGACATGCGCTTTGTTGTTTAGGATAGCCAGAATTCCGAATTCAACCTCACGTGGGGTCACGGGGGCAAAATAAAAAGAATTTGGATAACAAGTGTGATGGTAATAATCAGAAAAATGTTTTGACGACAAGGGTAACTGAGTAGTTAATCTTCGACCAACAGAGGCAAAATAACTATTCAGAATGTTGGCCATTCGAGATGGATCTTGTGTCAGACCAGTTTTAACAGGTTCTTTGAGTTTAGAAATGGATTTCCGATTCATCCTTCGGCTCAGCAGATTATTAATACCTTGCCACGTCTTCAGTCTTCATACTGGATAGGTTAGACTCAAAGTAATGGTGAAAGTAAAGCTTATTGCTTAAACGAGTTAAGGCAAAAATATTATACCTATACATCTTGTATTTCTCGTCATCACCTGATAGAAATAATTTGTTTTTGATTTTAATTGATCGCCTTATACTTTTAGTAATCCACGGCTTGGAAGATTGCTTTGCCTTGCGACATGAGGGTTTTTTCAAAGGTACATGCTTATTAACATAACTATTAAGCTTGTTGTAAAATGTAGAAAATACTTTATCAATATCATAGAAGGCGTTTGAAGTAACAGAATTCCAGTTAACTTGAGAGAGTTCATTATTGAGATTTTCAGGTGAAAAGTTACATTAATCCTGGACTTTAATTGCAACAGGTTGAACTTGATTAATGGTGCGACTTGAGTTACAGAACTGAGAGAAATGATCAGTTACATCAGACACTAAAAATATATGTACCACTAACGAGGAATCGTTCAAAGTCGCTTGTAAAGATATTATCGATAAGTGTGGCCGATTTTTTATGCACTCGAGTGGGTTTATCAATAGTTGGAATGAGATGAAGCCTTTGAACGGACAATAAAAATTTTTGACTAATACTGTATGATTGCGATTTAAGCAATTCGATGTTAAAATCTCCCATTAAATAGATGAGTTTATCATGTAGAATATATTATTCGATAACCTCATCAAAATAAGATTGAAAAGAGTCCGGAGAATTGTGTTGCCTATAGAGAACTCCACAGATGATATTTTTCTCACGTTTAAAATTGATTTCAGTCCATAACGCCTGAGTAGTATGTAAAGAGTCGATCAAATACCATCCGCTCGGCAAAGTAAGAAACGGACCAAAAACAAGCACCAGCCCATACTCGCCCTCCCTCCGGTCGCGCGAGCATGGGCTGGTGCCCGTTCTTTGGTCCGTTTCTTACTTTGCCGAGCGGGTGGCATTTGGATCGACTCTTTACGTACTACTGGGGGTTGGGGGAGAACCTGGCGCCAAGAGCACCGATGGCAGCCCGCCCATTAGAGGGAAGCACGGGAGAGAACTGATGGCAACCCGCCCATTAGAGGAAGGCAACCGGAGAGAATCGATGGCAGCCCAGCTATTAGAGGCAGGCAACCTCCGTGTACCGATGACGGCGGAAAATCTGCGCGGGAATATGGTAGCCTGGCAGTTAGAGGAAGGCAACCCTCCCGCACCTATGGCAGCGCAACCAGGCCGGCACAACATTAGAGACCAGGCGACAGGGCGCGAGCTGGAGCCCCGTGCCACGTGATCAGGGACCCAGACACAGGGATGTTCGTTCCCAATCCTCAAAGGAGGGAACGAAGACCGAGGCACATCTTGAGAGATCCCGCAACAGGTTGGTTTATTAGAAGAAATCCGGCGCCTCACGCGGAGGAACCTCGGAATCCCCCGGGGGCGCCTTCCGCGAAGGAACCTCGTTTGAGGACGTTTGAGGGGAATATAGTCATGGCGAGAAACGGGGCTCCTCCAGAGGAAGAACGCCAGCTTGCAGGTCCAGAGGAAGATCGCCAGCTTGTCTACGAGATGCGGCAAAGAAGTGCGAGGATGGAAGACGAAATGGGTGCAAGGTTCCAAGTCGTCGGAGAGGTCGACGAAGCCGGCGATCTTCGCCTTGAGGGAACCGAAGTGGCACGGGGCAAGCGGTTCATCCGCTGGAGACTGACCAGGCTTCTGGACGCACACGGACACGGACGCGATGTCGCAAAAGCTCCGCGAAAACGTGCAAACGTCAGTTTTCCTCCGATACTTGTATGAAATCTTGCTGAGAAACCGAGAAAATGGGGATGAAATCACGATGTGGGAGAACAAGGGGTCGTCTTGGTTCAACCTGATCGAAGACACAAAGTCATGGCTGCGAGCGCAGGAAGCCGCAAGGTTGGGGATGGAGGGAGGCGCCCAGCGCTCCTATACAAAATGGGACTTCATCGGGTTTGTCACTTTGGACCTGAAAGTTGCGCTGGATCGGCAGCCCCTGCTCGGGACAGGGTAGCCTGAGTATCAGGCGTTTCTAGGGTGGGGAAGGCAAAAAGAGCGAGAAAGCGAAGGATGAAACGCCTGACACAAACAGCTTCTCAGAAGCCTTCCACCCCCAGACAGCGCGTGTTATAATTAGCCAATCAAAATCACTTCCGGTAACTGTCATGTGTCATGAGAGTAAACTTCAATATGGCATCTGTAACCCCTGCGCTAGAAGCTTGACTTCCGGTTGACTCACGTGACGTTTCTTATTGTCTTTTGACCAATTAGCGTAACATCCAGAATCTGGATGTTGGACACAAGCGAATCAATGGCTTTGTGTCAGGCCCTTCTCCTCTTCCTTCCCCTCGTCCCCACTTCCCCGATAGGGCCTGATACTCAGGCTAGGGACAGGGCCGCTGCCAGTCTGGCTGAGCAACAGGGTGCACTTGGGTGCAATGGTGGCACTGGACACTTTCAACGACAACCTTTGTCTTTGGCGCTGCATCGTGGTCAGCAGAGGGGCAAAAATTGACCGCTGCACCTGGGTGGCGAGAGCGCTCGCAAGGAGTTTTGGTAAAGAAGCAAACGACGGCACCTCGTTGAACGAGCTGGAACAAGTCGAAGACTTTCTGAACGCGGGCAAGCCCGCTGGCGCAAAAATCGGGATCAAGGTTTACGAGCCGGAGCGGGAAGCAGACGGAACAATCGTTTGGGCGCTGGTTCATACCATCGCCGAGGGGAGGGTGCTGTTGATGATCGGGAATTACGAGGGGCACGCCTTCTTGATCAAAAACATCGAGAAGTTGGCAAGGATTTACGCGTGCCCCCACTGCCAGGCGAGGTTCACAAAATCGGTAAATCTGAGCCAGCACATCGACAAGTGCTGCAAGGGGGAGCTGCAGCTAGAGTCTCCCAACAAGCCGATTGAGCTGCCCCGGACCGCATTCGAAAAAGCGTTCTTTCCCGACAAACAAAGGCAAGTCGGGGAAACCAGCTAGATCGAAAGCGAATCAAGAAGGCAGGGAATTCACATTTGCCACGCGGCGTGAGGGCATGGTGGGGGGGGGGGGGGCAGGGGAGGGTGGGGAACGGGCTGGTGGACGGATTCCACGCGCCTTCTAGAAGCGTCTTCCAGTTCCATGGCTGCAAATTCCACGGGTGCCCCAAGTGTTACCCCAACAGGGAGACAGTCGTCTGGCCGGGAAAGACGGCGGCGCAAATTTTTCAGGAAACGCGGGGGCGGACGGAAAATATCCGGGTGGAAGGGTTCACAGTCG
>OX419338.1:22390906-22395906 GCA_948470475.1 Galaxea fascicularis
CCGGTTGCCGTGGCAAGAATCCATCGGACCGCCGTGACGCAGTTGGCAAGAGACTTAGTAAATATACAGCAATGTATAGTTGAGGAGGGGGTGGAAAATGTCGGCAAACGGACTCTATCGGATCCGATGGAGACCGGTTGCTGTGGCAAGAGTCCATCGGACCGCCGTGAGGCAGTTTGCAAGAGACTTAGTAAATATACAGCAAAGTATAGTTGAGGAGGGGGTGGAAAATGTCGGCAAACGGACTCCATCGGATCCGATGGAGACCGGTTGCCGTGGCAAGAATCCATCGGACCGCCGTGACGCAGTTGGCAAGAGACTTAGTAAATATACAGCAATGTATAGTTGAGGAGGGGGTGGAAAATGTCGGCAAACGGACTCCATCGGATCCGATGGAGACCGGTTGCTGTGGCAAGAGTCCATCGGACCGCCGTGAGGCAGTTTGCAAGAGACTTAGTAAATATACAGCAATGTATAGTTGAGGAGGGGGTGGAAAATGTCGGCAAACGGACTCCATCGGATCCGATGGAGACCGGTTGCCGTGGCAAGAATCCATCGGACCGCCGTGAGGCAGTTGGCAAGAGACTTAGTAAAAATACAGCAAAGTATAGTTGAGGAGGGGGTGGAAAATGTCGGCAAATGGACTGCATCAGATCCGATGGAGATGGGTTGCCGTGGCAAGTATCCATCGTTCGCCTCGAGTCAATTTGCGAGAGACTTAGTAAATACACAGCAAAGTATAGTTGAGGAGGGGGTAGGAAATGTCGGCAAACGGACTCCATCAGATCCGATGGAGATGGGTTACCGTGGCAAGTATCCATCGTTCGCCTCGAGTCAGGTTGCGAGAGACTTAGGAAATATACAGCAAAGTATAGTAGAGGAGGGGGTGGAAAATGTCGGCAAACGGACTCCATCGGCTCGCGCCTCGAGTCAGTTCGCGAGAGACTTAGTAAATTTAGTGAGACGAAGTTGGAAATATAATCGAAGAAATTCAGCGTTATAGCTATCAATACAAGTCAAGATAATTGGTCTCCCCGAAATTGACTCGCGAGAATGGGCATCCGCCACTACGTCTTTATGCATAAGCCTTTTAAAAGCTTCAGGAGTGGATATTAATAAACAAGATGTCGACATCGCGCACCGCGTCCCGACAAGACAAGCTACTGCTGGTCCGAGACCGGTCATTTGCAAATTCACTCGAAGAATCGTCAAATAAGAAGTTATCAATCTAAGGAAGGAAGCTTGTAAGGTTTCTGCAACATCGATTGGCCTACCAGCCGCATGTTCTCTGGGAGATGTCAAGATTTTCGATCACCTCACTCCACAGACCGAGAAGCGACTCGCCGATGCTAAGAAATTTCAAACCCGCAATGGTTTCAGGTTTTGTTGGTCGAAGAACTTTGTTGTCTATCTACGAAAGTCTGAGGACTCTCGTCCTATCCGGCTCAAAAGCCGGGAAGATCTTGAACGATTTGCACGCCAAGAAGACTTGCCTATGAGCTAAGTAGCGTACTTGTCAAATAATTATTGTAATATTGTTACCTATTCTTATCCTTAACTCTAGAATCTAAATTTGATGAATGAGGGGACGTTTCTCCAATCCATCTTTCCTTTTAATCATTTAGACTCCAATTCTTTCAATATAGCTCTTTATGAAATGTCTCATGGCACTTTAAATTATAACAGTGATCGTCTCGAATCGCTCTTATACAATCCTATAGCCGAGCCCGGATTATTTGATCCACTCTCAAATAATCTTAACCCCGATTCAAACTTTCTTACTCGACTACCGACTAGTAGATACATGGTCGAGGAAGATATTAATGATCAGGTTAGTTCCTTTAATGGGAAATCTATGTTTTACATTTTGCATTTAAATGCCCGCAGTTTGTTGAAAAATCTTGATCAACTAAATCTTAATCTCAAAAATCTCAAAAGGGCATTCTCTGTTGTTGGCGTGTCAGAAACGTGGCTAACTGATTGTTCTTCAGAGCTTGTAAATATTACAGGGTACAATTTTGTCTCCAATCATTGCAAATCAAAAATAGACGGCGGGGCTGGCATTTATTTACGAAACGATATTGAGTACAAAGTTCTTAAAGAATGCAAATTTTCTGACTCAGAAGTAATTGAGTCAATCTTCGTCGAAATTACTGTTCCCCAAGGGAAAACATTGTCGTCTCGCAAAACGTTCTCAATGGCGTCGTTCTAAATGATTTATCTGATCACTTACCGGTCTTCGCCCGACTTTGGTAGCGAAACTTTAACACGTAAAAAAAGAAAAGAAAATTCTTACTCGGGTAATCAATGCTACTAGTTTAGAAAAATTCAACGAAACCCTCTCAAAGACAAACTGGTCTTTGCTTATCCTAGGGGACGACCCCAATAAAGCTTATAATGATTTTATAAGTGAATATTGCAGAACTTACGAAGCCTGTTTTCCTTTGAAAGTCATCAAAGGTAAGCAAATGAATAAGTCCTACTCTCCATGGTTGAGCCGTGGTCTCTTAAAGTCCATCAACGAGAAGAACAGACTGTGCAAAAAGTTCGTTCGATCACCCACCACTTCTTGTGAAATTTAAAGTATAAAACCTACAAAAACAAATTGAACCACTTAATACGTATTGCTAAGCGTATATATTACGACTCCAAACTAGAAGATGCCAAGAATGACCTCAGAACGACTTGGAAACTACTAAACGAAGTTATAAACAAACGTAAGAATTACCCATCTCCACCTTCATCTTTTAAATCTGACGGCAAAACAATCACGGATCCCATGGACATCGCTGACCGGTAAATACTTCACTAATATTGGTCCTAACCTAGCGAGTGCCATACCCTCCGAGAATTCGGCCACTTTTCGCTCTTTTCTTGGTAGCAGAGATTATCTTCCTATCATTTTAAAAACCCACTGATATTCGTGAATTACAAAACATTTGTAGCATGTTTTCACCGAGGAAGGCCCCTGGTTATGACAATATCTCAATGCGTATGATACAACATTCATTTCACTTGATTTCCACACCTCTGGTAAACATTATAAATCTTTCTCTATCAAAAGGTATTTTTCCAGTCAAACTAAAAATTGGTAAAGTAATTCCTATCTACAAAACTGAGGATCCGAGTCTCTTTGTAAATTATAGACCAATTTCTTTACTGCCAAATTTCTCAAAATTCTTTGAAAAGGTCATGTACAATCGCGTAGTCGATTTCGCCGAAACAAACGAAATATTCTATCTTTGTCAGTTTGGATTTCGCAAAAATCACTCGACATCACACGCGCTTATCCATTTGCTCAATAAAATCTCGTCTGCAATTGACCGACATGAAACCACTGTAGGCATCTTTCTGGATCTTTCTAAAGCGTTCGATACCCTCAATCATGAAATCCTATTCTCAAAGCTGGAACACTATGGTATCCGTGACGTGGCCCTACAATGGATAAATAGCTACTTTTCTAATCGCTATCAGTTTGTTCAATTCAATCAATGTCGCGTTCCCAGCACGGCAGACACGGGGTGTAGCGTAGTTGGGTTCGCCAGGTCAACCACAATGCCGTAAGAGATGGACCGCGGACTCTTGAGTACTTTTCATTGACCTTAATCGGGAATCAGGCTAGCCGACTTCTTACAACAGTTGCGGTGAAAACTAAAGAGAAAACGCACGATTGTCTAAGCCAAAGTAACCAACTAAATTACAAATCTGACGAGAGAAAGCGAAACGAAAAACTGACAGAAAAGTAACGATCGTGACTTACGTCTGATCTTGACTCCTGGGGTAAGAAAACTCCAAGTTGTGGGAAAACTCCTATAAAACCCCTATAAAACTCCTGCTCCTGGGACAACTCCTTAAAAACTAAAATGTTCGCGTGGAAAAAGACCTAATATACTTTGATGACGTAAAGGAAACTAAACTGAAACAACTCTTTGTGCGGCTAGCCAGAAAAGGGTATTTTATAATCACGCAATCAAAACGAAACGAGGCTACAATTCAAGAAAACAAAAAAGTCATTAAATGTTTCTAAGTGTTCTTTGTACGGTAACGTGACAATCAAACTTGTTCTACGATGCAGACCATAAAATGTGGTGTCCCGCAAGGTTCCATTCTTGACCCTTTATTTTTCATACTCTACATAAACGATCTCCCTAATGCTTCAGAACTGATAGATCTTCTTCTCTTTGCTGACGATACTAGTATTTTTTATTCTCACTCTGACCCAAATACCCTAGAATCTGTACTAAATTACGAACTAAAAAAATATTGAAGTTTGGTTGCGATGCAACAAATTATCGGTGAATGTAAAGAAAACGACCTACCTCATTTTCAAGCCTAGGCAGAAAAAAATGTAACTACAAATTTTCTATTTCCCTCGGTGGTAAACTTTTAACACAAACCAACGCTACTAAATTTCTTGGGGTATATATTGACGAGCATCTTACTTGGAAAGATCATATCAGCTATTTATGTAAACAAATGTCTAAATCAATTGGAATGTTATTTAGATCCCGCTACTGTCTATCTTCAAAAACTAAACTTACTCTGTACTACTCGTTAATTTACCCTTATATTACCTATGGCAACTCTACATGGTCGTCTACATACGTAACAAACTTAAACAGAATTTATTGTTTGCAAAAGCGGGCTGTGTGAGCTATTACCAATTCAGACTATAGAGCACATTCTGCTCCCTTATTCTCCAAATTAGGAATTTTAGACATTTTTGAAATAAATACGTTTCAAATAGCGAAATTTATGTACTACTTCCACAACAACCTGTTGTTTCCATTGTTTGCCAACTTGTTTCAAACAAATAGTCCAATTCATAGCTACAGCACCAGAACAGCCAACAATTATCGCGCACACCATTGCCGAACTAATCTGAAGAAATTTACAATTCTTTACCAAGGTCCAAAGAACTGGAATTCCCTCCCTGTTACGATCACTTCCCTATCAAGTTTTCCTAACTTTAAGAAAAAACTACTAGAGTTTTTAATAAA
>OX419338.1:22400906-22403406 GCA_948470475.1 Galaxea fascicularis
TCGGCCTTGTCCGCCATATTGGATCTCAGTACTTCAAATTCTTTCACCAAATTCTTAAGCTGACTTTATACATCTTCATGCACTTTTTTCAACACTTTTACGTCCGACATTCTATATATGAACTTAGAGGTATGCAACTATTTAACTGGCACTCCCAGCTAAAACTTAAACTTACGAGATGCTATAGGTGGCAGTCGTGGGGGGTCCGAGTTTGGTCTTCACCCGCCTCCACGAAAGCGGGGAAACCCGGATCCGCTCCCACCTGTGAGTGACAAAGCTCTGCAAAGATTCTGGGCTTCAACGCGAACGCGCTACATCTGTCGACAATGCTGAAGGACATACGCTGCGGCAAGGGCGAAGTTGTGCATTTTGAGAATCCGGCAGAGAGCGCCGCTAAGTTCACCCAGAAAGTTTTGGGGAAAGTCTGGTTCGGCTACGCGGAGGTGGATATCGAAATATCGAAATTTTCACGTGGTTCGTCGACAAGGTCACGGCGGCAAGAAGAACGGGGGATGTGGACAAAAGCAAGGCGCTGGTGGTGGATGTCTACAAGCTTGTGAGGAACAGCGCCTGGTGGGGAACAGCGCTGGAGCGCCAAACGTCGGTGAGCTACACGAAGAGCGAAAAGAAGGTTGACCAGGCGCTGCGCAGCATCTATTTCTCAGATCTGGACGAAATCGGCGAAGCTTATGAGCTGGAAAGTCGAAAGAAAAGATCAATCGACCATTCCAAGTCGGAATTGCGGTTTATCAGCTGGCAAAACTGCGGACGTTGGAGTTTTACTACGATTTCCTTGACAGGTTCGTTGACCGGAAGGACTTCGAGCTGATCCAGATGGACACTTACAGTAACTATCTGGCGATAAGCGGCGAAACGATCGAAGAGCTGGTAAAGCCGGAAAAGCGCGAAGAGTTCGAGGGGGGAAAGAAGGAATGGCTCGCTTGGGACAAATGGAGCAACCGAACGCCGGGGCTTTTCAAGCTGGAATGCGAAGGGCGGCGAATGATTGCGCTGTCCTTTAAATGGTACTTCGCCGAAAAAGAAGAAACACCGAACGGCAGCGGAAAAAACAAGCCCTTGACCAAACGGATGTCAAAGCGGCACAACGAGGTCAAGTGGGGGCGTTTCAAAGCGGCTCTGGGGGGCGAGATAGACATGGCGAGGAATCGGGGGTTTCGAATGCTGGGGAATAAGATGATGACCTATGAACAGCAAAAGGTCGGGATATCCGCTTATTACGATAAGCGGTACGTGCTGCCAGACGGAATTCACACAGAACTTGTTGAATATCACTTGGGTGGTGGTGGTTAGCTCGGGTTGGTCGGCGGCAATTCAGTATTCGGAGGGACAACCATGAATTCTTCGAAGACAAAGCTGCGTTTCGGTCCGTCGCGAAGCCAAAACAAGACAGGTTGAAACTGTTTGACCATCAGTTGAGTATTACAAGTTAAAAACTAAGACTATCAACAACTGCTTTACATGGTTGCCGTGTGGGAATCCGATACGCTGGATACCTTCTTTAGGTTTCGCTTAAACTGATCAACAGATCCGACATTTTTTAAGCTATTGGGCAAGTTATATAGGAGAAGCTTCGTTTTAAATAATTGGTTCTCGCTTTCGGCAAAGCCAGTTTGCCCTCAGAGTTTCTCAAGTTGTAATTAGGGTACCTCTGCCTTGACCCAATTATCATTAGCTCTGTTTTGGCAACGTTTAAACTAAGCTTGTTGGCTTTGAGCCAGCAACTTAATTTACTTAGCTCAGGGGTTAAGGCTGGTTGAGATATGTTAACGTTTTAGCCGATAGTGTAATATTTGTGTCATCGGCAAACATCCTTGGCGCAGCTCCCAGCAGGCAGTTGGGGAAGTCATTAACATAAATTAGGAAAAGTAAAGGACCCAGTATTCTGCCCTGTGGAACGCCGCACCTGAGATCGCGAGCAGTTGATAGTTTGCCGTTTACATGACATTGTTGGGTTTGGCCACTTAGATACGACAGGAACCACCTGATAGCTGCCTGGTCAATACCCATGAATGACATTTTGCGCAAGATATAATCTCGTGATCAATGTGTTCAAATACCTTAGTAAGGTCAATGAAAACGACGCCATTTAATAACCCATTGTCGATGTTAACTGACCAATTATTTGTTGCCTCAAGCAAAGCCGTAAGAGTACTATGTAAAGAGCGGAACCCTGATTGGCAACTTGATAGTAATTTGTTATCATTTAAATAATGGTAGAGTTGGTTGTAAACAATTTGTTCGAAAACTTTAGAAACTATCGGAATAACAGAAATCGGCCTATAATTATTAGGATCGAATTTAACACCCTTTCAAAAATTGGAGTTACTTTGGCCGATTTCCATTCCTTTGGGTATATCCCAGTGAGAATGGAATTTGAAAATATGGCAGTAAGCGAAGGTGCGATAATGCTAGCAGCCATCTTCAACAGCTTGCTTGGAATCTTATCGAGACCAGCGGCTTTGTTATCATCAATTTTCTT
>OX419338.1:22408406-22410906 GCA_948470475.1 Galaxea fascicularis
TTAGCTGACCTGTGCCGATGTCGATGAACGAGGGTGCTTTTATCTTGAGATCGCCGACGACCGACCGATCCGCCGCGGCAGCCATGACGAAGCCGCAGTTGGACGGGAGGGTTAGGATCGCCGCGATTCTTGGCGCCGCTTGGCTCTCGGTCACGATTTCGACCAGATCGCTTGACGCACCGCCGCTGTGGTGGAGGTCGAGCTGCTCACAAAACAACGAAGAAGTGGGTCCTTAAATGGCTGCCTTCCCCTTCGTCGAATGAAACTCGGAAGCGCCCATCAGAATGTCGAGGTCAACTTTCGTCACGTTGGAAGTAAAACCGTCGATTTTGAGCCGCCCCCGCCTAATGTTGACAAAACCCGCGGTGGCCACATTCGAAGTCCTCGTCAGAGTACCCCTGTAGTCGATAATTTAGTCGCCAGCCCCGTGTCGACATGATTCTTGTTTGCCCTGTCCGCAGTGTTGGTAGGCGCGGCAACGAGGACAAGCTTTTTGTTTTCCACGTCATAGTTCCGTTTGCATCGAGCTTAAATCCCGAACCGGGTGAACCCCGCGGTCCTGCATCTCTTTTGTCGCCTTTGCCACCTTTTTGACCCTGCGGACCCTGAGAACTCGTATCCCCTTTGTCGCCCTTTTGACCCTGCAGACCGGTATCCCCATTGTCGCCCTTTTGCCCCTGCGGACCCTGTGGTCC
Organism: Galaxea fascicularis; assembly: GCA_948470475.1. Classification (NCBI taxonomy): domain Eukaryota; kingdom Metazoa; phylum Cnidaria; class Anthozoa; order Scleractinia; family Euphylliidae; genus Galaxea; species Galaxea fascicularis. The sequence continues at coordinate 22,409,102 of OX419338.1, forward strand.
TTGGGGAACAGGCGGTCCTTGAGGGCCAACCGGACCAGCTTCTCCAGCTTGGCCCTCTCCTCCGGCTGTCGGCAACGAGTTGATGTATTCCATTCTTATATTGATTCATCAAAATTCTTGAACGTTCGGTTTTCAGGTTTGTCGTGATAGCAGCAGTCGAAGAGATGCGGAAGGGCAATGGCAATAACCCCCGGCGTGAAAGACGCCAAACACGTTTTCGTTTTCTTTCAACAAACGCGCAGACGACTCTCTCTGGAACACAACCCTTACAAACACCTTCGACCTTGACGGCGATAATTCAGCCAAGCTGTCCACTTACCGACTTCAATACGGGGCGTCTTATTACCTCGAACTGGATTATGAGGGTGATGACCAGACGCGGATCCGCCGCGACTTGATCAGCTACCGCTACAGGAAAATTTATTACAACACAGGCACCCAGCTGAATGTCTCCATCTACTCGACTATGTACGCCGTCATTTACTTCGACCTCAAAGCGTCCAAAGAAAGTGTAACGGGCGATGAGAAGAACTTGGTCTTCCGTTAGCGACTGAATGAACCCGCCAACGCTCATGATTACGCTATCTATGCCGCTTACCTGAACGAGGAAGAGATCGCGATCAAGGAAACGAATTGGTTGCAGCTTGAAAATCTGGTGATGTGGTGGGCGATGTAGAAACCGGGGATTTTCATCGGTGATCTGGGGTGTATATTTCTAAATGCCAGTTTCGTCGCCGCTGTCGGCTGGCTTTGCTGCCATGGAAGGGGCGCCTTCGGTGCAGTCACAGAACAGCCAATCTTCGTCGCAATGCGTGCAAGGGATCGCCGCCATGGGTTCCGAAGGGACGCCTTCAGTGCAGTCGCAAACCAGCCAATCTTAGCCGCAGTCCGTGCAAGGGTTCAACGGCTCTCGCCCGTTTAGCTAACGCTCAAGAATGGCCAGCTCGAACTCAAGATTGTCTAGTTCGCGCTCAAGAATGGCCATCTTGCACTTAAGATTGGCCAGCTCGCGCTCTCACTCCGCGCCGCAGGTGCAGAACAGTAAAAATTCGCGACAGCTCTGACAGACGAGCGGCAGATTGTGCTCGATCGCGAAATCAAGCGCCCACTCCTCGTCGGCGTCTTGCTCGCTCCACTGCTATCTGATACTCGTCCAGCTAACGTTCGTTTTCATCCTCATCCCCCTCCTACTCGCCGCTATCGAAAACTTCCTCGTACAGCTGTTGATGGATTTTACCACCCCCGTATTTCGCGGTGCGCCGCGATCCAGGCGAGAGTTTGCTTCTCTCCTGTTTTTTCGGCGATCACTTCTTTTAGGATCTTCTCTGGAACGAGCTCGGGTAAACTCTGAACCCGAATCTCGAGCGAGGTGTCCTCTTTGGGTTTTACTGCCATGGGTACGGCGGGGGCTTCTCCCTGAGGCTCAAGCGAAGCCAGCCATTCTTCGAACAGCTGGTGGGACTCGGGCCCTTTTCTTTTTGCGTTCCATCGAGGGAAATCTTCGAGGATCGGCTGGGTGCCGCTCTCTGTGGGGAGAGCTGGCTGTTCTGTCATTGGTGCATCGGGGATGCTTCCCTCTAATGGACAGGCTGGCTGTGCCTCTGGCTGTGCTGCCATTGGATCTTTGGGGACGCTTCCGTCTAATGGGCGGGCGGGCTGGCTGTGCTGCCATATTCCGGCGGACACTTTCCTCCAATTGGCGGCTGGCTGTGCTGCCATTGGTGCTTCGGGGACGCTTCCCTCTAATGGGCAGGCTCGCTGTGCTGCCATGAGTGCCTCGGGGGTGTTACATAACTCTTACGTAA
>OX419338.1:22423406-22430906 GCA_948470475.1 Galaxea fascicularis
ATAGGCCAGGTCACTGAGCGAACAACTGTAAAATCGCCTATTGACGATGTAAACCTCGCGTTTTGATTTGTCCAGGGGAGTTTGCGATTACAGGACAGACACACGAATGACATCATGAACCGAAGAAAGTCAATGTATAAAACAAAATTAACATTCGATTTAGCTGCCCGTGTGTACTCTGATAACGTGTGGAGGACGTCAAAACGTGGTAAGCACACCAGTTACGCTACTCGCCTGCGACTCGAAGCGTACTTTTTTGTTGAGACCACTATTCCACGTCATTCGTGCGTTATTATGCACCTATCAATGTTTAGACGGAGAGGGGGGGGGGGGTACGGGCAAAGGTGCGTCATTTGAATTTTCTTGCAATTTTTTGGTCAAATTCCCGACCCTTGGGACTGGAAATAGTTTAACAATCCTTTATAATATTTGAACTTTAATTAGTACAAGTGGTCAAATTCCCCAGAGAGGGGACAACAGAAGTGTTCAAATGCTGCATCTTTGCCCGTATCTGCCATAAACCCGTGCATTACGGGGATATAATGGACACTGAAATTCATCCAATTAGGGCTCTCATTTGTCGATACGTCAAAATAGATATGGTGAATAGAAAGCTCAACTGCATTAAAAAAACCCAGTCTGCAACCTGAAAAGCAAAACACCAGGCCGCAAAGCACACTGTATTTGTGCGCAAAATTGAAAATCTTAAGATGTCACAAAATGTCAATCACTTTATTAACAGGCCACATTATGGCATCCAACACTGCAAATGATGGTTACCTTGTGCTGACTGTAACTTTATGGTTGTGTTTACCATCTGCTGTGTCTATGTATGATCCACCTCGCAGAACATACTTTGTTTCCCTCCCATTATCTTTAAATTCATCTGACACCCATTCCCATGCATTTCCTAGCATGTCATGCATACCTATGATGAAAACATGAACAAATGTCAAAAATTAGTATTACTTAGATATTTTTTAAATGTTATTGAATTGTTTCTACAAAAACCAAGGAAATAATTCAAAGGTTAAAACACTTTATGGTCCGAGAAAAGTGACTGATCAATAAAATGAAAACTAGATGCCACAGAAACAAAATTTATGGCTTGGATTATGTGATTTGATTAGATGCCTCAAAGATGGCATTTTGGAAAACAAAATTCATTCCCCACAAAATTAGCTCAGTATTGTGCATGCAGATCTCCACTTTTGTAGCACATCAAAACAGAATGAAGTAGAAAAACAATCCAGCTTGTGACAAAGTACCCACTGATCTCACTTAGGAATTGCAACAAAATGATTAATTCAATATCTTTTAATAAGGCATTGAAATCCACTTGGGTTAAAAAATACCTTGACCCAGATAATCACAGAAAATGGAAGTATTTATCAGAATGGCAATTACATCAATATGGAGGCCCACCCATTTTCAGAGGCAACCTGAATAAGCACGAATACATAACTAAAACAACCACATTTACTACAGAAACTCTAGATCTATGGTCTGAAATAAGCTACGAACAAAATGTGAAAAATGTAAAAAATTATTCTTATACAAATAAATAATACCGGTAAGCCAATTTCTACCAATCATGGTACTCTAAAGGTAGTCGTAACGTCACAGATTTACTAAAAGATCAAAATGTTTTTCTTTCCTTACATGGACTGAAAGACTGCTTTTAATGTTAAAGCAAACTCTCCTACTCTACTCGGCCTTCAGTCTTCTCTACAATCGTTAAGAGAAAAATGTGAACACAATCAATCTGCCCATGTGTCTGAAAGCTTCCTTGAAAGACTCTTTAAAACCAAAAAGGCCGTTTCTATGAAGCAGGTATGGCGTAAACAGAGTCAGGAAAAATAAATTGCTGATTGTGAATGAGGGAAAAAAGGATTGAGGAGCTTCCCTAAAAGGGATGTATATAATTTTTGTTTGTTTTTGCCCTTAAAATAAAAAAATCTCTCCAAACGCTCAAGAAAATTAAAAGATCTCATGCTTTACTTTAGTTAGTTTAGTTTTGGGAATAGTTATTAGCTAATTTGCTGAATCAAGGTCACACAATAAGTGCAGAACTTCATTTCTTACAAGTGCAAACAGCAAAGAAGAGCTCTTCAGTAGAAAGTTTTTCTATCTACTTCCCAAATAGTAGTCTTCACTGCCAATAACAGCCCTTCCTCTTTTTAATGCCCATACCGGTGTATACTCCTGGTTAACTGAAATTTTATTTTTGATAAATTAATTCTTTTCACTTTCCAGCACTCATCAACGGGGAAATCATTATCGCTTACCAAATTTATTTTGAGCAGGAAAGGCATCTACAGGAGCAACTCCAGCATAACCATCCTCCAGAGTATTTTGATCAGGAAATTCACCCTACACAATGTAAACAAGAGTTAAGACAAGTGTTGCATTAATATGCACTGGTGAAGTTATGTTCCACATCTTTAAAAGACATTTTTATGGATCAGTATGCTGGGGGATGACTTGTTTCAGGATTGGCATAAATGTTGGTGGAACTGTGGTATTTCAAAATAAGTACTCATAAAAAAATTCAACGCAATAATTATTGACAAAAATAGACAGAAATGTTTTTTAAGGTGGCTCAAACCGGTTTCAACACTTATTGGAACGATTTATACTACAATACTGTATCACGTATTAGCAATGTTGTGGTACCATATGAAAAAGCAATTATTGCTGAATAAAAAGCGGTCATTATTTTGACGCAAGACATAACCATGGCAACGGGAATGCCCTGTAAAAACACCCTAGCTTTTGGCTTTAGTTGCTCATATCTCCAAAACAAAGTCGGTGACCCCCATTTTTTTTATTGCTCAAAAGTGATCAACAGACCACGATAAAACTTTTTGCAAAGTTTAAAAAAATTCTGTGGAGCAGATTCAGAGCCACCTTAAAAAATAAAAAAAATTAAGGAAGCTCTTAAGGCTTTTGAGATACAAGCAACTAAAGCCGAAATATAGGGCGTTTCTACAGGGCTTTCCTGTTACTATGGATACGTATTACATCACAATAATGACCGCATTTTATTCAGCAATAATTGCTTTTTCATATAGTAGCATAAAATTGTTACTACGCGATAGTGTTATAGTGTCAATCTTTCTGATAAGTGAGGCTCTTGAAAGTGTTGAAAGGGGTTTGAGTCACCTTAATGTCAGGTCACATACCCCCTTTTATCATCAAACTCCACCAATTAATAACCAAATGACCTTCACAATGAGTTCAGAGATGCAGTGATCATATGTCTAGAATTACATTATTTGTTAACTGTATGGTTAAGATGCGGTCTGATGATAATGAATGGACTATTAAAATCAGGTTTGTTAACATGTGCACCTACATAGCTTGTCCATTTGTGTTGTAGTTTTCTTGGTAAGTTAAAGATGGCAAAGACAAAACAGGTGAAGATCATTTCCTGTGTCGTCTGACATTAAAATATGGAGAGTGATGGAGGGACCTCAGAGGGACCCTATGTGCCACCTGGTGCAACAAGGCATAACTAACTATGACATTAATAACAATATTACCAATGTTTGCAAGTTTTAAAAAAATATATTGACTGTACTATCTCCAACAATTTAGCTTTTATTATTCAAGAATTCAGGTTTGCTGTAAACACCTTCACAATAATCTGAGGAGTTGAAAAAGTTCAAATGATAGAGGGTCATTTTTTTGCAACTTATTACCTGCCATATGTTCATGTGATTCTTTTCAAATTCTGATCCCCACGGGTATTCTTTTTCTGTTTAAAATAAAACATATTTGAAATAACCTTTACATCAAATCTACTGGTATTCTAATGTTATCACCAGTCCTGATCTCTGCCAAGTGGTGCATAGGGGCCTTGATGAACAAACAAAGAAATAAATGAATGAGGTGTCCATGACAAACAGAGGCTCTGGGATCAGGTTGTCAGCCCATTGCCCTAAGAGCCTCCGACTCAACCTTGAGATGTGTTTGAGGGCAGACCACGGCACCAGGTACAATATACATTCCCTACTCTATCAGATTGAAGTGTGTGGGTTCTTTTGTGTCCCCTTCAAGTTTCTACCTGTGGAGGTGAACGAGACAAGGACAAGGGCTACACACAACTGCCCAATGACACAACCACCCACCAAACTGAAGCAGATGTTGAGAACACAGCTAGCACGACCTTACATGTAAAAACTGTTATAAGACCCTGGTTATTGATCTGGTCTGGGATAAGAACCCATGATCTCCTGTTCACCACTGCGATGCTCTACCAACCAAACAAACCAGGAGGCAGTTAAGTGCAGTAGAGAAATAAGAGAGGCCAAGAAGCTTCACTATGTAGGTATTTTGAACACTTGCACCTACCACATACATGTAGATGGTAAGGCTTTCGAATTTATATTATTGTCTTTACTATACAGTCCTCAGAAACACAGAGAAATAAATCCCATGATTTTTTTTTCACCACAAGTACTTAGCAGTACATAAGATCTCACCTTTCAATCCTCCTCTGACAGCAAATTCCCACTCGGCTTCTGTAGGCAGTCTCTTGCCCATCCATTCACAGTAAGCCTTAGCATCATTGTAACTAATGTGTACAGCAGGGTACAACATCTTCTCTTTTATAGATGTACCAGGGCCTGCTGGCTATATTTGTAAAAAAATAATATTATAATAATTATTATTATAATTTTACTGTCCACCTTAAACATTCATCCTTCATAATTTAAACTGTAAGCTACAATACACTAAACAGGAAAGTATATAATTCATTATTTTCAGTTAAAAGGGCCTAGATACTGTAGGAATGTCACCTTTGCGTTGTTGCAAAAAGAAGCATTGTGTTACAACAGGTTGAATTATAAGGGTTTGTATGAAAACCCAACAGATTTAATTCAAAGGGCAGAAATTATGAGTATTTATCAAGAGAAAGTCAAGAGCATGCTTTTAGCTACAACCAGATTTACATAAAGGAACAAGTGAAGCTGCAAAATATTTAGCAGTGGAGACAAAGAAATAAACAACTTGCCGAAATCACATCAGGTCAACTCAAGAAGTGGGAAGACAGGAAAAAATACAACACTTCAACACGTTTTGTTGATTTTATGGTGAAATACTCATAATTTCTGTTGTTTGAATTAAATTGGTTTCCCATACAAACCTTTGTGATTCAAATCATTGTAGCACAACACCTCTACTACAAGTAGCAACGCAAAGGTGACATTCATCATGTAAATTATTCATCACTGTGATACTGCATTACTAATTCAGTACAGAAAGAGGGGGAAGACATAAGGAGTGAAGGGGGTACTTAAAAAGATTTTAATCCACAGAGGAGTGGGATGGGGTGCTTACTTGCAGGTCACAGGTGGAAGGCCTTAATGAAGGACTAACAGCAAATACACTGCATGCAACACCAAATTACCAAAGGTCAGAATGGTAATAATTATTATTTTCTGTTATATACATGTACTGCATACATCACATGGTCTCATGGCAGTTTATAACATTCTTCTCTCAGGTGAGATGAGACATCAGCATGTAAAGGGATCACTGGCAACCACTATCAGTGTATATTAATTTTGATCTCAGCCTCCCACCCTATACCCACGCATGAAGAAGTGACACCTGGATAGCAGGATGCCAAACGTACCTGTCTCGAGTTTCTTCATTGCACGAGTCAAGTTCGAGTCACGAGTCAAGTTCCAAATTTTTTTCTCTTTTTTTTTACTACCCTAAAATGGACTACCCCTAAAAAAATACTATTTCAGATGACTGGTATGTTATAAGAAGCTGCGATTATATACTTACATTGCACGGATGATGACCAGTCTTATTTGTTTTCGCTCCACATCACCTTCAGCCGCCATTTTGAATAACTATACTGAATAAAACAGCCGCTGTACACAAAAAGCGTAGACTGAATCAAAACAAATTCTGCACACTACCGGGGGAGCACCGGGGGACACTATAAAATAATTTGAAATGGCATTGAAAACGAAATGTACGTGAGAACCCAGCGTCATATTTATCGCAAGTCTAACGTCACAGTAATTGTCAATGTTGCTCCCATGTGATTTAGCAACTCAGTCCTTCTTGAACAGACGAAATAATCTTCAGGATGTTACTCGGGATTTGTTTTACTTGCTTTGTGCCAAAAATTATGGAACAGAAGCAGCTAGTTGTCTGGTTTTTTCCTGAGTCTATCAAAATAGTATTTTTTAGGGGTAGTCCATTTTAGGGTAGTCCATTTAGGTAGTCCATTAGGGTAGTCCACGGACTAGGGGTCAGTGTTTTGTCCACCACCCAACAAGATGGCTCTGGTGCGAAAGTTAAATATTCCAGGCTTCGACTCCCTTCACCGTGTGTTTTTCCGGTATATCGGGTATATGGGACATGTTCTTCAGGTATGTGCAAATTTGAGGCCTTAATATTCTTAGAAAATGTATTAATATTGAAGGTTTCTCGTGTACCTTGGTGAAACAATGGCAATACGCAGCAGTAATGGCTCTTTTGATCGAGAATGAAAAATGCCGCCAACTGGGAAGTTATTCCTGGTTACTGCTCGCACATAATTAATGTAATCGAATAAAAAAAAAAAAGAGAAAAAAAAATTGGAACCTGACTCGTGACTCGAACTTGACTCGTGCAACGAATAAACTCACCTGTCTCCAGTAAGCCTGTTGTACTGGTAACCACCATGGGGCACCCTAAAAGATTATAAAACATAATTCACTTAAGTAAATTCGCCTTCCATTTTGATGGCAATCTTAATTCCATATCTATGTAAGACACACTGAAGGACTGTGAGGTTGATGATAAAGAAAAAGATGATGTCAAGTTGTAGGACCACAAATTATCTTCAAGGGAATCCCCGATGGATAAAGATCAAACGTCAAGAAACCGTAAAGGAAAATATTACGTTACTATACCGGAACAGATTGCGTTATTTTCGATCTGACATCCTTGCGTACGAAATCACGAAAGGCAAAACTCCATCCAAATCTCTCCGCTTCGGTCTTGAACTTCTTGGCACGAACAAACTTCCGAAAATTTTCGTTGGTGACGGGGTATTTGTCGATTACGAAAGGTTGCACGCCGACAGTTTTGGCGGGTAGTTCCCCTCGCGCGGTGTCTGCAGTTGAACTCCCCATGCGAAATTTACCACCAGACAGTGTAACTTCTGCACTGTAGTCATCACTGTCAGCAGATGAGACGTTTACACTTAATAGAAAGAACCACAGAACGGTAAATTGAGAAAAAGGGGTACTCGACGTCATTTTTGACAAGGCGTTCCAGGCCAGAACGAAGTGTCGGTAGAAAACCTGGGACCGAACATTGTTAGTTAGCTCCCAGGCTTTCAGGGGAGATGCCTGGGTGAAGGATGTTACAATCCTGCAAAAGCGATGTTTTTCCTGGCCAACCAGCTGCCTGCAAAGAATAATTGAATAATTGGTCCTCTTGTTCAGCCCTAAACCATCTTATTCTACATACATCTACATCTACATC
>OX419338.1:22433406-22503406 GCA_948470475.1 Galaxea fascicularis
GTTTGGTTTAGCCAGGATTCTTTGATTCGACAATTCTTAGAAAAAGCTCGAACTGCCGGCCATTTAGTGTTTTTAAAACCTTGGCTGGTTACCGGCCGTAAAGTGGGCGTAAATTTTCGAGCGATTTCTTTTTTACGCGCACATTTCGAGCGAGCTAAAAGAACCCTTGAAACTTCTTTGACATAGCAAGTCGGGCTGCAAACAAAAATAGAGCGAAACTCCTCATACCCTGGCGCCTGAGACAAAATCTCGAAGTCAAGCTATCCCTCGAAAGAACCGCTGACGGTTCGACTTCTTCACATAGCCATCTGTCATAAAATTTAGACTTTAAATGTAAACGCGTAAAATATCGACACTTGCATCGAATCTCAGAATCAAAACTGGGGCAAAAAGAGGCCAATTTGAACGAGTTTTAGCCTACAGTTTCCTTACTTGTGAGACATTGTTACCGTAAACAAACGCAAATTCTTCTAGTAGATCCCAGTACTAAATCGTGTTTGGATACTAGTTACCAGTCGACAACGGTAAGTGGCAGCCATCTTAAAGTTAGCCTGCGTGGCCGGCGTAATCGGGAAAGGGGAAGGGGAGCGAGGGAGGCGAGAAAAAATGAGGGGGATTGGGGAGAGGAGAGAGGGAACGCCTGCCACAAGAACTCCATTCGCTTCATTCCCGCCCAACGATTTTCAGTTAATCCAATTACTTTATCCGTCAATAACTGTCAATTCATCCACCAATCAAAATCAGACGTGCGTTTCTCTGCATGACTGATTTCACGCGGGAATGTGCCACATGCAGACAAAACGTCTCACGCCGGGCACGCAGTAAGAGGGATTAAATTGCTTCAATTCTCAAGAGACTTACTGTCAGAAATTAGCCAATCAGAAATTTGCGTTTGCCAGCGAACGCAGAAATGAAGCGAATGGGGTTCTTGTGGCAGGCGTCCCCTCTCTCCTCTCCCCAATCCCCCTCATTTTTTCTCGCCTCCCTCGCTCCCCTTCCCCTTTCCCGATTACGCCGGCCACGCAGGCTATCTTAAAGTGGGCGTAAAAAAAATTGCCCTGTCCGGGGCCTGTCTCTCGAAAGTCCCGTAAAGTTTTCGGGCCCGAGAAGCCATTTCAAAAACTGCGATCCGCTTATTCTAAAAACCTGGTCTTTTACTATGATTTCAAGATACGAAAGGGCAAATTTTTTTGCAAAATTTCATACGTGGAAATGTCTTCGTTTTTAAGATACGAAGGAAATTATGGCACCCGAAATGCGCCAGAAAAGTTTCGGGACTTTCGAGAAACGGGTACCAGGACCGCGAATGATCCCCAATTTGAACCGTAAATGATCCCGGACCGCAAATGATCCCCATACTGGACCGCAAATGATCCCGACTAAAAAATAAGGAATGGCATGGATTGATATGAAAACACGTTTTATCATTTTATAAGAAATATTCCATAGCTGATTTTTTTTTTATTTTTTTCGTTTTTAGTGGAAAATCTGTGACATTGCGTGACGTTCTGTCGAGTAACATACCCCGTTTTAAGGGCAAAGTTTTTGTCGATTTTAGGACCTTTAGCGTTCGAAAGACATTTGTTGTGATCGTGGGCTGCGAACCTTCTGTTTATTGTGTAGAACGTTGGAGAACATGCTTATAATCGGATTTCATTTCTGTTGCATATGATCAACGCTTCCGATGCATGTATGATGTCAGTGAAATCGAGCATGTAAAAATCACAAGAACAACAGAGAATTAAAATGCAAATATAGTGTGATAGCTGTAAAAAAAACCCTTAAATTTCCACAGTTGATTTCACCGACTGACGGTTGAAATTAAAGTCTTTTGTTCAGCATCCCATCGAGACTGCAGCTTAGATATAGAGCGTTTTCACTCACGTGACCAGCGGCCATATTGGTTTAATGAAACAAAAGAAAGTATTTGCATAAAAATAGAGTCCAATTCCCAGAGGGTTAGCCTGGTACACCAATATGGCCGCCGTTCCTTTGTTTTGGAACACCAACATGGCCGCCGTGACATCATGTGAAAACCCTCTATATCAAGGAAAATAAAGAATAAATAAAATTTGCCAAAATTCTCATTCTCGTGAGGATTAACGAATACTTTTTGTGCTGTTTACATGAGTCGCGGACCAAGGGACTGCGAGCAAAGTCACCATTTTTCGAATTACGAGGAAAATGTCACCGTTTCGAACTTGCCACTTTAAGATTATCGCAAGAAACATAAAAGCTATCTTCAGTGAAAACTTCAGTTCGTTACATGTTGCGGGTGAATGTTCGAGATTACAACTTTTACTCGCGGACCAAGGACCACATACTGTACACAGCTGTGCACACAAAGTTGACCAACACACGATGCAGCACGATTCATAAACGTAGCGAAATAAATTCCGAAGACATGGCACTAGCTATAGACAGCAGCGTAATTCTGTTCTCTCCGTTTAAAGATAAAAACCCCAGTCATAGTTTCTACAGGTCTTCAAGTTGTAAGGCACAAAATTGAATCCAAATGTCTTCAACTTACTGATATGCCCTTGTTCTTCCGCCATTTCGATCAGGCGAAGCTTGACCTGGGGTTTTGCAGTTTATGGTACAGCGGTTGTACAACAAACGTATTGTTGATATTTATTTATTTATTTATTCATTTATTTATCTATTTATTTACTTGGTTATTTGTTTGTTTGTTTATTTATTTAGTTTAATTTATTTTAATTTATGTTCCTTTTTTTAATTTTAACACCCCGGCCCCGAGTCGGCGTTTTACCGACGCCCATTTTGTTCAGGTCGAGTGCCGGCCAAGACGTTTAAAAAACACTAAATGACCGGCAGTCCGATAAAAATTGTTCTAAGTGTCACAAATCACGGTAAAGCAAGCGCTGGAGTCATTTCAGGATCACTTGACTTTTCATAATCGACGTGCGATGGTTTGGATTAGCCAGGGGCACCCCACGAGCAAATTAATAAAAAAAAAACCTTTGAGGGATATTTCTAGGCTCCTTGTAATGTTTAAAGACCATTTAAAGAGTTGTTTTAATCAGCTAGAAAAATTCGATCTATTCGGATTTCTTAACTGAAAATTGAAGTGGCCGAAAATTTTGGGGAATGAAATCTTCATTTCAGAAATTGCTAGCAGAACGTTACCTTCGAAGAACTTCTCTGCGAACTATTTGCTTACCTGAAAAAGCTAGGCGACCTTTTTAAGAGCGAAAAATTGCAAAAATATCCCTTCCGAAAATCTAAGGGACTATCTTTCCCTGGATTTCCCTAGTTGCGAATCTTTTAGGTGACGTTTTAAATAAGGGATCAGAAGCTTTTTGGCAATGCATTGTCCGAAAGTCTTAGATCGGGTAGACTCTCCCGAACAGATATTTCATCGAAGTTTCTCGTTGGGTGCCCCTGATTAGCTAGGATTCTTTGACTTGACAATTTTTATAAAAAATATCGGGCTGCCGGTCATTTAGTGTTTTTAACACCTTGGCCGGTTACCGGCCATATAGCCACAGCCATCTAAAATAGGGCGGAGCTGTCCTTAGTAATTTTTGAATAAAGAAAAATAGAGTAAAAGAAGGTAGACAAACCATCCGCAGGAAAAATGTGTGATGAAAACAATTTTGAGAGACTGATGATTGATTGTATGCCTACCATGAAATGGCTGACCCCTTGTTTGTTCTTGTTTGTTTGTTTGTTTACGTCCACTCGATATCAATGTGACTTGCATAAAGCTGCTTTTTGCAAAAATTATTGCCTGTGCTGCGCTTGCGAAAGGAAACTATTATATAAACAATTTCATTTGCGACAGGTTTTCCTCGTACCCTCGAAAACAATTTCTTATTTATCGTAAGCTAAATTTTGATAAATCAAAAGGTTTCGAGTTTTCTCGTACGTAATGAATGGGAACTATCCAGACCCCCTCAGTATACAATGCAGGGGACCGTTTCTCGACAGTCCCGAAAACTTTTCGGGCCCGAGAAGCCATTTCTGAAACTGCGATCCGCTTACTTTAAAAAGTTAGTCTTTCAACAGGACTTCAAAATATGAAAAGGCAAATTTGTTGCAAAATTTCATGCCTGGAAATGTTTCCGTTATAGAGATATATAGGAAATTATAGCACCCGAAATAGTCCCGAAATGTTTCGCGATACGCACACCAGGTCATAAGAGCTTGGGACACTTGTCAAACTTGGGCAAAAACTAGAAAATTTCACTACGAACACTTTTATCCTTATAACACGAATGCATGTTGCTGTTTTACTGCACCTTTTAGAACCCCCTTCCCCTAACACAATGTTGAAATAATCCAGCCGTCGATGAACTAACCTGCGTTTTTGCGACCGCTAAAAATCGGAGTTTAAAGCTTGCCCCAACATATTTTGAAAAGATCGTATTAATGCAGTAGGGTGTCTTGTGGTACACTTTCCTACAGGCCGTAAATTATGTTAAGATTTAATTCTCTCACAATGTGGCTTGAATGGCACACTTCTTTATTCGCCTAAACTAAGCAGTGAAGACTCTGACCTTTTGTTAATTATACGCTGTCTTTCTTTTAAGGTTTTACCGGTAGGTGAAAATAGCTATAGACACTTTAGGGGTGAAAACAACTATATATATGAAAGTATATCCAACAACAACAACAATATTTATTATTTCACAGCGAATTCTTATTCCCCTGGCTCCGCAGATAGCAGTGCTAACCGAGGCGAGCCAGGATAATCAGTAAAAGAAGGGAAAAACTACAGATAAATAAGTAGATGGTAAATACGAAAACAGTTTAAGTCTACAGAAACAACTATGTAATTCATTCAAGTTGGCAACGCATTTCATATTTGAATTTTACTGTTTCGGATATTTACTCCTTTGCTTCTTCTAGGGGAATGGTTCTTAACGCTAAAAAATGCAAGGAAATGTGCATTAGTTTTTTGCAGTATTGCTCGTTTCCCCCAGCCCCTCTAATGGTTGGTGGCTCTCTGATAGAAAAGGTTTCCTGTTACAAGCTGTTAGAGGTTCACTTGTTCGATAACTTAACATGGAACGAGCAGGTCACTCATATTGTAAAGAACATCTACATCTACATCTACATGTTTTTCATTTACGTGTCATAATTCCGAGGTATTTGTATGTAATTAATTAATGACCGCCCTGTAATTCAGTTTATGCTGCAAAAAGGTTGAATCAACGATCATTATTATTATTATTATTATTATTATTATGTTGTGAGAGGCAAATAACTAAGACGAAATGAGTAAGGTAGCGAGACAAAGATGATAGCTACTAAAAGTATTTTCAAACTTTTGAGATTATCGATTCTAAGTCTTCGTAGGAGTCTTCAGATTCTAATATATATTGAACAAATTTCCTTTTAAAGATGAGTTTTGGTTGTGTTTGGAGCTTAGATGGTATCTCATTCCACAGTTTTGCACCAATTGTTGAAAACGATTTACGTTCAATTTCAAGATTTGATTTTTTAATATGCAAGTTGTTGGAAGCTGAAGATTCACATCTGTCAGCGAAACATATGAAACGGAGAGCACGTTTTTGTAGGATCAAAAGCTTATTTAATTGGGTTTTGCCAGCGTGTCCCCATGCAATTAAGCCGTATCATAAGTAAGGAACAACAAGGCAGCTGTATATACTAACAAGAGTATGGAAGGGAACAAAATGCCTTATCTTGGCCAGTAATCCAATGGTTTTGCTAAGTTTCAATATTACAGAGTCGGGGAGGAGCCTGGGCCGTAATGGAGTAAAGACGTGTGTCATGGCCGTCCGCTAAAACAACTACATTTCGTACCCTTTCATGGCTGAAACCATACAAAAATTATTAGAAAAGAAAAGATTTTTATCTTCTTCTTCGGAGGAAACTTCACCTCCCATCCGAACGTCGAAGAACCGCAAGAAACCAAGAGGTTCTAATTTTATTTTCGACACGGCTTCAAACCACGAGGAAGAAACCAACTCCGTAACAACACCAGAGATGTATGCAAACCTTGATGCAAAACTGGAAGTGATTTTA
This sequence comes from Galaxea fascicularis, assembly GCA_948470475.1. Taxonomy (NCBI): domain Eukaryota; kingdom Metazoa; phylum Cnidaria; class Anthozoa; order Scleractinia; family Euphylliidae; genus Galaxea; species Galaxea fascicularis. The sequence continues at coordinate 22,439,419 of OX419338.1, forward strand.
TTGAAGCTAGAGAAATTAGATGCGATTGAAACGTCTGTTAAAGGCCTGCAAGATACACTCGCTCGAATGGACGACCGAATTCGCGCCCTGGAAAGTGTTCAAGCGATGTCAAACCAAGACATAAACGACCTCAAGGTCAGTTTAAGTTTCACCGAGGACCGACAAAGGAAAACTACCGAAGGCTTTGACACATATAAGGAGCAGATCAACCTTAAAATGACCGAACTTTCCAAGACAAACGCCGAATTGGATAGCAATATCAAAGAACTGGAAAATAAAAATCTCTACTTAGAAGCATATTCCAGGCGAGAGAATATTAAATTCGAGAACATCCAAGAAGAAACCGGACATAGCGCGCACCAAGAAGACACCGAAGATGTGCTTCGCACCTTCCTCGAAACACACCTCGGTTACGAAAACGCCAGATCGGTCGAGATACAGCGTGTACACCGCCTAAAGGTAAAGAAATCCAACGCTTGTAATGATACAAAACCAAAACCCATCATAGCTAGATTTTTACGTTACAAGGATTGTGAACGCATCAGTCTTTTCTCTCGGCCACCGACTGAAAGACACCGAATTCCGAATGTACCAAGACTTGCCATACGGCATTGTAGAGAGAAGAAGAAAACAAATGGACACTTTCAAACTCGCAAAGAGGAACAAAATTCCAGCCGCATTCAGTAAGTCCCAGCCTGATAAGCTTTATATAAGAGGGAAATTATGGCCCGTTGGTAAACCACTTGATTTAGCCTTGTGTTAATTTAGCTGTTCATACACTAATCCGTTTTAGCGGACGGACAAATGCAATCAACTGACAACCAATCCAACTAAAATTGCTGTTCCCAGACCGAAACGCAACTAGTGCGTTTTCAAGATCATTACAGAGGTCTTGTTTAAATTGTGATATGTTTTTCAGCATTTCAGTCCTGGTGTATTTGAGTGTTGTAGTGTTTCTAGCTACATGCAGTGTCTGTTTATTTCCATTAAATTTCACTATTTTCAATTATGCTATAAACTCCAAAAAAATGCAAATTTCACCAGTCCCAAAGGAGAAAAGGAAGCCGTCAAAACTGTATCTCACCCAAAGTTGCCTTAATCATGCATATCTTAAGTCAATTTACTCACACCATCAATGGACACTATTGAAAATCTGGACATTAAGTGCCTCTCAATTAACATAAGAGGTCTCAACAAGTCGATTAAGCGCCGTTCAATTTTTCGATGGATCCACAACCAAAACGCTCAATTTACATTTCTTCAGGAAACCCACAGCACTAAACTTACCGAAGACACTTGGTCCGCTGAATGGGGCGGCAAAGCTTTTTTCAGCCACGGTACATCAAACAGCAAGGGAGTAATGATACTTGTAAACCCAAAACTTGATTGTAAAATAGTCAAGTGTGTTTCTGACAAAAACGGAAGATATATCATTCTGGACGTATCAGTCGAAGATTCACGTTTAATTTTAGTCAACATCTATGCACCAAATGACCTAAACCAACAATCCAAATTTTTTAGATCCCTACACCATCAGCTGCAAGACTTTTCTCATGAAAATATCGTTATCGGAGGTGACTTTAATTGCGCTTTGTCGGACAAAGACAAAAAAGGTGGAAACGCGGTCGCCCAGAAAGCGTCTGTAATTAAGGAAATCGAAGAGTTGTGTACATCTTATAACTTAGTTGATATCTGGCGTCACTTAAACCCTCTCCTCGAATCGTACACTTGGAGAAATAAGTCTTACAAGATACAGTGCAGATTAGACTTCTTTCTAATCTCGGAAGAGCTCACAAGTGTAGATGCGACGTGTAAAATTTTCCACGTGCCCGAAACGGATCATTCTGCAATTTCGTTACACCTGCAGGCCAGATTTAACAAACAACGCCGAGGCCCAGGATTTTGGAAATTTAATAGCTCTCTACTTAAAGATGACAATTATGTTAACGCTCTACGCAAAAACATTGATTTGTTCAAGGCCAAATATGAAAACGTTGAAGATAAAGGTTTGAAATGGGATCTTATAAAAATGGAGATTAGGGGTTTCACTGTAAAATATGCCAAAACGAAAGCAAAAAGACGTAAAAAGTAAGAACTGACACTCCAAAATAAAATAAATGAACTTCTGCTAAGTCTACTGAGAAAGAAATCCTAACAATCACCATGCCCAAAACGAACTACTCGCAGCAAAATTACGTTTGCAAAAAATCATGCACTTCAAAGTAAAAGGTGCGATCCTTAGGAGCAAGGTAAGATGGTATGAAGAAGGTGAATGTAACACGAGATATTTTTTCGGCCTAGAAAACCGTGTCCAAACCAAAAAAGTCATTAAAAAGCTGAAAATAAATGATGACACATACATTTATGATCAACTAGCCATCCTAGACAAGCAAAAAAAGTTCTACGAGTCAATCTATCAATCCAAAGAAAGTGATGAAGACATCCCTCAGGGTAGTAACTTCCTGAAAGCCGAATTGGTATCACCTTTATCACCCGAAGATCAAAAACTATGTGACGGGCCAATTACAGATGCCGAATGTCTAAGCGCAGTAAAAGATTTCAAAAAATGCAAAACACCAGGTACAGACAGTTTCCCAGCTGAATTTTACCAATTTTTCTGGCCCGAGCTGCGAACCGAAATGTTAGCAAGTTTCCACTTCGTCTTTCAGTCCGGCTCTCTCTCGATTAGTCAACGGCGCGGGGTAATCTCTCTCATTCCCAAAAAGAACAAAGACAAATCCATACTTGAAAATCTACTCCCGATCTCGTTATTGAATGTAGATTATAAAATACTTATCAAAGTCATTGCCAAAAGAATAGAAAAAACCTTGCCCAAAATCATTAATCCTGATCAAACCGGATATGTAAAAGGAAGCTATATAGGCGAAAACATCAGATTAATCAAAGATGTCATGTTTCTCACTAAGCGCTTCGATATGCCTGGAATTGCAATCTTTTTGGATTTCCGAAAAGCTTTTGATACAGTAAAATGGAACTATATCTATTATCCACGCTTCGACTGTTCAATTTTGGCCTAGATATTCAAAGATGGATAGAAGTCATCTACCACAATGTATCTAGCTGTGTCCTAAACAATGGTCACGCGTCATCTTTTTTTCAATTGCACCGAGGTGTCACGCAAGGATGCCCCTTATCGGGCCTTCTTTTTGTAATTGGTATCGAGCTTCTCGCAAGGGCTTTGAAAAGCAACAATGACATAAAAGGCATTACCGTTGGCGGAAAGGAAACAAAAGTCACCCAATTCGCTGATGATACTACAGTATTCGTTAACGACCATCAATCTGTCATTAACCTTTTGAAGCTTCTAAGTGAATTTAAACACACCGCGGGTCTAGAAGTAAACACAATTAAAACAGAGGCGATGTGGCTTGGAGCTTGGAGAAACAAAACTGATACCCCATATAATTTCAAATGGCCTCAAGAACCGATGCAAGCTCTCGGCATCTTCTTTTCGTACAACTCCGACGCTGCAAATAAGCTGAATTTTGGAGAGAAAATTATCAAATTGAAAAATACGCTTAAGAATTGGAAAAGAAGGAAGCTTACCCTCCATATGGCAGAATTAAAATAGTGAAAACCCTAGGTTTGTCGAAACTAATTTATAACACCTCTGTGCTCGAGATCCCCGATTGTTACGTCAAAGAAATAAACAAACTATCTTTCGAGTTTATATGGGAAGGAAAACCAGCCAAAATAAAAAGAAAGACCATAATAAGTGACATAAGTCAAGTGTTGAGAATGATGGATTTTGAAATCATGAATAAAGCGCTGAAAATTGCTTGGATCAAGAGAATCACCGAAAACGTTCAACCAGCATGGAAAATAATACCAGAGTTCACCGCTACCAAATATGGAGGTTTATCCTTTCTAACCAAATGTCAATACGATATCAAGCATCTCAACCTTGACAACCTTCCACCTTTTTACCACACGCTACTTAAGTATTGGCAAGAATACAATGCTGACAAATTCTCGGAGGACCAATGCATTCACAACAAAATCATCTGGAATAATAGTCGCATCCTGATTGGAGACCGGCCAGTTTTTTTCAAACCCTTATTTGAGGCTAAGATTATACGTATTAAACAGTTTTTAAGAGAAGACAACACCTTCTTCACACTGGACGAGCTCATTCGCAAAGTGAACATCAATATTCCCTTTACACTGTACTATGGCCTTGTCGCTGCCATTCCTACAGAATGGAAAAATATATTAAAAATCAAAATAACTCGCACCCAAACCCGCCTCTTGAAGACCTTCCGTCGACACGTGTCGCGTATTCTACACTTCTAACCAACAACGTAAGTCCACCAACATCAGAGAACAGAATTCTAAATTACGGTTTCTCCAAAGAAAGCATCCACAAGGTGTACACGTTGCCTTTCCTAATAACCAAAGACACGAAATTAATTGCTTTCCAGTATAAAATAATACACCACATCTTACCTACCAAATCCAGCCTTTTTCGAGCTGGCATTACTGATAGCGACATTTGTTCCCTATGTGCTAACGAAAAGCAAACAATAAACCACCTACTGTACCACTATACTGTATCTAAGGCTTTCTGGGATAGATTCACCAGCTGGTGGTACCAGAAATTCAAACAAGTGGTCAATTTGAATTAATCTAACATCCTATACGGTTGGCATAATAGCATCAAAAATAAACAGGAACTTAATGTCACTCTTCTTATTGCAAAATTCCATATCTTCGCGACAAGTTCATGTGATGGCAACTTATGTTTTTTAAGGCTTTCTTCTCCGCCTCCAAGATAAACTCGATGTCTTAAAGCAAAGCTATATTGCCCAAAGAAAGCTACATAAATTCTTAAATATCTGGGGAAAACTATTATAACTGTCACTTCGCTTCGTCCTTTTCTTTCCACTCTCGTTCATTGTAACTCTTTTCTTTAAGCCAGACGCAGTATTGCTTGCAGCTGTTTAAGTTTAATTTTATTTACGTTTTAAAACATGTCATAAAGATAATTGTTACCATTCTGTAAATAGTGTAATGTAAGTAGTGCAGTATTGTTCCGTAAGTACCGTTAGTTTGTGTTAACTGTGGTAGAAAAAAAAAAGTTGTAAAGAGGTAGAGATTTTGGGGGTCACCTTCCAATGCCACAGCAAATTTTCAAAGCACGTGAAGAACAAAAAAAAAATTACAGAGTCAATATGGTTTTTCCATGACAGTTTACAATCAATTAGGACACCGAGATATTTCACATGATCTTTACATTCCAGGTGAGTTTATAATGTATTGGTTTGGCTATTGTTAATGCATATTGTAGGAAGAAAAGGAAGGTGTTTTTGATAAGGACGAAAAATTACAAAATTAGTTTTTTTGAGATTAATGGTTAGTTTGTTAGATACGAGCCACTGGTACACATTATGTAGTACAACATTCATTTCTTTTTCAAGAGTTTTGAGGTCTTTGTCGCCGTGAAGAATATTTGTGTCATCAGCAAATAAATAAAATTTCAATTTCTTTGAGCTGCAATAAATATCGTTGACATACAGGAGAAAGAGCAATGGTCCCAAAACTGAGCCTTGAGGAACTCCACAAGTTATGATTGACTTATTAGACCACTTATTTCCAACTACCGTCACTTGCGCTCTCTCGTGCAGATAAGATCTGAACCAATCATTAATGAACCCCCGAAATCCATAATGAGCTAATTTTTGAAGCAAAATTCCATGGTCAACGGTATCAAAAGCTTTCTTTAAGTCAACAAGGGCACCACAAGAGAACTTACCCACATCCATATTTGATTGAATGGCATTAACAATATCAAGAATTGTATGTTCCGTTGAGTAACCTTGTCTAAAGCCATATTGTAATGAACTTATAATAATTTTTCTTTCATCGATAAAAGATTTCAACCTTTTAAAGACAAGTTTTTCAAAGATTCTGTTATTAAAACAGGATAATAATGAAATTGGTCTATAGTTGCTAGGATCTGTCTCATCATCAGATCTGAAGATTGATATAACGTTTGCCATTTTTAGTTTGGAGGGGAACGTATTATATAACATAATAATATATATATTATAACAGTAAAAAGCACAAATTATTACACATCCTCATAATCTACACTACCATCACTTAAAACCTCAAAACCTAATTGTTCAAATGTTTTTGCATTGCTTTCAAATAGCCAGTCATCCAGATGTTCTCTTGAAGGATAGCTAGACTGAGCACCATGAGCTGTCACAGTAACTGTTGCAATGTTCACTGCTCTAAACACCATTTCTGCAAATGATAGCTGTGGATAACAGGACATGTAAAATGCTAGGGCACCTGTCAAGGCATCACCAGCTCCAGTTGTATCCACAACATCCACTTTTGATGTTTTTATATAAGTCATCACTGGCCCTGAAGATGATAATAATAATTTTAAAACAATTATTTATAATATTCAATGAGCCTGAGGTGAATGATGATATTGTAAATAATGGTAAATGTTGCCAACATTAGATGTTTGGTTTTGAAGGGACATGCACAGAGAATACAAATTAAGTCACAAATTTAGATTTTTAATCATAGATTGGATGTTTATTTACGCAAAAATCTTCCTAAATTTAAGCTTAAAGTGATATACTAAGAAACTACATAGTTACATACATCAATGCTCAGATAAACTTAAGTTTTATCTCTTCGCATATGATACTAGTATCCTTTACGCTGATCAAAACGTAAAAGTCCTTGGAAAATATAGTAAATATTGAATTATGAAACCTCGACGACTGGTTAACATCCAACAAGTTAACTCTCAATACTATAAAGGCTAACTTCGTAATATTTCATCCTTATCAAAAAAGTGTCGCTAATACCAACCAATCCTCTACATGTTTGATAACGAGATAAATAGAAAGGCTACTCCAGAGTCAAAAATTATATCAAATATCTTGGTGTGTTGATTGATAAAAACCTTACTTGGAAATATCACATTAACACTATTACAGCAAAAATCAGTAATTTAACTATTGGACTTATTTCAAAATTACGGCACTCCAAAACCTAATGTCATATACTTTTATACATTTACAAAACATTAATCCACCCTCACCTAAACTATGGTATTGCTGTCTGGGGTCAGGCATCCAAGACTTCCCTTAATAAAATTCTAATTCTCCAAAAGGAAGTGCTTCACATTATGTATTTTATGGATAATTATACGTAACTTGGGAACATGCAATTCCTCTATTCATTGACGCTGATATATTACCAGTGACATTTATGTATTATAATGCACGCCATCAACAACAACCATTCAGCACCAAATCTCTTAACTTCATTTGAAAAAATCTCAACAATTCATTCATACAATACATGATCATCTACTTCTGGTAACTTTCACATTAAAAGCTCAAAGCTAGAAATACACAAAAAGTCCTTGTCTTGTTTTGGCATACAACTTTGGAATGAGATACCTTGTCATATTAGCAATCTTACTAAAAAGGAATTCACCAAAGTACTTCACGGATTGCTTTCTGACATTTTAAAAAGAGAAAATGACTATATTGAGATGCCATTGATAACCTTATGGGATCTTATCGATGCCTTATTAAAATACATTAGCACTTATTTGGACAAATGTTATTTACAAGCGAATTCAAACTCAAGGATGCAATCAGCTAATTCATCCGGCAGTTCTCCATATTGAAAAGTCAGGTAACAAAGCACTGGTCCCAGTTCACGAGTTCGCTCAAATAGCTTTTGTTTTGTCATAAACAAAGATCAAGCTTGCAAAAAAAACAATGATGACAGTGCAGCCGCTGCTTATTATTATAATAAAAAAAAAAGACCAAGAGTGGAAAGGAAAAAATATTTCCGCAGAAATCGATCCATTCCATTTCAGCCACTTACCGATTGTGCTACGGCGACAAACGCTACGTTACATTATAGAAATAAAGTATTATAAGACCACTGTTATTCATTTTGAACTTCATACTTTCCACTCCATCAGTTTTACAAAACAAAGAACCTAATCGCTTTCTTTTGTTTTCGCTTTGAATATAAAAGGATGCAAAGAATGTCGACATGTGTTTTGCATATGGTTTTTCTTGAAAATAAAGCAGAAATTTGCGCAAAAAAACACAGACTAATGTTTTTCTACTGAATCAAAGGCCACATGCAAAAATTCAACTCATTTGGACGGCATTTAAAAAACGGTCAAAATCGTCACTTACGCCCTTGACTTCCACTGAGCCCTTCAATTAAAAAACTTGGTTTATCAGCTAAGTAATTTCATATTGTATAAATTATATGCTTTCCACTCCCCATAAATTTCATTTTTCATTTTTCCTTAGATGTAATGGTAATTAAAATAAAACTATCATGATAAAAATATGAATTATTGTAATATTTTTCCTTCCTTATTTTTCTTCTTTTCTTTTCATCTTAATTCATTCTTCCACTGGGCCACCTGGATTAGCAATAATTGCAATTTTGCGGGCCAATCAATAATTGATTGCAAATTATTATTGTAAGATCATTTTTACTGAAATATAGTTTTAAAGTTGAAGTTGAAGTTGAAACTGAAAAACAACATTTCAGCCAAGATCAAGCCTTAGATATATAAAGATACATTGACATGTAGAGTAACAAAAATAAGAGAACTGTATCAACTTACCTTTTTGTTGTGAACTCATTTCAGAAGATATAGCCCCCTCTGAGCCGAGAGTCAACACAACCTGTGAGGTGCCCCACTGGTGAAGTTTAAAAACAATCTTCATAGCACCTTCCAATTTACCTGCAGAAATGTCTGTTAAGCTTTCACCTTCCTCTTTGTTGAGAACTAAAGTATCACAGTGCAGGTAAACATCCTGTGATAAAGATTCTAATTTAGGAGAGGGGTTGAACACGGTCTTGCTGCCTAATTGTTTGCCATATTGCAAGGCAGCAGCAGCAATCTTTAGTGGTATACCCTTGTCACAGACCATGACTGTACATGACTTGATGATTTTTTCTGCCATTTTTATATCTGCTATGGAGAGGTGTCTGTTTGCTCCAGCAAGGCTAATGAACGCTGGTTCACCAGAATTGTTAACAGCTGTAAAGGAAAGAGAAAATAAAAAATACATTGTCCTTTCTAAATGGGAGTAGATTAACCAATGCAACCACAAAAGATAATTAGTTTTAAGAGGTGGACAAATATGTTTGGGTTAAACCTCTTCATCACCAGCCAGTGATGAGGAGTCATGGTTATGAACAGGCCCATAGCAATTGTAAAATAACTGGGGGGGGGGGGGGGGGGCTCAGCAAATTGGCCAAGCGAAACTACTACTAGAAGATACCAGGCACTGACTTCTCATGGGAGAAATTTTTCACTCATAAAAATGGAGGAGGTCCAAGCCTGCTCCAGGAGAGTTTAATAGGTGCAACCCAGGCTAGTCGCTAGGGGCTAACAGCCGCCATGAGGTTCATATTTCTAAGCCTCTTTGGTAAGTGAAAACAGCTAATTCTTACAGTATTTTGATGAAAATCAAACTTGGCATAGTTTTCAATTGCGATTACAGGGGCGGATCCAGGGGGGGGGGTGGATTGGGTGGCTAGCCACACCCCTTCGGAGAAGCCCACCATAAAAATCTAATACGTGAAAAAAAGGAAAATATACATGCATGGGTCCCAAAAAATATAGTAGAGTTTGGTGGCCGACTGTATCAGCCACCCCCCATTAAAAAAATCCTGGATCCACGCCTGGATTACAAGTGCGAAAGCTGAATACATAAGTTTACAGTGGCAACGACAAAAGTTAGGCCAAGGTAGACATCGTGTAGATATCCCTATTACTATTAAAAAGTCGGGGTCAGCTCGAGCCCTGTGTAAAAAAGTTAAATTTGATGGAACAGCTAAATATTTATTATCTCACCTATATTAGTAACACCTGTGTCTGCTTCATCAGTCATTGAAATAAAATCTGTGTTAACTCCAAACGTTTTAAAGTTCTCTACCGTATCTTTGCCAAATTGATCGTTTCCAATTTTCGCCACCATTGCAGTGCAAGCTCCAAGCTTTTGCGCCATGACACACTGATTAGCGGCTTTACCACCAAAGTCTATGTGAAATTTTGTTCCTTTAATTGTTTCGCCGGGTTGTGGAAAACGAGGAACATAACTTATCATGTCAACAAAACAAGAGCCAACGACTACGATATCCGCCATGTTGAATGTTAACAACAAAGTACTAAGGGGAGACCTACACAACGCATAATTATTTGTTTCGAGAGATTGATTAACAGACTTCGACAGACTTCCCAATTTTTAAAACTTCGCAGACAGATGAAAATATTGATTATAATATCCGAAAAAATAAGTGTTACTTAATTTTTAAAGGAATTTAAGAAATTATTGGCCAAATTACGATAGTTTTATCAAGTACCCTCGCTCCCTACCTCTCCCTACCCGTGAAATGTGAAAACGACTGAGATGCGGCGCGGGCATTGCGGGCTCAGGCGTACACATGCCGCCATTTTATGTTTTTGTGCTGTTTTTGTGATCTTTGTCCAATATTTACTGTCTCGACAAAATTTACGATAAATGTTTGTTCCTGGTTACTGAACTAGTCACCGTTACAACCATTGCAGACATGTAAGACGTTTAAAAAAGTAATGGAAATGGTGGCAAACACACTTCATCTCGATCAAATCGGCCGTCCTTCAAAGCGTAGTGCTTCTCCACGAATTCTGACCCACTTCGTTGAGGGATTTGTCATACAAGAAAGCAACTTTCCCTTTACGGTATGACTGTTCGATTGCGGTTTTTAGCGTATTTATTCTCATAACCTATGACTTCTCGAGTAAGTTGTTAAAATCACACAATCCAACGTTTGTAAACACCTGATAAGGTGAATTAATGATCTTAGCTTGTTTTCGAATTCTCTGGATGTGTGGATTGTTCAGCCAGGTGTTCTCCACATAGCTGTTTGGTATCAGTTTTTGGGGGTTTGATCCCAACTCAAAGTGTTTGCCGTCTTTCTACCAATAAATTTGCTCTCTAATTAATTGTTCAGCACAGTTGCAAATAACACTTGAGTTTAATGACCCAACTCTCTTTTGATTGAGTCCAGCCTGGAAACAGTTTTGAAAATGGCGATTTTGTCTATTATTCACAGTGTTGTTTAATTGCAGTGATGAACCCAGGACTAATATTTTCAGGAAGGTGCCCTTATTGGATGGAAATTTTCCTGCTCAATTGCAGTTTTTAGTATAATATTATTCATTCTCATAATCTATAACATTTATGCACATCAGTTCTGATAGGAAAAGGGGGGTGGGGGTACTAGCAGATTTAGTTATTAGATTGGACAAGATTTTCACACATCCCCATTCATGTATATCATACATTAATTACATTTTTTGTTTGTAGAACAGGGTTAGAAGTTGACAGTGATGCATGTATAATTAACAATTATTCCTCGAGCCCGAATGGGCTGTTGACTCAGAGGCCATGACATGGTTCGCACGGGCCTGGAAAACTCCTTGAAAAACTGCTTTGTCCTGGAAAACTCCTTGAAAATGATTTTGTCCTTGAAAACTCCTTGAATTTGTAGGTGCAGTGCTTGAATGTTATGAAGAAGTCCTTGAATACTTAAGACTAAACCAAAAAAAGTTCATTTTCACATCAAAAGATGAAAAAGATTGTATCACATCACCCGAGAAACGCTTTTGAAGTCTCAAAAAAGACAAAGCTTTTATGTCAGGACAATTCAGTGTTTCTTATTCAAAAGATCTAAGTAACCGCGCCTTCCAATAGGGTTTCCCGAGTGTATTGTGAAGCCCCCCTCCAAGCAAACAAAACCACAATGGAAACGTAGCTTGACGTGTCGCTCGAAGCGTGAAATTTATTCAACTTTGGCGCTCTTCATTTTATTATCAAATGAATTCAAAAGCTCAAAGAAGAAACTGCATATATTTAATCGGCACTGGGAACGTAATTCCCTCTACAAAGCTGGGTGACTGCGTTCAAAGGTGACAGGAAAAAGGCCTTATGCTAATGCTGCGATCGGATGGACTCCTTGAATTTTGTGGTTAAGTCCTGGAAAAGTCCTGGAAAAGTCCTTGAATAAAAGCTCTTTTCACCTGTATGAACCATGCATGAGGGCGAGAGGAATAATTGTTTTAGTAAAATCCAACTACCGGTAGTTGGTCAAAAAAATATCGAGACAAAACATCCGTCGCTAGTTAAAGCTAGACTTTAATTCTTATTTGCCGCCAAAACAAAGACGATAGAAATAGTAGTTGCAAAAGGAGTCAAATTTACGGTAACATTTGTCAACAGTTCAAATTTATTTTGTGCATTCCTACCGTTAAATATCTTCATTCCATGACTTCTTTGTAGATTTTGATATAGATTTATGTAATAATGAGCTCAAATACTCGTCCGAAACCTCAGTAAAACGCGATTCAGCCACCATTGTTTTGGTTTTCAAAGCCGGCATTTTTCGCTACTAGTGGGCTATAACAAATAGCCTACTAGTAGCTCAACCAATCAGAATGCAGCATTGATAATAGACCACTAGTTGGATTTTACTAATAATAATTATTGTATGGGGCTGTGTGGAAATCTTTCCTTAGATTGTAGTGGTTTGACAGACTGATTTGCATCCCCCTATTCACGCCCTTCTGATAAGGTGAGTAATCTTGTTTTCTCGGGATATGTGGGTTTTTCCACTGAGACATCATGAAACAACTTGAAACACGACCAAAACCAGCAGGAAATGAAGTCCTGTGTTAAATACTGTGTAGTACCATTGAGAAGTTCTGTTCAGAGTTGGATTTTATTCATGGGTGATGTCTGTAGAGGAAGCTCAGACATTATGACTACTGTTCCTTCATCACTTAAAGTAACCATAACAGAACATGTAAGCTGTGAGCTGTCCAGGCTAGTTTATTTTGTCTTAACCAGAGGATGTTTGCTATAAACTTTTAGTGGGTGGGTAGACCTATTTTAGGGAAGTTTTTTTTTTGAGTTGTTTATGAATGGTGTGTTCAACTGACGAAATATTAGGCACACACACATCTACAGGAGGGGGACATGGGGATTTGCGGTGTTGCGGTGTTGATGGTTTTTTCAGTGCGGTAATGCGGTGAATAAAATCTCAATTTGCGGTGTTGCGGTGATCGCAAACCCAATGGTGTGCGATGTTTGTGTTTCTCAAGCTACGGTGTTCGGTGAAATGAAATTATTTGCGGTGCTGTGGTTTCTTGTTTGATCTTTCTCAGACCTAAATTCAGCACGTAAACTTCGTTAATCCGTGATAATTTATGACAAGCACGTACCATTGTGTTTAATTTGTAATAAAATACAGACCAACATTGTCGAGTTAATCTTCAATACGCTTAAGCTGCCAATGAGAAGCTGTTTTCGTTGATAAATACGTAACTTGATAAGTAACTTGACCGCTGCCACCAGGAGCTCAGTGCTCAGTGCAAACGATTATGGATATTGAAGGGTGAAAGGGTCATCGAAAGCGCTCCGGCAGCAATACCGGTAGATCGTTAACGTTTTCACTGTCACGCCACGAAAAAATAAATCGAAAGCTGTTCAGTGGATATAGTTAAGAAACTGTGATGTTATAGGGGATAAACAAAGAAGACACTTCTCCAAGTGTTAGATTCTGCGTGTTCCGAAACTTCAGATATTCGTCGAAATGGTTTGCGCAAATTTACAGAGCAGTGACAGAGCCCGGTATGGAGCTGCAATGTTGGTGTGCCTCTGTGATAAGCTCTTGTATATATAATACATGTAATTGTTGCGGTGACGGTGTTTCGTCGACTTTTCTTGCGGTGATGGGGTGTTCGTTAATTTTTTTTTGCGGTGTTTAGAGGCCCCCCATGTCCCCCTCCTACAGGTTGTAAGAATTATCTCAATAAATTGACTTCTAGATGGCTCACTAAGAATAACTTTACCATTACTCTGTCTTAAATGTGAGAATCCAAAAACCGTGATAACTATGATTTGATTTTGACATTTCTGGTTGTGCGGCAACCATTCAGAAGCGACATGAAACCGCAAACTAATTACCATTACTGTTTATGGTTTAGTTTTCTCATGTGTGATTGGCTTTTTACTTGGAACACAAAAAGATTCCAAAAATATTTCTAGTGTTTCAGATTTTCACAGTAAGGGTTCACGTAGCTTGGATCATAGATCATTTTTGGCCAAGAAATGTTATCACTTTTTTTTAGTTTCTCAAGTTTGAATTTTTGACATTTTTTGGCTTACAGTGCAACTACTCCAACCAAGGCCACCCAAGAATTTTTTTTTTTACAAATTGGCCAATAGTGTTCTAGTGATGAAATAACAGAATAACCACAATTTGAATTTTGTTGTGCTTTGATAGTGGGTAAATTTGTCATTCATAATTAATTTTGTGAAAATCCATTGTTCGGATGTAAGATTCTCATTGGCTAGTTTGCAGAAAATTCTCCTGGGTGGCCTTGGTTGAAGTAGTTGCACTGTAACTGTGGCTTTGTAACGTTCTCTTTGCTTTTCGCTGTATGTTTCTATTGTTAGCAATTTAGTTTTTTTCTTTTCATTTTTTTGTGCTTTATTGTTTGTTATTAAAAAAAAAATAAAATAGCTATTCAGATTTGGTATTTATGATATCATTTTAAAATCATTCGTTGTTGTTGTTCTTTTCACTGGTTTGTTTGTTTTGTTTGTTCAATCCAGTGAAGTTAACATAACTGTCTATGGACTGTATTTTTGTTTGTGTGATTTCAGTCTGGAGATGATGAAGAAGAACTGAACCAAGAACTCAATGGAAACCAAAATTATGACAATGGGGAGCTGGAGATGGAAGTTGGTGTAGAGGGTAAGTTTAAGAATTGCCATTTTTTCAAAGATTTCTATTATTTTTTACAGTGTAAGTGACAGCTGTATCCACTTTCAGAGATACAGAGAATAACAGTAGTGCAGTGTACAGTATATTCTATTAATTTAACTTAGGTGTTTATTTAAACCAGTGTAATACTCTTCTGCTGTGGGATGCACCAAACATTTTGGATGTGCAAGATTAGACTTAACTTGTCATGTTTGGCTTACGCTTTGTTTGTGGTTGGTTGGGTCTTTTTTTTTTAACCATGCCATGGAAAATACAACCAGTCAGAATGCAGGGAAGCCATTGTATGTTTGTTGCTATTCCACCAAACCTCCCCATCAATTAGTGCAATTCAGTGGTATCACACCCAGTCTTCCCATTGTGCATCATATCAATTATGTAGCTTAAAACTGCAGACCAATATTGTTGCAAAATACAGGCAGTTGTTAATAATGAGCACCTCTTCCAGAAATGTTAAGAAACGGTGTGAAAAAGTACCAGAAGCAGCTTATACAAGAAACATACATGTAAGCTACCATAGAGCAATAAAAATGACCCCATATGAAGCTGTGTATGGCATAAAAGCCCACAGAGAAGTATTTAATTTTTCAATTTCTTAGAATGATCAAGAGCTGACACACAATAAAACACATCCAGAAGCACATGAAGATTTAAATGAATGTGAAGTTTGACAACAGGAACAACCCAAAAAATGACAAAAACTAACTGCAAATTAAGAAAAGTACAACAATCAAATAATCAAAAAACACAGAAAAAAAATGAAGCTAGGAAAAACAAATTTAAAGTTGGAGATATGGTCTCTATTAAAATTGATTGGGTGGACAAGACATCACCTCTTCATTCAAATCTTCTTCTGGGTAAAATTGAAGAAATTGTTAACACCTATGCCCATGTTGTCACCAAGTTTGGTAGAATAAACACATTAATTTCACCCACCCATTTATATCCCTGCTCGGTTACCACTCAGAACATGTCAGAAAGCTATGTAGTATATTTAAATAAGAGATTCTGTCAATCTTTTTTCCGAATTTAAGTTAGTGAAATGAATAAGTGTTAATACTTGTTTATTTGATGGTCACTTGATAGAAGACCATGGCAAAGCTCTGGTATGCATTGCTCCTAAGCTGGAACAGTAACTCATAACAAAATTATTAATACATTACATTCCCCAGCTCTAAGACATGACCGTTCCCTAACCCTATTCCTAACCCTAACCCTAACCATCTCCTTTAAAAAAAATTAACCGGTTTAAAATAATCAAACCAGTTTAAAAATGTTAAACTGGGTTAAAAACTTTTTGAACCAGAAAAAAATTGAACTACAACATATATCTCAAGTGTTCACTTTGTAAGACACCTGGTGATACTGCCATGTTGTTACAAAATGCATGTAATTATTGGTTTTGTTTATTGATTCCCAACAGAAAGTCCTTCAAGTAATGATGAAGGTCTTAATGAAGTATTCTTAGAAGAGTCAAGCCTGGGACACTGTGAGCAGTGTGGTTGCCTTACAGAAGCACGTCACCACAGAGGTCCTAAGAGATTCTGCTCAACATCTTGTGCAAGACGATACAGTGTAAGCTGTTCTCGTAAAATGGTAGCTTTTCATGCTCGTACTGGCAGGGGTGGACGGCACTCCAGCGCTAACCATCTAGCTTCAGATAGAAAGTCGTCTTATGACATGCCTATGGTGAGTTCGCTACTTTTTGTCGATCTCAAAACCACTCACCAGGCCAGCCACTCACCACCATCCTCACCCCACATACACTTGCCAGCCACCCAATGTGTCAGTCACTCATCACCCTCTAACCTCTCAGCATCTCTCACAACCCCCTTCAGTTTCCTCACAAATGGTTTCTACCCACCTCACTTTCCTGTCAAAATCACTCACAACCCACCCCTCCCATTCCACCAGCAAAACCATTCATTACCCAGCCTTCCTGTACATTGTACTCATCCATACTCTGAACATCAGTCACCACCAATTCAAAATAGTGCCACAGGTGCATTTGGTACATAGGTTGATCTTTGTTAACATGTTTGGCTTCATTTTCAAATATTAGCATAAACGTAAAATAAATTTGCACTTTAAGTTGAAGCTTGGCAAAAGAAAAGGTTGTTTGAAATGTGAAAAACTTCCATTTTAGAATGTGTTGTTCTTGCCATTTGAGCCATACATTCTTTCTAAATTTCCCTGCTTCTGAAAGCTGATTTCAACATTTTCAACTTTATTTTTGTATTTTTCAAAATTAATTTACAGAACAATGTAGTAAATCTTAATTTAGAGAAGGTAACATTGACACCATATTGAATTTTTTAAAATTAAAAAAAATTGTCGGTTGTTATCCAAATACTAATAATAACCGCCGACTGGTTGGCTAAGTGGTAGAGCACTGGACTGCTGTGCAACAGGTCGGGGGTTCAAGCCCTGGCCGGACCAACACTCAGGGTCTTTAATAATTGAGGAGAAAATGCTACCTTTGTAATGACATCTGCAAATGGTTAGACTCTCCAGTCTTCTCGGATAAGGATGATAAAACCAGAGGTCCCGTCTCATAGCTCTTGTGTGGGACGTTAAAGAACCCACACACTGATCAGAAAGAGTAGGGGACATAGTCCCTGGTGTGATGGTCTATAACTTGTTCTGTTCTGGAGGCACCTGTGTTGACCTACTATTCATTCAAATAAGATATAATCATTGTAAACTGCGTGGCTGCAATTTGTGCCTGAAAAAGCAGTCTGGCAAAGTCCCCCAAAAAGTGTTGTAAAGCACTTTGAGCCCTTTGGATAAGAGCGCTATATAAATCCTCATCATCATTATCATTACTTATTTAACTTAACAATTTTTCTTTATAATATAGTTAAAATACTTTACATCAGGTAAAGTTATTTCCCCAAAAATCTTCCATTTTTCCTTAAGCAGATACTTTTTATTCGATTAAAATAAATGTTTTTTTCAGTTTCATATTTAATTATCAAAATTCTTTTGAAGTGGCTCAAGGAAGGTAATATTTCTCTACATTGACAAGTCCACAAATACAATTTTCCCAAAATTATAATTTTATATGCTAGTCTAACATTGACACTGATTGTGAAAAGTGACATGCACAAAGTTTTGAGTTTATAGTGTCCATTAGTTCACAGCTTATTTTTATACACTGTATTAGTGTACATTATTATTGTAAAATGTTGTAAATCTTATAAAAACCCTAGTTTTCTGGAGCTGAAGTTAGCATTTTTCTTACAATGGAAATTTGAGAAATGCGAACGTTAACGCGCAAAGTTTCAGTGACATTCTCTTTTATTTTGTACAATTTTATCTTTTTTATAAATTATATCCTACCGATTGTCTGTCCTGTAGTGTAAAAGCTTTACTTGTTTGTAAGTCTGTCTCTGTGTATCTCAATATTGAAAAAATACTTTGTATTAGCTAATGTGGCGAAATGTTGACAGTGATGTCAACAAAGATTCTTCTACCTGCACCATCATTTGAAGCGCCAAACCAACAAGTACGCAATGAGGCGAACAGCAGGCTGACAGTACTCCATTTTACTTTGAAAATTCGAAAACAGTGAACACTATAAATATTTATGCAGTGTTATTGTGTTTCAAGTAAAAAGCTAATCACGCGCGAGAGCACTAAACGGTAATTATTGTGTGGTTTCACGTCGCGTCTGATTGGTTGCAGCACAAAATGAAATGTCAAAATCAAATCAAAGTGTTCACGGTTTTTGGATTCGCACAATAAGAAAAATTCATTTTAATGAGCGTTTGTGAAACTCTCCATTTTCAGAAAGAAGAACTCCAGTTTTCCAAGATTTTGTCGTGGACACAGACTGAGACAAAATGGCCAGGCGACTGTTTGTTCATAGTTGATTGGACATGATGCACTTGTTCGGTTTCATTGCTTGATGTCTCTTTTGTTTTGTTCTCAGTATTATGATCAGCTGCCTGGACCATACATGGTGGATGCTTCAATTCAAGTCAATGAATTTGGTGAGTCGAAGAGTTTGTTAATCATTATTTAAAAAATTAATAAAGACACTTACTTAGCATATTTAATTTATAGCCAAGCTTCACTTGAGAAAGACTTAAAAGGGCTACGTGTTGGTCGTGGGGAGCAAGCTCCAGGGGCAAATCTGCTCCACGAGTCTTTTTCAGGAGCAAGCTCCCTCGTGTGCACTGAAATTTTCTTGCCGTGACATGACGTGTTGTTTCATCATTCAGCTCCCTCGTCGTGTCCTTCGTGTGTACTGGTTGGGGTACTTACCCGGGAGCGTGTTGCAGGAGCGTACTGCGGGAGTAAGCTCCCTCGTGTGTACCGGCCTTAACGATTATGTGAAATTTAAAACAATTAAGTCTTGTTTAATAAAATGAATCATAACAAATAAATTAAAATAAATTGTCAAATAGACACAAAAAGGTATAGTCCGTCTCCGCCCACAAAAAGCAAAGGCTGATCGCGGTGGTGGGCGGAGCTACAGTGTGTACAATAATACCGCAGTCCGTGGTTAGCCGATTAACTAGTTACATTAAAGGAATAACGTAATGAAGGACAACAACTTAAAGCCTTTCAGAATTACCACTAATTATTAGTACAGACACCATACTACAACGTTAGATTAAAGGATTGATAAACGAGAGGATATGAAAACGAAACTGGGAGGATACGAAGTTTAAGAGAGTTTAAACAAACATTTGCTTCATATACAGTAACTATGTAAAATTTCAAATTTCATGCAGAAGAATAGGCGTTTCCATATGATCATCCTCAGCCTCCATTATTGAGAGTAACATACAATGTACATTCTTTTTAAAGGCACTTTTGGGGAGTTGTCGAAATTTGTCCAGGTAGGAGTTCCAGAACTTTGATTTAGGCTCAGACTCGAAGATTTAATGACGAAAGCAAAAACACAAAGATCTAGAGTACGATGTAATAACGACACATGAACGATAAAAACATTACGTAATTACAGTGTTTCGTGTTACAACGAGAGCTAATGTGATTAACCTGCTGGTTTATTTGATGTGCATAAACTCAAACTTGGTGGCTTCATATCTCCTCTTTTTATCAAATGCTTTATTTTCTTGACATCAGTTCAATAAACGACATCGAATGACACTAATCTCGAAAGGAAAATAAAATGAAGTCAGTTTGTAGTGACTTTTTCCAGAACTCGAGAAAGCAAGGAAAACTTATTCCACTTTCAGAAGTTTGATTGACTGGGCAATTCGTTATTTCTCTTCCTGCTTTTGAGCATTTGTAAATTATGCTAAAACTAGATAAACTATCCCTTCGTATTTTTTTGCCGGAGGCGATATACCGGTAACTTTTCTTGGTGTTTTTTTTAGTGCAGTTCTCTCGGTAAGTTTTTCAGTCCACGTTATTTCAAAGAGCAGTTTAAAGAAACATTTCAACAAAAATCTCCGTTGCTGTATTTCATTGAGACAAGTTGTCCGTCATGTGTTCAGTAGTTAAGGCTAAGGAAGGCCGTTGATCAATCAGTTTCTATGTGCTTATTGACTGAGTGGGAGGGCCGGCCGGGAAAATATTTGGCTCGAGGTCATGGCCGGTACGGACCGAGCGCCATGACCGAGAGCCAAATATTTTCATGTCCGGCCCGACTTAACTCAGTCAATAAGCATTTTATCATATGGCCTCCTGAGACACTTCATGAATGCGTAAAAGATGAAGTTTTTACAAAAAAGCGACTAATTTGCACATAAAATTGATCTAATATGTTGTTTGTATTTGCTTTCTGGTTGTAAAATAAACTTACATGGTTAGACGCGACGAAATCCTCTAAAATCGTATCGCGCGAGGCCGTACGTGTTAGTCCTAACAGGGCCATACAGCTTTTCCGGCCCTGCTCGCGCTAATGCGTACGGCCCTCATACGGGGATTTCCTCAATAGTTTAAGAATGAAAGCGCGCGCGGGGCCGTACGGGTCATATGATAAAATGTTAGATGCACCACTGGCCCCACTGACCTGGATACCTCGTAGTTTTTCCCAGCGAATCGTGATTGCCTCATATGTGCATGTGATTAGCACGTGTTTTCACTAAAGCCACTGGGTGAAAAGTCCAGTGGGAGGGTTAAACAAGAGCTGTATGCCAGCTTTATTGCCATAGCGTCGCTTGACCAATTAAGGTCACCGGACCGTTTCTATTGCCTTATGGTTTTTCACGTGATCGTTTGATTGCGCAGTGCACATGGAAGTATGTTCCCCTCGCTCCTTTTTGGAAACGCAGCCACTCTTAAGAGGTTTCCATGACCAACAGAGGCCGTGAGGACAGGTGGTCAGCCCACCGCCCAGCCTCCACCCAATCCACAGTACATGTACGTAACAGTTTTGGGGCGATCTCGGTACTCTGTAAAAATCACTGACATCGAAAACCAGCTACTTAGCAAGGTTATTTGGAAACCAAGCTTAACTACAGTACAGGTTATCATTCAGCGAGACCCGTTTATCATAGCTCACTGCATCGGCTTCTACTCTCCGTTGCCTTCATCACTTAACGACGGAATTGCACTGTGGAGGCGTAACTTCTAAATGGGTGGCATCTTTTGTCCACTTCTACCCACCTCTGTGCAAAATTTCGAATGTATATTTGTTATTTTAATAAATTAGTTGTACATGATCACCTTGACAGTGTTTGATAATAAGAAAGAAGTAAGCCATTCTGTTTGTAATTTAGTTTATACCCGGGTAAAATAGGTGAAGGGAGCTTCGTGATTCCACGCAGGTAAGACAAGAAGAGCGCATACAGAGTTTTTAAACGATTTCAATTTCAAAAAGTCGTGATCGTTAAGGAAGAAATCCTCAAGCAATCTTGATCCTACGGAGAGCAGCCTACAGAGATGTCTGCATCGTGGTCTATTCCTGAAATGCTTTTACCAAAATTGGGATTTTCGTCGATCCTGCGATCATTTGCAACAACGTACAAACAAGTATTGATAGTGATGCATGTTACAATTTTGCTAGCCCGTATTTTTGTTTTATAACTCGACTTTTGTGCGTTTCCAAGACATGGTAACCTCACTGGTTGGTATGCCAATACTGATTGCAACTGAGGCTCATTCATATGATAAAACAGCCGTACAGCCTCTGTTACTATACATCGTATCAAAGCAGCCATCGATTGTTGTTCCTTAAGAGCAAACAATTATAAACATGGGAAACGACGTTTCTAGTCGAAAGCAGAAAGCGTCTCAAAATATTCCTGATGGGGAGGTGGGGCAAGGAGATCAAACAGGTAGTTTCGTTTTTCATTCATTTCTCCGTCTGTTTGTGTAGCAGTTTGCGTTGTTTAGATATCAGGTAAAAAGCGAGTGTTTTCGAGACTTTTGTTTAAAAAGGCCAACCGGTTGTCGCCTTTAGGGTGAGTTATGGTGTATATATATATGGCCAGTAGTGGTTTGGTTCATTGAACAAAGTGTCTTGCTGGTTCAACTCTCGGATGTTCGATTTAATTAGCCCCTTGAGTCAGTCTTGTGTTAATTCTTAATGGTTTCAGTATCATTTAACACATCGAACACGGGGTGAAATTTTGTACTTCAGTTCTGCCAATTCTTTCATAAGACACTTCTTACGCATTTGTAGTTTGTATTTCTATTTTCTAAATTCACCCTTAAACGAAGAGTTGGCGTTTGTTCACAATCGTGAGTGATCCGTTGTGAATAACAACCAGTCTTCAAACTTTCTTGAAGAACCGAACATGAAATAGGGTATATTTTTTAATTCCAACTGTAGAATTTCACATCCCCGTTTACCTCGGTATTTTGAGTAAATTAATATTGCTATCGATGCGGCTTTCTTCGTCTAAAAAACTATCATAAAAAATTTTACCACGTGCCTCGGTTATTTGGCTATCCGTTTTTCAGTCTTGAAACATTAAAATCTCAGATAACCGAACCTTGACTCGCAAAACATGGCTCAACTAAGGTTTCATTGCATCAGTATGCAAATTTTTAGCTCATTTTTGCATGGAAATGAAAAACCATTGTTTAAAACCGCCAGAAGAAATTAAACCTACGCTAATCATTTTGCAATGTTTAGTCTTTGTTGCCCTTTGCCTGGGATCCTAACAAGTAACGAAGGAAAATCATCATACTTTTTTTTTTCAGAATTCTAGGCAATCAAGCAAGTTTTACAACTAGTGTTCCAGAAAGGCAAGCCGTTTTGTCCCCTAAAACCCTTCTCTTAAAAGTCCGAAGCCTTTTTTCTCTGATATCTGAAAACCTTCGAAAAACGCTGTACGAATATATGGCACGGTTATGTAGATGTTTGTATGGTTGTTGAGTGCATATTGTCATAAATCAGTAGTTTTCAATTTAATATTATTGCCAAACATATGTAGAACGTCAAATACGCCGTGAAATAATATGTTTGAAGGAGTAAAATGGATCCTTAGAGTCAAGTCACCTTCCGCATCGAGAAACACGCTTCATTTGTATTGGAGACGATTGTTTTGCTTATGTTTGGGGCAGGTTATGGTTATGGTTTTCTTCGGTTAGCCACCCTGCAGGGCGGAGGACGGCAAGTGTAGGCTCACTTTGGGCGTATGGTGTTGAGGCTATACTAGCCTCAACAGTAGCCTTCAAAGCTGCGCAAGTCATTCATAATTACTAGAACTATTCTTTTGCGCCCTTTAATTGGAAGGTATAATTACATCCTTTTGATAAAGTACTTGTTTTTCCATTACACCGTGCCCTAAAGTTACTAACATGGTATGAAAACATACGAGAACTAGGAGCGCGATAATCCTAACCACAGTAAGCGCGTCATGTTTCACACCTTTTTGGCAGAAAAAAAGACTTGCAAATGTGTGCTGTTTTACATTGAAGAGGCACCGACTTTTCTTTTTTCCGGCGCTATACAAATGTCTGCGATAAATCGTTGCACCCAGAATTTCAAACTACAAGGGTCGATTCCTTTCCCAGGATTGTACTGGATCGAGCAATTGCTGTGTGGAGTCAGTTCAAATGTTCATATGCAAATTGCCTTCCTTTCCTTCCTATTGTTGTGTGATTGAAGTACGTTTGAACCCCGTGATTAAGAGATCAGTTTTTCGTCTTCAAGGGATACAGTCGGTGGCTGGTTTGAGCTTAGGTTGTTGAATAACATGCCGGTGTTTTAGGAGAATCTTTTTAAGATTCGGTCTGACCGGGTTGTAAGTGATAACAAACGGTATAATCTCTTTTGTTTTGTTTCATTGCGAAGAGCGTCTTTTCTGTCTTTGAACCGAACTTGTCAGAATTGCTTAGCCTTTGTTCTATCTATCTATCTATCTATCTGAACTTTGAGAACACCACTGGGTGCCAAATGTATTTCCTCACTCTGGTGATACCTTACGACTTCGTCAGAGATCACAACAAAATTCGGTAGACTAAAAAGTACACTCAACCTTTAATGAACTCCCAAGGGAACAGTGGAGGCGGAGCTAAGTAAAGTTTATGAATTCAGAGCAAAATGGCTCATTATCTGCTCATTATATGATACGAAATAAAAGAGTGCAATTTTCCCAGTAAATCCTTTTCCGCTATTTTTGACATTTTAGCGAAATGTCTGAATTTGCGCGTCATTTTTATGCTAATGCGGTCGATTGGTCATGAGTATTAATGATGTCCGGCCATTCTGCGCTATATGGGCTTTGTAAACTCGGGGGTGGGGAATACTAGGCCATACTATTCCATAGTTAACGAATACATGTACATTGTATAAGCGCCTAACGCAGAAAAATTCTTTTAATGTTTCCATTCCAATGTTGATTGCTTATCAAAGGCGCGTTTACACAGGGCTATAATTGTATAACCCGCCAACTAACTAACCATGATTAACAACAAAAGAAAAGAAATACAATAGAAATTACGTAACTAAACTTAATAAATGAAATGAAAGGGGTACTGACTTCCCGAAATAACTAAGGAGTTAAAAAGGCCGAGAAGCCGGGAACTGTAGGAAGTGTTTTCTTTTCAGAGCCGTCTTTAATGCTGAACTTGAGATCCTTACTAATACCAAATGGTTACAATTCTATAATTAAAAGTTCTCTGACCCTAAGCAGACTTAAATAATGGAATTTTCCGCTATTATGGCGTACGAGACCAGACTACTGGCCTCCAGTTATAAAAGGTAATGTAAGGTAATTAGGAGCGCATCCGGTCATGCATTTGAAAAGTAGAGTAAAGCGTAACTAATAATGTAACTGCTTATCACTTCTTTGGTTATTTATTCAGACACAGTCCATCCTCTTAACTTTGACTGGACGCGCGGTGAAGTGGAGCCTCTGTGGCTGTATGAACACGTCAAAGCCGCTAAATGGAATGTTCAGGAGGTGGCTGCCTTCGTAAAGTGAGTAACTTGCCTCTTTGTTTTTAGTATTTATCAATCTCTACTTGCAAAGATGTGAGTTAGAGTAAGGCAAACTTGTCGTAACTTTGTTCAGAAGGCGTAAACGTTTTAAGTAACTGCCAGCACCTTTACTGTTACAACATATTTCCGCTGTCCAAACTTTTCAGTAAATCAGCCTCTAACACTCTGTTCGATTTTTTTTAACTGTTAGCTCGATTCACCTAAAACAGGGCGAAAGACATTCTGCACGCCGCCAAGTTCTACGCCTCTGATTAGCTGTTCGAGAACGTTTCGTAAAAATGCATGTATCAATGTTCGCGCGAGTAATTGGCTGATGGCGAAGCGACTTCTGAATATGGAGGGAAGCTTTGTGGGTGACATAATACATACACTGGTTAAACATACCAATCTCTTTAAATATGAACTGTATTTTGTTACAAAGCTTCTACATTTTCCTTTTTCAGTGCCAGTAATTTGTTGTTCAGGGACTGTGTAGTAAATTGAGCTGTGTTTGTATTCCAGATCCCTAAACGGTTGCTCCGAGTACGCAGACTCGTTCGTGTCACAGGAGATTGACGGACAAGCGCTGATGCTTCTCCGTGAGGAACACATGGTGGTCGCTATGCACATGAAACTCGGGCCTGCTCTGAAGATTGTGGCCAACGTGAATGCCATGAAGAGAGAAGCTCTTAAGGAGCATCAGTAGTTAGTTTTAAAGTTTTGACTTGCTCTCAGAGCCATGTAGAGTGCAGTCAAGAATACCATAGGAAGGTATTGCTCAATGACTTTTATTTTGGATCCACAGACTTAAGTAGCCTTGTACATACTAGTTATGCAATGGTTTGGAGTGGTATATCGTGTAATATCCCACGAGTCACTTGTAGTTTCATTGTATGCGAGTGTGTATACAAAGAAACGTTGCTGGAGAAAAGTACAAACCATAAACGATACGACCTAATCGTTTTCTGGGAAACGTGTGAAATATCGAATTATTTGCATTTTTACAGCGATTTGCTTGCACTGAAGATCAGCATGCACAAAGCGTACTCCAACACTTGTGGGGCCGTGTGGCTGCATTTTGTCTTTGAACCTCGGCATTTCTGTAATTTCTTACCCATCATTCTGCCCTTTTTTTGGCGTCTTTCAAAAAAGCGTGCGCAGCATCCGTCTGTTTTCATGATTATTCTGCCGCACCGCGAGCTGGCTGCAGCACCATAAAGAAAACGTTTGAATATTCAACTGTTGTAGCCCTGCCATAATTCGATCGTATCGTTTGTTGTGTACCAACGTTTGACAACGTTTCTTCAATTAGGTGTCTATGGGCATCACTTTAGTTTAAAACCACACTAACAGATTTTATTAACAGACTAAAACTCTACAACCACTTTACATGGCTCGTGAAAGGACTTTAGAATATCCCTGAAAAAAAAATACGCTAAATTATTTAACTGAAAATTTATGAGAAGCGAAGTGACCAGTGGTTGGAATATCAAGGCCGTTAGTTCTTCATGTTTCTTTGCTAGAGTGAAATTTTTTAAGGCTTCATTGCTTGTGGTAAAACGGACCTTGGAGGACAGTGTTTCTATCTGCATTCCCTTTTGTTATCATGTTGTTAAATACTAAATACCGATGCAATACTAATGCTACAAGCAAAGCTGAGGGAAGATTCTTTGGCTGTAAAATTCACTGGGTGAGAAAAAATGCGAAAAATTTATAGATGAGGTATTTTACTTCCTGTTATTTATGAAGAAAACAACTCTGTACTTTATCTTTTTAGTGTCGATTTTACTGTCTGTTGGAGCACAACACACTTTGGTTGTCTATTTCGTATTCTTACATTGAAACCCAACAAAACATATTAATAGCTTGAATATCAAGACCGGCTGCCGGTCAACTTGTACTTTGATAGTCCTGCGATAATCATTTTATAACTGCCTGGCAAGAAAAAGTGACTTATCGATCACGTGACTAGGTATCACTCGTTATTCTGTCCGGCAGGCGAACACGTTGTTTTTCGCTCGTGTAAAATTACTATTAAATTTACTATTTAAACCTTTAAAACAGCTAAGACGCCCTCGTTATCCACAGCCTATCTCTTACAATTTGTTACTGACATTTATTCAAACTGAAATGGTGTCTCTTAAACTCTATTTGTTGAGATTTCTCAACGTTATTACCTTCATTTAGCCTTCACCATATGAAGTACACCCACTCCTACCTAATGTAATCCCATGATGAACCGACTCTGTATCTAGAAACTCGGCTGGTTTGTCCAGTAATTTGTCCCACTGATATAAAGGAAATTTCTTTCTTCCGCATGATATGAAATGGCCGTCGTTCATATGATACGCCCCCTAACTTCCTTTGTCGAGCACGTTAATTGGCGGCAATGGATTAATGAAAAAGCAGAAATAGGAAGAGCACCTTTACTTTAGTAACCCTGCAAAGTTTCAGCATATCACGTGGATCTCGGATAAGTGCGATGAAACCGGAGGTCCCGTCTCACAACTCTTCACAAACTGACTCTGTTGGACGAAAAAGAACCACTAGGGACGTAATGAACCCTGGCTGTGACCACCCCTAGTGCTGACCTAGAGGGCCATGTGTTAAAAAACTCTTATTGGGTTAACATGTCTATACTCTCTTTAAACAAAGATATCGTATCGTATATCAGCTGAGAAAATGTAAGTTGAAATTTGATGAATTTACAGACGTTTGTATGACTAGGGGTATTATATAACTGAAGCTGCTTCTGGTAAACTCAAACTTTTCAGAAATTAACATCCACGTTGTACTGGTGTCAATAATTTAGTCGGCAGTTTATCTCACACTCTTATATTTGCAGGCATTGATTATTCTTTCCTTTTTTTATCGAAAGCAAAAAAAAAAAAAAGATTTTGTCCTAAAAATTAAGTTATTTCGAAGCATCGGATCACGGGGTAACTGGTTACTGGTTGGGTTCGGTCGTACAAGGTTTAAATATTGACCAATAAACCTGTAGAACGGATCCTGCTATCAGTCAGAAAAGCAGCAACTCCAGCTCCTTCTGTCCTTATAGTCTCTTAAAAGTCTTTCCCGCAACCTGACTTCCCGGCTATCACCAGCCAACGCCTTGTCGGAGTTGTCTCTGTATTAACTGTTCCAATTATTTGGACGTTTTCTGTCAGCCCTTGTTCAAAATATAAGTCAGTCAGCTTAGATTCATGCTTCCTGTAATTATTTTATCTATTCAGTGATTCATTGAAACTACTGCATCTCCTCAGAATCTTTTTCTATGAGCAGTAACAGAGGAGGACAGTAAACTATTCAACAACACTTCCATTCAAGCTCAATTGAATCAAGGGATGGAGTGAAATAGCAGTCAGCGGTCTAAGCCAAGCTGGGACAGCTTGGCTTAGGGCTAGCCAGACGAAATACGACCCACGTGAATCGGTAGGGGGATAGGGGGGGAGGGGGGGTGATGGTGGGTCGTTCCTCCGGACCAGTATTCCGCTGGAAACTGAGCAAGAAGGAAGCACACCTCAACCAAAGCGTATTTATAGTCATCTTGTAGTGTCATGCACGTGTTTTATGCACGCCTAGCCAGTAACATACTGGTATTCCGTGAATTAAGGAATGGGGTGACATATCAATCAGCGCCCTTGCACCTGCTGTTACAACTTTTCTAACCGACCTAGAATCCTGTCCAGCTTCCCACCTCTACCTCCCAAGAAACAGAAACCCAAACTTTATCCCCAAAACCTACCCCACCTCTCATTCAAAAAAGTAGGTTACAGATATGGTATCAAGATATTGTTGCGTGGAACAGGTTCAAGAATCCCGATGGGGCCTCTTATCCGGATTTTCGGAAGGGAATGCGCTTGAGCTCGTTCATATTCTGCCAGGGATTAATCACATCCGCATCACTTTCGGAGACAAGCCCAGCAGATGCACCATCCGGGTTAAGGACTTTGGCTGACTGAAGATAATAAACCCCAGTTGGTCGACGAGACCAACCAACATGGTCCATTATCTCAGAAAGCTCGGCTCCCTTGAGAGCCAACGTAATTGCACAACCAGAGCGAAAACCATGGAGCGTTTCGCCTTCGTCTGCACCCATATCGTTAAGGTATCCCGTTAGTCGGGCCTCGGTGGTGGAAGATCTCGATGGTAAATCCACGAGTTAAGTCGACCCTCATTTGGCGAGCTGCTTCAATGTATTGCTCAATACCCCGAATCGGACAAATGGAGGTGTGGGGGCTTCTACGGATCCCAAACACGTTCTCATCGCCATACCTCAACGTCTTGCCCTACACCTGGTTGAAGAGGAAACCATCATCATTAGGGAAGCGAACCATCCCGGACACCTTACCCTGGCCGAGATCGCCTGGGCGATCTCCACTAAAAAACATTGTTTTAAAATAGGCCTGGTCCCGAGCTACGATAAACCGTTGGATCGGCGTTTTAGCGTTGTCTAACGCCTGCTGAAGGTGGGATGATAGCCGCGTCAGTTTATCATCAAAGAACGGGTTTGCCTGTTTAGATGTTACTCGAGCCTGAAGCTGCTCAGCCGTTACAATACGAAGGTAATCTTTCACCAACTTATCAGCCGCCAGGTTGCCCAACCCCAAACGTCTGTCCCATTCACCATCTCTACCAACAGCATGGAAGATCGACTGGAGCTTCCCAATGTACGAGTCAGCTGTCTTGTAGGACAGTCTCAAGGGACACCCACACGGATTACGACCTCGTTGGCCAAGATACACACAACCATTTCGGTGAAGCTTAGTCTTGCCATTTTTATCTTTAAAAAAACGACACAAATCACGGGGAGTTGCGGTTGCTATGGATACATGGTCTGAGAGTGCGGTGAGAAAGCCAGTGAGCTCCTTTTGAAGGGCGTCCTTCTGTACAGAATAACTTGTCGCTTTATCGAAGTTCTGTAACTGTAGCAGCCGCTCATCGATTTGCTCAAGGTCAACAGACACGGCCTCATCGGGTCTTAGAACGTGAGCAACCTTTCTCCTGTAGGCACAACGTCGACAAAACCAAAAGTCAACGTCATTCGCACGAGAACAAACGGGACATCTTACCGAACGAACAAAGGGTTTAGCAATCACAGGCAGTTTCTAAGAAAGCAAACAAAATCGAAACACTAACTGAATTGTATTAACGTTTATTCAGAGTACATGAACCTATACAGAAACGTTGATAAATAGCTGAAACAACAATTCGAAATGCTAACTAGAGTAAGTCCATCAAGTGTCGATCGTGTTAGAAAACAACGTGGAAAGCCCAGAGGTCACCTAGGATGCCGGTATGAGGGGCCCACCCCTACTTCGAAGAGACCAGGAGGGCTATCTTGCATGATCCAGACCATCGGCGCTGCAGAAGTGGCCACCAATATTTCCTTGGGCATATATCCAGTGCAATAATAGTATTACTGGTGGGAACGTTCAAGCAAACGCAGTAGCATTAGAATCTAATGCCATCAAGTCGCACGTTAGACCCCCTGGGAAACCGAACACATCCTGCACAATATCCCACGTTTCAGGGACCAATTGACAGTCCACCATCGACAAACGACGAGAAGGGAGGTCAGCTGGATTTTCATCAGATGGAACGTACGAAAGATGCAACGAGATATTGAGTTTCCAGGTGGTGAAGAATAACTGCTTCATGGCTCTGTTCAACGAACCACTTTTCCCTCCTTGGTTGCTCCAGCACTGAACAACGGCTCGATTGTCAGCCAGAACATCGACCAGCGCTTTGAATAAAAGGTACAAATGACTTGCATGAAACATTCTTCCGAAACGCCATTGAGGGAGGTCGATCGGAGTCAGTCCTTACCCTTAAAGGATCCCTTAAAAGGTCAGAAAAGTGAAGGATAGAAACTTTGTCTCTAATCCAGGCAAGAATCTCTTCATGTTTCTCGGAAGGGGTCACGCATGCAATCTCCTCTTAGTAGGGCACGTGGTTATGGAGTTCCCCGGCATAAAAACGTTTTCGATCACGAAAAACCAAGTTCTGTAGGTCACCAATGACCTCCCCACATTCCACCTTCTTTACGAGGGCCTCCAAAGTCTGCTCGCTGTTACCCTACTACTGAGGAACGGGGTTTCCTTTAACATCTACCCATCTCACACAATGTCTTGTAATGGCGGTGACGATCTCAGCATCAAAGACTTGATCACTTTACCAAGGCCAATATGACCCCTCCTATAACCAAGAGGAAATCGTAGGTTAAATAAACCCCGTTCAGTCCGCAGATTCGTAACAGCTCTGACCCAGTATAACCGGGAGGGTTGATTTAGATACCCCTTTTTCGGAGCTATCATAACTCGAAGACTATCCCTGTTATACTTGCAAAGATATGTCATTTCCTAAAACAACAGAAAGATACAAAGCAGGAAAAACAGGTTCCGACACCGGTAGTTTATTTCAAAATACTCTCAGAAAAATATTAGACGATACAAACTTAAAGCCATCGCAACGACAGGAAAACATTTCACAACACCCTCACAACAAATCTATTTGGGAGGTGGGGGACTCCTCTTAAAGCAATTGGCTCTGAGATACCCAAAACCCTGACAATAAAAACAGCGAGGATCAGAACTCCGAGGAAAGCCCCCAGCTTTCACTGCAGAGGGCCCATCAAATAGTTCGGTTCTTCCGGCGGAAGTTCTTTTCCACTTTGGTCACCGTGTCAAAAACCCTCTCATCATCTTTGTCTCCAAGAAGGCGAAGGAGCAGGCTCCGAAAGTATTCATTCGGCAGCTCCACTTTAGACCTGGCAGTTTGGTAAACCAAGCGATAGTAGGCCTCCCTGTCATGTTTGCTGTCGTGAGACACATTATATAAAGCCTCTAACATCTCCAGTGCCTCAAACGTTTTGAATTCTGACAATGGTCTGGAAGCATACAACAAACTTCTTCAACTCGTTCTCAACGGACGCTTGTGTGAAGGATTCCAGGGACTCTTTAAGCACTGCAAGCCCCCTCTTCATTCGCTAAAATAATAAAATAGGGATATCACAATACTAGAATAGTGTGACATGTAAATCACCAAACACGTGTATCAGGCCAAGTCCGTTGTCTCAACGAAATCATGAATTCAAACAACCCTCAGAGCACATAAAACTCTAAAAGTCACTGTAGTCATCCTTGAACCAACCTCTCGAAGGTTTCATCCCACTAATAAAGACAGCTTCACTGTCGCCTCCCAAAAGAGCCCTCAAAATCCACTGTAGTCAACCTACGAACCAACCCGCCGAAGGATTCATCCCACAGACGAACACCGGTGAAAGAATACCACCCTCTGCTCTCAAAGGAGCACTCAAAATTCACCATAGTCATACTTCAAACCAACTCGCCGAAGGATTCATCCCACAGGTGAGCACCGGTAAAGAGGGTCACCCTCCGCTCTCAAAGGAGCACTCAAAGTTCACTTTAGTCCTCCTTCGAACCAACCCACCGAAGGATTCATCCCACAGATAAACACTGATGAATAACTTAACCCTCCGCTCCCAAAGGAGCACTCAAAATTCACTGTAGTCCACGGATGAACACCCCTTCACAGTTCTCCCCCTCACAGTGGAGCCCACGGATGAACACCGGGGAAAAAACCCTATGACAGCGCCCTAAAGGGCATTCACCATAATCTCAAGCATGTTAAGGCATGGCTCATATTCAGTACAGACCACCAGAAAGAAAAAAACGTTTTTGATCTACAGCAACGTTGTTTTTATCCTAGGGGGAGCCAGAAACTTACCCCAAACAAGATTTGGTATCCTTAAATTTCTTAAGGTGTCTTTATGGTCTTCACGTGACTTGTGACGTCACAAGCCTGCTTAAGATGAATTCTAAAATGGGCCAAGGATAGGGAGGTATCACGAAAAACTAACCATATGAAATTTTTAACCACTTTCTAAGGCAACTATTTCTGTCCTGAATGGATGAACTCCTCAATTATATAAGGCTATATATGGAAAGATAGAAGGTCACGTGACCTTTTTTACGTAATAACTTCTTAGCTTAATATTTTAGTCGGCCATTCAGGACAGATTCTTGCAAGGGCCATTAGCACAATTGTAAAAATACTAAATTTGACAGTGATTGTATGTCATCTCGGCGGCCCATTTTCAGTTGTTTTTTCAAAAAGTAAAACAATTAATTATAGTCACGTGACCCATTTTATCCGATTTTATTGGTCTTAGAATATTAAGGTCGTCGACATTGGTTAGCCTGCCAATTCTGCAACGATTAAACCAAATTCTGACAGAGTAATTACTGTTTTTCAGATTTTATGCAAATGAGGCTTGAGCCATGCCTTAACATGCTTGAGATCGTTTTGGAACCGACCCTCCGAAGACTCACGCACCGATAAAAGACTGTGCAAAATGGGAGAAATTCGGCCTAATACTTAAAAGAACATTCACAAAATTAACTGAGGCGATCATACAGACCAACCACTACAGGATTCACCACAGAGGAGAGCCGTACGAGAGAGAAAAAGACAAAAAACAGTCTACCAACAAAATCGGTAGGCGAAAGACTGAAAATATTTACCTCTAATTCGCCTTCTGGCTGAGGTGGGGGGGGGGTTGTTGATTCAACGGAGACACTGTAGAAATATTTACCTCTAATTCACCTTCTGGCTGAGGTGGGGGGGGGTTGTTGATTCAACGGAGACACTGTAGAAATATTTACCTCTAATTCACCTTCTGGCTGAGGTGGGGGGGGGGGGGGTTGTTGATTCAACGGAGCAGCGACTTGATTTTCTGCAACCGGTGGAGCTGCCGCAGGAACCGCCACTGCCTGAGCTGGATCCTGAGGAAACTGTTCTTGTTCGTCGGCAATGATTCACGTGGGTCGAAAAATAAATAAAAGTTCCTCCGGACCAGTGTTCCGCTGGAAACTGAGCAAGAAGGGAGCACACCTCCACCAAAGCGTATTTATAGTCATCCTGAAGTGTCATGCACGTGTTTTATGCACGCCTAGCCAGGAACATGCTGATATTCCGTGTAATTCCATTTCGCATATCATTAGGAGTGTGCAGCCGTAATTTCACCGCTTTTTTTCTTTAATTCAAGTTATACTTAGTTTTCAATCGACAATTGTTAAAAAAGTGAGTTCCAAACAAAAAGGCAAAGTTTATTTGCATGCAATTCAAACCAGTGAACTAACACGATTAGGATCGAACCGTGTGCGGAGTTGGGGCATTCTGGTTAAGGCGTCAAAAAAACATTCACGTTCCTGTCTAAGTTTGTTTTATACCATTTTCATTAGATTTGTTGCGCTGGTTGTCGTAAACCCCGTCTGGGGTCTCTTTGTATTGAAAACGATGCATAATTGCTTTTGACAGCCGAACTGAAGAACAATTGAATTCCATGCAAACTTATTGCTGCTTAGTGGTTTGTTGCAGATACTTCTTGAGTTAGACGCTAGCTCTATACAGTAACTCAGAGGTGGGCGTTTTCTTATCTATAAACTTTCAGTACTAATATTCAGTGGAGGTGCTTTACAGCTATTAGCTAATTCTTGCCGCTTTTTTCATTGAAACGTTCTGCCGAATTGATCTTTCTTTAAGGCGCTGTTCTCTCTCTCTTAACTTACACCAGAAGCCTCGTGCAGTCGTTATGGAAAACACAACGCAAAGGGAAACGAGAAGCGAAGGTGCAGATAATCAAGGTAAGCTGAGATGACTTAACTTAGCACTACATTGCATACTGCTTAGATGTAGACAGACTGAAATGCAGTTCCCCATCAGCCAGATTTTAACAATTGCTATATAGTACTGTTTAAAAATACATTTAAACCTGAAGTAGCATGTTGCTTCAGTTTTAATTGTGCATGATGGTACGGAAACAGCTTCATCTGAAAGCATTGCACTCCAGTTGAATTACATAACACGCAATTTGCAGTTCTATGCAGGTAACATTTTCGGGTATAACCTGTTTACAATCTTCCCTGTATTTGCTTTGGTTTTGAATTCTAAATAGCCTCCCGTTTTAAGTAGATTTGGTCAGGTTTCTCCACCAACGATTTCATGTGCTAATGCACCATCTCGCCCCAGTAGTATTATGGGCTAGACTACGGCAAACAATGAAATCAGTAGGGAAAAAAAAGACTGCGTTTGCCGCTACGGCAGGTTCGATACGAATTTCCCAATACGGCCATTTTGAACGTACCAGCCGACCCTGGGCGGTGCAAGGGGTCACGTGACCTGGTTTGCATAAATTAAAAAATTAGCATATATGTAAATGAGGTCATGAGCATAAATGCAAATGAGAAGACACACACACACACACACAAGAATAAATGGCAAACAACGGGTTTTTAATAACAGCAGCTCCTTGATTATTTTTTTCACGAAAAAAGAAAGTGGCGGAAAAAAAACAAGGACGACAGCAGGAACAAAAAAAACCGCCACGGTTAACAACAATGAAAAGAAAGAAAATCAATTGTTCAACGTCTGCGCCTCCTTCGCCTCCTTCTGCCTCCGGTGTGTGGGTGGTTGGCCGCTTGCATGTTGGCCATGAAATTCATCAAATTGGGGATGGTGGCTCGAGAGGGAACCAACTCTCTCAAGGGTTGTGGAAAATAGGCGGTATGGTCCATCACGGTACAATGGGGGAACAGCATGCAAACGACCAGGGAGGAGGTGGCGATGTGCGGTAACTTCCTTTTGGCCGTCATCATGGGCTGCAGAGAAGAGGGGAAGGTGTCAATCCATCACGGTACAAGGGTTGTGGAGAAGGGGGAGGAGGAGGTGAAACGCTTTGTCCACCGGGAAGGCTTCACGCAGACTGGCTACCGCTAATCGCTGGGAAAAAAAAAAAGCTTGATTAGCACTTACTGGGGTAGCGGCACGTCAAGGCATGACCGGGAATCTGAAAAAACATGTGCAGTTGTGGTAAAATGGGCACCATGTGACACCGAAGATTTTGAAAGCCAAGGTACCGTAAGTGAGATCTATCTGGAAAAAGAAAAAAACGAGGGAAAAAAGACTTACGCGGCGGCGGGGGCGTTTGGAATCATGCGAACGCATGCACTTTTGATGGTGTGCGACCAAAATGGCGACACGTGCACTTGTATCGGTGAGGCCAAATGGATTTTATCCTACACGTCAATACGTGACCGGGGATCTGAAAAGAACCAGAGGAAAGACTTACTAATGCTCGCACATGCACGTTCGGTGGATACCGAAGAGACCGAATTCACAAGTCAATGCGTGACCGGGGATCTGAAAAAACAGGAAAAAAAGACTCACGCATATGCACGTCCATACGAACACATGCACGTGGTGTGGTGTTGGGGGAAGCGGCAAACGAGTGCGTGCCCGGGAATCTGAAAAAAAACCGGGAAGAGACTTACGCATACGAACACATGCACGTTCGGTGGAATGTAGGCCATTCGCGGATGAATTCGCAGATGAGGATGTGACCGGGGATCTGAAAAAATGGAAAAAGACTTACTGGTCAGGCCCCACCATCCGTCATCCGTGTAACACATGCACACGGTGTGTTCCCACGGATTGACTATGCACGTCAAAATGTGCCCGGGGATCTGAAAAAACGACAACAAAAAACTCACGACTCACGATTAGGGCATGGACCATCCGTGAGACAGGACACACATGCATGCAACGTGGCTCCGCGGATCGACCACGCACGTTAAAACGTGAGAGGGGATCTGAAAAAAAGACACACTTACGCTCAGGATCCGGTGCATGTGTTCGCATGGCAAACGACGCATAGATGAATGGTGCCGCAGAGAGCGCACAGCATGAGACGGTTCGGATTTAACTGAAAGAGAATGGTTTTGGAGAATACCTTTGGTACAATCGTATTAAACCCCAGCCGTACGTGAACCCGTAGGCGCTGGGGCACGTGCATTTGCAGCATCCCTCAAAGACACCGATCTGTCGAAGCAATGGGAAAAGGGCTAGAAATTGGTGTCTAGAGATTGGATGCCCCATTTGTATTTCTGCGCTAGGATGAATGGGCACGTGCAATGAACGGTACTTCGCCAGCGGGTGATCTGCCGAGAAAAAAATGGTACCTTGA
This sequence comes from Galaxea fascicularis, assembly GCA_948470475.1. Lineage (NCBI taxonomy): Eukaryota > Metazoa > Cnidaria > Anthozoa > Scleractinia > Euphylliidae > Galaxea > Galaxea fascicularis. The sequence goes on from OX419338.1 coordinate 22,476,681, forward strand.
AAAACATTCGTTGATGTGCCACACCACACCGTCCCATAGGAAGCACCCCCCTGAGGACCGACTCCACCCGGGGATCTGGAAAAAAAGTGAAAAAAGAATACGTACAAGGGCCGCCGACCTAGGTGCCAAGTATAACACAATGATGTTGGATACTTGTAATCGAAGGAATACCACGGATACCCAGCGATCTGCGAAAAAAAAAATATGAGGGAATGATCCAGATTTGAGACTGACCTACGCATACAAGCCCATGCAGGTTCGGGGATCTGAAAAAAGAAAAAACAAAGGAAAAGCAAACAAGCGATAAAAAAAAGCGAAACGAAAAAACAAAGGGAATCGCTTCTCTCGGCTAGCATGTTATTTTCGCAACGGAACCAATTTGGTTGAACGAGCACACCGCTCTGAATTTTTTTTGAAGAGCACACACATAAGATGGACATCGACTTACAGCGAAAAAAAAAATAACAGAAGAAAATAATAATAATCACGATGGTTTAAGCTCGTTGTCGACGGAGAAATCCATCATTGAACTACGAACGAAAACGTGAGCACTGCGAACGGTAAAACGGTACGTCAAAAGAAAGCTAACATAAATCTTCAACTGTCGTTTGAGCGAGTCAGTTTTGAGGATTATTGCAAAGGAAAAAAAATATATGGCAGAGCTCGGAGGCCTTTTCTTTTTTATCGAGGTTTAGCAAGTCGTGGTCATGAAAGCAAAGGATTTGAACCACTCAGCAATTTCTGTGTTTTCCTGGAAACATCCGCGAGAGCGGTCAGGGTTTTCTCGGAAAACGTATCGGTCTGGTCTTTGAATGTGCTTTGTTCGCACCACCGACTCCTTTGAATCTTCTGGAAAAAAAAACAAACAAACAAAAATAAGAATGGGTGTTGTTTTCTCGGATGACCGAACGTAAGCTTTTGAAGGATAAAAAAAAAAATTGTGGCCGCCAACGCTTCCCGCATTTGCGAGCGAGTGTTTTTTGCAAAGAAACCAAAACAAAAATGATATTAGCTTGAAAACCGCTTCAAACCCAGCCTATGCAACGCTTAGGTAAGAGTCATGGTGATTTTAAGGAAGGTTTTGGAGTTCGACAAACGTTGGAACTAAGAAGAAGAAGAGAACTTACCTCGAGCTTGCGTTTCTTTTCAAAGGTCGTTTGAAACGGGAAAATCGTTTGTAAAGATCCTCTTTCGAAAAAAAAAAAAAAAACAGAGCTTGCAGAAAAGGTCTTGTCACGTTCCCGGTGGATCAAATCAAGCTGTGAAAAGTCTTTTTTTAACGCTGAGGATCAAATCAAGCTGTGACACCATCGTTTCACGCCGCAAAAAAAACTAAATGCCCCTCGCATCTCAAGTGCTTAAAGCCCCGGGCAAACGATCGCAACATTTCAACGCAACATATCACAACATTGTTGGATCATGTTGCGACATGTTGCGGAAGGGCTGGCTAAACGCACGCAACATCACGCAACAGTCTACGCAATACTTTCAGTGAATATTCATGGCCCCTAGTCTCCTGTCGTAACGAAAATAACATGGAGTATATTCACGAGCGATTTCGCCGTTGGCGTCACAAAATTGTGGCATGTTCTCAAGTGCTGCTTGTAGAGGACGATGAGAGAGAGGTAAAAAGAGGAAAAACTAGGTTGTGGACCAAGAGAAGGCAGGAGAGGGGCTGCGATTTTTCTTTGAGTTTTTACACAATTCAAATTGCGCGCCACTTTCCACCATGTTTACAAATGACGTTTAAAAAAAATCGAGCTAGTGCGCATGCCCAGACGCAACATTGTTGCACGAACCTTGCCAAACGACCACAACATCATACAACATCCACAAATGTTGGGTGAAAAATTTGACCATTTTCAAATTTGGGCCAACAACACGCAACATGTCGCAACATGGTGGCCAAACGCACACAACATGTTGCGGCCAACAATGTTGGGATATGTTGCGCTGAATGTTGCGATCGTTTGGCCGGGGCTTAAGTAATGTTTCGATGGCGTGGATGTGACGCAGTCGGATGACTCCTTTTTGTGACCTTATTTGGTGTCTCGCACACGTGTGGTTGACGCAGTCGGTCGACTCCTTTGGCATCTCGCACACGTGGCTGGCCCAAAGGCTAGATTACGGCGACAAATGGAAAATAGGCCTCTGAAAAAAGGCCTATTGTTTTCCGTAGCGAGAATGCGTTTTCTAATAGGGTCAGTGGTATCTGGTCAGTGGTATCCCACCCCAGCCAGGGGGTGATTTCGATACGTCAGGTAAGACGTCACGAAGGGTTCCCTCTCTGAGAAATAGGGGCCTGCGAGGTTATTTTCACTTGGGGTCAGTCGTATCCCACACCACCCAGGGGGGTGGTTTTGATGGATCATGTAAGACGTCACGAAGGGTCCCCACCTGAGAAATAGGGGCCTGCAAGGTTATTTCCACTTGGGGTCAGTCGCATTCCACCCCCACCCAGGGGGGTGGTGTCGATGCATCATGTAAGACGTCACGAAGGGTCCCCACCTGAGAAATAGGGGCCTGCAAGGTTATTTCCACTTGGGGTCAGTCGCATTCCACCCCCACCCAGGGGGGTGGTGTCGGTGCGTCATGTAAGACGTCACAAAGTGTCCCTCTCTAAAAAAACAAGGGCCTGTAAGAACTCTTGGGCTCAGTGGTATCCCGACCTCTATGTGAATCACACGCATTGCAAATCGTTTTTTTTAAAGAACCTTTTATTGTCAATTGCTTTTTTCAAAAAGAACCACTGATGGTCAACTAGTGTTTAACCTGGTTTTGAAAAAAAAAAAAAACACAGGTTTTTTTTTTAAACGTTCAACTTGACTTTGGTTTGCATGATTTTCTTGACGATCTTTTCCGTGAGGGTCCGCTTGCCCGGCAATCCCTCGATGGCCTTGATCATGCGACGATCGGCGGCGTGCTTGTCCCTCAAAGTCTTGGCCTTGTCGTAGTCGATGTCGTGTTGTTTGGCAATCTTGTCCAACCGGTTGATGCCCGGGTCCCCGCGTTTCAAACGTTTCTTCAAATGCGTGCCGGGGCCCATGTACTGATAGCCCGGCCAATGAAATTCCAGGCCCGTTTTGCCCAGCCATTTTTGCACGTCCACCCCGCGGCCGCCCTGAGACGGCTTCTGGCATCGTCGCTTACTCTTCATCGTAGTCCTCTTGATCGAGTCGGCGTCGCGTGCACTTCCCTCGCTCCCAATCTTCCCACCCTGGTTGGGTTCTCAACCGTCTCACTGCCAAGGGTGTTTTCGACGTTTCCTCCATGGCCTGTCGCCTTTTATCCATGGCCCTGGCGACCGCCCCCCATAAATCGTCCTCACCCCTTGGACGCTCGATCTGGGGCGTCTTTTTCAATCGGCGTTTACCCTGTTCGAGGTCCCACGCATCAAAGGGGGTCTTCCGTGTAGGCTCTTCCTCCTTTTTCACTTTCACGTCCTGAGGGGGTGGGAAGGACCAGTCGTCTTCCTCTTCCTTTTTGACTTCCACCCAAGGAGGGGGTGGGCGGGGCCAGTCGTCTTCTTCTTCCTTTGCTTTTTTGAACAACCGTTTGGGTTTTCTTGGCACTTTGGGTTTCACGTCCGTCCCTATGGCTTTGCTCACCGTTGTCTTGGCAGGGGTCGTACCTGTAGGGGTTCCCCTCTCCGTTTTTTGGGCCACTCTCACCATGCGTCGCATCCATTTGTCGAACGCACTGCTCACCAAATCCGTTTCGGGGGCGTCGTCATCGTCGGCTGTCCCCGCCGTGCCTGCTGCGGGAACGTCCAAGGTTCGCAGTTTTTTCGTGGCTCGATGCAGGGCCCGCGATACGGGCTTCAACTTCATGCGTTTGGCTGCAGGCGACAGGTGGGGATCCTTCAACAACCGTTCCTCTTTGGCCGCCAAAGTGGCCGCATGGGTTAACAGATGGTTCTGCAACAAACCGGCTTTGTGTTTAGCCACCCAGGGAGCGAATTCGCGTTTGGGTACGATCAACATTTCTTCCATGACGAGACGGTGATGCGACCGGTCACGCGTGCTTCACCGAGAGGGGTCGCACAGTAGGCGTCGTCTGAGTTCACAACACTCATGTTGCCACCTCTTATAGGTTCTTGTCGGCCGGACATTCAACGAGGCCACAAGAGCTCTCATCGTTGGAGACATCGACACACCGCTTGCAGTCCCCGCCATAAGCCACTGCCCGTCTGTCGGAGCAAGAGAGCGCGTCGTCGGGTCACCGAATTTTTCCGCTTGGCTAACTCGCGCAAGACCTTTTTATGCCTTTTCAACCGGGCCACGACGTCCGGGGTGACCCTGGCATGCCCTTTCAACGTGTTCAACACCAATTCGCTGACGGCATTGATCTGATCGGCGTTGGCGTGCCGTAGGAGGTCGTGACGGTATTGCCCGCGGGCATCTCGAAACAGACTTTCCAAAAACGGCAACTGACGTCTGAGACGTTTCATCTCGAGGGAAACCGTCTGCGTCGACCAGGGTCCACGTTGTCTTTTATACCCTCTTTTCTTGTGGCCACTTCCAGGGCTTTTTTTGGTCACATGAGGCAACAAGGGCTGGCTTTCTTGGCGATGAAACCTTGCGATCGAGCGTATTGGAGCCACGATTGTTTGCCCCCTCTTCCTTTGTGAGCCTGCCAGGCCGCTCTCATGCTGTCGTATTGCCGTTTGGCCTTCGTCATATCCGTGTTTTTGACGGCGCGAATCATGTCGCGCGTGACCTCATAGGCTTTTTTGGGATCCACCACCCAAGGCATCTTGCCCCCTCGCTGAGTGGAGGGTCGTCTCCGCCGACGTGTCGAGGAGGTTTTCTTCTTCTTTGTCGTCGCACGTTTGGCCATGGTCTGAGGTTGCAAGGACAGCGTCTCTTCCCTTTTATCGCGTCCACGAAAAGGTGGAACCATCGGGATGACGCACCAACCCAGACCTCCGTCGTTTCATGGCAGCACGTTCGACACTGCTTGCATTGTACCGCTTTTTGGTGGCGGCCTCCAGAGCTTTTTTGGCACCGTACCCCGCGGCACCACTGACGGCTCCTACAGCGGCCGCTTTGCCCGCCGCAATGGCTGCCGGCAGGAGGGCTAAGAGAGGGAATAGCCCTCCCTTGTGACGTCGCCGTCGAGTCGTCCGTCGTCGCGACACTCTTTGCTTGGGCATGTTGAGTGACTCCTCGTAGACAGTGCGTTCCCTTTTTATGTCGGAGGGTGGGGTTTGGAAAAGGCATCGTGATGTTCTTCACGACACGAATCATGTCGCGCATGACCTCGTAGGCTTTTTTGGGCTGCACCACCCGAGGCATCTTCCCCTTGCTAAGTGGAGGATCGTCTCCGCCGACGTGTCGAGGTGGTCTTCTTCGTCTTTGTCATCGTCGCACGTTTGGCCATGGTCTGAGGTTTCGAGGACGGTAACAATGTTGGAGTGATTTCATCGCAGTGAGGTAGAACCGTCAGAATAACGTGTTAATACGGTGTTCCCTCGTTTTGTCACGCTCGTTATCCTCCTCTTTTTCCTTTTTGTGGCTGCCTCGATGGCTTTTTTGGCGCCGTACCCCGCAGCACCACTGACGGCTCCTAAAGCGGCCGCTTTGCCCGCCGCGATGGCTGCAGGCAGGAGGGCTAGTAGAGGAAACAGGCCCCCCTCGTGACGTCGCCGTCGAGTCGTCCGTCGTCGCGACACTCTTTGCTTGGGCATGCTCGCTGGTTGAGTGACCTCTCGTAGGCAGTGCGTTCCCTTTTTATGTCGGACGGTGGGGCTTGGCAAAGGCACGGGTGTACCCTTCGTCCTCCAAGAGGTCCGAAAAGACCCGGTACGTATCGTCGGAGGCCGGATGCAGATCCAAGAAGACGTACCCAAAAGGTCGGGCCGTCACGGTGTCGTTGACGTCTAACACGTCGGGCCAATGTTTGGGAAAGGCTTGCCTGATGAGGTTGGTGAACCCCAACTGATCGCGAGGACTCTTGAAGGCCACGATGTAATGCGCATTACGCGAAATGGTCTTGGCGTACTTGCCAGGGGGAAACATGTCTTGACAGAGATACAGCACGGTGATGTTGCGATGGTGCGAGTCTTTGGTGAACAGATCCAACACGCGTTTGTCGTTGCCCCCTTCCTCCATCAGATCGTCGAGAACCAAGACCCCTCCTTTCGTGCGACCGAACCAACGTTGTAATTGATCGCTCTCGGGTATGCCTTTGTGCATGTGTACCCCCAGTCGAGCCAACGGGTGAAAGCCCTCTTGCCACACCCCGTAACAATAGTGGACGTTGGGCACCACGTCGCAAAAGTACCGGTGAGGCGCTTTCAAGAGTTTGGTGACAAATACCGTCTTGCCACACCCCGAGGGTCCCACCACCAACAGGCTACTCGGTGTCCGAATCATCTTTGTTCAACTCCACAGCAAGGCGTCGATTTTTATACTGCCCGCTTTCAGACGTCTGAGCATGGAATTCAACGTCAGACGCCCCGTGAGAGGCACTTTTTGCATCTTCAAGGACTTGGGGAGTTTCCGAAAGACCTCGGCCAACGTCACGGTGTCTTTGACCATCTTGATCTTGTTCTTTTTCCTCCGCACGCGTTTAAGTGGGTGGGGACCGTATTGTTCCTGCAACCGTTGCATCATACCCATCCACGTGGCTTGACTGGGTAAGGGAACCGCCGAGGTCAGTCGCGGAGGGACGAGCCCCGTCACAGGTTGCAAGTCGAGGCGTCGTTGGGCCATACTGATACGGTTACCCAAACAGTGCGCCCCCCTTTTATACAGACAAAGGACCACACAGTCACCCCTTTTTTTTAATGTTTTATTAAGAACGACCTCGTTGTTGTTGTTAATACACGGTATCGTAGTTTTGGCCTTCCGGGTTCCCCGTCATCGTCATGAGCATGTCCATCAGACGCACGGGCACGTGGTTACTCTGGCGAATGGGGCCCGTCAAACGATGCCACGCCAAATCGCGTCGCACCAACCGCTTGAACAAGGCAGCCGCGCGAGCGTCGTTCTTCACGAAATCGTAACGACTAAAATACTGTTGAAACGTCTGTAACGTGCCTCCCAGACTGCAATGCACCAAAAACAGGAGGGCATAGGCACCGCACGTGTTGCTGTCGATGGCCTGCAAACTGCGCTTGTTGAAACGAAGGGTGGACCAATGCTTTTCCAACCAGTCTTCCAGGGCAGGCGCCCCGTAACGCCACAACGGTAACCCAAAACTGTCCATCACCATGCAGGTCTCCTCCTCTTCGTCGTCGTTAGGGCCTGACGTCCAAAGGGCCATCCAATGACTACCGGGACGATCGTGAGGGTCCACGTTGACGATATACCCTTGCGCGCGGTCTCGGATGGGTCGAGGGGGCAGTCGGTCGCTGGGAAAGACCCCGACAAAATGAGGACCAAGGTGGGGGTCGTCTTCGGCCAAATGCCGCAACTGTTCGTCCGTGGTGGGCACCAATTCCATGGTGGGACTGACCTAGGCCTGCCTTCTGACGGCTCTTTTATGTGCCATAGGCATTGTACAACACGCCTCCGTCGTGGGTGATTTGCATGACGTTCTCAAATTCGCCGTAAATGACCACCGTGGCTACGTGAGCCAACCCGGCATTCAAGTGAAATTGCACGCGCACGTTGCCCTCTTTTTGCGGGTTGAGAATTTTGCCGTCGGCATCCCCACTGGCCACGTTGTCGAAGACGTACAAGGTGCAATTCTTGCCGTACCCCCACTCTTGGGGCCGTACCAGGTTGGGTCGCCTTTCTTTCCAAGCCGAGGTGGCCTGCACGAAGCGGAAATATCCCACGAGATCTTTGTTGCCATTGCCCGCATTCAATTCGTGGGTCGTGCCGTAGGGATACTCTTCCCCGTCCACAAACTGTTTGATCCACTGTAACCCAAACTGTTGAAAGGCAAACGGCGAGTACGTGTAGTCGCCATTGTAACTGCTCTGGTGCAACAACCCCACGATCATCCGATCGGGCACACGGTGGAGAAAGATGCGATCTTCGTCAAAATCCGTCTGACCCGCAGGGAGGGCATACGCGCGAATCTCCGAACGCACCAAGGGGTACTTGGCATAATACCCCTCGTTTCTTTGTAATTGCAAGGTATTGGCGAGGGGGTCGGACAATTGCACTTGACACACGTGAAACTTGATTTTGATGTCGGCGTCCGTCAAACGGCCCTGCTCTGCCACCCCGTTGAAGAAGAAGGCCGGTTCGTGAAAGAAGAAACGCACCACCACTTCTACAAAGGGTACCAAGGGTTTACCCATGTAAAAGGCTTCCGAGTGCGGCTTGAAGTACAGCGTGCGTCGTTTGCCAGCCGTGTAGTGCCCTTGTTCTCTCTTCATGGCCTTCACGGCAGCTTTTTGCGTGGCACTGAGAGCCGTGTAGTCGGCGTGGGGGGTCGTGTCGTCCAAGTTGTTGGCCGTCAAGGGGGTGGCCACATCCAATCCATCTTGTTGGAACCCCTGCAAGGGCAAGAGGGTCTCTCCATCCAGGCGATCGTTGTTGATGAGGGTCTCAAAGTAAGCTTTGTACGGGTAGGTGTCCGTCTGGGAACTGATCAACGTGCCATTGAAGGTGACGCTGCATTGTTTGATCATGGTGTGGCATAAATTCTGGGCGGGGAACAGATTGTCCGCGGCTGCGACGTTGTTGCCATCGTGTTGTTTCATTTGAAATTCCATTTCGAAGTAACTCCGATTCAAGTCCACGTACTCGTTGACGCCCGACATGACAAATTGCATGGGTTGAATGCCCCCACTGTCCGCTTTCACCAACACCATGCGATACTTCTCGTAGGAAGTATCCGTCGGGGGGACGTCGAAGATTTGCATGGTGGGATGCCAGGTGGTGGCGGCAGGTGTCCTTCCCTCACTCATCGTGTTCACCGGCGTCCTCGTCGCCTTTGCCGTGGTCGCTTGTGCATCTCTTTTATATACGCGCGTGTCCAGGAAGGCACCATGTCAGGAGCCCCCGGCCAAATCCGTCCCCCGACTTGAGGTGCCACGCCTTTCAGACCGTGCCGTTGTTGGTGTCATGACGATGCGCCGCTTCACTATCTTCAGGGTCCCAAGATATCGTGCACACTGTGTTTGACGCGTTTACTCACTCTGTCGAGGACTTCGTCCGCTTTGCGTTTCAAGGCCCTCTTCACGTGCTTTTGTACCTTTCTGGCGACGACTTGACCCCCCCCTTTCGAGCACGGGTCCGACAAACCGACTGAAAAGCCCCGACCCGTCTTGCGACGTGGGGGTGTACCGTGTCAGACTGCCTCCTCGCATGACTCGCAAATGCTTGGGGTGTTGGGGAGTGTCCTTTTATACACGTCGACGGGATTGTCTGCACGGACCACGACAGGGTTGTCTTCTCTTTACACACGCTGGCGAAAATGCAAAGTCAAGTTGGAGGGTCCCTCCCCCAGATGCGCCAAGGCACCGGCCATCTCGGCGATTTGCACTTCCGTCACCTCGAACGAGGGTTGACGCACCGGCAGGTATTGCACGTGGGTGGGTTCGAAGTAGGCGTACCCATTTCGGTCCGTGGTGGAAAGGTGGACTTCTCTGAGGAGATCCGTGATGCGTTCGCCCACGATGGTGCTCTGACCCGCATTGCAGTAGACACGCAGACTGCGCGAGGGGGTGAAGAAGGTCTTTTCGAACCAACCCCAATTCAAGTTGGTAAACTCCCAGGTCTGTTGTTGCGTGAAAAGGACCCACTCTCCCTGGATGGTGGCCGCATCGATGGGCTGAGTGTTGATCTTCTCGCTGGCGGGAGGGGACTTGTAATGAATCTGACGGATCTGGGGTCCGGGAAAACTGTGGCTTGGGCCAATGCCTCCTAACAACACCATCAAGTCGTACGCAAAGCCCACTGTGATGTTCTCGGAAGCGCGCTCGCATCCGCTGCCGTCGATTTGCAAGGTGGTGGGACCCTTCCAACGCAGGGTTTGAAAGTACTCCGCATCGGTTTCCGGGTGCTTCCATTCTTCGAGGTCCGTGCTGTCTTTTTCCGTGTACTTGAAATAGTAGGCGATTCCCTTTTGCAACTCGAACACGAGGGACCGCATGAAAGAGACCCCGTCGTGGACCGACTCGTCCTGCAACAGGTCGTCCACGGTGACCACCGCCCTCACGTTGTTGTTGGCCACAATGCGTGTCCCGCGCGCATCCACCTTGGTCGTGTACCCCCGTTGATAGGCCAGTTGGGTGCCCGAAGGAAACTTTTGCAACAGGGCGGACCGAAATTCGTTCCGAAGGGGTAGCGACAGGCTCGCCAACCCCACTTGCCAGTCTTTGCCTCCGAACTGCAAGGGAGTGGGCAGTTGCACCTTGTAACTGTTGTTGCGATTGGCCCTCGCGAATTGAGCTCCTCCGCCATCGCTGGGCAACGTCACGTAGAGCTCTTCCATGCCTTGAGGTCCGAGGTGGGGATCCAACTATCGTATTTGGCCGGCCACTCTTTCCATCTCACCAACGCTCGCTTGCCACGCCGTTTAAGTACTTTTTCGATGCGCCACAAAGTGTCGTCGTCCACGGTGACTTTTTGTAGATCCTCTTCGTAAAACGTCCCCTCCACGGGTGTGCCATCCATTTCTTCGATTTTGTAGGTGATGGGAACCCCCGGCACCACGCGTTGCACCACAAACACTTCCTCCGTCCATTGGGGCAAATACCCTTTCTTGAAGAGTCTCGTGCGCTTGCTCAAGCGCACGCGATCCCCTCTGGCCAATCGAGGTCGCCTCCGATCAGGTTTCAACCGTAAACCGTACAATCGCTGCCACACAAACTCTTCGTTCTCTGGCGTCACTTGTCGCGGTGCCAAGCCAATGCTACGGTGCTTGGAGGCATTATACCCAGCCACCAAGTTGGGGAGGATGTCAATGTACTTCAAGGTGTTGGCGGCAGTGAAATAGCGGTACATGCGGCCCTTGAGCGTGCGATTGAACCGTTCCACCACGGCGGCTTTGGCATCCCCTTTCGTGGAAAAATGATGAATGCCTTCTCGCTTCAACCAGGCCTGCACGGTAGCGTTGTAAAATTCTTTGCCTTTGTCCGTCTGCAAGGTTTGTGGGTGGCGTCCCCCGTCCTTGAGAATGCTTCGAAAGGCTCGCACGACCTCGGCGCCCGTCTTCTTTTTTAATGGACGCACCCAGGCGTATTTCGACAAGACGTCCACCACGGTCAGGAGGTAACGTATGCCGCGGTTGTGGCGGGCCACGCGCTGCATTTCCACCAGATCGGCCACCCATTGCTGGTCGCGCTGAAACACCAAGACGGGCAGCGTCGAAAACCGCCGACGCGGGGGTTTGTGCAACGTGTAGGCCAAATTCTTTTGCAACAAAGTGCGTGCCTTCTTCAGGGACCACCCGTGAGCGCGTGCGAACCGGGCCACCCCGCCCAAGGCACCGGGTGCTGCAGGGTCCTCGTAGGATGCTGCCGTTGTGGGCTTTATGGTCTTTTTCTTCATGGTCGTCGAAGTCTGTCCGTCACCCACAGGCAAACTCGACGCCACGCCAACTCTCGAATGGTGGGCAGGCATAACCCGTACGTTTTATGTATCTTGCGGTACCATTGCCAACTTTCTGGCCAAGGGTACCCCTCGTCCAACCACACCACAAAGGCCGCAAACGGCCCCCAGTGCAACTCGTCGAGAAGGTATTCGAAGACGTCGAGGGGCGTGCCCTCGGCGGCCGCGTCCATGGCGAACACATCCTGACTGGGTACCTCTATGACGGCCACGAGCGATCGACATACCGTGCGCAACATGACCCAACGGCATCGACTCCACACGTCTGCGCACGTCGTCATGGTTTTCGCACACTGACGAGTCAAGGTGGCGGACGGCCCGGTTTTATGGCTTCCTGCGTCTGAAATGCAAGGTGACCGTCGTGTGCGTGCGACCCACTTGTGCCGTGGGCAACGCATGCCCCAACCCATCCCTCAAACTCACGCTGGCCACCTCCAGTCCGTAATAGCGCACGGACCGAAATCGTTCTGGCGAGGGTTCGTAATACACACCCCCCTCCCCTCGCTGCAAGTGCGGCACCTCTTGCAAGAGATCGGTCGTCCGATCCCCCACCATGACGGCACGTCCCACGTTGGAATAGATGTGCAGACCCTGCGTGTGGTGCGTCTTGCCCACCACGCTGTCGAAGGCGTCATTCAGACGCACGAAGCGCCATTTCACTTTAGACGAAAACATGACCGTGTCACGCGTGGAATCGTATTTCAACAGCACGTCACCGTGAGCAATGATGGAGTCCACCGTGTGACCCCACCTTGGGGCCGGGCCCGTGACCACTTGACGCAATTCGGGAATGGCATTGTGGCCTAGGAGAAATGACAAATTTTGCGATGGGTCGGGCATCAACCAACCCATCTTGAAACACAAACTCTTGTTCAATTCAAAGGTCGTTTCATCGAGTCCATCGACAATCATCTCTGTGGCGCCATTGGAGGTGTCCCAACTCACGCGGGGGCGGATCTGCAGGGTTCCGTCTTCGTAGTCAAACAGATTGACTTTCAACAACCATTGTTCGATCAAGGCTTTCATGAACGCTTCGCCCAATGGCAAGGGATGTCGAGCATTCGAGGCCACCATGTCACTGACAAGGACTTGGTTCTTGATCGTCCAGGGAAAGTCCGAATCCCCCTCTTTCAGTAATCGGGTGGTCGTGACCAACAAGGCCTTGCTAGGTTGGTCGTGCAAGAGGGTGACGTCCATCCCACGATCGCGCATGACTAGACTGCTCAAGGCCACTTCCCACCCAGGCTCTCCAAACGTCAGGGGAGTGGCCAATCGCACTTGAAAGGACGCCGCCGTGTTGTGGGGAAATTCGGGCGTCGTGTCGCTCGACAGGGTCACGTACATGTCCCTGAGTCCCCTCATCTCGACTGACCCCCTTGCCACGGCGTCCCGTCTTTTTATGCCATTTGTCTAGGGTCGTGGGTGAGGCATACATGCACACACTACAACAACCACACACCTCGGAATGAGGTCTTTATTGGTTTAATCTTTAAAAATGGACCGCACGCGATTACAAGGCCAAGTACAATTACAGGGTTTCCAGCACAACACTTCTTCGGGGGTCCCACGTTGGTACACCTGGTTTTTCTCGTCCTCACAGTACTCACACAACACCAGGTCTAACAGGTCGTCACACCGTGCACGCCACAGATCGCGTTCTCGCAAGGCTTTTTCGTAAAGGGGCTCGAAGACCAAGGCGGGGGTGGCCACATCCTCCTCCACCTCTGCTTTGGGTTCGGGTTTCGGGGTGTAGTCTTCGCCCATCGTTCCCCTGACCCATCGCGTCACGTACTTCACAATGGATTTTTCCAAATGGTACTGGGTGCGGCTGATCGATTGCACGTTTTCCCACAATCCCTCTTTTTCTCGCAACTCTTTAATCGCTTGGCACTCGTCCATCTCTCTGACCTTGTCCTTCAACGTGTGCAACAGATGAAACGACATGGGCTCGAACTGGGGAGGAGCCTCCTTTCGCGCTAGGGGTGCCAGGGCCGCCGGGTCTACCTTGGCCCACGCCGTCACGCAGTTCACAATCTCTTTCTCCAAGTCGTACCGAGCCTTATCGAAAGCATGCGCGACCTCCCATCGTCCTTTTCTCGCCCACCCTTCGTACGTTTCGTCTACACGAAGCATGTCCAAGACTTTGTCGTGCAACCCCCATTGCAGTGGGTCTGGCATCTCGGGATGTCCGACCATGGCGAAGAACAAACCAAAAATGATCAACAATGGCAAACAACGCGCTCTTTATAAGGTCCGTGGTGCCTGCAATGCGCGCAAAGCCACTCAATCGCAGCTAGGCCCGTGACCCAGGCGGTACGAGGGCCCTTTCCTCACATCGTACACCTCTTCAGTCAATCCTTTGATAACGTATCCCGCGGTTAGCCCTCGCAATCTTCTGCACTTCCATCAAATCGGCCACCCACTGTTCGTCCATGCCAAACACCAGCACGGGCAAGTTGGCAAACCGTTTTCGGGCGGGTCGGTGCAAGGTGTAACTCAACACCCCCTCCAACACGCGGCGCGCTCGCTCGAGGGAAATCCCGTGGGCGCGCGCGAAACGCTCCACGCCCCCCAAACTCCCTTCGGCGGAGGGGTCTTGGTACGCCTCCACCAAAGCGCGCTGCCCTTTAGACATGACTAACACACACACGACAGGGTTCATTTCCTTTTATTCCTTCAACGTTCTACATCTTCCTCCTCCTCCTCGCTCAATTCGTTGGGCATCACCATGAACGGTTCGAACCGTTTGCAGGTGATGCATCCCCAAGGCGCCCATCCCAACTTATCGTCGTAATTGGGGGATCGCATCGCATCGTGCCGCATCTCCAGACACTCCGAGCACAGTTCGTACTCCAGGATGTGATCCACGCGCCGTTCCCACACTCTACGCATCAAACGCTTCTCGCGCAACTCTTTTCTATGCGCCTCGCATTGTTCCTCCAACGCATGCATGCGATCGAACAAAAAGTTCAATACTCCCCTCTGGATGTCTCCCACCAAAACCGGTGCGTCTACACGCCCGTCCCCTGCGTCTGAGTCTCTGCCGTCTGAGTCTCTGCCGTCTTCACCGGATTCTGGGGGTGGAGATACCGCGCCGGCTCCTGCGTCACGGGCCCCGCTTCCGAGCATTCCAAGGCGTCCGCTAGGTCCTGCAACCAATGGGCAAAACACTGATCAAACGAGTATCCTGCAGCCAAGCCTCTCTTGACGCGTGCGAGCATAAACTGATCGTCCGACGTATAATCCTGCCTATTTACACCAGCATAATACGCTCTGTACGACTTATCATCCATCGCGCAAACACTGACGCGATCGCTGACGCCTTCCCCCTTTTTATACAGGACGCGGATGGCGTCAGGTCCCACGCCATCCTCTCTCCTCCACCAATCCACGACCTGCACGCGTCATTCTCCAGTTCCTCCACCAATCCACGATCTGCACGCGTCATTCTCCGGTATATAAACGAGTGGCGCCCACCCACTCGCTTCACATTCACACCAACATGTCCTCCGTCCCTCCAAACGCCGACCCCGTCTCCTTCGACAATTGCTTGGAAAGAGAGAAAGCCCGGCAACAACGCCACGCCCAAGGCGGTCACCACCAGGAGTTCACGGAGAGACTGTCCACTCACGCCAACAATCGAGACGAATGTGATGTCCCGGCGCGCAAACAGACGCGCCCCTCTAAACCTCCTCCTAGCAAGAGACGCAAACAAGTACCTCAGCCGCCGCCACCAACGCCCCCGCCGCCCTCGCCCAAAGACATTCAACAACTCATGGACCAACTACCTTCGTACGAGGAGGAAGTCCTAGATCAAAAAGAACCGGGCTACGACACCTGCCCGTTCCACGAGACGCCACTCCACTTCTTCGACTCCAAACTGGGTCATCCTTACGTCAAATGCAGCACCAAACCCTGCGTCTTCTTCACCTCTCAATTTGACTTGAAACCTTACGTGAACACCATCCGCGACCAATTGCATCCGGCCCTCACGTTCAGCCAAGGGGGCCCCTACCCGGATCACGAGTGCTGGTGCAAGGAACCCCTCGCCCTAAGAACAAGCCGATCGGACAAAAACCCCGGACGCCTCTTCCTATCCTGCAAGCAACGCGATTGCGACTTTTTTCAATGGTTGAACGCCCCCTGGACTCGATTCATCTTGGAGAGGATCGAACACGAGACCTACACGGGTCCTCCCACCCTTCATCCCATGTGGTTCAACGGCAAGCCCTACCTACCCATGACCGCGGATCAACTACACCGTTATAACGACGCAAGGGTCGTGACGGGATGAAGAGTATGGAAAAAGTGACAGTTCTGGGACATAGTATGCACAAGTATCCGCCAAATGCCTCGCTCATTGTAAATATCTACTACTGCTACAATTAAAAAAATGGACAACACACACTTCGTAGTTGATCATTGACTTTCGCACATTTAATGTGGGACTCAAAAGTCCCGGGGGGTTCTTCTTCTTCAATACACCTTCCGCGCCGCCGACGAACGGCTGCGGCACCACGGGCAACACGGTTGCGCTTCCCGCAACATCCAATAGTCCATCAAACACCGGTCGTGGAACCAAACGCCGCAACACTCCCTACGACGCGGGCCAGTCATGCGCGTCACGCACCATGACTGACGCTCTTTCCTATAATGCTTGGAACACAACATACACAACGGGGAACTCCGCGGCAACATCCCTCGACTACGCAACATGGTTTGTCTCAATGCCGCTGCCCGCTCGATCTCTTTCTTTTATACCACCCTCCCCTCTTGACGTCACTCCCAGCATGCCTAGGGGAATTCATGGGGGATGGGGGGGTACCCCCCCTTTCTTTCCACCCCACGTGACGGCCGTCCCCGTCTCCGATTGGACGACCGTCACGACTCATATACGCGCCGCGCGCTCCATCGCTCATTTTCCAACATGGCCGAGCACCAGACGTCCTCCGTTGATGATGACGACATGTACGATGACGCGCCGGAGTTGCTGGATGTCCGCGACTATTTGCACTCCACCCTGAATGCTGTGGTCCCCGACAGACGACCAGCCAGTCTCAAACCCATCGTCGTCGCCTTCGAATGCAGCAACACCTCGAAGGCCGATCAACTCCAATGCGTCATCTGTTTGGAGACCCGGCACGCAGAAACGAATGAAATCGTTCGCCTCGCCAAGTGCTGCCAGTGTCCCGTCCATCTCTCGTGCGTCTACAAGTGGTTGGCGGCCCAATACGACATCTACAAACCCCACGAACAGTGGGGCTGCCCGCACTGCCGCGCTCCGGTAAAAGACCTAGCCACCAACACGGAACCGTGCGTCATTTGTGGCAGCAAGGAGACCAATCAGCTCTACCACGAACCCGTGGCGCAAGCCGTACCCTGTTGTGACGCTTCGGCCCACCAACAATGTTTATACAATTATATAAAGGACAACTTCCGCGAAGATCGCTTCCCGTGCCCCGCGTGCAAAACGATGTTGGGAGCCCAACGCTCAATGACGATGAGCATCCGAGCCGCCGGAGATCAACCACCGCCACCAACAAGCTATTCCGGCGTACTAACCGAGCGATTAGACGAAACACCACCGCGGCACCCAATGATAACGCGAAGCCGTGGCCGGGGACAAAGACCAAACCAAACCGCGAGGCTTCCTTACAGTGACGGTTACTTCGCAACACATTGAAAAACATTTGATTTTTTCTTTCTTTTCATTGTTGTTAACCGTGGCGGTTTTTTTGTTCCTGCTGTCGTCCTTGTTTTTTTTCCGCCACTTTCTTTTTTCGTGAAAAAAATAATCAAGGAGCTGCTGTTATTAAAAACCCGTTGTTTGCCATTTATTCTTGTGTGTGTGTGTGTGTGTCTTCTCATTTGCATTTATGCTAATGACCTCATTTGCATATATGCTAATTTTTTAATTTATGCAAACCAGGTCACGTGACCCCTTGCACCGCCCAGGGTCGGCTGGTACGTTCAAAATGGCCGTATTGGGAAATTCGTATCGAACCTGCCGTAGCGGCAAACGCAGTCTTTTTTTTTCCCTACTGATTTCATTGTTTGCCGTAGTCTAGCCCATAATACTACTCGCCCCTCACTGAGTTACGTATTAATCAGTGTCGAGTAAACATTTTCTGTAATTTTATCACTATAAAGTTGAACTCAAGCAAAAGAAGTGCCATTCTAAACGAGCTGTTAGGGCAGCAGCAGTTTTAGTTTGCATTTCTCTGGCAGTGGTTGCTATTTTATCAGCTTATGTCTCGGGCGGATTCCAATCCCGATTCCAATCCTGATTTACCGGAAATTATGGAGGGGGAAGCTACATCTACAGCTGATGACGGCAAGCCAGAGGTTTTCCACATTATGATCGATTACAAGAGGAAGCTCATCCAACTGACTTCACTGAATGATCTGGCAGCATCGCCGCAGTTATTTGGACGGTGTCTCATGTCCCTCGAGGATAACGAAACAGCAAACGGAACGCGCATGAATACAACAAAAATTGTGATACAGGACTACAACACGGTGAGTTCCAATGCCAAGCGATAATTGTCGCTAGGTGATAGAAGAACGAAAAACAAAAAAGAATTTCAATAGATCGTTTTCACATGACGTCACGGCGGCCATGTTGGTGTACAAGGCTAAACCTCTGGGAATAAAACTCCCTCTTTACACCAGTAATATAAACAAAGTTACTAATGAAAAGGTGATTTGTCAATCTGACTTCATCTCTACTCGGTTAAACACCCTTGCATCAAATTCAGACAAAGATCTAAAGTATTCAACTACTTCCAGCGCCTTTCGCCGAGGATCGCCGATGGATTTGGTAATCAGCGACTTAGTTGTCCTCGCTGTAGATATCAGACAGTTAACAATATTTTTTGAAATCTCTGGGACAAAATAAAACTATTGTCTTTGACAGTAGTTTTCGGCGCACCCAACAAAAGTATAATATATTTATAAAAAGTATAGAAGAAGGTTTGAAATACTATTCATATTCATGCACTTTTTTAGCTTACAACAACAACAACAATTTATTTTATTCACTTAACGGAATAATTCCCGTACAGGTCCCTATATTATTTATGCATGCAACGTTAATTAATTATGTATTGTTTTTTTAGACAATGCGTTCTCCCAAGCGAGTAGTTATATAGTTGGGAGTACCAAACCATTTTTCCAATTAATGGCTAACAAATTCTTTTATGCTCGATACCAACCCAACTTATAACCAAATTTTGGCAATCTATATATTTTTTCAAACGCGTGACTTTCTCGGAAAAACACATTAAATCAATTCTTACTATATACTTTAAAAAAATATGAAAAAAAAATAAAAATAATTTATATAGTTATATTATAAGAATGAGTTGTAATGAGATAATCCATGATGAAATATCAAGTGAATATGTTAACTGTCCATTTTGTTATAAACAGATAAGTGATAGAACGATACAAAACACTTTATGCTGTAATGAACAAGAGATTATAAATAACAATGGTATGAATGTTTGTAAAAATTGTGGCATCGTACAATATTATAATTATCATAAAGAATATATAAATTTCAATGAAAATAAATACAAAATAAGGAAAAAATTAGTTTATATCAGAAAATATCATCTAAATAATATTCTGATTAATATTTGCAAACAAAATAATATTCATCTTCAAAATTCAGACAAATTGAAAATATTTGATAAAATTAATAGAGTCATTTCAAAATTAGGTCACAATCGAAAAAGAATAATTTCAATCAAATACATGTTAAAACAGATATTCGATATATTAAAAATTGATTATAATAATATTGAAATCACAAAAAGTGAAACTACATTGAAATTCTATAATGATTATTGGAATGCTCTTAGAAAGTTGATTCATCTGTGAACGTTTTATTGTATTTCTCAGAAGCTTTGTTTATTGTAGGACATAAATCTGTTATCATCTCATCGAGTTGTTGTAAATAGTTTATGAATGAGATGTCGTTGTATTCAGGACCTCTCAAAAATGATTTCAATTTTATTAATACCTTATGATAATTTTGAAATGCGAATTTACACATATTAACTTTTGTATTGAGATTACTCTTTACCATATATCCTTGAATTAAAATACCAGGAGTTGATATTACAGATAAAATTATTGGGTTTAATGTAATAGATCCGGCAATCGTTCCCGTACTTACTAGAGCTACTGATACCATATTAAGTGATAATTTAATACGGTTTAGTTTTTTATATTTCCATTTGTAACACATATATTTTTTATGACAAGTTTTATATAATTGTTTCAATTCTTTTATTTCAGACTCACTTAATTTCTGATTAATGTGATTCCAATCGAAAAATTTTCTCTTTATACTCATATATATTAGTTTAGATTATCAATTTTCTATGAATGCAATACAATATACCTGATAATTGTCCACATAGAGGATTCCTTCTGAAAAAGTAATATGTTCGGTGTTCTGGAATGGCATATGAATATCCTCCATCCAGTGAATGATTAATAAAAAATCTACCAAATGCATCATGCAGTATGCTATGTGTATGCAAAACATTAGACCATCCAAACATTTTTTCAAGAATGGGTGTTAACCAACTGTTACCTGGTCCAATTAATCCAATTTCATTATTATTCAATTCAATTATTTCACTTATTGTCATAATTTTATTAAAATGTTTAATGTATAAATATTGATATACTAAAGCAGATTTCAAAATAACATCATCGATATCTGGATGTTTTTCTTTTGTTTCTTCCAAAAATTTTTCAATATATTTGATTATGTATTTTATCATATAATATATAGTCATATTAGTTAATTCAATTACATTAATCCATATATTTCAATACAACACACATATCATCAGATGCTGGACTAAATAACTCAATTCTAATTAGACCTGCTTGCTCATTAGAATTTAAATTATCAGTTAATACATTATTACTTTTAGTTGTTGTTCTTATAATATTACCTCTACCAAGAATAAATTTATAGTTAAATGTACTATAACTATCTTTATCCTCTGTATAAATAAATTTAACGTCTACAAGATAAAAATTACTTTCAAAATAAATCCATCTACTAGCTCCGAATATTATATCTGTTTCACCTTTTTTTTAAAAACCTGTGAATTTTTTTGTCTGTATCTATCAACATAACTTCTTAGTGCTACTATTTGATTTTTGCCACCTAGATTTGGAATTAAAAGTGTAGCATTACTAGATTGTCGATCTGGTTTTAAATAAATAAAATTATTTGAATTTCTCATCTTCACTTTGTCACAATACAAATAACCATCATTACTGTAAATCGGAATTTTACCACCTGATATATTATTAGAATTAGATCCAAATAGTTTATTCAAATCAGCTGCTGATATCCGGCTATTTGTTCCATCTATGGAGAGAGCACCTCGACGAATATTTATGGTTCCTTGTTTATCCAAATCGCCATTTCTAATGTGACTTTCCATTTGGTTTTTATTGATAGCATCAGAATCATTAGTACCATCTTTAATGTTTTTCAATTGTTTATTATCAATATCATAATTACCATCAGGTGTTAATTTATAACCAATACCAGCAGGACCTCTTAAACCAGTGATTGAAGATGCTGAATGTAGATTATTAGTGTTATCGTTTATTATTCCCATATATTATTCTATTACATTAATTGGAATTTGGTAATTCAACTAATAATAAAATTTTGTCACGACTTTTAGAATTATTATCAGTAGGACCACCAACAAGTTTTATATCTAATAAATTGGATATTAAGTTATAATTTGGAGAAATATTTTGAAATATTCCAAATCCTTCTCGTATTGCATTAAAAGTTACAATATTATTTATTCTTATACTGATTATTGGAAAATTTCCTACGCTAACGGAATTTGATGTCTTATAATAAAAATCTATTAACGATAATGATATTTTATTGAGACTGATATAATTTCATTATCACGACCATCTGTATTTAACCATAACAAACAACTTGGAAAAAATCTCGATTTATATTTTGAATGACTAAACTCGAAGTTGATTGATTTAATTGAAATACTTTTGATATTTCACTTTCATTCAAATTTTGATGATTTATCGTGAATAATAAACCGAAGTATGAAGATTTGATTTCATGTGAATAAAATGTGATATTTTGTATATGGAAATTATTGTCGAATAATATATTTTCATGTGAATTGAAAGTAACATTTTGATCACCTGATAATTTGATACCCCTAATAGTTCTAATTCTATTATCCATTTGTCTTTTCGTTATAGCATCATTATTATTGAAACCATCAAGAAGATTTACGATCTTATTATTATTCATGTCAATGTTTGTTTGAAATTGACCATTACTGGAGACTATTTTATAAGGAGTTTTGAATGGATTGAAAACACTGTTGGGAATATCATTTAAATAAACATCGACACCATAAACTACCAAATTCAAATTTAATTCACTAGGAGGATTAGTATTGTTATGAATATGAGTTGTATAATACAACCGATGTTGAGGAGCAGTAATTTTCTTGAACTGAATGATTGATTTAGTGCGATAATATTTGACATTTCCTATATCATAATCATATTTAGCTGTATGACGATACTTGATTGTTATTCCGGTTCCTCCAAAAGTGATTTGAGCTTTGTTCCAATAAGATTGATTGGCAAAAAGTTGTTCAATAGCTACGGTATGATCTTTATTAGATGCTAATCCAAGTTGAATTCCCATTCTGTATCTGTAATTATTTCCATCTTTGAGAGCTTTGAAAGAAATCACCTCCTTGTTTTCATGAAATCTTTGATTATAAGCAACAATATATTCAACATCAACACCATATTCAGTTGTTATCTGATCAATATCGTCCATAACGTGTTTGAAAGTATTTTCATAATCATGACTTTGAGAAGGTTTTGTTTTGTCATCTACGTATTTCTTAGTAGCAGCATTTTTATCATCAATTGGGTCGCTTAGATTGCTAATCTGATTAGAGTCCATATTTAAACTGGCTAACATTTTATTACCACCACTAACATTGAGAAAGGTCATATCTGCATAATTTTTATTAACATCATCTTCGACATCAGTCGGAGTTGTCAAATTCGTTATTTTATTATTATTTGCATTAAGATTACCTAGTAAAATACCATTTCTTCTACTAATAAAGTAATCCTTGATGTATTTAATATTGGGTACGTCTTTATCAGAACTATCAACAGCATTGTAATTGTTCAGATTTGTTATTTTATAGTTTTTCATATCACGATTTGCTGTAAAGCTCTGTGTACTACCATCGCGTTTTACACAATCAGTTAATTGAGCTTCTAGAAACCTTTTGTCACAATACAACTCACCCGAATTGCTGTAAATCGGAATTTTACCACTTGATATATTATTAGCATTAGATCCAAATAGTTTATTCAAATCAGCAGCTGATATATTACTGTTTGTTCCATCAATGGAGATAGCACCTCGGCGAATATTAATAGCTCCTTGTATATTTAAATCACCATTTTCAATATAATTTTCCATTGATCGAATATTTACACCTTCTTGTGGTCTGAAAGGATTAGAGCTGGAAGATGAAATATCTCCTAAATTGACAATTCTATTGTTTTCCATATCAAGCTCCTGGTAATTATTTGCTATTTTTACGTTTCTAATATGTTTCATATTCATGTCTAAATCACTTTGAGCTGTTAAACTTAATTTTTCAGCTAATCCAGTATCTATCTGATCCTTTCTCACACAATCACCACCATCAGTACCCTCTTTCACGTTAGTCAATTTTTTATTATCGATATCATAATTACCGTCTTTAGTTAGTTTGTAACCAATACCAGCAGGACCTCTTACACTAGCACTAGGATTTGTTGATGTGGATTATGAACATTATCGTTGAATATTCCCATATATTATTGAATTAGATATTTCCATAAAAATTTCTCTTTATCATTTTCTTTGGTTTGTCAACATATAGAAATGAATATGTTTTTTAGTTGCTTTTTCATATTGATCTTTTGTAACATTCAATTCTCTTGAAATCAAATTTCTCTCATTATTGCTTGGAAACTCATAAACAACATAATGGCTGCAATTCAATCTTATGTCTTTTGGTGTTTTATAGAAGCTCTGACTGAGATATATCGCTGAGCAGTTTTTATTTTTATGTCTTCCCTGAATGAAATAATCAATTAATGGTTTCTGATTTTTATCACAAATGAAATCATCAAACATTACTATTTTTTGAGAATCACTATCCAGACTATCAACGGGTTTTATTTCATCGTTATTGTAATGTATAATATCATATTCCGACCTGTCTGTTGATATCGTCCATTGTTTCGATCACGTGTTTGTATTTCTCTTGTTAAAGATTTTTACCGTATAGATGAACCTGATCAAAATAAACTAATGGTTTCATAAGCATGTGATAGAGAAGGTTAGTTTTTCCAAATCCCGAATTTCCACAGATTAGCACTCTAAATGGTTTATCAGGCATACATCTATAAAGTTGTGTGAAATTGGTATTTTCATCTTCATTGAAATCATAATTTGGTATTTCCATATATATATGTTTAGATAAATAGAGATAAGTTAAGAGAAGTTTATATAACTATTATATATAATGGATATTGAACAATTTAAAAAGCTCAGTAATTCCAAAATTGAAGCAGGAAGAAAAACAAGAGCTATAATAAAGAGTTGAAAGAATATAAGGAAGCTAAACAAGATGAATATGAGGGAGTATCAGAAGCATTCAAACCAATCATTGATGTTGAAAAAAGTGTTAAACAGAGTATTGATAAAAAACAAGATGAATTAATTGAACAACTTCAAAAAAATCAAAAAGCTATTAATTACAAGTGGTTTAGAAGATTTTATCATTTATAACCAATTACCTGAAACCCCAGTACAAGGAACAAAGTTACCAATTGATTATAAACCAGCAATGATGGATGAATCACCACCCAAACATATGTCAGATTTAGATAAAGGATTCAATCCTGCTGATATTCAAACATTGACTAAATATGGACTCTATACACCATCTAATGTATTGAAGGATGTGCAGAGTGGAGAACTTAATTTCAAATTTTATGATAAGAATTTAGGTCAATTAATACAAACATTAGGAGTCGCAAAAGCCCCATTTTCGAAGAAAAGTAAAAAAAAATAAACCTGAAAATATCGCGACAATCGATGAATTTGACAAAGAAATAAAGTCATAACAAAAATATAGAAAAAGAATAAATGTAATTCCCGAAGGGTTAAAGACACTTGGATCAGGAATATATACACAGAAAAAACGAAATGCTTACAAAGTAAATCCACTAAATGGTACTTATGGAAATTTGATTGTTGATCTACCAAAATTATTTGGTCAATTGAAAATGATTGCATATAGGGACGGTAAAAAGGTATATGATAAAAAAGCAGATTTTGATACAATTGATCTATTGACTAAAAGATTCAACAGTAAAAAGAAATACAGTGATCTGTCGAGAATGATTTTCAATGAACTAAATACATTATCTGAAATTCCAATTCACCGTACTTCTAATAAATATAAAAGATTGGGATCAGGTGTTGTTTATTACAATAATCCGGATGACCTTCTAGACAGAATGGAATTACTAGGAGGATCAATTCAAGCAGGTAACGATGGTGTTAAAAAAGAATTTACACAATTAGCTCATACATTGAATAATCTAGGAGTCATTGACAATAATCAATTGAATGATTTGTTGAGAGAATATGTAATCTAATGATATATGGAAGAAAGATCGATCTATATATCATCTGTTGATAGAGAAAAGGTCGGTAAAAGTAAAACACATGATTTCAAAATTAAATTACAAACAACCTTAAAACTTGATCAGAATATGAAGCATGAAATAGCTGTTGATACAGTGATGATGACATACTCATGGCATAACATATCTGAAAATTATAAAAATAATAATATTTTAAATATAGTCATGATGGAGGTGTTAATTAGGAAACAATTACTTTTGTTAATCGTATGTATAGTTATGAAGATATCAATGATTATATTCATCAATATATGGTTAAAGAGGAACATGCAACAAAAGATAAATATCCCATCAATATATTATTTGTGCTATCTTCATATAGAGTAGTCATTAAACTGGATAATAATTATCAACTAGATCTCAGAGAAACTGAATTTGGTAATTTAATTGGTTTTGATGGAAAATTAATAACACAGGATGAATACAGTGCTCGACTACCAAATATCACCGACAGTATAGATAAAATGAACATTCATTCAAATTATTAATGATGGTAAGGTGTAATGTGCCCGTGAGAATGATGATATGCTAGTTGCTTGGCAACGGGCGAAAGGACAACTGAAAAGAAATTAGAGTCCCAGGCAGGAATTGAACCTACAACCTCCGTAACACCGGTCGGATGCATTCATTCAAATATTGTCACAAATTCTATATTAAGTGGACATTCTAATAATTTATTAGCTGGTATACCTACAGATAATCTGACCAGAAGTTACAGTTTTAAATTCGAGCCTCGAAGATTGTGATTTCCAATTCGGAAACGATATACAACCCAAAGGAAATAAGTAACTCTCTTAACACGTTTTTTGCAACTGTTGGACATAAGTTGGCTTCTTGTATCCCTTCCTCGTTGCCTGATCATGATTTTAGTACTTTTTTAGATCCGCCAACACAAAGTTCTTTCTACTTTGACCCTTTTGTCCCTGCAGAAGTCGAAGATGAAATCAAAGTGCTGCCAAATAATAAAGCCTATGGACTTTATTCATGCCCAGTCAGTATTTTGAAATTGTCCAGTCATATTATCTCTCAGCCCTTAGCTCAAATCTTTAATGTTTCAGTATCCTCAGGCTCTTTCCCAGCTAAACTGAAAACCGCCAAAGTAGTTCCAGTTTTTAAATCAGGAGATGAATCTAAGCCTGGAAACTATCGACCAATTTCTTTGTTATCAATTTTCAACAGAATATTTGAAAAGTTGGTTTATAAAAGACTTATTAAGTTTGTTAATAAACATAATATATTATATTCATCACAATATGGATTCCGCAGTAGGCATAGTACACAACACGCAACTCTAGAAATCCTAAATGACATTCTCTCTAATTTTGATAAAGGCAAATTCACTTTTTGTTTATTTATTGACTTGAAAAAGGCTTTCAACACGGT
>OX419338.1:22513406-22545906 GCA_948470475.1 Galaxea fascicularis
CAGATGCGCGTAACACCGCGTTATATCCCGAAATAAGGGCAATATTAAACTTACCGACTCGAAAACAAACCACCAATTAATTCCAAAATAAGCTCCTCCGAATTAAGAGCGTCAACAGTTGTACAATATTAAAAAACCCGATCAACAGACAAACAACGGATCGAAATCCGCCAATAAGAAGAAGAGAAAATTGAGGTTGAGAAAAGTAACCAATAAAAAACGGTTAAAAGTGACCAATCATTGTAACAGAAAATAAATTCAATTAGATGTTGTTGTAAACAAGTTGAATTGACCACGTGCAAATCTTGTGATTGATCAAAAGTCGTGTTGGATGCACGTGACCGATCAAAGTTCGGAGTCGCATTTAACCAACAGCGCTGCGTTATTCATGTGGGAATTAACCAAAGAACTTGCTATTACCAAACGTATGCACGTGATAGATCAAAGTTGAAAATCGCATTTGATAAACAGGCCTGTATGTCTTGGTGCCTGTTTACACGTGAGAGACAAAAGTAATCCATTTGACAAATGACATTGCTCACTATCCGAAATCACCATTTTCATTGTTTAACATAAAAACGGCTTCACTTCAAGGGGAACAAATATCCAGATTAAGGACTCCCTTCCATAGCATTTTTCTTCCGTGCAAATATCACTTGTGGAAACAGCCACTTCTGATTAGACTAATATTTATAGTTTTCAAATCCGTCAAACATATTTATTTTCGTCACACAATGCTCTTCCAGTTTTAACAATGTTCTTGCAGTTTTGACAAAATAAGCAAAGGAACAAAAAAACACAAGAAAAATTACAAAACTAAGCACTCGTCCACTTCGAAACGAAATATTTGCTCCCCGAGTAGGAACCGCTCATATACGTTTCCCAAAATTTTTACTGCCACATTTGAACATGTTCTAGCTTGATTTTATCGATCAAATTTTGGCTGTGGTATGTATTTCGCATGGAGATTCATAAGATGCTTTAGTATGCTTTTGTAATCTCTTAAGTGGCGTTTTTATTTCATTTTGTTTTTGAGCACTGTTCCCGTTGTTCCATTGGGAACGTTCCCATCATGGACAATTGTTCCTGTTTTGAGTGGTCCTTTTAGCATCAAAAGGAACAAACTGTTGTGCTAAATGGGAACAAATTGTTCACTTAGAGCTAAAAAGGACCTTTTGTTCCGAATGTTTTACATTGAAAGGAACGTTTTGTTCCTTAAATGAGTGACTTAGGAACAAGTGTTCCCAACGGTATTGTTCCCCTTTTATCCATTTTGGTCCTTTTTGTGCAGTTGAGGAACAATTGTTCCTATAAATGCGTTCCCTTTTGGAATAGCTGTTCCTTTATGCTGGCGTGAGGAACTTTAGTTCCCAAATACTTGTGTTCTTTTTTCTTGTAAAGGAACGTTTGTTCCTTTCTTTCGCCGTTCCTGCTTTGAAAATTGGTTCCTTTTCATTCATTTGAGGAACAATTGTTCCGATTAATGGTTCCGTTTTGAATGAAATGTTCCTTTTTATTGGCACGTGGAACAGTTTGTTCCTAAACACAAGTTCCTATTTGTGCAAAATGGTTCCTATTTAGAAAACGGCAGTTCCTTTGTGCATGTTGTTCAACAGAAACATTCCTCTATTCTTGCCATCTATGTTTATGGCTTTTAAAATGGCAAAACCTTTGGTGTAATGGTTTTAAGCTGGAAAGAACTCGAAACACAGTCAATAACATATTTTAAAAGACATTTCGGGGCGCTTATTGACTTGTTCGGACAAGGTTGAACATAATTGCACGAACGTCATATGTCACCTTAGATTTGCAAGTTTAATTACGAATAGCACACACTGCCATGCCTGAGCAAGCGGGGGCAAGTTGGGACAAGTTGCACAATGCAGCCATTCTTTTTTTCCGTCGCCTTTGTAGTTTGTTCACTATTTATGTAAGTGGAACAAACTGTGCGAATCAGACAGATATCAGAGATGAACAAGAAAGGCAAGGTTGACTGGTCGAAAATTGATGGCTCGTCACCGAAACCCAAACGGCTTCACTTGGAAAAGGACGAAACAGATAGCTTGTATCACTGTCCGATACAGGTCTGTGATCACGATGGATTTAAAAGTCAACGCGGTTGCAGGAAACACGTGAACACCAAGCACAGTTGGTTCTTTTTCTTTGACGAAAAGCCCGATCAGCGAGGGCTCGATACAAGTACCAAAGAACTTGCCGATGTTGATAAATCGAGTGAAATCGCAAAACCAGTTTGCAGAGTATTGCCTTCATTTTCAGTTTCCAGCCAAATTGGAGAATCGTTCACGAAATGGTTGACTGGAAGTGGTGGGGGTTGCAAGAAAGATCGCACAGCTCAGCAGATAGTCAAGAGGTGCTTCAAATTTCTCAAATTTTGCTGCGAAGACGAGGAGGAATTGAGTTTTGAAGTGCTACACTTTAGCCTGTGTTCTCACAGTCTGTTATTCAAGTTTATCGATCACTTGCAAGACGAATGCAAGCTAGGACACGGTGGACGATTGGGCTACATTGATGCCATCTCTGAAATGATCGACTTCAGAAAAATAAATGGCGCCTCAGACACAGTCCTTCGAAACTTGTCATCGACGGAATTGTGCCTCAAAAGAGCTCGCAAGACGGTGGCAAAGATGATGAGATTGCAATGGACACAAGATCTAGACATTGAAACTCTGAATGCTAGGGGACACTGGGCAACCATGGAAGAACTG
Source organism: Galaxea fascicularis (assembly GCA_948470475.1). Classification (NCBI taxonomy): domain Eukaryota; kingdom Metazoa; phylum Cnidaria; class Anthozoa; order Scleractinia; family Euphylliidae; genus Galaxea; species Galaxea fascicularis. The sequence continues at coordinate 22,516,133 of OX419338.1, forward strand.
TTAGAAGTGGTAACGTTTCATTTGCCTCGTTACGAAAACACCGTGAAGACGTGCAAGGCAGGTCAGGGTCAAGTCAACCCCTCGGACTTAACATTCGCCACGAAATTTGTGGCGGTGTATTTGTTCATCAAGGTGAAGGGGTCTCGCCCTATGACGTATCAGTACTTGACAGTCGACATGGTTAGAACAGCCAAGGAGAACGGGGGATTCATTGACCAGAAAAAGTTCAAGACTGCTGGCAAGTACGGATTCGACTCGTTGATTCTGACCGACGCAAGCATGCAGCTGCTCGATAGCTACATCAATTTCGTAAGGCCATTGCTCAAACCCCAGTGCGAGTTCGTTCTGGTGACGAGAAACGGAGGCCAACACAGCAAATTGGGCGACGTCATGAGTAAACTAGTCTTTGACGCAATCGGAAAGTACATTCACCCGACGCGCTATCGCCAAATCGTCGAAACGGAAAGCCTCAATCAGCTCACTAGTAAAGAGCAAAGGATTTTGTCGGAAGATCAGAAACACAGCTCGACCGTCGCCAAAGTTCACTATCAAAAGCAGAGGTCGCGCGAAGTTGCTGCGAAGGCTCACGAGTGTCTGCAAAAACTACAAGGTACTAAGGGCTCTGAAGTGGATAAGGAGGTGAACACGAGGTTTGGCGATTCAACTTCAAGTTCTGCGACACTGGCTGAAAGCACAGAATCGAAAAGCGTAGTGTACCCTGAGAGGGATGCCCCACCGACGAACCAATTGCGAATCCAAAGAAGTCAGCGCAGGGTGTTGAAATTTACAGCATACGAGGACGAGTTTCTAAAGGAAGGGATTGCTAAGCACGGATTTGGACAATGGACAGCGATTTTGAGAGATTCCGAGTACACATTTCAAGACTTCAGAACAACAGACTCTCTAAAGAAAAGGGCGGGACTCAAATTTTCTTAGCCAAAATCAACCATAACTATGTCTTAAACGAGATCATTTTTGACTGGAAAAATACTTCATTGCTTCGTCGTTGACCCCTTTGGGTTTTAGTCAAAATTTCAACTTTGCTGAAGTCTTGCATACAGCTCAACTAAGAATAGAAATAATGTTTTTGGAGTTTTTAGAAGCATTTCAACATCATTTCTAGACTTCTCTTTGAAATAGGTAAAGTTTCAGCCAAATTCAAAATTTGACCCAAAACCACGGGTGAACCCCTTTGGGTTTTGGTCAAAATTTCAACTTTGCAGAAATCTTGCACACAGCTCAACTAAGACTAGAAATCATGTTTTGGGAGACTCGTCTTTGAAATAGGCCAAGTTTCAGCCAAATTCAAAATTTGACCCAAAACCACGGGTGAACCCCTTTGGGTTTTGGTCAAAATTTTAACTTTGCTGAAATCTTGCATACTCTCTTAAGAAAAGAGCAGGACTCAAATTTTCATCGGGGCCATGTTCCTGAACTGAACACTTTTTTTCTAAGTTGTTTTTGGCATATCTGCTACTTAGAAAGCTTGTTGTCCTTTAGCATCGAATATAGACCAAACTCTCGGCAACACTCGTTTCATAAGTTACTGCTGCAATTTAATGTCCCTTTGTATACATGTATATGAGAGCACTTGTATCTTTCAGAGTTCCTAGTAAAGCCAAATATTAAGCTAAAGGAGGTACCTTACAGATCAAATCGCAATATCAGTTTGTGACTCAAATGCCAAGTTGATTCGCCATGGAGACTTTATGTTTATTGTTGACTCGGAGTGAAAAAGTGAGTTATTCTTCCTCTCTTAGGCACTGGTGTATTGGTTCTTCTATGCTCATTTCGTCGTTTCTGAGACCTTCGTCTCGGGGTGGATGAGCGGCCGTGCGGCTTAGATGCCGTGGTGGGCGTGGGCGTTATGAAGAAGTCTTCCTCGTTGTCGCCTGCCATCTCTTCATAAGGATAGGGTAGGGGGCACCAGATGCTGTTGATGAGGTGCGCTTGCGACGGGGAGACCCACTTCATCTCCACGGCCTTCTTCCTCCGCTCCAACAGTGCCACTTTCGCAAGTCCAGGAACCTCTTCCTTCTTGAAATTCAACTTAAGCGCTTCAACAGTCACTTCTAACATGTACTGGATTGCACGCTTCACATCTTCGTCCGTCGCCGAATCTTCGTTTCTCTGGAGGTCTCGAAGTTCCTTTTCCTTCTCTAAAATCCACTCGTTGTTGAAGTACTCCCGCGCTTTCTTTTCGAGGATCCGTTGGTCTTCTTCTTTCTTCCTCGTGAAGTATTCCTCTCTAGTACGCTCTATATTCGGGTGGTAAGGACCGGTGACCGACTCTAGCAAGTGGGCGTCTTCCTCCTTCATCATGCCCAGCGAGATCCATCGTTCTTTGGTTTCTTCCAGCACGCGTAATCGTGCGCGCTCTTCCCGGTTGACCCTTTCATCGACTGTGCGTTTTACTTCGGCGGCGATTAGATCAAGTTGCCTCTGCTTGAGACTGTGGCATGGCTGTTGTTCTCTCATGCGTGCAATATGCTCCAGACTCTCCTTCCATCCTCCTGAATTGGCACAATTACTGTCCGACTCTTCGCTCTCTCCCTCCACATCACTGTCATCTGTGGGCGTGTTCGGTGCCGCTTGCTCACTCCCTTCTCGCTCGCTTTCGCTTTCGTCCAGCTCGATGGTTCTAATCCTTTCTTTTTCCTCTTCGTCGATCTCGCCTTGCTGTAAACTGGTCCCCGGCATGGGAGGGGGTAGCTCATCGTCAGGTGTGTGTGCGAGCCCACATGCCCAAACAATACAGTCCATTGCATTGGTTCGCAAGAATTCTTGTACTCCTGCTACACGCGGAGAGGTCAAGCTTTTAAAGGAAAACTTTCTTAGGCGGGCCTCCATGGCGGTGTTGTGCTCCTGGCCGAAATCCATCTCCGTTTGAGAGGTGATAAACATTGGACATCTTATGACTGCTAGACTTGATGTCTTGTACTTGCGGTCGTGTGCCGTGAGCCCACCTTGCGTCAGTATCTTCCAGTCGTCCGGATCCATCAGCTTGGCATGCGCCTCATCGAGGAAAATGATCTGAGTGTCTTCATCGACCAAGCTCTTGTTGAATGCCTTTTGCTTAGTGATCATGGCAATGTATCTTGCTGGTATCAAGCTTGTGATGGGCGTAAAAAGGCTCGTTTTTCCGCTGTTAGGCTCTCCGATAAGGCACATGACCTTTTCTTTGTGCTGTTTAATTCGACAGTTGAGGAGGCGTATGTAGTATTCGCAAAAGTGCGCCATTTCCAGCTGATTGAGGCTATTCTCCAATATTTGTTTGAAGTATCTTGGATCTGGCGTCTTGGTGTGTTCGTATTCCGTGTAAGCCCTGGGAGATTCTTTGCCAATGTCCGTGTCTTTGATGGGATGTAAAACGAACTTTCGTTGGCTTATTGAGAAGCACCATCCTCCATTCACTTCGATAAGGTCGTAGTTGATACGCAGCTGCTTCATGAACTCGCATTCTCTATCACCAAGGATTTCTACGAGCTTGTTTAGATGCTTGATAATGGTGTCTTTGAACTGATCGTTGCTTCCCAAGAGAGACAGGAATTTCTTTACCGAACAGCAGTGCTGATATGTGTATTTCGAATTCTTCACCTTTTTGAAAACTTCTCCACTGTACAGAGCGTAACCCAATTTCCCCATGGCTCGTTCGATGTCATTCATCGCTACCACAATCGGCGATGCGAGGGCTTTTGTGACTTTTGAGGCGTCCGATGGCAAATCGCATGCTTCGATGCCAAACACGTCAAATTGGAGGCCGGAACTGACGAGAGATGGTATTAACTTGTCTCGCAGCCTTGCAGTAAACGAGCTACAAACAACTTGTAACCTGACAACACGCTCACTTGCGTGAACTGACTCCAAGGGCTCCTCGATCAATTGCTCTTGTAGCAATTGAAGATTGTGGGAAAAAGACATGTCCACTTTGGTCTGCATGAAGTGATTGTTGTGATCTTTTAGTGTGGTGCATAATGGTGCGCATACTTCCTCTTCACTTCCTCTTTTGCAGACTGGCAGAGCTTTAGCTGTCACTTCCATGCCTGTTCCTAATAGGGCCGAATGCAAGGGTACCGTTGATACACGTGTACCGTTGGAGGACTGTACTGCAATCCAGTAAGTTATTGCTGGCCAATACTTTTCTCTCAAGTTATCGTTGTGGTCGTCCTCTTGTTCATGGTCGTTTGCATTTCCCCCCTTTGCTTTACTTCGTATCTCCAAGGCGGCAACAGAGGAGAAAAAAAATGCTACTCCCTTCATTATCTTCATCTTTTCGTCACATTCGTCACGCTTCTGGCAAATGTCTAGCCACAGATCGTCACAAGACATCCCTTCATGTTTGTTGTAGGATAATTTAGCCGATAAGAGCGAGCAAGTTCCCTGGACAGTTGGTAAGACCTTGCTAAGCAGGGCGCTTCGTATACCCTGAAAGATATACAAGTAAAAGAAGGAGAAAATTCAGAACAGAATGTCACTCAAGTGCCCAGGGAAAAAGAAAACAGCAAAAAAAATCAGAACAGAATGTCACTAAAGTTGAGGTTTTGTCGATATTACAATCTACACGGTATCAGATTAACAGGTTAAGGCCCAAGCGTTTCATTCTTCACATGTTACATTTTAAGCCAAACTTCGTTCACTAAAAGTACCGAAAGCAGCTTTTCTTCCTTAACTTGTTTGATTAAAAGCTGCGAAGAAGGGACATAAAATCTATTACATACCTTATTATTGAGTTGCCTTGCTGGTGCTGTGCCCATGACTGTCACCGAGTGAAAGGGGAATTAGTTTTTCGGTGGTCTACTTTTATAGCTTGATGGCTAGATTGTGAAAATTCCACGGTGTGGTATATTTGTGCTGATACATGTAAGACAAAAAAGAAGGCGCTACGGTGCAAAAAAAATGCCCCGAACAATTTACAAGGATTACGTAATCGCTGTCAAACGCAAGCACAGTTGCGTTGTACATGTTGCCATACATGTAAGACAAAAAGAAGGTGCTACGGTGCAAAAAAAATGTCCCGAACAATTTACAAGGATTACATAATCGCTGTCAAACGCAAGCACAGTTGCGTTGTACATGTTGCCATACATGTAAGACAAAAAGGTGCTACGGTGCCAAAAAATGCCCCGTAAAATTTACAAGGGTTGTCAACTTCGTTGACAATTCACAAACAGTGGATAATGGGACATTAATCAAAATAATAATCGCCAGAGTTGTTTTTAGAATTTAATTTTTTGTTTGTGCTTCAAAAGTGGGCAAGCATAGGCATTCTGTGCCAAGCATGCGGTTTGTAGATGTTTCGTTATCGCAGAATACATTAGTTTTGTTAAGAATGTGGAAACAAGCATGGTTTTTGCTTGGTATGTCGCTGTGGATATTCTCTCCTCGGCGAAAAGTGCTCCGATAAAGGATCTGGGACAAATCTTGCGGCGCAAATCAAACATACATGCCGGCATGTAATCAACGCGATAAAAGCATGTCATCTGAATGCTTTAACGGTAAATACACAACCCCAGAATTAATGAAACGAACTCTTGGGCTGGAGTATTATTTACTGGAGCGTAATTGTGATTAAATAGCTGTCCTTGGTACATCCAAAGAAAGGTCTGCAATTCATGAAAGTTCTCAAAGATACAGCATCCAAAACAACTTAAATGAATGGAAAAAATAGCGTTTCTTGAAATTGAACTGCAAGGGGTCTCCCCCGTTGTATCCGCTGTATCCGTCACACTTAATAAAAATATGGATTTCCAGTAGATTCCATTGATCAAAAGATGTCAACTATAATGGGATGGCGGATGCAACTGGGACAGAACTTACAGCACATCAGATCTGCTTTAATTACAACTACTCTTACTACTACTACTAAGTACTGTTCCCCGCTGTTTCCGTTGTATCCATCACTCTAAAGAAATAACACCACAGTATTCCAAAGATCTCAAGTATAACGGAGATAGCGGATACAGCGGGGACAGAACTTACAGTACATCAAATACTACCACCACTACTACTACTACTACTACTACTACTACTACTACTACTACTACTACTACTACTACTACTACTACTAATAATAATAATAATAATTATAATAATAATAATTATAATAATAATAATTATAATAATTATAATAATAATTAGTAGTAGTAGTAGTAGTAGTAGTAGTAGTAGTAGTAGTAGTAGTAGTAGTAGTAGTAGTAGTAGTAGTAGTAGTAGTAGTAGTAGTAGTAGTAGTATTTGATGTACTGTAAGTTCTGTCCCCGCTGTCTCCGCTATCTCCATTACACTTGAGATCTTTGGACTACTGTGGTGTTATTTATTTAGTATGGTGGATACAACGGAAACAGCGGGGAACAGTACTTGCAGTTTCTTTAAGTTGATGTTCCCCTTTGCTGTTATAATTTAGTGTGCGTTCTTTTCCTTTTGTGTATGCGTACTATGTCCATTTAGTTTTTCTGTAAGTACCCTTAAAAGGAACCGGGAAGTTTGGGAAACGATCAACCAAATTACCTTGATGTTGAATCAATTACCACTAGCATTATTCGTTTAACGTTTTTTGCCGCTTTTCACCGCCTGCATTATTTCCGATAATCAGAGCATTCAACCAGTACAATGGCAAATAGTAATATGCGATTTAAAGAACACTGCTTGATCTCAGAACGGCATTTCTTCCCCGCTAGGTCTCTCGCGGTTACACTACGGGTTGTTCGAATAACTCGACGTTTCAATTCTCAAAAACTAAATTTCATTGTTTTTAACCCTTAAAAATTCTCTTCAGAAGTGGTCGAGTGCCACTAACATAGTTCTACTTTCGTTTTCATCGGGATGACCGAATTCAAAGATGCTGAAAAATCATTGAAGGACTTTCCAGGAGGCGCAGGTTGTGCATCACACGAAATTCAAAATAGTAAAGACACTTCCCTCGAAAACGTGAGACGTCAGGCTTTTCATTACACAGTAACTTAGTGCTGATTGGCTCTGTAGTAATTTTTACGTGGACTCCGGCTGATCTTTGCTAACAATGGGAAACGAATCTGCTGCTCGTTTCAGCAGACGTTCATTGGGAAGGAAAGATTGCGTGACGAACCAAAAGAGCGTCTGCGAAGGAGACTAAACACACGGTTGTTATAACCGACAAGCCGCGGCCGTAAACTTCAAATACTTTCGTCCCCACTTTACTACCTTCATCATCCATCGAAACAGCACAACTCATACTTCATTCTAATCTGACTCCAGTATCTCACGCCTATTGTTGTCATTCACGCATGCGTTAAATATACAAACCCTTTTCTCCGGAAAGACAACCATAACGGTGGTACCCCTTGGTGTGACAGTAATAAATACATCACGCAACAATAGATAGATGACGCGTGATATTCCACGCTGATGTTCCTTTGAGCGTAATCAACACGCATGTGTAACTTAGTCTCAGTGCTGACCATCACTGACCACATGCTTTCAAAAACACCCTTAAAACAGGGAATTAGATTGGCCCCTCGCTGAAACAATGCCATCTAAAGAAACCTTTATTTCCTTGGTCCAAGGCAGAACCACCCGACCAAGGAAGAATTTCTTGAGCTTCATGCTGACATAGAGCGATTTTGTTTACACAAAATAGCTCAAAAAGGTACTTTCAAAAGTATAACCTAATGACAAACTAGTTGATGCTAGAAGACAAAGTGATTACGTCGTTTTATAAGGTAAAAGAGAGATTCAGGCAACGTTGACACAGTCAGCTAAGATAATTTAACGCCAAGGTTATAAAAAAACGTTTCCCTACAAAAAGCTTTGTAGCTATATATTGTATGCCAGTGGCAGTGTTTACACCTAATCATTTAACGCTTACTGTTGTGTTGTGAGTTAGATTAATTAAACTTACTAAGTCCCGATTTACTCCAACAATGATGTCTACTAACTTGTAACATTGGGTTGTATATTCTAAATAGCATCGCAAAAAGTTCCAAACGTAGTATAATTTTTTCGCGGCGAAACGGGGCGGTATCCCTCTTGGTTGTCCTCCAAATGTTGAATGAATTAATGGGAGATAAGGCTGGGGATGTTAAGAAGAGGGGAGGGATAAGAGTTTGGATAACAAAAGGGACGAGAAACGTTTGCTCGTTTGTCCGCTTGTGCGTGCCTTTGTATTCCTGGTTTGTTCGGCCATTCCGCCTTTCCCTGCTCACAATTTCCATCCCACAGTATAATATTCTGCCCTGGGTATTGTTATTTATGACATGTAAATAAGGTATGGGAAATCGCTCTGGCTTGGGACAAGCCCAAACCAGACGAAGAGCCTGGAGGATGCGCTCCAAAAACCTGGATTCCTCGCGGGGTGGGAGGGCGAGTCGCTAGATCTGATCTAAACGGCGGCCTAGAGTAGAGTGCAAGGGGCGGGCCCAACACGGACCTTTGTCTTTATAATTTACAAGTCCCCAGGGCATATTATTAACATATGCAAATGACTTAGCATAGCACTGAACCTGGGCCTGTCGATTTTGGGGGAAAACAGCTCACCTTCAAACCACCGTCAAACGATGGCGCCCCTTTCCGTTATCATCGACTATCATCAACTAACATGGACTCAGTTCTGACGCGTCGTTTCACCAGAGCTTTAGGATGTGCAAACAATTAACGCGAGCATGTTTAAGCTGGGATTTCGTTGTCAAGATGCACATCACTTGTAAACAACTAACTAAAGCCAACATTTTATTGTTTTATACCGTTATTATCAAATTTTATCCTATTTACTTTACTAATTCCACAACTCTTTAAACTTAAAAATAACTCGATGCATTTGGGCATTCATGTGATGAAAATATACTTTTTCCACCTTTAATTTTTGAATTTAAACCCCTAACGTAATTACTCTAGATACCTCTTGTTCACCCCAAGAATCGGAAGTTAAACTCACCCATTTTCAACATCGTGTGAATTAGAAATCAAACCGTATATATATGATTTGTGTTGGCGAGACTGATAAGATGAAAAATCAAACTAGAGAAAGGTTAATGCAGCATAGTGAGAGGGACTCACTTGACCTAAGCTTACTTTTTCTTTTGTTATTGAATCTCGTTTTAACGTTTGAGGCCGTTTTAAGGCAGCGGAAAGAGAATAGCATATTGAAAGGATTTGGCCCCAGGAAAAATATAATGAGACACGCTGAACCCAGTTAGTTGAGAAAAGCCAACGGTGTAATACTAAACGATTCAAATCAAATGACCCTCCTTACGATGAACCAAGAATATTTTGCCTCAAGGCTTCTACCAGTCGTCTTGTTTGTGAATGGCGATTTCTGAATGTCATCCTAACATAATAACATTTCAATTTTTTAAATATCCAACGCGAAGGGGCTATAGTTATTTTCTCATTCATACCGAAACAAAGAGGTAGCTTTCACAAGCAACTTGAGTTACAAGTACTGGCATACATTTGTTTTACGGCCAGCAATCAAACCTCATACAGTAACGTGATTGGCATTAATGAGGCATTCATAGAGGCTATGAAAATCCTGTGAAAACCTAAGTACAGGGATTACACCATTTCCTTCATTTTTCGCTAACTAGTTTTCAGTAGTTTAATTTATGATAGAAAACTTTAGGAAGCGAAACAAAAGACACCTAGATAGATTAGTCAGAAAATGTTCAGTGAACCTTAGAATCAACAAATTATTAAATAGTAAAGCTCATCAGCACTGTAGTCGATGTTCTAAGATAAAGGTACTTGTTGATTTCGAAATAACTCTGTTAATACTCCATCTTTGTCTTGAAGAAGTATGCTTGGCTTATCAAACTCTACCACTGTTCCTTTGTCCATGACTAATACTTTGTCATAGTCAATAATGGTGTTTAATCGGTGAGCTATAGTGATCACAGTGCAATCTTGAAATTTGCTTCGTATAGTCTCCTGTATTCTTCTATCCGTGCTAAAATCCACGTTAGCTGTAGCTTCATCCATGACAATGATCTTGTTTTTGTTCAACAAAGATCTCGCTAAACACAGCAACTGTCGTTCACCAACACCAAAATTGTTCCCGGACTCGGAAAGCTCGAAATAAAGTTCCCCGGGTAGTTCTTGGATTTTCGATTTCATTTGAACTTGCTCTAACACGCTCCAAACCTCCGTGTCAGAGAAGCGTGAGAATGGGTCCAAATTGATCCGAAGCGGTCCACTAAAGAGCGTTGGGTTTTGAGTGATTACTGAAATCACAGGTCTTGTACTTTGAACGTTTAGAGAGCTGAGGGCTAAACCATCAATGTAGATTTTTCCAGCTGGTTCTGGCATCCTAAATAAAGCGGACACTAAAGATGATTTCCCAGCTCCAGTTCTACCAGCCACTCCGACCTTCTCCCTTGGATTAATCGTTAAAGAAATATTCTTTAACACTTGTGGTCCACCCTCGTAATAAATGAGCGAGAGGTTCTCAAATCGCAGACCTCCTTCTTGGGGCCAATCTTCAGGGGGCTTGTTTTGGATGTCATATGTCGGCTCCTTAGGGAGCTCTGTGTAAGTTATGACTCGTTCCACTGCGGTCATCATGTTTTCAACTTCGGCCGTCTGGCGCATAGCAAACTGCAGCTGACCAACAGTACTGATGGCGTAAACAATGGAGAGGCCCAGTGTTCCTGAAAAAAGAAAGATTCGATTGCCTTTTCGGTTTCAGTTTTAGGGTGGTGCAATATCATTTAACATTTCAAAATAGCGCGAATTTCCTGTGCAAGGAGTAACATTCTGAGCTGTACGTATTCTAGAAACGATTCGGGAAAGAGCACGAAATTTCTTGGGGTGTTGTACAGGAAAATACATACCTCTTACTAACCGAGTTCGAGGTCCGTACTGTAAGTTACGGACCGAGTTTTTTCACGTTCGCTTATGGCCCAAGCGCGAAACGCGCGGGCCATAAATCAACGGGAAAAAACGAGGATCCGTAACTTACAACACGGACAGAGAAAAGGAGGTTAGTAAGATATCTATTATGTCTCTGAGGTTAATCAGGCGCGAGGAAAAGGAAACTTTCAAATTCAGCGAGCCGTACAGTAAAGTACGGCCCGCTAAGTCAATCACAGCGCGCGTACTAATTAAGCGAAATTATACTCCAGAAAGGTTTTACATAGAAAAAAATCCGAGCCATCTGATGAGGTCAAACCTCCTTTCGCCGTTGTTCCTTTAATTAATTGCGTCCGGTCAGAAGTTAGAAGTCTTTTGTTTCTATTATAACATTCCTCTCTACGTTTCGTTTTTGTTATATTACCTGCATCTGTTGTTGTAAACACTCCAGTGAAAGTTGCTACAGCTACAAACAAGGTGCAAACAAAATCAAGACGAATTCCCATCCACCGAGCACTGTGAGGTACAAGGAACCAGATCTGGCTTCTTCTGTCTTGCACCCTGGAAATTTCCTTACCAATCAGTAACAAATCCTGCAAAATCCTGCTAAATAGTAATTTGTTTATTACCATAAACACCCAGTAATGCAGTAACGTATTACGCACTAGCTCACGTTTGAGCGGCAGCACTGAATGCAAACTTTAGCACCACCTTCAACAAGCACTGATAATAATCAGTGACAAGACCGTGAATACTACTGAACAGCAGGGCTCTTTAGCGGGAGCCTGGCAAGGTAACAAATTGTGAGATCGTTTGAGTAGAAAGGGATTTGTTATAAATACTAGTAGTAGTACAGGACAGTTAAGTGTTTTCTCTGATTGAAGATTTAATATGAAAACACCAAAACATTCAATATACTTCATCTTCAGTTTGTACAAACCATCTCAGAATCCCTCACTCGTTTCATTTTCCTCATGGTGTCTAGAGTGGGGAGCGGTAATCAGTGTTTTACTTCGGCTGCAAAGCAGACAAAGTAACGCAAAGTTAGATCAATTCTTACTCGTCAAATGTTTTGTTGAACTGCTCCTCCATGTGGTATGTCCGGATGATAATGATTCCTTCCAGTGTATCTGCCAAGTGAGCCAGCACCGGACTCTGACTGATTGCTTCCATTCTTTTGATTTCACAAGAAGTCTTCAGGTAATACCTGAAACACAAGGGAAGAGAAAGAGTGTGGTTGGGAGGTGTTTTACACTGGAGTAAACACTTTCTTGACATAATGCTGCTCCCTTGTAAGAACGTAACAGAGGAAAATTCCCAACGATACCTTCAGTTTTAATGTTGCGAAAAAACCAAAGAAAAATACTTAAAGTGACGTTGAATACCGTAGCAAGTTACATGCCCAAAGGAATGGAAATCGGCCAAAGTAATTCCAACTTTTAAAAAGGGTCTTAAATCGGACCCTAATAATTATAGGCCGATTTCTGTTATTCCGATAGTTTCTAAAGTTTTCTAACAAATTGTTTACAACCAACTCTACCATCATTTAAATGATAACAAATTAAGTTGTCAATCAGGGTTCCGCTCTTTACATAGTACTCTTACGGCCTTGCTTGAGGCAACAAATACTTGGTCAGTTAACATCGACAGTGGGTTATTAAATGGCGTCGTTTTCATTGACCTTACTAAGGCATTCGACACCATTGATCACGAGATTATCTTGCGTAAAGTGTCATTCATGGGTGTTGACCAGGCAGCTATCAGGTGGTTCCTGTCGTATCTAAGTGGCCGAACACAACGATGTCATGTAAACGGCAAACTATCAACTGCTCGCGATCTCAGGTGCGGCGTTCCACAGGGCAGTATACTGGGTCCTGGCTCCAAAAATTGCAGAATCGTGCAGCTAGAATAATTACGACATTACCTTTTGATACGAACTCAGACCACCTCCTATCCACCCTGACTATCAATTAGACGACAGAAACAGAAAGCCTTAACGATGACTAAAACAATGAATGGTCTTACCCCTGAATATCTCCAATGTCTTTTCGCTCAGAGGTACTCTAATTACAACTTGAGAAACTCTGAGGGCAAACCTGCTTTGCCGAAACCGAGAACCAATTATTTGAAACGAAGCTTCTCCTATAACGGGGCCGCGTTATGGAATAACTTACCCAATAGCTTACAAAATGTCGGATCTGTTGATCAATTTAAGCGAAACCCAAAGAAGGCATCGAGCGTATGGGATTCCCACACAGCAATATGTAAAGCAGTTGTTTATAGTCTTAGTTTTTACTTGCAATACTTAAATGATGATTTTCCGTGTTGAAATAAAGTCTTACATACATACATACATACATACATACATACATACATGCAGCATGCAATGAACACGTAACAGCGAAAAGATGCTTTAAGGAAAATGAGGCAAAATTTACTTGTCGTCGATGTATATATATAAACGTGTACTTTTCTGGAAGAAGGAGGAGGAGTGAGGAAAAATGGCGGGAAAATGACGGCAACCTTTCTTAATACAGCGAAACCATTTCAGATGAAAGTCGAATTTATGGCACCAGCATCAAAATCCGACAAATTATCCATCAGACGTGGGCATCTCAACCCTTTATTAAACAAACTTACCTGTAAATTGCAAAGAAACCCATTACCATGGGAACAACGCCAATCAGAGCCCAATAGTTGGTTGAGCACGTGACGCATACAGACGCCAGCGTCTGCAGTATGTACTGGATAGCGAGCAGTGACGTCGGAGGTAGAAATTCGTCCACGATCCCGATGTCGTTTGAGAACCTGTTGAGTATTCTTCCCGAGGGATTAGTGTCAAAAAAGAACACAGGAGTCTGCAGCATGGAAATCACCATCCTGTCATGCAGATTTTCTGAGCACCTGAGGGTAGTGCAGTAGTAAAGAAGGCCTCGAAGGACAGCGAGACAGAGTGCACCTCCCACCAAGCTGCCGTAAATTATCAAGTTGAACTTTTGCTTTTGTTCCACCCACTTCATTCTTGTCAAATGTACCAGCCACAGGTTGGGAGAAATAATGGACGCTGTGAAGAAATAGGGATACAACTAAAAATTTTAAAGTTTACTCTGATATCTTTTCTTAATCTCCAACAACAAACAGGTAAAAAAAAAGGCAAAAGAAATCCTGATAAAAGACTTTCCAACTATAAGGCAACCTGGTAGGCCAAATCAAATGCTTTCACAAAGTTAAGTTAGTCTACACATTTCATTTGAAGGGTTATGCTGTAGGATTTCACAAAAAAAAAAGGTAAAATTTTCCTTGCAGAGCAAATTATAAAGCAGCTAAACCTAAAATTGAAGAACTTTTGGCTAGCTTTCATTTGTTGGTAACTATCTACGATTTCACTTAGTTCTTATATTATAGCCATCTTGAGCGACACCAAAACAGCATAAAAGGAAAGTTTAATTTACCCCTGACGGTAAGACAACCTCTTAATACAAAACAATAAATAGTGACCTACATGGAGTACCACGGTTAAATGGGAATGGGTTGAGATTCCGTAAACATATTTAAACCTTTTGTTATTACTGAACACTTTTCACTTTCAGAGAAACTTCTCACTTTAAAAGAAGGACGACAACAATCCCAAGGGTTGGCACATTTAGAATTTTCTCTTTCTTAAACTCTTCGATTTTCAACGTAATTCCAGCTCTTTGACGAGAAAGGAAAGGTTCCTTACCTTGTGCGATTAAGAAAAGCAGTAACAGAAACATCAAGAGCACTCCATGCAGGCCTGATGTGAAGTAGTGCCAGTACAGACTTGCTGATATGGTTCCTACCATACGATCCTCCTGGGAAGTGGCCAGGCCCTTCCCCGCAAACTCTTCGGAACAATCGCTTTCTCGGTGCTCTATTCGTCTTGCGTTTTCCTGTAAACAAAGAAAAAATCATTTACGCGACAACGATCTGGGAAAAATATAAATGTTTTTATGGTGAGATTTTGCTACAGTTGAAAGTAAGCAATTAAATATCAGTAAAGAAATGGGCAATTTTTGTACTTTTCATTAAAATTAGACTTAATGTATTTTAATAAGGACATTATGTATACCAGATCGGTTGTGACTGTCATTTTTCTTCCTTCCACTTCGTGATACTTCTCTTGGCCAAGATGGAATTCTTTCTCCAGTGACTCGATATCCAGCCCAGCTTCCTTCATTTGATCATACTCTCCTTTCTTCACCACATTTCCTTTATCCAGGATCACGATGTAGTCTGCGCTTTTCATGTACTGATGTTGATGCGTCACAAGTACACGCACTTTGTTGCTTAGCAACCCGTTGATGCAGTTCTCAAAAATATGCTTCCCAACCTTGGCATCTACAGCACTCAGTGGATCATCAAGCAAATAGATATCAGCATCGCTGTATACTGCGCGTGCTAGGTTAACGCGTGCCCGCTGGCCGCCGCTTAAACTTGCACCGCGCTCACCAAGAATCGTTTTGTCACCTTCGGGCAACATAGCGATGTCTTTCTTCAAGTCGCATGCCTCAATTGTGCGGTCGTATTTTTCCTGGTCAAATTCTTGGTTAAAGAGAATGTTTTCTCGAAGCGTCCCGCTGTAAACCCAGGCCGTCTGAGGGACGTAGACGATTTTGCCATTGCGCGTTATTTTTCCCTTGCTTGGAGGAAGTTCATTGAGAAATGCGAGAAGTAGAGAAGACTTGCCACAACCGACAGGACCCGTCACTAGAAGTAGTTTGTTTTCTTTAACTTCCATGCTTACATCACTGAGAACTGGAGCTTCATTTGTACCGTTCCAGTGACATGTTATGTTAGAAGCCTAATAAAAATGTAAAAAATTTCAATTTATTTACGACAATTCCCTTATAGGAGTTCACTATTGGATGCCCCCTCAAGGAGGACACAGTTGTATTCTTATTCCAACATGTCTAAGTAACATTCGACATGCATAACGTCCCATGATCGGACACTTATCCTAAGGAAAAAGGTTTTGTCGCAAACTGCAAGTAAACTATATAGATTAACCTACCATGAACTGGTATCTAACCTTTTCAAACTATACAAGTGATGGAACAGAGAATTAACTCTGGAGTGTAAATTTAAGTGCTAATAGAAACCCATGAAAAACCCACTGGGCGTTAGCCCTAGTAAAGGGTATTAGGGAACCACACGAGGCAAAGAAAAAGTTCTTATGACCTCGGTGGGAATCGAACCCACGACCTCCGGATTAGATCTACCGTTGCTCTGCCGACTAAGCTACGAGGTCGGACAGAGAAAGTCGGGGACGATTAAGATGGTGAATCGCGGCGAAGAGAAAGTAATGGTACATATATATGTTGTGCCGCGTAGCACTATAAACACATACAAGTGATGGAACAGAGAATTAACTCTGGAGTGTAAATTTAAGTGCTAATAGAAACCCCTTTTCAAACTATGAAGGGAACATGGCAACCCATTGATTGGTCAAGTTAAGAGATAATTTTTATAGTTTTTCAATCTTTGCAATTTTCCTAATTTTTTCTTAACTGACACCTCTGAAGATCGAAATACCCTCTTATATGACTCTATATGCACAGATTCTACTATGTCCATTCATGGCACGGAATCACACCTTTAGGAAGGATCCTGCTGTGTTTTCTCCCTCCTCCGGGGCCTTTTCCTCTTCACCATCCTGACTATCTTCCTTTCCGTCCCCATTTAATTCTTCTATCAGCAAAAACGCTTCGATTCTCTCAAGCGACGCAAAACAGTCAGCTATGAGCTGCATGCCTTCAGTGAGACCGTAAACCAAAGACCGCCTGTTTTCAGACAAGAGTCCCACCATGGTAAACACGTTGAATGGTGTCAAACGTATTCCAGTGAAGATAAGTGTTATGAAGGCGACAAGGCAAATCACGCTGTCAAATGTGTGTTGCAGAGAGGCGAAGGTTGAAAGAATGTTGTAGATTTTTCTTAGGATGGAAATTTCAGACCTGTAATACAAGAAATCATTTGTCTCGTGGTCCATAATAAAGTTACATGTCAAGGTACGAGATAAACGATGTCTATACTTATCTATGCTATGAATGAAAGCGAACTTCCTTTTCCAGTTTTGTTTTTGATGTTTATTCTGACTGTACTTCCTGAACTTCAAGTACGGTAGAGTAAGAATTTAGAATACAAATCCAGTTGCTACCAAAAATGCTCAGAACTGTTCATTCTCAAAAGAAATCAAATAAAAATAAGTTGTAACTAGTGTTTTCCTAAGAATTGATTGCCGAGCAATTTTCTCAGCAAAAAAAACTATTCAGGACAAAGATCAAATGTTTAAACTGTGAACGAAACATAATTCCACTGAAACAGTAGCAGAACTGTCACCAGATACTTGATGATTATACTTTGCACCAATTCTCGATCATTATGACTGGCCAAAAGATCAAGGGCTCAAATTAGAGAATTTTCTCTGACTTACTCTCTAACCATACGCACAGCATCTCTATACGGCCATTCCCAAGCGTACATCTTCACTGCTCGTATGCCGGATACAATCTCGTTCATCACTGCTAACCTTTTGTCTGTAACCCTTGCCGCCTGCATTCTTAGCTTAGCAACCCAGCCTGTCATCTCGGCTTCGTAGGGAATGAGAATGAGCGCGAACGCCAAACCTGTGACAGCTTGCCAGCCAATCAAAATCCAAAGAAGTACTCCCAGTATCACGAGGTCAAACGGGGAACGCAATGAAACGAAGAGATTCTGGGCTGCCAAGTCAAGTCGTTGTATATCATTAGATACCAAGTTGATCACATGACCGGAAGTAATCTTTGCTAGCTTGGATTGGCTCATGCGTAGAACCTAAAAACAAACGCAAGACCAATATTGGCGTGAAAACTGTAAAGGCCGATTTACTATCCAACGCTATGTGTTAAAATGCCTTATTCAATCATAGGTACCCGAGACTCACGAGTAGAGTACAACCGTAGACCTAAAACTCGCTAGAATCGCGCTGAAATGGCCAGAAATGCTAAGCACATACCATCAATAAGACAAGGAGGCAAGCTACGAAATTCTGATGTATTTATATTTCTATTTTAATGCCCTTAACAACGATCACTAAATTCCCCATACAAACCCTTATAATATTTCTGTTACTCAAAACATTCGTGAGCCTCGGGTACCTGTGATTAAATAACGCACTTTACCACATGGCGTTGGATAGTTTTTGGCGACATTTGCAGCCGAGTAGCCGCCACTTCATCTACACTGTATCCTCAAAACTCTTTCATTCCGTTTGCCCACCATCACAGGTCTTCACGGCTGTGTGGTTGCGGCGTCGTATGGTCGTACGTTTATTCGTTATGTCCCAAACTACCTTTCGGGATTGTCGCGTACGCGTTTTTTGCTTTTCTAAGGACAACCTTTCCCGAAACAGCTGCAAATACGGCCGATGCTCCTACAACTTCTCTACAACAGACCCACGCAGTCTAAAATTTGTCGCAAGTCATGTTGAATCATGCTACGATAGTCGTAAGAAAACGGCTGGGAAAATCGCACCATGTAAATTGGCCATTCAGAAAGAAAAGAATTGAAAAGGGAGAAGTTTATGGCTGGGTAGCATGTAAATCATTGAGACTCGCTCGAGGTAATAACGCAGACTTCACAAATAATGGTAATGGATGACATGAAAATACACTATAAAACCTTTTTTAGTTCTTTAATGGCAAAGTCACAGCAAGTCGTAAGAAAGGTAGAATGGCTAAAGAAGGAACACGTTACTTCTGGAGTTCGTGACATTTTTAAAAGCAATATTTGTTAAATCCGAACGAGAAACTCAACAACTAACCAAAATCGTACCCTAGGCCAGTGCGTCAAGAGTCAACGTATAACTGAGTACAACGCACCAAAGCGTTAGTGTTAGTCAGCACTCGGAAAACAATCCAATGGCGGCTCTGACAGTTATTTCAATTCAGTATGTGCGCACTGATACCAAATACAACTTGCAGGAATGCAAAGAGATATATCCAAAACAATTTCCACCATTTGTTACGGTCATTGTACCTGAACCGTATGTTCGGGTTCTTTTGCTAAGGGCCTGATTACATGAGCCGGGTTGGCCCGGTTAGCCGAGCTGGTGTCACTTTGCCGGGAACTCGGTATGTTTCTTAAACGCAACAAAAATCAACTTTGCGATTACATGACAACCGGGCCAGCCCGGTTAGAAGCAGCCCGGCTAACCGGGCCAGCCCGGCTCATGTAATCAGGTCCTAAGAGTTGTCGAAACTTTTATGCACCTTTCTGTCACACGTGTGTTTCTCGTAATACTGGTGGGGTGTTTTAGTGCCGATAAATGTATAACTGTCAGCGATTTATTTGGTATTTTGCCAGTGGATCTGATATACACTAGTAAAACCGAGTCTGGTTTAAATACTGCTAAAGCATTTTCGTTTCATACGTTTTTGTGGTACATCCCGGCATCCTCATGCTTCGCATATGATCTTGAAAACTGTTTGTTGGTCTGTTTGTTTGCTTTTATATATGTTTTTGTTGCTGTTATATTTCTTGTTCTTTATTTTAGATATGATGTTTCACACTTTGAATTACTCAAGCCAACAATTAGTGACTATTCACTTTTAACGAGGTAGGGGGGGGGATTGGTGGGATTGGGGGGCATGCGAAAAAATAGCTTTCGAGGGGGGCCATCCCAAAAAATAAGGGAAAAGGGGGGGCGGTCATGTGAAATATTTTAGCAAAACTTTGAAATGGCATAATGTCCATTGACAGTGACCTGGGATTTAAAAAAAAGCATTGGTATTGCATTTAGACGGCCCAGAAAGTGACAAGAAACAGCAGAGTGAAGGTAGGAAGGTTTTATTTGGCTAGAACATTTATATTTCCACCGCTACTCGGTTCGTTGGAATTCTAGGTTTTTCACGGTTAATTTTTTTAATCAACTTTTGATGACACACACCACGATTGTGCTGCCTGTGTTTATATTGGATCAAACGTTTTTCTGTCCCTCTCCTGGTAGGTATTATGTTTGTCTCCATAGTCTTCTTCAAACATTCACAAGTTTCAATGGTAGTAGAAAGGCATAGATCAGTTTTTGCTGATTAAACATTGTTTTGATGTGGATTTTCAAGGCGTCATCGGGACGGACGGAAGATGTACGAAGGTGGTTTTTCGTTCGATCCTTAAACAAAATATACCTTCGTTGAGTTGGAAAATGGAAAGTTAAAGCGATAAGGAACACCAGCTGCGAGAACCGAACATGGAAATCTTCAGAGCAACGAAACTCAAAAGCGACGGTGATCATGGTGCGGTTCATGAGGAGGAATCGGATAAGGAAGAAAGCAACAGGGAATGAATCGACAGAAACAAAGTAGAGGGGAGTGTTACATGAAGTAGTTTTGGGGGCTTTCCAAGAATCCTCGGGGAGTACACATAAAAAACATGGCTTCGTTTAGTGTTGTTCGTGTTGCTCGTCTCCTTGAATATTGCCACTTTTCATAGTGATAAACAGGGAGAAAGCCTTTCTAGAAAAAGAAACCGTATTCAGGGAAACAACGCATTTGATTTAGGAGCAAGAGTGTATGATCGATTTTACTGCTTAGACATGCACGTTCGGCCAGGTTCTGTTTAATTTGATTGTTCGATTAAATTCCAACAAATAGCCTTTCCAAGCCAAAACACCGATACATCCTTTGATGTAAACGATCAGTGTAAAACTCTGCAGTTACTCCTATTTGTGTAAGCATATTGAACATTTCAACATGTGGCATAAATACAAGTCGCAAAGATTTTTTTCTGTGTGAGGGATGTCATTGTTTACGCGAGGGTCAAATGTTGGCCTGACAACACAAGAAGCTACTCTATCTTAATCTACTCGCACATAATAAACCACAACACATAAATAGGTAGTAAACGTTTGAAGTGGGGTAGATTAAACATCTCTCCTTACAAAGCCAGCCAGCCAGCGAAAGTTGTTTGTAAAAACATTGTGACTGTGATGCGTCCCAAGTGTAATTCAAAAATTTCACTTGGGACTTTCACAAAATATTTCTCGCTTAAAGAATGGTCGAGAATATT
The DNA here is from genome assembly GCA_948470475.1 of Galaxea fascicularis. Taxonomy (NCBI): domain Eukaryota; kingdom Metazoa; phylum Cnidaria; class Anthozoa; order Scleractinia; family Euphylliidae; genus Galaxea; species Galaxea fascicularis. The sequence continues at coordinate 22,537,019 of OX419338.1, forward strand.
ATTACGACCAAAAAAGGTTTTAAAACTAACTCGAAACTGAGCCGTCAACCTGTAAGAAACTTAAGGTTATATGTTATCGTTTTTTTTAAAAAGCGACCACATTTGAATATTAGTTTGATCTGCGTACAAATTTTCATATCTGTTCAAATTACGTCTGTCAAAGTTCGAGACAGCAAAAAGTTTGAGGTATTAGGTCGAATGTGATTTACATTCTATTTCGTCATCATTCAGTGCAGGGATCCCATGACATTGCACAATCCTATCCCAGAAATCAATGCGAATTCTTTCCCGCTTCTCGACGGACGTGTTTTGAAAAGCTCTGTAAAAATTTTGCGGACGTCGTCGCAAAAAATACTCCGGTTGTCTCCATTTGAAATTGAAAATACGTTCCTCCGTCTCTTCGGTTTGAAGGGTAAACATTTGTCAACTTCACGGTCACAAAATGCTGCAATCAGCCGTGACCTCAACCGCGGCAGCACATGCATGGTGGCTGCACAAATGGCCGCCAGGAGTAAGGGCCTCATGAGCCCGGTTTACCAAGCTGGCTCGGTTACCGAGATGAAATCCAACAAACAAGCCTGGCGAGAATTTCTCGATTTTCTTTGTTTAAGCAGCCTCAAATTTCCTTTGACTTTACGTTAACTATCAAATGAAACTATTCCGAGTTTCATTTTCGAAGAAAAGAGAGGTAAAATCTCGATAATGTCATAAAATATCCGTTCTATCACGAAAATGCATTGTATTACTGAAGTGTTCATATCGCAAAAATGTTCGGCCCGGTTCCCGAGATCCCGGTTGGAAAAACCGAGATCTCGGCAAACGAGCCAGCCCGCCCTCTCATATGAACACATCGAAATTTTTACAAACGATTTAGCGGTGTGGCGAGGTCTCGGAAACCGGGTCAGCCCTGTCAACCGGGCTCATATGGAGAGGCCCTTACACAACTCCACTGGAGATAATTATGTTCTGGACTCACGGCGTTCGACAAGGGACAATGGAAAGACCGCAACACAAAAGGAACAGTCAACTGCGAGCGGAAAGAGCGACACTCAGAATTCGTCAGTGCACAAAAGTTCTGCTAAATCCACGGCGACTTAAACAACGAGCTCGGCGTTCAAAGGTCAGTCCACCCAGGTTTTGGACAGTTTGAAGGAACTGAAAGACCTTCAACAACAGTCGCTGTCTTCGATGAATCAGATGATTTCCCCAATGAAATCTACAATGGAAATTTTCACTCAGACCAAAACATCTCGTAAGAGGAAAAGAGATGAAATAAGTGAATCGGAATCAAGCGATCGCGAAGATTCCGCTGATGCTGAGTAGGAAATCCGCTCGACATTTCCAGAGAGGTCCATGAGCTCCTACAAACAGCTGAGTCTGCTCAAAAGGCGAAGAGGATTAAGTTCTTGGAGAACTTTCCAAGCTTTACTAATCTGAAGGGGTGATAAACGACCCAGTAAATGATAAATTAGCCTCTCTTGTTGACAAGATGGCCAAAACATGTCTCAGTGAAGAGAAAACAAAAGAAAAACACGAGAAATACCACAGAACAGAAAACTGTGAAAATCTTATTAATACCAGAGTAAATTCAGAAATCTGGAGCAAGATTAAATCTAATACTAGGTCAAGAGATCAGGGGATGCAGAAGCTTGAGACAAGCCTTCTGAAGAACATGATTGGCATAATCAAGATCGCTGACGGGTTGCTGGATTTAAAATCTAACTCTAAACCTGCATCTGAGAGTGCTGTGTCAGAGTTTCTTCCTCTCTCACTAGATTCTCTAGCTCTCCTGGGACACTCTATCAATGAGGTCAACATTAAGCGACATGAGCTTATAAAACCTGACGTGAATGATCATTTTAAACAATTATGCAGCTCACAAAATCTAGTCACAAAACTGCTATTTGGAGATGACTTACCAAAATCCGTAAAGGAAATCTCTGAAACCAATAAAGTTGGTGTCATCAAAGCAGCCATCACATTACCACAGACATCAAAAGAGACCAAACTTTCCTAATCGCCAACACAATCAGAGTCAGAAGCCCTTTTAAAGGAAGTTTCAGGGGCCGGCAAAAAGATCACCACCGGACCCCAGAAGGAAGGGCAAACCCGAGCATCAGACGACCCAGACCTTCAGGTGAGTTTTGCTAGTAATAATCTTGATGACAACACACTTGCTGTAGCATTTGTTGCTGGTAAAGTGAAACAATTTACATCTGTATGGCAAACCATAACTTCTGATTTCTTCATACTCAGTGCTGTAAAGGGGGTTAAAATCGAGTTTGCTAGCTACCCAAAGCAGACCATCATCCCCAGAGAATACAACTTCAATGCAACTGAGAGGTTGATATTATAGACAAACAACTAGAATTCGAACAGTTTTTGGCAACAGAAGTAATTGAGAAAACAAAACACTCAGGAGAGTATATCTCAAATATTTTTCTTCGGCCAAAGAAAGATGGCTCATATCGGCTTATTCTTAATTTAAAATATCTTAATGAGTTTGTTCAATATCACCATTTTAAGATGGAAAATCTTAAATGTGCCATTACTTTAATGAGCCCAAACTGTTATATGGCCAGCATCGATTTAAAGGATACCTACCACTCTGTGCCAATAGACACAAATCACAGAAAATATCTCCGATTTAAATGGAAGAACCAGCTGTTTCAGTTTACTTGTCTTCCTAATGGATTAAGTAGTGCTCCAAGAATATTCACAAAACTGATGAAACCAGCATATTCTGTTTTACCTTGGAAAGGTTTTGAAAATGTTGGATGTATAGATGACACCTTACCTTAAAGGGAATACTCTTTCTGAGTGCGAAATAAATGTTGCTGCCACAGTCAAGCTGTTCACAGACTTGAGTCTAACACATAACATGGCAAAATCAGTCCTTATTGCAAGTCAGTTTATTTACTTTTCCGGGCTTTATATTGAACACTATCCATATGACAGTATCTCTAACACCTGCAAAAGCCATGAAGTTAAAATCAAAAGCAGTTGATCTGCTTGACAATCAGTTCCTCACAATTACGTACTGTCTCAGAAGTAATAATTGGCCTTATAGTAGCCAGTTTTCCTGGGGTGATGTATGGGCCCCTATATTACAGGCAACTTGAAATAGAAAAAGTAGCTGCACCATGACCCTCTCAGATATGACAAAATCTGACCTTCAGTGGTGGATTGACAACATTACTACCACATCACACACTGCCACCCTCGGAAACCCTCAAGTCACAATTTATTCTGATGCATTTCTTACTGGTTGAGGAGGTGTCCTTAATTCCATATCCACTGCGGGGCAGTGAGGATGAATCTAAACATCAAATCAATTATCTTGAAATATCAAATATCATATTTTATAGCAAGGTGGGTTGAAGCCTTCTGTGTGATCAAATCACCCGGCAACTGTAGGTCTGGTGTGCACAACATGGAATATGGTTATCTGCAGTGCACATCCCTGGGAAACAAAATGTCTTACCAGATAAAGAGTCCAGGGAAAAGAGGTTTGACATTGAATGGGAACTTAATCCCCAATTGTTTGAACGTATCTCTCTGGGGCACTTCGTCAGTAGACCTCTTTGCTTCCAGGCTAAACTATCAGTTAAGACCTTTTGTGTCCTAGAGACCTGATCCAGAGGCAATGGCTATTGATGCTTCTCTCTTGATGGAGGTAAAAAAATGTTTATGCCTTTCCTCCATTCGCACTTATTCACAGGGTACTTCAGAAAATGGAACAGGATCAGAGCCAGGGCATCATTATTGTTCCAATGTGGAAAACTCAGGTTTGGTTCCCCAGGTTGGTACGTCTCTTAACCGACCATCCAATTATTCTTCCAAAGGGACTAAGGACACTGTCCCTTCCATTCAATCAGGAGAAAGTACACCCTCTTCACAAGACACTAACACTTCTGGCATGCAATTTATCAGGAAGTCCCTCACAGCAAGAGGCATTTCGGGAAAAGCTGCCAAAGTTATATTGCAATCCTGGAGAGGGAGTACACTCAACCAATACTCCACTTACCTCAAGGAGGGACTTGGATCCATACAAAGCCACACCAACACAAGCCCTAGACTTTATGACAGACCCTTTGGAACAAGGCCTGAGTTATAGTGCCATGAATACAGTGAGGTCTGCTTTATAACAAGTAATACACATCTCCTCTGGACTCTCCTTTGGATAATTTCCAATTGTTAAACAGTTTCTTAAAGGGGTTTTTCAACAAAAACCTTCGATACACTATAACTGGGATCCTTCTGTGTTGTTAACCTATTTGAAGAGTTTATTTCCAGTCAAAGAATTGTCTTTGAAACTCTTAACGTATACGCGTGTTGCGTTGCCGGCAATTTTTTCCGCACAGAGGTGTCAAACCCTATATTTTTTTGGACATTCGGAACATGGTGGTTACCGACTCCACCGTCAAGTTCTCAATCGGAGACAAACTGAAACAGACCAAACCTGGCAAACATCTTCATGAGTTGGAGTTCCCGGCATATCCATCTGATATTAACCTATTGTTAATGTTATATACTTATGAAAGAATATTTAACATGCACCAAACCCCTAAGAGGGGCCGTTACTACAATCTTGGACAAAACTGTTGAGAAAATTGAGCTCCAAAGTCTCTTTTTGTGAGAACACTAACAACCGAGTTTCACCACCCCCCCTCCCCCAATTCAATGTTGTTTGTGGCTCCTAAACGTTTGCCTAAGAATTGAGGCTTCCTAAATTCAACATTGAATAGGGGGAGGGGGAGGGGGAAGTTACTATAGTAATACTGTTGAGCCAGAGGTTTTCGTGAACGATTTTTGGGCCCGAAGAGGTCAGTTTTCTCAAGTAGTTTTGTCCAAGATTGTAGTTTATTTGTTACGCATGTTAAGTCTTGAAAAGTAGCAAGCAAAGATACTATATCCCAGTGGATTAAGACCACCTTACCGCTTGCTGGAATTGCCTTAAGTCGGTTTAAACCTCCTAGTATTAGGTCTTCATCCACCAGTGCAGCTGCATGAGCTAAGGTTGATACCAGTTGATACCATTCTCCGCGCTGCAGGCTGGTCAGGACAATGCACCTTTGCAAAGTATTACAAGAAACCCATCCACAAATATGGAGAACTGCAAAAAGCTTTGCTAGACAGTACACAGCAAGTGTAACTGTGCCAGTTTTGCTCTTTATCAACATAATTTGAGCCATTCGGAAAATAAATGTTGTGTTATATGCCATATTTGTGTTTTGTTCTTTTTGCGCTCACAAATACTGGCCCTCAACTTCTCATCCCTGCACTGAATGATGACCAAATACAATTGAAAATTAAACGAGACTTACCTGTAAGTTGAACTTTGATCGTAAAATAATTCTATTGAGTCATCATGAGGTGTAAGGGGTCACATGCTCATCCTAATGTTGGGAACCCACCCTATTTCACGTGTGTCATTCAGTATTTGTTCGCCTTTAAAAGTTGATTTCAGGGATAGGATTGTGCAATCTCATGTCATCCCTTATACCTCATGATAACTCAATAGAATTACCACCAAACTTCAACTTACAGGTAAGTCTCGTTCTATTTTTATTCGTTTGGATCTCCAGCCATATTATTCAAATTGATGTATTGGCACGTGCTCTCTCCTCCAGCATTTAATCTTAACGGTTAAAACACGTATCACTTTTAAGTCGCTTAACGAATTCTGCAAACAAACCACATTCAGGAATGTCAAGCAAGGCAACGGCTTTCGTGAAAACACGGAGCGTGATCCATTGAACCAAAATTTCCGGAAATTTCGGTCCAAAACTCAATGTATCAGTTTGGTCTACCTTTCGAGGTGGACCCGTTGGTTTGGTTGGACCAGACGGACCGGAAAATTGCTGATCCATTTGCCATTTCCGACCCATTCTCGTATCCAGCACCTCTCTGTCCGGTACTTTCAGGTTGATTTTCGACATGGACAACATGGAGAGTTTTTTTGCGGAGTAATTGTGTTTTTTGACAGCAGATTTATCGCTGTTGGTTTTACATTGATGTGCTACTACAACAGGTACGTAGCTGCTTCACAAGCGAATTTTTAAAGCGGTCTATTTCCACGTTTTCATTGTCTCGAGCATCCAAAGTCCCATCAAACTCCCGCCATTTTCATTATCTTATGTTTATGTTGGTTGTTGAAGATTCTTTTTTTATTCCCGATGAGACTGAGGTCCTCGCAAGTCCACCTGATCACGAGAGTATACTTGATCGATGGGAAGACGACAAATCAGGGCGGGAAACACTTATTGAGAAAGGAATGGACCGAGACCGGTCCGGCGTCGCGTTCCATTCGCCTCCAAGAAATTTCGAAACTTTGGTTGAATGGATTGCGCGTGCGCCCTGAGCTGGCTCAAAGAAGTTTTTTATTTAATTGATCAAGGTATGATTTCTATTGCAGTATTTTCAAGCTTCGATAGCCAATAAGAAAAAGAAATTCCTCCTAGAAGTTTAAAGAGGGTCTATAATAGGGGTCCGTGCATATCGCAAATCGCAATACTTTGCGCCTCCCAGACCGAAAAACCGCCTTCATCTTCTTATAAAGACCGAAACGGCACTTATTCCTTGACCTTAAATCGCCAACAAAATACGCATGTTCCCGAGAACCGACACTCAAAACAGGCTCAAACCGCCAGACCGCCAGAGTATAATAGACCCTTTTTAAAGAGACGTTGTTTATGAAATCTTTTGTTCTATGCAGAGTTTTCAAGCTTATAAATTAAAAGGTAAGCCATGCAAGGCTAATGAATTGTTTCCACGCATCTAAGGGCCTGATTACATGAGGCGGGCTGGCCCGGTTAGCCGGGCTGGGGTCAGTTTGCCGGGATCTCGGCACGTTTGTTAAACGCAACAAAAATCAACTCCGCGATTACATGACAACCGGGCCAGCCCGGTAAGCCGAGATCGTGGTATCGCGGTGCCGGGATCTCGGTCAGGAATCACCAGCTAAAAGGGCACTGGTTTTAGATGTGCACTAATGGGAAATCTCAGGGTTTGCATGACATGAAATTTCATTGAGGAAATCAGTACTTTAGAAAGATACGTAGAAGACTTTTTAAATGCTGCAGCTTGAAAAGAGCTATCCAGACTAACTCTAAGTAACTTTGAATGACAGTGTCATTGTTTCATGACGACTCATTAGCCGTGGGTACAGTTTGCAATCTTTGATCAAGCGCAGCTTGGAATTCCAAGGAGAATATTTTCAAGCTTCGATAACAAATAACAAAAAGAAATTCCTTCTAGAAGCTTAAAGAGACGCTGTTTATGGAATCTTTTGTTCTATGCAGAGTTTTTCAAGCTTTTAAATTAAAAGGTAAGCCAAGCAAGGCTAATGAATTGTTTCCACGCATCTAAGATCAGGAATCACCAGCTAAAAGGGCACTGGTTTTAAATGTGCACTGATGGGAAATCTCAGGGTTTTCATGATATGAGATTTCATTTAGGAAATCAGTACTTTAGAAAGATACGTAGAAGACTTTTTAAATGCTGCAGCTTGAAAAGAGCTATCCAGACTAACTCTAAGTAACTTTGAATGACAGCGTCATTGTTTCATGACGACTAATTAGCCGTGGGTGCAGTTTGCAATCTTTGATCAAGCGCAGCTTGGAATTCCAAGGAGAATATTTTCAAGCCTCAATAACAAATAACAAAACTGGGCGTTTAAATAACACAGGACAAAAAATTGGCGGACTTGAAAACCCCGTTTGAGCTCAAAGGTCGCTATTTACAAAACGTCGTTTAATTCTAGTCAAGTTTGACTGCAGGAAAATACACTGATCACATTCAAAAGAAAGCTAGGTAACCTTCAAAAGAGGTTTACTTTTTACCGTCAAGATATTTTAATATATAATTTATTTAACCAAAACTTTAGTACACTGCAGCTTCAAAACGGTCAGCGCAATTTTCTTGTTTACAATGAAGATAAAAGGACGGTTTTGAACCACGTTATAATATTTACCTTTCTGAAAGTAAAATAACTATTTCTATTTCCTTGTGATTCACGCACATTTTTTCCAATATCGGACGAGGCGTTAATCAAGGTCTGACCATGCAAATTTGATTGCTGTGGCAATTTTAAAAATGAAAATATTTCTCTTACCTTCTTGTATAGCAATCCAGTTGCTGCAGCTCTGAACCTCATTCCTAACAGAGCCGATCTGTTTTGGCAATGATGCTGAGCAAGGTTCCTCCCAAGAGAGGTGATGCAGATAAATGTTGGTAAAATATATTTAAAACTAACGTCCAACTGTCGAATTCCCATTAGATACGAGATTAAAAAGCCCAGTAGAACTGGCAGAGACATTCTGTTTGCCATGTCGGTCAATACTAATGCGACTATCGTCAAATATTCGTACCAAGGGCAGACACGCATCAGGGCTTTCCAAAATCGAGGCTTTTCCCCCTGATGTCTCTTATCCAACTCTTTTTGCCATTCTTTTTGTAATTTGGCCGTTAGCACTGCTGATTTGTCTTCCTCTAGAAGTGGAAAGAGATCGTCGTCTTCCAAAGGCCTTTTATTTCCCGTAACAAAAATTTTATTCATCCACCAGATTGTGATTTTGGAGAAAATGTTGGCGTTCAACAATGGGTTGACGTTGTCCTTATCATCATCTTCTGGCTTAAGTTTTTCGTACTCGTTTTTCGCCATATCCCGTCTGCTCGTGTTTTCGATTGTTCATCAGTGTCGCATGGCGTTATATACTCGTTGGATCTGTGGGAAAAAGCGCCAAATCAGTCTCCAACAGTTAAGCGTGATTCAAGCCAGAAGAAAACTATGACCCTATGAGCCCCAAAGAAATATTAACGGAACTTTTCAATACATCGCCATGCTTCGCTGCCTGTATTTCAATGTTTTTGTTAACTCGAGTTGT
>OX419338.1:22553406-22580906 GCA_948470475.1 Galaxea fascicularis
AATTCTTTACAAAGCGTTTCTATAGTAAGGGGCTTGTAACATAAGCCGTGATGGCCCGGTTAGCTTAGATGACTTGGAGTTTGTCGAGATCTCGGCACGTTTATTAAACCCGACAAAACCCGTCTTCGTACCTACAAGACAACCGAGCCAGCCTGCTTAGCCGGGAACCCGGTGTTGCGATGCCGGGATCCCGGCTAACGGGGCTGGAAACTTTCCATGACACACATGTATGGTGGGGGTTCTGGCACAGCACACCACATCCCCGTTTTCCCACCTCAACGCGATTCTTCGGCAACTCGCCTTCCGGCTCCGATGCCGAAGAATCGCGTTGAGGTGGGAAAGGGATGTGTGTGCTGTGCCAGAACGCCTTACATGTGTAAAACTACTATTGCTCTATCATAAAATGGTGTGATTACTGCTAAAAGTACAACATGGTGTCACGACGCGAGGTCTATCACGGAACTACACAAACAAACCACGGTCTAGGAAGACAGAAAACCAATCCCGAAACCTCCAGGGAAACAAGGAGGAATGCCAACAGACAGCCACTCGGGAATAACACTCCCCCCCCCCCCCCCAAATTCCTACCGCTCTAAAGCTTTACGTCCAGTTTCCCAATACCGGCTCCCATGAAAGTCTCTAGCGACCGAGTTCTTCAGACAACAGTGGGAGGACTACGAGATCGCCACTGGCCTCGACAAGCGCCCTGAGGCAATACGTTTAGCAACGCTACGATCCGTAATGGGAAAAGATTGTCTGCAGACATTTTTAAATTTTAAGTTGACAGAAGAGGAGTCCACAAGCGTAACTGTTAGCCTAGCAGCTTTAGAAGCATATTTTCAGCCGAAAACCAGTGTGGTTTACGAAAGATATCTATTCAACTCATCGACTAAAGGCCCAGATGAAGGGATCGATGAATTTGTGAATAGACTAAGAAAACAAGCTTCATCATGCAAATTTGGTACGCTCACGGATGCAATGATTCGCGACAGGATCGTCATTGGCCCCGAAGATAGGAACATCAAGCTTAGACTGCTCAAAGAAGAAGACTTAGATCTTAATAAAACGGTGAATATTTGCAGAGCCAGCGAAATTGCAAGCAGGCAATTGAAATCGATGAAGCTGGATCAAACAGGCGAACAAGTCAACGCCATGGACACTCAAGCGAAACGGTCCGATAACAAATAACCGCGTCAATCAAACCCGTATAGAAACTCCCCAGGGAAAAGAAACCCAAAGCAAACGGTGACAAAATGCACTAGATGTGGCAGTCCAGAAAGTACAAATCACTTCGCAACAGTCTGACGTTTTAATGACAAGTCAAAGAGCCGCAACCCGAAACACAGATAGATAGATAGATAGATAGATAGATAGATAGATAGATAGATAGATAGATAGATAGATAGATAGATGATTATAATATAACTTTTATAAAAACTATACTTAAAACATAAACCTAATTAAAGCTGATTTCCACAAATGCCGTGCCTCAACGTACTTCTTTAATTAAACGCTTAAACAACCCAAAAGACTCTGCTTGTCTTACGTCACGAGGAAGACTGTTCCATAGAGTGGCGCCACTATAGCTGAAGCCATTTTTATAATAGTTTGTGCGCGGCAATGTAACATTATTAAGCTTATTCTCAGAGTCTCTTAGGTTATACGCAGTTTCTCGCCTTTCAAATTTAGAACATAAATAGTCTGGAGCTAAACCGTGCAGAGAATTATAGACCATTGTGGCTCTTTGTATTTGCTGCTGAGAAGCTGGGTTTTTCCATCCCAGGAGCTCAAACAAGTGACCAGCATCAGCGTCATAATTTGAATAAGTCAAAACACGGGCTGCTCTATTTTGAAGTTTTTGTACCTTGTTCTGCAATATTGCAATAGTCAAAATGTGGCTGAATCAGAGCTTGATATATTAGATGCAAGGTCGCTTTAGGGACAAGATGCCTTATTCGTTTTATAGCCCCAATGCCAGAAGCGACCTTCTTTGTTAGTTTATCGATTATTCTGAAGGAATATAAAGATGTGTTTGAAGGTCTCGGACACATTGGGATTTCCAGTAGTTCTGCCTTGACCCTTCGAGACCTCAACAAGGCAATCCAAAGACCCAAAATCAGATGCCAACTTTGGAGGAAGTACTGCCTCGACTCAGCAAAGCTAAAGTTTTTACAACCCTCGATGCTAAAGATGGTTTCTATCAGATTGGGCTGGATGAAGATAGTAGCAAGAAAACAACTTTCTGGACTCCATTTGGCAGATACAGATATCTCATAATGCCATTTGGTATCAGCCTTGCTCCCAGAGAATTCGAACGCAGACTTTATGAACGGCTATCAGGCTTAGACGGAGTGGAGATTCTAAGAGATGATATCCTTGTTGCAAGATATGGAGACACACAAGGGAAAGCGGAGGCCAACCATGACCAAAATCTCAGGAAGCTGTTAGACAGAGCCAGAAAAGTCGATCTCAAGCTTAACAGCAAGAAGATGAATCTGAGGAAGCAGCATGTTCAGTTCATGGGACATGTGATCACCAAAGATGGTCTTAAGCCCGACCCAGATAAAGTGAAAGCAGTGGAGAACATGCTTAAGCCCACATGTAAGCAAGAAGCATTAAGTTTACTCGGTTTCATCAATTATTTGGCAAAATTCTTGCTAAAACTCTCTGACGTGGCACAGCCCTGGTCTCGACAACACGACAAGGCATTCGAAGACATGAACAAGCTGGTGGTTCAACATCCTGTCCTCAAATACTATGATGTAAGCGAAGACGTTTCCCTACAATGCGACGCCAGTGAACGAGGCCTCGGTGCAACACTAATGCAGAAAGGACATCAAGTTGCCTTTACATCCTGAACGTTATCCACCACTGAAGAGAGATATGCGCAGAGTGAAAAGGAGTGTCTTGCAATAGTGTTTGGCTGTGAAAAGTTTTCTTAATAAATATCAAGACGGGATAAAGTCACTGTGGAATCAGATCATAAGCCCCTACAGTCGATCTTCGAGACGTCGCTGCTACATGCACCTATGCGCTTACAACGGATGATGCTCAGATTGCAACGCTACAATCTTGACGTGGTGTATAAACCAGGGTCGCAGATGTTTGTCGCAGACCATCTATCCAGACCGTTTCTGAGTGAGACTGACACAGATGACGCCGATGTTCACTTAAGTTGGAAACCATGGACCCCTTAACCACCGTCAAGATCAGCAAAGAGAGTCTACAGCGACTACAGAAGACTACGGAAGAAGACCCCGTCATGCAGACTCTCAAGAACACCATTCCGATAGGATGGCCAGAACGTAAAGAGGAAGTTCCATTGAACATCCGCGAGTTTTGGAATTCAGAGAGGAGTTGACACTCCATAACGGCATCCTCTTCAAGAGTCAGGGCGTCATCATTCCCAGAGCCATGAGACCCGAGCTTACTGTCAGAGCCCACTCAAGTCACCAGGGAATCGAAGAATGTATCCGGAGAGCCAAAGATGTGGTATTCTGGCCTTCGATGAGTAAAGACATTCAGGAAGCAGTAGAAAAATGCAAAGTCTGCGCAGAGTTCCAAAACAACAACACCAAACAGCCTATGCAGTCACATGAGATCCCTAGCCGACCATGGAGGAGAGTTTCATCTGACCTCTTTACCTTAAACTCAAGGGACTACATAGTGCTTGCCGACAGTTATTCTGATTTTTATTGAAGTCGGAGAACTGCGAAGTACTATTTCCAGCGACGTCATCCTGTTTTTGAAGCAGCAATTTAGCCGACACAGAACACCAGATGTTCTCGTAACAGACAATAGCCCACAAATTTCGAGCAGTGAGTTCACTACCTTCTCCTCAACATGGGAATTCAGGCACGTGACCTCTTCACCAACGTATGCTAAGTCGAATGGCAAAGCCGGATCGGCTGTGAAAGTCGTTAAGAAGATATTTACACAGACCCCTGGCTGGCGCTCTTGGATTAATGAAACACTCCAACACAGGGTGTAGGCTCAAGCCCAACGCAACAGGTCAGAAGGACCCGCACTTCATTACCTGTGTCAGCAAATCTTCTGTATCCTAAAGTGAAAGAAGGAGTGACCAAGAAGTTAAAGGTAAAAGGCAGAACGCTAAAAGCTAGCACGATAAAAGCCCCCTCGTACTCCCAGAGCTTGAAATAGGACAGGAAGTCAGAGTAGCAGGGCAGCGAAACAAAACCTGGGAAGCGGGTACATGTGTAAAGAAACTGTCCGACCGCTCATATATGGTTGAAGTCAATGGAGCAATCATACGTCAAAAAGGAGAGGCTTTCATAATCAAGGAGAGACAAAGCCATCTCCTGGAACAGATGCAGCTACAGAAAAAGAGCAAGTTTCGGAGTACAAGGTTCAGAATTAGTAATATGTTATGTAGTCGACAATTACCACCTGCAAGGGAAAGCCTCGAATTACCAAAATAAAGCCACCAGCAATCGTTTTTTCGGCGACGCCAGGAGGCAAAAAACCATTGCTGGTGGCTTTATTTTGGTAATTCGAGGTTTTCCCCTGCAGGTGGTGATATGTCGACTACATAACATACTACTCACAGGTAGAGGCACTTTAAAGCAACCAGAACAGGGCTAACTGAAGAAAGAAAACCTTGGGTATCTCGGCGAAGATTACCCAAAACTTTATGCTGTTCCCAGCTGGCAGTCACTGAGGACCAACCGGGGCCGGCGCGTCTCGACACAGCGAAAGACGGGCCATGGTTAGATCGCGCTGCGGGCTATGCGGGAAAAACAAAGCCCGGTTTATTTCGAAAGGGAGTTCCGAGTATCTGATTCTGCTGGCGAACAAAATTTCCGCCGCCGGCCAATTGAAAAAACACGCGACGAAATATCTGCGCGGAGGATATGCCAGAGGAACCGACGGCGGCGAAGCCAGCCGGTCAATAAGAGGGAAGCGCTCGCCGGAATATGGCATCCCGGCCAGCCCTTGTCTGTATTCCGGAGGAAGCCCCGCCTGCCCGCCTTTTAGGGGAAGGCGCCCCTTAGGTACCCATGGCAGCCTCGCTGGAGATAGATAAGATAGATAGATAAGTATTTAATGTCAAATACACAGGGGATGGTCTCTCAATCCCCCGAGCCACAGGCTCATGATAAAAGTGTTTGACAATATAAAAGAAAATCTAATATCGTCAAAAGCAACTAATTAAATTAAAAAATAACATCTATCTGTGAAAATAAATCGGGTCAAAGGCAATTGCTGCATTGACAGCCGATGAAATTTAACTTAGTTAAAAGTCTCCGAAAGGATGATGCATTAGGTGCGTTTTTTACAGCGGATGGCAGCTGGTTCCAGACGTGTGGGAGCATGTATGCATATGAGCCATGAAGGAATCTACTGTTGTATGAAGTTTGTACAACATTTAGACCATTGCTTCTAAGATTATATGGTGTAACTCCAGGTTTGAATAAATTGGCTACATAGCCTGGACCATTCTCCTTAAAACATTTTTAAAATATCATCAAAGATTCAACACATGCCCCACCTCGTTCAAGAGAGGATTCTCAAAGAGCTAATCACCGCAAAAAAGCGTTAGAAAGAAACCTTCTGTTGGATCACCGCGCATCAGGAAATCTGGGGTTGGGGAAAATTAATCGGGAGTTGCGCAACGTTTTCGCTGAAGAGGCTCACGAGTAAGAGCTGGACGATTTTCAGCGGGAATTAAAGCAAGCGCAAAACGGCGCCGCAGAGTGGGCGCTCGAGTTCGCGATAGAACACCACCTCCCGCTCGTCTGCCCGGGCTGCTTCGAATTTTCGGCGTTCTGCGAATGCAACTGAAGACCGGGGTGAAACGGGCATTTAAAAATGTGCGCCCGGTATCACTGAAGATTCCAGGTTTCTACGTCCCCCACCACATCACGTTTGACGCCTACTTTGGCGCCAACCAAGTGTTCAAAGTCGGGCACACCAGCGATCTGAGAAGGTGGTTGCACGACAACGCGTTCCAAACATGCTTTTTGCACAACTTCAGTTCGTTGCAACCATCGCGACAGAAACCGTCAAAAAAGCCCAACAGCTGAAAAAAGCCTTATTGCAGAAACTGGCAGCTCGGGGAAATTTGTGCCACAGAGACAACGGGGTGTGGACAGAAATGGCCCAAATTCCGCTCGCGGAACTTCTTGAAATTGTGAAAGAGCAGGGAGAAGAAGTCAAAATCGGCCCGTGTTAATCTCCACCCCAAAACAACTTGGTCAGCTTCATCTTTGGCGACTGAGTCCCAACCCGATTTTCTGCTTTACGTTGATAATGTTCCGCGCAAGGGCGTGGCCTCATCGCCTTTGACGATGGGGGATTGCATCAAGGGCCTTGACCATTTTGCGGTTAGCCGTGAGCTCCGCGCTTTTTTTCGCCTTCGCCGTACTTCTCTTTGCGAAAACTCAACTGCTGTAGTCGACATCATGTTGCATGGCAACCGCTTCGGTGGCACCGGTCGGTTGTTAAAAAGTTTCTTGGATTTCATCTGTTTCCGGGTCGAGTTGAGTTTGTCGAGGGGATTGCAAGGTCCTGTGCAGTTGTGCCCGGGAACGTCCAACCACTGGCGGGAGCGGGCAGCTTTCCGATCAACATGTGAACATCAACGCCCTTGCCCTGGTAGTGTTTGACGTTGTCAGTCACCCCCTTCAGCGTCTGCGACCCCAGCAGTTTGAAACCTCGCGACCAAGAAGCGGTAGGGTGACAAACATGCTGGCAGTATAAGCAAATTTGTCTTGCAAAGAAGGGCCACGCTTCCGGGCCAACGCGCAACCGTCAAAGGCTACTTTTTTTAGCTCGAGTTTTCCTCGGCGCCCTCGGTGCTTTCTTCTTTGCCCCCCCCCCCCCCCTCTCACCCTGCAGAAACCGGGCTTTGGTTATCCCGCAGACAGTGCATTTCACCTTGACCATCTTCCGCCCGTTCTTTGTCGTGACAACACTTTCGATTCCTGGTTTATTGGGAGTTTTACGTTTGTCTTTCACGCAGTAGACCTCCATATATCAAACAGAAAAATTACGAGGGCGAGAAATATTTTTTGACCACGCGCTCGTTTTCGTGAACATCATCCCAAAAACGTTTGAGAATGTCCCGGGAACTGACCCCTTTGTTTCTCTCGTTGAGAAACAGCAGGCAATATCACCCGCAGTGCACGAATTCGATCGGTTCAATTTGGGCGTCGTTGCGGAGGAAAGGCTTTCGTCCCGTTTTGCACATATCTTGCTCCCACTTGGTGGGAGGGGAGAGCCCGAAAGAGTCGAAATATTCGATGTCCTTTCCCTTTCAGCAACAGACCCAATGACTGCCCAATTTTCCGAGATCGTCAAGGTTGAGGATGCAGGGGGAATGGTTCAAAGGTTTGAACTCGTTTCGCGAGAAGATGCCCTTGATCGGGATGTGGAGATATTGGCACCAATCGATGAGGTCAATGTTGGAAAGCGGCACCTCGCGAAACTTCAGGGTCTTTCGTATTCCTCCCATCGCCAAAAGAACAGAGGAGGGCGCACTTGCATACCTTTTCCCGATTTTTTTGGCGGCGGAGGGGGAGGAAACGACCGGGGCGCCCAGCGTGCCCGAGCGCCGTGCATACCAAGCAGTTTTGAAACCAGATCAATTGCGAGGGGCACCCTGATTGACGCCAACATTCCGAATAACCCTCTGTATTGCGCAGCACCTCCCCTACGAACCGGTCCTTGGCCGAAAAGCATTGTTTCGATTGCTTTCTTTTGAAAAGGAGCCAGCACTGAACAAGCCGGTAACGATGTATTTCCTGGGGGCCGATATTGCTTCCGAAACCCTTTTTCAGAAGCTTTTCAGCGCCGAAACTGAGCCCCGCGGTTGCCAAAGCTTTGGTGGCAGCTTTGGCCGCAGGCAAAATCAAAGGGCGTGCCAGGGAAGGTGCGGTCGAAAAAGGATTGCCGCTGCGTTGAGCAGTCTTTAGTCAAACGCAGATCAGCGCCGCTTTTTTCAACAGACGCCTTTTTCAGCCCGTTGATCTGTGTGGCGGTCAAAAGGAGCTCGTCGCCGCCAGCTGGTCAGGTTTCAGGCGGAGAGTGACTGTCGTTTTAGCGGAAAAAGCTTATCGAAGGGTTCCCTTCTGCCCGTCCGTAAGCGCGATCCGAAGCGGGTGATACCGCGTCGCCATCTTATACCTAAGAAACATTTTTAAGCCACAACCAGTTCGTTTCCAATCTCCTTGATCACGATCTCTTCCTCGTTCAGGTAAGCTGCATATATCGTGTAATCTTCAGCGTCGGCGGCTTTATTCAGTCGGTAATGGAAAACCAACTTTTTCTCATCACCCGTTACACTTTTTTTTGACGCTCTGAGGTCGAAGTAAATGACGGGGTACATGGTCGAGTAGTTGGAGACATTCAGCTGGGTGCCTGTGTTGTAATCATTTTTCCTGTAACGGAAGTTGATCAAGTTCCGGCGGATCTGCGTCTGGTCGTAACCTTCATAATCCAGTTCGGGGACATAAGTCGCCCTGTATTGAAGTCGGCAAGTGGACAGCTTGGCTGAATTGTCGCCGTCAAGGTCGAAGGTGTCGAATTTGTAAGGGTTGTACTCCAGAGAGAGTCTTCTGCACGTTTGTTGAAAGAAAAAGAAAAGGTGTTTGGCGACTTTCACGCCGGGGGTGATTTGCCATTGCTCTCACGCATCTCTTCGGCTGATGCTGAGCGTCAGCGTTTCTTTCAAGTAACACCATTTCGTCGGTTTGAGGAATTGTTCGTTGACCGCCTTTTGCCCTTCAGGCGACATCATCAGCTTCGGAACCCATAATTTCATCGTTGTGACAACAATTCGCCGCCCGGTGCCGTCGTTTTAGAAGATCATTTCGCTGTCATCCTCCAGCACAATATCGAAAAGCAGCCGCATTGGAGGCAAAAGCCTATCCGAAAGCTCCTCGAAGAAAGATTAGTGGTCGAGGGGAATGAGAGCCCCCCGCGCACTTTTATCCCCGCGTTCGTTGCTGCAGCAGCCGTCACGGTTGTGTTGTCTGTGTCGAGATGCCAAAACTCGTCTTGGGCCACTGTTCGCGCAAGGTCGTCGGAGTATTCCACCAAATTTTGGATGAACAGCACCTTGTTGACGTCGCTGGCTTCATAAAGCTTCTTCTCCGCAGAACTCACGGTCATGTCCTTGATCAGAGAAAAAGAGCCGTTAATGGGGGCCGATTCTGTGTTTACAGCGACATTGCCGCCGTTATCGAGCTGTTGGAATTTGTACTCGACCCGAAATAGGCGTTGTACCAATCTTAAACAATGTCCCGATATTTCACCTCGAACTTCAGCCCGGTTTTGACTTGGTGCTTCCCGTTCGAGCGGGATGCTGAGATCGAACCGCTCGTAATTGACCTTAGCGCGGCGAACGAGTCGGCTGGCCAGAATTCGGCTCAACTTCAACATCGCGTCAGACAAGGCACCCCTCCCCTGGCTCCTTGCTCGCAGCAACTGTTGAATCTTCTTTCTCCCTTTTTCGACTGCTTGTGCCGCGACATTTTCAGCCGCCTGTACTGCAGCCTTTTCGACAGCCTTTTTCAAAGACTGAGTCACGGTCCAAGCAAACCTTTTGCCAATAGACATGAGCGTGTCGCGGACCACGCCCGAACCTTTGTGTTTGTAGCGATAACGCCCTGCGCCCTCGCCGAAAAACTTCATCCACTCGCTCGCGTGATTCATATTGCCCCTTATACTTTTCGAAAAATTACGCTTCTTCAATCATCAAACTCAAAGCCACATCCAGTCCGTTGAGGTCGAGAATGTTGTTTCGCCCGTCTGTAATCCTGATCCCCACCGAATCGATGCGGGACTTGTTAACGGGGTGGAACTCCAAACGCCGAGGCTCCTCTTGGAAGGGATAGCTGACATTAATTGCGACCGACAGTCGACAAGCTATAGAGAACATCGCTCTCCACATCATTCTCCTGTCGCGTGATCAGGCAATGGGTGAAAATCCAGGGTTGAAGTTCAAACGAAAGTCGTGCCACTTTACCCTTGAATTTTTCAATTTTGCGAGTTGAGAGTCGATCAACAGGCTGCGCGTCATCGTATTAAGTCCTTGAAAATTAGTTGATGACCCCCCGTTTTGTGAGTTCTGCCAGCAACTAAACGACAGCCTTCTGAAGTTTGGAAGAAGTGTTGCCCGCTTTGGTCAAACCAAGACTAACGTACAAGCGGTGGATCCTGTATTGACCCAATTTGTCTGTGATACCGCTGCCCTCCGTTTCCCTGTCCTGCTTGTTGGATTCTTCTTCATCATCGTCTCCGGTCGTTAGGCCCATGCGCGCAATCATTTTTTAAACAAAGGGCTCTTCAAAAAGTGTTTTTTTCTTTTGTTTAGGGTGTGGTGAAGGGATGTTCTTCAACCGCTTGAAACCTTCCTGAAGCTGCGCCGGCGTTGCAGGGGGGGGGGGGGGGCGGGCAACAGTTTTTTCCTTTCGTTCAGGGGCTGGTGGAGGCGTTTTCTTCAACCGCTTGAGGCGCGCCGGTGAAGGGCGCTGCGGGCTCGAAACGTTTGTGGACTTTTTCGAGCTGCCGCCGATTCATACTATGAATAGGAGACGTCTTGTCTTTCACGGTGTAGTTGGGATCTTTATCAATTCTTTTGAGGGCTCTTTTGATCGCTCCTAAGAAACTTCCTCGAGTTTTGTAGTGACCGATTCGCTCCGAAGAGTCGGTTGCTTGCAAAGGGTCGGAAATCTCTTTCACCTCCATTTCACCCGGCACCTCGTCAATCCAAGGCACCTTGATTTCTTCCTCAATCGGTGGAGGGGGTGCTGGCCACTCTCCTTCTTCTTCTTCTTCTTCTTCTTCTTCTTCCTCGATCGGTGGAGAGGGTGCTGGCCACTCTTCTTCTTCTTCTTCCTCGATCGGCGGAGGGGGCGCTGGCCACTCGTCTTCGTCATCTGCCGGCGGAGGCGGAACAACCCTCTCTTCCTCGATCGGCGGCAGCCGCTTCGTGATCGGGCGGAAAATATTTTCTGCCTCAATTTCTCCGAAAGCTTTGGCGACTCTGTTTCGCTTGAACGCTCAGCGTATTTCGTCTTTTTGTTTTTCGAGATCGGCTTCTGCCGCCGCGCGTTGCTGCCGCTTCTTCACCAACACGGTATACAGAGAAAATGAAAATTCCGAATTATGACCCACCTTTGCGCTGACCAACGGCTACAGGCGAGGGCACCCCTCCATGCTCGCGGATATTTTCCGGATGCTGAATCGTGGTCCGAGCAATTCCGGCAAAACGACCATCCTCTTGCACATGCTTTACGAGTTACTTGCTTTCGACAAAGTCTTCCTTTTTTCGAAAAATCTTCACCAAAACAAGTACCAGGCGCTCTTGCAGGACTTTGCTAAAAACATTGACCCGAAAGTCGGTTACCGGGTCATCGAGGCACATGCGCCTAGCGCAGAGGATGAAATCATCTCCCTCGAAGAGCTGCCGATCGACAACCAAAAAGTCGTCATTTTCGACGATCTGGTTTGTGAAAAAAACCAGAGTGACATCATCAACTATTTCATCTGAACGGTCGCCACCGGAACTGCAGCTTCATCTATCTCACCCAGACCTACTACAAGGTCCCGAAGAACATCCGGGACAACTGCAGCCACTTCTGCCTTTCGCACTTCCAGCCGCAAGAAAACAAAAGCGTAGCCGATGAGCTGGGTGTCGATCCCGCGTTGCTTGACCTTGCAACTCGCGAAAAGTTTTCCTTTCTCTATCACGACAAACCCGAAAAGCGAACGTACAAGACGAACCAATATAAGAATGGGATACATCAACTCGTTGCCGACAGCCGGAGGAGAGGACCAAGCTGGCGCCCCAGGGGCTGCTGGTCCAGTTGGTCCTCAAGGACCGCCTGGTCCTCCGGCAACTACAACGTTGAAGACAAAAAAATAGTCAACGTTGCCGCGGGAGTCAATCCTGCAGAGTGCGTGGTTGTTCAGCAATTCAACACATCGCTCGGCACCAAGGTCGATAAGACTTTGCTCAGTATCCCATCTGTGAACATTGCGGAAGGCAATCTCCCGACGTACGACACCAAAAAGGTTTTCAGGAGGGTTGATCATCGAAGACAAATACAACGATAGGGTCGAGATCTGGGCGAAAGATCAAGATTTAGCAACACATCGCTCTGGATTCCGAACATCAAGAACTTTGACGGCAGAGATAGCAGGAGAGAGTCGCGGCTTTTGGTCAGCAGCGTCGAAAACGACGTCGAAGGCACCCTCAAAATCACAAGCAGAGGGTTCCTCGGTATCGTGCAAGGGCGGTTGAAAATTGACAGCTTTACCAGCAATGTATCTAAAGCGGATCTGGACAAGGTGATCGGGGCTTCCGAAAATGATATGACACGAAATAAAGCGGCGATATACGGGTTGAACGGAGCCATTCGCGCGCGGTCCTTTTTTCTTTTCACCCAGAACAGCAGCAACAACTTTGTCAGAATGGCTCCGAGCAACAGCCAAGCGTCTAAAGCCAACGAACACCTCTCAGTAAGGAAGACATCCTGAGCGGCTACAAAGATGTTTTTCGAGGGTTTAGGTCACCTTGACAATACAACCTTAATGACAGCTAGATAACGCCGTAAAACCAATCTAGCAGACACCCCGGCGTACGTGTACCCGTCCCTCTCTGACAGGAAGTAAAGGTGAAGTTGTCAGACCTAGAGAAGTGAGGCATCATCTGCAAAGTAATCGAGCCTACGGAATAGATAAGTAGCATGGTCATAATTGCCAAATCTGGCGAGTTAACAATCTGTTTGGAACCCAGGGATCTGAACAATGCATTGAAAAGACCCAAGTATCAGTGCAGATGCCAACACTAGAAGAAGCTCTCCCTCAGCTGCCAAAGCAAAGGTTTTCTCTACCCTCGATACTTAAGATGGATTCTACCAGATAAGCCTTGATGAGCAAAGTAGTATGAAAACCACCTTTTGGACACCCTTTTGGAGGTACAGATACCTACGAATGCCGTTTGGAGTGGGCGTGACACCAGACGAATTTGCGCGGAGCCTACACGAGAAGTTAGATGGTCTTCCAGGCACAGTAGTTGTAAGAGATGACATGGAGACACCCACAAGCAAGCAGTGGCAGATCATGACAGTAACCTGAGAAGACTCCTTCATAGAGCAAAGGAGGTAAACCTGAAGTTGAACAAGGCTAAGATCAATCTCAGGCAAACAGAAGTGAGTTTCATGGGTCACGTGGTCACCAGTCAAGGACTGAAAACCTGATCCAGGAAAAGTACAAGCAGTTGAAGAAATGCCAAGCACCACCTGCAAGAAAGATCTGTCCACCCTTCTGGGTTTCGTGAATTACCTTTCAAAGTTTCTGGCTCACCCATTACGTGAGGTCATCCCAACATGAAGCTGCACTGGCTGAAATGAAGAAGATGGTGGTCAACCACCCCGTGCTGACGTTTTATGACCCTCAAGCTGAAGTCACTTTACAATGCAATGAAAGTTATTATGGTCTTGGAGACGCATTACTCCACTGAACGAGGCTATGCCGAAATCTAGAAGGTGTGCTTAGCACTTGTGTTTGGCTCTCAGCGCTTCGACCACCACCTGGCAAGAAAAGATAAAGTTACATTTAGGGATCAAGTCATGCTTAACGAAAGCCATAGATGTAGTCTTTTGGCCCGGGATGAATGGGCAAGTTAAGGATGTCACCAACTGTGGAATCTGTGCAGAGTTTTATGCGCGCAATCAAGGTCAGTCTCTACAGTCACATGAACGTCCTAAGAGACCTTGGAGCAGAGTAGCAGCCGATTTATTCACACTCCACAGAAGGAATTACATTGTACTTGTAGACTATTACTCAGATTTTATCGAAGTCAGCCAACTGGCAGACACCACTTCTGGAACTGTAATCCAGTTCTTCAGAGAGCAGTTTAGCCGACATGGCATTCCCGATTGTCTGATAACCGATAATGGTTCACAAATCGTGAGTCGTGAATTCACACAGTTCGCCACTGATTGGGAGTTACCTCTTCTTGTTACCTCTTCATCCCGTTATCCTAAGTCAAACGGCAAAGCCGAAACAGCAGTCAAAATAGTCAAAACCTTATTCAAGAAAGCTCTGAAAGATGGAAGAGACTCTTGGTTGGCCCTCCTTGATCATCGCAATACTTCAACTGAAGGTTTGAAGTCTAGTCCTGTACAGCAATTCATGTCCACAAGACAAACTTATACTTACTTTACGTATACACTTACACTATACCTACAACTTACACTATACTTACCGTACTTATACTTGTGCTACTTACAACACAATAGCACTAATTAAATTACAGTCAGTGTACTTGTAATGCTCTTTGTAATGTGTATATTATATAATTTTATGTATTTTTTCCATTTAAATTTAAAAAATTCAAACTATTAAGCTACAAAAAACAGAGCAAAAAAACAAAGACAAAACAAAAACAAAACAAAAACTATACAAACAACCTTGAAATTAATTATTCATTTGAAAATCTGGCCCACTTTTCATAAAAAGTGCTGCTTTTGTTTGAGCTGAATGCTATGTATTTTTCCATTTCAATCTTTTGATGTAATGACACTTTAAAATCAGGAAAACGAAAATTGACTCTATTTATTGCTTTACAATATATTAAGTATTTACCAATAAGAATAAGATGGTTTAGGGCTGAACAAGAGGACCAATCATTCAGGATGCCATACATGATTTCTTTCTTGCCTAGAGTTAGAGTTTCTTTGGAAAGGCACTGGTACCAACCAGTGAAGTTGGACCAGACGGAAACGGCAATAGGACAGGATACAAATAAATGGGTGACTGTTTGCTCCACATTTCGACAATAAGGACAGAAAGGATCCTCGACTTTTTTTCATAGATAGATAGCCCTCCTTGATCATCGCAATACTTCAACTGAAGGTTTGAAGTCTAGTCCTGTACAGCAATTGATGTCCAGAAGAACGCAAACATTATTGCCAACAGCCACCATTCTTCTTCATCCCAAAGTTGTGGAAAGGGTTCAAGAAAAGATCAAAGAGAAGAAGAAGAAAGCCAAATATCATCATGACCGATCAGCAAAGGTGCTTCCAGAACTTGAGATTGGACAAGTAGTAAAGATTGCATCTCTAGAACATAACCAGGTTTGGAAGAGTGGAACGTGCGTGAAGAAGCTTTCACAACGATCGTACCTGGTGAAGACACCTCAGGAAACAGTGCCTAGAAACCGACAAAACCTTAAGCCCGCACCAACACATTCATCAAGAGTGACGTCCCGATCAGACTCGACATCAAAGTCGCAGACTAAAGAGGAAGAAATGCCAACTTCAACAGAGGACCTGCGAGTCAAGCAACCCAGTTTATCTCCACCTGTCATGAAGCAGCAGAATGCCACCTGTTCGTCATCTAAGCCAGTCACAGTGCACAGTGGAACCCTCTCCTAAAGTTCTTAATACAAGAACCAGGATTGAAGTCTTAGACGAACATTTAAGCATTTTTTCTTTTTTCATTCAGTTCATTTGTTCTTATTTTTCTTTACTCGTTTACAACTAAGTTTTTGAACAAGGTCGCATCAATGCGGTTTTTGCTTTTGTAAGAGAAGGGAAATGTTACGGTATCTCACGGTTCACTAATTTATTCTCTTATTTGGTAATTAAAACATCAGCAGTCCACGCTGCTCGAGAGTTGTCCTATTTTCATGGTGTCCTTGCTGTCTCCAACACGAAACAATAAACTAATGACAAACTAATTGATGCTAGTCAAAGTGATTATGTCGTTTTATGACGTAAAAGAGAGATTTAGGCAACGGAGATACAGTCAGCTAAGATAATTTAACGCGGTTATAATTAACAAAAACGTTTTCTTGCAAAAAACTTTGTAACTAGTCTGTATGCTAGAGGCAGCGTTTTGTCGCCTCACATATTGTTATTTACACCTGGTCATTTTAGCGGAGCTCCGGCGGCCCGAAGGGCCTCAAAGCGGAGCACCATACCTATAGAAACCCGTCAACGGCTTTTCTCATGGTAATCTTGGCTAGCGGTATTGCTCGTGGGCGCGACCGACGACGACGACGACGACGACCTCGCACAATAATTAATAATACCCTAATAATAATAATAATAATCCAACATGGCGGCCATACTCCAGCTGACCATCTAGTTTACAGCAGACATCTCTCGTATTAGACATCCATGTCAATGTCAATTGACACCTGTCAAAACAACGTATCCGCTGACCAGTATCAGATGACCATATTGCGGGCTCAAGTTATGAGCTGTCGAGGTCAGCTGTTTTTTTGAAGTTGACCGCTGACAAGGTACTGGTTTTCAATTCGATCGCAGGCTCAAGCCAGACCAAAACGAGGCGTAATTTTTCGCTAGGATCGACAGATCTCCGTCCCGTAAACAATTCGCCGCCTACCTTGACTACTTCTCAGTTCGTTTTTTGTTTAAACCGATGAGGATCAGCCTTTGGATGTTAAGAGCAGCAAATTGGATTGCCTGGCTTTGCTATTTTATAGTTTACGGATCTGCGACAGAAAAGATCGTGTGGTTTGGCAGGGTTTTAATCATGCAGGCGCTGTCTTCGATTGTCGACTTTTGCTGTGGATTAAATTGAACGGTTTTGCCGCTAAAAATCCTTAATTGAAGAAGCTTCCTTGGTAGACATGGGAAGTAACACAAAGTGATGGTGAAAAATTTCAAGGCCCGATAAGGATTTGTATCTGCTTGGTATACTATACTTTTGTGTGAACTGACGGCTTCTGCTTTAGCTCTGCGTTCGGAGTGATTGTTGACTGACTGAAACTGTCCGCAGGTTGTGTCTTTTATATGACATATAGTGATTTGTCTCTGTGACTACGAGTTATGTTTGTTACTTGTCTTAGTTTTCCAATTTCTACAAGGAACGCCGAAGAAACATTCGGTGGCATCGTTCTTTGTTTTCTTACCTTTTGTTGTTTTCATGCTGTTTGGACTAAAAATGCTCGTCTTTTTTCCAAATACATATTTTCGCGCCAATATTTCATTTTGGAGCCTAAAACTCTTCGTTTTCTCTGCTATCGCAAATTTTTTTGGACAAAGAATTGGTTGAAGAAAAGCCAAGCGAAGTCCGGACGGTTTATATCCTCGGCTTCGCTTTGTTGACATTATTGGAAACTCGCAAAGAGTAATCGACAACTCATTGCCAAAGGTAAGCGCGATTTTTAACAGCTACAGCATTGGAAATGCCAGCAATAATATGTTGTCCCTCAAAAGCAATTCTCGTTGTTAGTTAAAAAATCGCAGATTTTCAAGGCTTCTGCAGTAAAGACTTCGTCCTGTGTTCAATGTTTACGGCTGAAAAATGTTTTTCAGAAATCCTGAGTTAGATGTTATCATTAACAGTGATGTGAAAAATAATACCACCCACGACTTGTAGTCAGGGTTTGTTGTTTGCAATATTTGTAATTGATCGAAGTCAAGAATAAAACCATTCTCAACATCATTAGATAATTGCAGTTGATCACCTGAGTTGATTCATCGCTAAAATACTATGCTCGATCAGTCTGTCGCAGTCACTTTTCTCAAGGAAAAGTAAAGTCGATTTCGCTCAACATTTTCCCATGTTATTGTAAAAAGGACGGCACTTTCTATCGTCTTTACTGTAATAGATCACAAGAATGACACAATAAAATGTTCAACAACAAGGCGAGCAAAGTACTTTTGTTCTTTTATGGGTGGTGTCGAAGAGAGCTCACTTTGAGGTTTTATCGCACTTTCGCTGTCAAATATTTTTTGATAGATTAAAACATCACCGATACATGTCGGTTGTTAAGTTGGGTTAATAGTGGGACACTAGAACTGTTAACCTAGTTAAGTGATTTTTGCCACTTGTATCGAAATTTAATCAGATGTAATTAAACTGTAATGAAGAAAAGTTTGTTAATCGTTGTTGCTCATCATAATCATATTGTAGTTCCTGTGCCACAAAGTAGTGGTGGGAATCGGTTGAGATTTCACAACCGATTACCCTGGGTGCCAGAGGTTTTTTTCTCGTTAGGGGCGACAGAATTGAGCGGCGAAGCCGCGAAGGCGAGTCGCGAAGTGGCGACAAAAAAACCTCTGGCACCAACGGATAACAACCTCACTTCCATGCCGACGCCAATTTCCTTTGATTGACATCCGCAGTCAGAGCTTATTTTAGAAACACAGAGAACCGGTTTTTCCCACGTGGAGTAAAATTTGCGTGTCATGTTTCGTGTAATACAAACAACACTGCAAGATAAAGATTATTACCCGGCTTAAATTCCTATTAAGAGAGAGGCTGTGCTGTCATCAAACGCACTGAAACGAGCCAAACAAAAGCTAGACAAAATACTTCAGAGGGCATACAAAGGACCGCAGTCGCTAAACAGAAACAACAAGGGTCAAAGTAAACAGGCGATAAATGCAGAATTTAAACCCAGAAATAACCTTTGGTATGAAAATACATAGCATGCGACAGTTTAGCACATGGCTGTTTCAATTACTTTCATCATCATATTAATCCTCTCAACCACTGTGTTGCCCCGCTGAAAACAAACAAGAAGCTAAATCGGTCAATAGAACCGAAGTAGAGGCGGCAAACATGCGAACCCCATTTTACGTCAGTTCTTGTATGTGGGAGTTGAACAGCAAAACCAACTGCGAAAACATCTTTTCGCGCGACAACCTGTACAATGGAAAGGACCTGCTCCAGTTTCAAGTGATCGAATTCCGGAAATTTTGAATCTACAGTTGATTTCAAAGCGCTTGCTATTTCGAAAAGCACAACGTTCATGTCGTCTTCTCGTATTACTGTGGTAAAACCAGTTTGGCCAAGGTCACCCTAAACTTAACCAATGGCAGCCCTTTTAAGAAACGTTTTTCAATCGACCAATCAGATTCCCAGGGTCAGATTTTGACTCTGGAGAAATAAATGGCAACGTGATTGGATCGGCGCGCTCAAAAGACTTAACGGCCTGAGCCAGAGGTCTCTCGCCGACCAGCACTACTCGCTCTGACGCTCCTCGCCGCTGGCGAACGAGAAGACCTCTGGCATCCAGGGTAAGAACCGATCGATCATCGATTGTAATAAAAAAAATCTGCCAATAAGGTTTTCATGTATTTTTCACCTACATAGAAGTCAAAGTGACAGCGTGTACGCACAGGTAAACACATTCTTAGATTATATCTGCTGTTATGATTTAGAAGTTTAATAGGAGTCCACGAAAAACCACACCAAACTCACACCAAGATATTAAACGGTCATTTTTCTTGATTTTAATACTTTTGTGTCCCCAATAAATTTTTAATTTTTCCGCAACAATCGATTATGAAAAAAGAATAATCGATTGTCGCGTCGCTTGAAC
This sequence comes from Galaxea fascicularis, assembly GCA_948470475.1. Classification (NCBI taxonomy): domain Eukaryota; kingdom Metazoa; phylum Cnidaria; class Anthozoa; order Scleractinia; family Euphylliidae; genus Galaxea; species Galaxea fascicularis. Next base: position 22,572,740 of record OX419338.1, read on the forward strand.
TTTTCGATCAACTTTCGATTACAACCGATCATCGGCCCACCACTAGTACTACCACAAAGACCGATGATAATTCGAAAATCTACGTTTGCACTTGATTGAATGATGGCTCTGGCTCTGCAGCAAAACAGTAAAAAATATGTGTATATGTAATCACAATATAGAGAAGTCCTTACTGGAGTCATGGTTCAAGTCCTGTGGCATTGCCATATTAGTTTATCTGTAAATGCTAATATTAAGGAAATAACTGTGGAGCTCCGCTTTTAGGCTTGCCTAAATCTATATATTATGCTAACTGCTGTGTTGTGAGTTGAGTTCAGTCATTAAACTTACCGTAATCGTAGCCCGATTTACTCCCACTATGTCTACTAACTTGTAGCGGAGCTCCAGCGGCCCGAAGGGCCGCAAAGCGGAGCCCCATACCTATAGAAACCCGTCAACTGCTTTTCTCATGGTAATCTTGGCTAGCGGTATTGCTCGTGGGCGCGACCAACGACGACGACGACGACAACGACGACAACGACGACGACGACGACGACGACGACCTCGCACAATAATTAATAATACCCTAATAATAATAATAATAATCCAACATGGCGGCCATACTCCAGCTGACCATTTAGTTTACAGCGGACATCTTAGATATTAGACATCCATGTCAACGTCAATTGACACCTGTCAAAACAACGTATCCGCTGACTAGTATCACGTGACCATATTGCGGGCTCAAGTTATGAGCTGTCGAGGTCAACTGTTTTTTTGAAGTTGACCGCTGACCAGAAACTCGTTTTCAATTCGATCGCAGGCTCAAGCCAGACCAAAACGAGGCGTAAGTTTTCGCCAGGATCAACAGATCTCCGTCCAGTAAACAATTCGCCGCCTACGTTGACTACTTCTCAGTTCGTTTTTTGTTTAAACCAATGAGAATCAGCCTTTGGATGTTAAGAGCAGCAAATTGGATTGCCTGGCTTTGCTATTTTATAGTTTACGGATCTGCAAGAGAAAAGATCGTGTGGTTTGGCAGGGTTTTAATCATGCAGGCGCTGTCTTCGATTGCTCACTTTTGCTGTGGATTAAACTGGATGGTTTTGCCGCTAAAAATCCTTAATTGAAGAAGCTTCCTTGGTAGACATGGGAAGTAAAACAAAGTGACGGTGAAAAACTTCAAGGCCCGATGAGGATTTGTATCTGTTTAGCAAATGAATACATATACTTTTGTGTGAACTGACGGCTTCTGCTTTAGCTCTGCGTTCGGAGTGATTGTTGACTGACTTAAACTCACTTACTGTCCGCAGGTTAGTACTCCTGTTGTGTCTTTTATATCACATATGGTGATTTGTCTCTGTGACTACGAGTTATCTTTGTTACTTGTCTTAGTTTTCCAATTTCTACAAGGAACGCCGAAGAAACATTCACGGGCATCGTTCTTTGTTTTCTTACCTTTTGTTGTTTTCATGCTGTTTGGACTAAAAACGCTCGTCTTTTTTCCAAATGCATATTTTCGCTCCAATATTTCATTTTGGAGCCTAAAACTCTTCGTTTTCCCTGCTGCCGCTCATTTTTTTGGGTAAAGAATTGGTTGAAGTAAAGCTAAGCGAAGTCCGGACGGTTTATATCCTCGGCTTCGCTTTCTTGACATTATTGGAAACTCGCAAAAGAGTAATCAACAACTCATTGCCAAATATAAACCCGATTTTTAACAGCTGCAGCATTGGAAATGCCAGCAATATGTTGTCCTTCAAAAGCAATTCTCGTTGTTAGTTAAAAAATCCCAGATTTTTAAGGCTATTGCAGTAAACTTCGTCCTTTGTTCAATGTTTACGGCTGAAAAATGTTTTTCAGAAATCCTGAGTCAGATGTTATCATTAACAGTGATGTCAAAAATAATACCACCCACGACTTGTAGTCAGGGTTTGTTGTTTGCAATATTTGTACGTGATCGAAGTCAAGAAAAAAACGATTCTCAACATCACTCGATAATTGCAGTTGATCACCTGAGTTGATTCATGGCTAAAATAGTATGCTCGATCAGTCTGTCGCAGTCACTTTTCTCAATGAAAAGTAAAGTCGATTTCGCTCAACGTTTTTCCATTTTATTGTAAAAAGGACATCGACGGCACTTTCTTTCGTCTTTACTGTAATAGATCACAAGAATAACACAATAAAATGTTCAAAACAAGGCGAGCAAAGTACTTTTGTTCTTTTATGGGCGGTGTCGAAGAGAGCTCACTTTGAGGTTTTATCGCACTTTCGCTGTAAAATATTTTTTGATAGATTAAAATGTCACCGATACATGTCGATTGTGAAGTTGGTATAATAGTGGGACACTAGAACTGTTAACCTAGTTAAGTGATTTTTACCACTTGTATCGAAATGTAATCAGATGTAATTAAACTGTGATGAAGAAAAGTTTCTTAATCGTTTTTGCTCATCATAATCATATAGTTCCTGTGCCACAAAGTAGTGGTGGGAATCGGTTGAGATTTCAAAACCGATCGATCATCGATTATAATCGAAAAAATCTGCCAATTAATAAGCATTTCATGTATTTTTCACCTACATAGAAGTCAAAGTGACAGCGTGTACGCACAGGTAAACACATTCTTAGATTATATCTGCTGTTGTGACTTAGAAGTTAGGAGTCCACGAAAAATCACACCAAACTCACACCAAGATATTCAACGGACAATTTTCTTGATTTCTATATTTTTGTGTCCCAATAAATTTTTAATTTTTCCACAACAATCGATTATGAAAAAAGCATCATCGATTGTCGCTTCGCTTGAACTTTTCGATCAACCCTTTCGATTACAGTCGTTCATCGGCCCACCACTACCACAAAGGCCGATGATAATTCGAAAATCTACGTTTGCACTTGATTGAATGATGGCTCTGGCTCTGCAGCAAAACAGTAAAAAGTATATATATATATATATATATGTAATCACAATATAGAGAAGTCCTTACTGGAGTCATGGCTCGAGTCCTGTGGCATTGCCACATTAGTTTATCTGTAAATGCTAATATTAAGGAAATAACTAATTGGAGCTCCGCTTTTAGGCTTGCCTAAATATATATATTAATCCTGGCTAGCGGTATTGCTCGTGGGCGCGACCGACGACGACGACGACGACGACGACGACGTCGCACAATAATTAATAATACCCTAATAATAATAATAATAATCCAAAATGGCGGCCATACTCCAGCTGACCATCTAGTTTACTGCGGACATCTTTGATATTAGACATCCATGTCAACGTCAATTGACACCTGTCAAAACAACGTATCTGCTGACCAGTATCACGTGACCATATTGCGGGCTCAAGTTATGAGCTGTCGAGGTAGGCTGTTTTTTTGAAGTTGACCGCTGACCAGATACTCGTTTTCAATTCGATCGCAGGCTCAAGCCAAGCCAAAACGAGGCGTAAGTTTTCGCCAGGATCAACAGATCTCCGTCCTGTAAACAATTTGCCGCCTACCTTGACTACTTCTCAGTTCGTTTTTTGTTTAAACCAATGAGAATCAACCTTTGGATGTTAAGAGCAGCAAATTGGATTGCCTGGCTTTGCTATTTTATAGTTTACGGATCTGCGAGAGAAAAGATCGTGTGGTTTGGCAGGGTTTTAATCATGCAGGCGTGTCTTCTATTGCTCACTTTTGCTGTGGATTAAACTGGATGGTTTTGCCGCTAAAAATCCTTAATTGAAGAAGCTTCCTTGGTAGACATGGGAAGTAAAACAAAGTGACGGTGAAAAACTTCAAGGCCCGATAAGGATTTGTATCTGCTTAGCAAATGAATACGTATACTTTTGTGTGAACTGACGGCTTCTGCTTTAGCTCTGCGTTCGGAGTGATTGTTGACTGACTTAAACTGTCCGCAGGTTAGTATTCCTGTTGTGTCTTTTATATCACATATGGTGATTTGTCTCTGTGACTACGAGTTATCTTTGTTACTTGTCTTAGTTTTCCAATTTCTACAAGGAACGCCGAAGAAACATTCGCTGGCATCGTTCTTTGTTTTCTTACCTTTTGTTGTTTTCATGTTGTTTGGATGGACTAAAAACGCTCGTCTTTTTTCCAAATGTATATTTTCGCTCCAATATTTCATTTTGGAGCCTAAAACTCTTCGTTTTCCCTGCTGTCGCTCATTTTTTTGGGCAAAGAATTGGTTGAAGTAAAGCCAAGCGAAGTGCGGACGGTTTATATCCTCGGCGTCGCTTTGTTGACATTATTGCAAACTCGCAAAAGAGTAATCAACAACTCATTGCCAAATATAAACACGATTTTTAACAGCTGCAGCATTGGAAATGCCAGCAATATGTTGTCCATCAAAAGCAATTCTCGTTGTTAGTTAAAAAATCCCAGATTTTTAAGGCTATTGCAGTAAAAACTTCGTCCTTTGTTCAATGTTTACGGCTGAAAAATGTTTTTCAGAAATCCTGAGTCAGATGTTATCATTAACAGAGATGTCAAAAATAATACCACCCACGACTTGTAGTCAAGGTTTGTTGTTTGCAATATTTGTACGTGATCGAAGTCAAGAAAAAAACGATTCTCAACATCACTCGATAATTGCAGTTGATCACCTGAGTTGATTCATGGCTAAAATAGTATGCTCGATCAGTCTGTCTCAGTCACTTTTCTCAATGAAAAGTAAAGTCGATTTCGCTCAACGTTTTTCCATGTTGTTGTAAAAAGGACATCGACGCTACAGCACTTCCTATCGTCTTTACTGTAATAGATCACAAGAATGACACCATAAAATGTTCAAAACAAGGCGAGCAAAATACTTTTGTTCTTTTATGGGCGGTGTCGAAGAGAGCTCACTTTGAGGTTTTATCGCACTTTCGCTGTAAAATATTTTTTGATAGATTAAAATGTCACCGATACATGTCGATTGTGAAGTTGGTATAATAGTGGGACACTAGAACTGTTAACCTAGTTAAGTGATTTTTACCACTTGTATCGAAATGTAATCAGATGTAATTAAACTGTGATGAAGAAAAGTTTCTTAATCGTTTTTGCTCATCATAATCATATAGTTCCTGTGCCACAAAGTAGTGGTGGGAATCGGTTGAGATTTCAAAACCGATCGATCATCGATTATAATCGAAGAAACTTGCCAATAAGCATTTCATGTATTTTTGACCTACATAGAAGTCAAAGTGACAGCGGCTACGCACAGGTCAACACATTCTTAGATTATCTGCTGTTATGACTTAGTTAGGAGTCCACGAAAAACCACACCAAACTCACACCAAGATATTAAACGGACATTTTTCTTGATTTTAATATTTTTGTGTCCCCAATAAATTTTTAAGTTTTCCGCAATAATCGCTTGTCGCTTCGCTTGAACTTTTCGATCAACTCTTTCGATTGCAGTCGTTCATCGGCCCACCACTACCACAAAGGCCGATGATAATTCGAAAATCTACGTTTGCACTTGATTGAATGATGGCTCTGGCTCTGCAGCAAAACAGTAAAAAATATGTGTATATGTAATCACAATTTTATAGAGAAGTCCTTAGTGGAGTCATGGTTCAAGTCCTGTGGCATTGCCATATTAGTTTATCTGTAAATGCTAATATTAAGGATATAACTGTGGAGCTCCGCTTTTAGGCTTGCCTAAATCTATATATTAGGATTTATAGCATTGGTAGCGTCGCAAAAAGTTCCAAGCATTAAAAAAAATTTTCGCGGCGAAACGGGCAGTATCCCTTTTGGTTGCCCTCCAAATATTGAAGGAATCAATGGGAGATAAGGCTGGGGATCTTAAGAAGAGGGGTGGGATAAGAGTTCGGATAAAAAGGGACGAGAAACGTTTGCTCGTTTGTCCGCCTGTACGTGCCTTTGTATGTCTGGTTTGTTCCGCCTTTCCCTGCTCACAATTTCCATCCCACAACACTGAACCTGGGCCAGTCGATTTTGTAGGAAAACAGTTGGCCTTAAAACCACCGTGAAACGATGGCTCCTCTTTCAGTTATCATCGACTATCATCAACTAACATCGATTCAGTTATGCGTCGTTTGATCAGGGCTTTAGGATGTGCAAACAGTTAACGCGAGTGTATTTAAGCCGGGGTTCGTTGTCAAGATGCACACCCCTTGTAAAGAACTAACTAAAGCCAACGTTTTATTGCTTTATACCGTTACTATCAACTTTTATCCTATTTACTTTACTTATTCCACAACTCTTTAAACTTAGATATAAATCGAAGCACGATACATTTGGGCATTCATGTGCTGAAAATATAATTTTTCCATCGTTGAATTTTGACTTTAAACCCCAACGTAATTACTCTAGATAGCTCTTGTTCACCTCAAGAATTGGAAGGTAAACTCACCGATTTTTCACATCCTGCGAATTAGAAATCAAACCGTACAAATATGATTTGTGTTGGTGAGACTGATAAGATGAAAAATCAAACTAGAGAAAGGTCAATACAGTATAGTCGACTTGAATTTTTTTAGGTTTTGAGGTTTTGATCTCTAGTCTACTCATCGACCAATCTTAAGCAACTGAATCGTTGAAATTAAAGCAAATTAAACGGTTTTCCCATTCACAGAATAAAAAAAATCATGTCTATTACTATCTTTTAGCCTCCCCCACAAACAATGCTTTTTAAAAAGAAGAGAGAGACCTGGAGACACTATAATAGCATTTTCAAAGGATTTCGATGATATACGCAGGTCCTAGGAGAAATAAGACACGCTGAACTTTAGTTGAGAAAAGGGCAACGGTTTAATACTGTACGATTCAAATGAAATTACCTTGCTTACGATGAGTAACTTCATAAAAACCAAGAATATTTTTGCCCTAAGGCTTTTACCAGTCGTCTTGTTTGTGGATAGCGAATTCTGAATTTCAATTTTTTAAATATCCAACGGGAAGGTGCTATCGTTATTTTCTCATTCATTCCCATCCCTTTTTTATTATTATTATCATTTTTTTGTAATTCTCAGAAAGTTGAATGATGCTTATAGATCTCGAGCATAAGTTTATCGCCAAAGCCTAAAATATCTTGGTGTCTTTTGGTTCCACCTGTTGAGATTTCACAAAACGTTTTAGACTTAAAATTCAATCGGCAAGGCACTCAAGAACTGGAAACAGCTCACGGCTTTTAGAGTAAAAATTGTTTCATCGGTGATATCAGTACCGAAACAAAGAGGTAGCCTTCACCAGCGACTTGAGTTACAAGTACTGGCATACATTTGTTTTACGGCCAGCAATCAAACCTCATGCAGTAACGTGATTGGCATTAATGAGGCATTCATAGAGGCCTTGAAAATCCTGTGAAAACCTAAGTACAGGGATTACACCATTTCCCTCATTTTTCGCGAGCTAGTTTTCAGTGGGTTAATTTATGATAGAAAACGTTAGGAAGCGAAACAAAAGACACTTAGATATATTAGTCAGAGAATGTTCAGTGAACCTTAGAATCAACAAATTATGAAATATTTAAGCTCATCAGCACTGTAGTCGATGTTCTAAGATAAAGCTACTTGTTGATTTCGAAATAACTCTGTTAATACTCCATCTTTGTCTTGAAGAAGAATGCTTGGCTTATCAAACTCTACCACTGTTCCTTTGTCCATGACTAATACTTTGTCATAGTCAATAATGGTGTTTAATCGGTGAGCTATAGTGATCACAGTGCAATCTTGAAATTTGCTTCGTATAGTCTCCTGTATTCTTCTATCCGTGCTAAAATCCACGTTAGCTGTAGCCTCATCCATGACAATGATCTTGTTTTTGTTCAACAAAGATCTTGCTAAACACAGCAACTGTCGTTCACCAACACCAAAATTGTTCCCGGACTCTGAAAGCTCGAAATAAAGTTCCCCGGGTAGTTCTTGGATTTTCGATTTCATTTGAACTTGCTCTAACACGCTCCAAACCTCCGTGTCAGAGAAGCGTGAGAATGGGTCCAAATTAATCCGAAGCGGTCCACTAAAGAGCGTTGGGTTTTGAGTGATTACTGAAATCACAGGTCTTGTACTTTGAACGTTTAGAGAGCTGAGGGCTAAACCATCAATGTAGATATTCCCAGCTGGTTCTGGCATCCTAAATAAGGCGGACACTAAAGATGATTTCCCAGCTCCAGTTCTACCAGCCACTCCGACCTTCTCCCTTGGATTAATCGTTAAAGAAATATTCTTTAACACTT
>OX419338.1:22585906-22593406 GCA_948470475.1 Galaxea fascicularis
TTTCTTAATCTCCAACAACAAAAAAGAAAAGAAACAAAAGCAAAAGAAATGCTGATGAAAGACTTTCCAACTATAAGGCAACCGGGTAGGCCAAATCAAATACTTCCACAAAGTTAAGTTAGTCTACACATTTCATTTGAAGGGTTATGCTGTAGGATTTCACAAGACTAAAGGAAAAATATTCCTTGCAGAGCAAATTTTAAAGCAGCTAAACCTAAAATAGAAGAACTGCTGGCTAGCTTTCATTTGCTGGTAACTATGTACGATTTCACTTAGTTCTTATGTTATAGCCATCTTGAGCGACACTGAAACAGCATAAAAGGAAAGTTTAATTTATTCCTGACGGTAAGACAACCTCTTAATGCAAAACAATAAATAGTGACCAACATGCAGTACCAGAGTTAAATTGAAATGGGTTGACATTCCGTAAACATATTTAAACCTTTTGTTATTACTAAACACTTTCCACTTCTTCAGAGAAACTTCTCACTTTAAAAGAAGGACTGCAACAATCCCAAGGGTTGGCACATTTAGAACTTTCTCTTTTTTAAACTCTTCAATTTTCAACGTAATTCCAGCTCTTTGACGAGACGCTTTTAAGTTAAGTACACCAGAAAGGTTCATTACCTTGTGCGATTAAGAAAAGCAGTAACAGAAACATCAAGAGCACCCCATGCAGGCCTGATGTAAAGTAGTGCCAGTACAGACTTGCTGATATGGTTCCTACCATACGATCCTCCTGGGAAGCGGCCAGGCCCTTCCCCGCAAAACCTTCGGAACAATCGCTTTCTCGACGCTCTTTTCGTTTTGCGTTTTCCTGTAAACAAAGAAAAAATCATTTACGCGACAACGATCTGGGAAAAATATAAATGTTTGTATGTTGAGATTTTGCTATAGAATTGATGTATGTTAATAAGCACGTCGTGTATACCTGGTCGGTTGTGACTGTCATTTTTCCTCCTTCCACTTCGTGATACTTCTCTTGGCCAAGATGGAATTCTTTCTCCAGTGACTCGATATCCAGCCCAGCTTCCTTCATTTGATCATACTCTCCTTTCTTCACCACATTTCCTTTATCCAGGATCACGATGTAGTCTGCGCTTTTCATGTACTGAAGTTGATGCGTCACAAGTACACGCACTTTGTTGCTTAGCAACCCGTTGATGCAGTTCTCAAAGATATGCTTCCCAACCTTGGCATCTACAGCACTCAGTGGATCATCAAGCAAATAGATATCAGCATCGCTGTATACTGCGCGTGCTAGGTTAACGCGTGCCCGCTGGCCGCCGCTTAAACTTGCACCGCGCTCACCAAGAATCGTTTTGTCACCTTCGGGCAACATAGCGATGTCTTTCTTCAAGTCGCATGCCTCAATTGTGCGGTCGTACTTTTCCTGGTCAAATTCTTGGTTGAAGAGAATGTTTTCTCGAAGCGTCCCGCTGTAAACCCAGGCCGTCTGAGGGACGTAGACGATTTTGCCATTGCGCGTTATTTTTCCCTTGCTTGGAGGAAGTTCATTGAGGAATGCGAGAAGTAGAGAAGACTTGCCACAACCGACAGGACCCGTCACTAGAAGTAGTTTGTTTTCTTTAACTTCAATGCTTACATCACTGAGAACTGGAGCTTCATTTGTACCGTTCCAGTGACATGTTATGTTAGAAGCCTAATAAAAATGTAAAAAATTTAAATTTATTTATGACAATTCCTTATAGGAGTTCACTATTGGATGCCCCCTCAAGGAGGACACACAGTTCTATACTTATTCTAACATGTCTAAGTAACATTCGACATGCATAACGTCCCATGATAGGACACTTATCCTAAGGAAAAAAGGTTTTGTCGAAAATTGTAAGTTAAGTATATAAATTAACCTTCCATGAACTGGTATCTAATCTTCGCAAACTGTGAAGGAACATGGCAACCTATTGATTGGTCAAGTTAAGAGATAATTTTTTATAGTTTTTCACTCTTCGCAATTTTCCTAATTTTTTCTTAACTGACACCTCTAAAGATCGAAATGCCCTCTTGTGTGACTCTATATGCACAGATTCTACTATGTCCATTCATGGCACGGAATCACACCTTTAGGAAGGATCCTGCTGTGTTTTCTCCCTCCTCCGGGGCCTTTTCCTCTTCACCATCCTGACTATCTTCCTTTCCGTTCCCATTTAATTCTTCTATCAGCAAAAACGCTTCGATTCTCTCAAGCGACGCAAAACAGTCAGCTATGAGCTGCATGCCATCAGTGAGACCGTAAACCAAAGACCGCCTGTTTTCAGACAAGAGTCCCACCATGGTAAACACGTTGAATGGTGTCAAACGTATTCCAGTGAAGATAAGTGTTATGAAGGCGATAAGGCAAATCACGCCGTCATATGTGTGTTGCAGAGAGGCGAAGGTTGAAAGAATGTTGTAGATTTTTCTTAGGATGGAAATTTCGGACCTGTAATACAAGAAATCATTTAACTCTTGGCCCATAATAAAGTTACATGTCAAGGTACGAGATAAAGGATTTCTGTTCTTATCTTTTGTATGAATGTAAGCGAGCTTCCTTTTCCAGTTTTGTCTGACTGTTGTCCTCCGTACTGATTTGATGTTTATTCTGACTGTATTTCCTGAACTTCAAGTACGGTAGAGTAAGAATTAAGAATGCAAATCCAGTTGCAAGCAAAAATTAGCAGCTGCTCAGAAGTATTCATTTTTAAAAGGAATCAAATAAAAGCAACTTGTAACCGTGTTATAATAGGCTTGTTTTGATTGCCTAGCAATTTTGTCAGCCAAAAAGCTAATCAGAACAAAGATCAAATGTCTTAACTGTGAACAAAACGTAATTCCCGCACCAAAACAGTAGCAGAACTGTCCCCAGACCCTCGATGATTATACTCTGCACCATTTCTCGATCATTATGGCTGGCCAAAAGATCAAGGAAATTAAGAGAATTTTCTCTGACTTACTTTCTGACCATACGCACAGCATCTCTATACGGCCATTCCCAAGCGTACATCTTCACTGCTCGAATTCCGGATACAATCTCGTTCATCACTGCTAACCTTTTGTCTGTAACCCTTGCCGCCTGCATTCTTAGCTTAGCAACCCAGCCCGTCATCTCGGCCTCGTAGGGAATGAGAATCAGCGCGAATGCCAAACCGGTGACTGCTTGCCAGCCAATCAAAATCCAAAGAAGAACTCCCAGTATCACGAGGTCAAACGGGGAACGTAATGAGGCGAAGAGATTCTGGGTTGCCAAATCAAGTCGTTGTATATCATTAGATACCAAGTTGATCACATGACCGGAAGTAATCTTTGCGAGCTTGGATTGGCTCATGCGCAGAACCTAAGAACAAACACAAGTCCAATATTGGCGTGAAAACTGTAAAGCCCCATTTACACGAGCAATTTTTCCTTGACAAGTTTACTTGTCAATTTTTATTGCTTGTATAGATGATCAACAAGTTTTCCTTTACAATTTTCCATTGACAAGGTTTCCTTGTTCATGTAGACGATCAGCAAGTTTTCCTTGACAAGAGAGTGGGCACTAAAAATCATTAATATCCTTGCCACATTTTCCTTGCTGTCCGTCTACACGAGCAAATTTCTGACTTGACAATTTTTCCTTGTCAAGGAAAAGCTAGCATGCCAAATTTTCCTTGACAAGGAAAATTTGTCCACTATTCCCCATCTACACGAGCAATTTTTCCTTGTCAAGGCAAACTTGTCAAGGAAAAATTGCTCGTGTAAATGGGGCTTAAAGGCCGATTTACACGGTACGGCTGTCGCACGTGCAGGAAACCATAGCATAAAGTCGTGTTATGTGAATGGTCGTATTTAGAGTAGAGAACTTCTACGACGCCTTAGACGTCTGAGACGTCTGTTAGATGTCTAGTATAAACACTGTAAATAAGGCAGACGCATTGAACGTTTGAAGATAAGTGCTTCGACATCTTAGTCGTCTCAGACATCTAAGCCTCCTTAAGTGCGTCCTTTGTTATATCAGTGGCAATTACGACCAGACGTTTAATGCTTCAAGACGCCTCAGACGTCCCGTCTCGTTTAATACGGCCAATGCTCCTACAACGTCTCTACAGCAGACGCAACAGACGCTCTCAGTCTAAAATTTGTCGTAAAATTTTGAACCATGCTACGACAGTCGTAAGAAAATGGCTGGGAAAATCGCACCATGTAAATTGGCCTTAATTAAAGAAAAGAATTGAACAGGGAGAGGGTTATGGCTGGGTAGCATGTAAATCATTGCGGATAATTTGCACTGAGACTCGCTCAGGCTAATAACGTAGACTTCACAAATAACTGGTAATGGAACTGATACACTATAACACATTTTTTATTTCTTTGATGGCAAAGTCACAGCAAGTCATAAGAAAGGTAGAATGGCTAAGGAAGGAACACGTTACTGCTGGCATTCGTGCCATTTTTAAAAACAATATTTCTTAAACCCGAACGAGAAACTCAACAACTAACCAAAATCGTACGCTAGGTCAGTGTGTCAAAGAGTCAGCGTATAACTGAATACGCACCGAAGTTTAAGTGTTAGTCAGCACTCGCAAAACAATCCAAGGGCAGCTTTGACAATTATTTCAGTTCAGTGTGTGCGCACTGATACCAAATACAACTTGCAGGAATGCAAAGAGATATATCCAAAAAAATTTCTACCATTTATGAAGGTCATTGTACCTGGACCGTATGCTCGGGTTCTTTTGCTAAGAGTTGCCGAAACTTTTATGCATGCCTGTGATGCGTGTGTTCCTCGTAATACTGGTGGGGTGTTTTAGTGTCGATAAATGTATAACTGTCAGCGATTTATATGGTATTTTGGCAGTGGATCTGATATACACCAGTAAAACCGAGTCTGGTTTAAATACTGCAAAACATTTCCGTTTCATACGTTTTTGTGGCACATCCATCCTCATGGTTTGCATATGATATTTTCAAATAACTAAGATAGTACGCGGGCTCGGATTGGTCGAGAGGCGTGTTTGTATGAGAGTATGTAAACACGGTTGTGACTTCAACTTGTTTTGGCTTTCCGCGCACTAATCACGCCAGCACGAATTTGAAAAAGGTTTTGAGTCGAAAAACTCGACAAGTTTACTTTATTTACCCATTTCCTCGTCGGTTGAAACTTGGAAAATCTTTAGAAACATGCTGTGTCAATTTTTTTTCGCTTGAGCTGACATTTTAAGCGAGAAAAACCCGTATTTTGGAAAGCATCTTTTTACTCGGGCTTCCTGTGGAAGGCCCGAGTCTAAATCTGTCGTCCGTTTTTGTAGCTACTTCTCTTAGAAGAGAAGTAGCTACTATGTCATCGAGTGCGTAAGTCCGTAAGTGGTCCAATCTTCGGATTGTGTTCGGATGTTAATGACTACTTATCGATTGAAACGTGCGAGTGACGTTGCTTTCTTTCCATGTGGTATAAAGAGGGTTTGTTTACATCCCGATCCATTTTCGTCCGCTGTCGTCAACGATCGACTACTTATCGATTGAAACGTTCCAGCGACGTTGCTTTCTTCCACGTGGAGTCAGTTGGTAGAATCAGTTTGTAGAATTACAGGTAAGAGGATTTGTTTACCATGTTTTGCTATTTTGCATCAGTAACCAGGTACAGCTTTCAAGCAATGTGCATGATGTTTTCCAGAAAAGACTTCTTTAGGTTGTTTGACAGTCTGCTCAGAATTTCCACCAGAAAAAGCAACGCTGAACCGAGATGTTTGACTTCGTTGGGCGGCCATGATGGAGCGATTTGTGCAGCGAAACACCTCGAATTGGTCCACGTACATCATCTGGCGAACCCTTATAGGGACTTGACTAACTCTCTTCGGAGAACCAAATATTTCCATCGGTAAACCAATACTATCTTTCGAGACACAACTAATTCCCTTCGGGGAACTTTTAGAGAAACAAATTATGGGAGCAGAAACCTCGGTTACGAGAAGATGGCCAATACAATATTCCGTGGTTGCTTTCATGCGTTCTTGATATCTGTGCCTGGTTTGCAGTATGATAATATAGTACATGTATATACTGGTCATACAAATGTTAATAATGATTCACTTCTGAATACAATTACCGATACTGTTAATCAGTGCATTAAACATTCCAAACTAAGTAAAAAAACCAGTAACTCGGAGGGTAAGAGATAGGGAACCATCGAGAGTATCGTTAAGAAGAGTTATGAAGTCACTCGTATTGTTAAATTGCTTTACAGAACAATGTTTCAAGCATCATCTCAGTCAACGTAAGTATCTGTTATCTGCCCTTTTTTTTATTATATCTTTAATTCATAGAAATTTGCACATTTATGTTTCCTTTGGGACCCAAGTTTTGTCCAATATAAATAACCTAATTACATTATTTCTCTCTTTTTTTATTTTAGCCACACCAGCAAAGATGACTATCCATGCAGTAAGTACAATGTACAGTATATTATTGTAAAGGCAGGTGTATACATATTTTAAGTCAGACCAGATCAATTTGGATTGGAGTAGACTAGACTGTATCACTTACCTGTAGTCGTGGTTTCACCTAAAATTTCAATGATATTTTTACCAATTATTTGCATCAATTTCGTGAACGTTAAGTTTTCCCTTGCGCTGATATTTCACTGGTTTGGTTGAGTCACCATTTTTTTTTTTTTTGCAATGCCCAGGTGATGTTGTATATAAAGCTCAACTGGCAAGCTGTCTTATTATTTTACTATCTTTAATTTTCTCTTGATTTTGTTATAAAATTATTACTTTATGAATATTTCAAACAGTCATAATTTGTGCAATGACATCAAAATTGTCTACCAATCGATAGAGTGCCTCTGAGTAGCCAATCATGTTGTGACTTTACCCAATAGTTTATCAGTGGTATTTGACCTTTAGCAAGAACAATTGTGCACCTTAGACATGTGTCTTACACTTCTGAGCTAAATTATGCTCCATTCTAATAGCTATTTAGATCCCTTGTTATTCCTTATATTGGGCTAATATCAGCCCTGTTCAGCCCTGTAAGTTAGACAACTCTCTAAGTAAGGCACTTTTCATAGTGCTAAAAAAAAACATTGAGAATTAACTCACTTTTTGCGATGATCATAGGTTATGTTGATATACTTTCCTCACAATTTTCTACCTCAAATAAACTTGTACTGTATAATGAAAAGACTGGAATGTATTAGAAATAGTATTGTTTAAGTACAAGAGTGTGATAATCTTACACTCAATGTCTGAGGCTTGAGAACTCTGAGTCTGCACTACATGTAGCAAAACAATTTTATTCAGTTCAAATTATAGTTGATCTGAGTTCATTTAACCAAAATTAGGTGATCCAGTCCAGTATGGTCCAAGTTTTGTACCTGCCTATAGCATACTGAACAATGACAGCTCTCATAAATTTCTCAGAACTAGTGTATCTCATCTATCTCATAACTGGATCTTATTTAAACAGTTTCTTTAATTTTCAACTAATTTTAGCTTATTTTCTATTTTCTAGCACTTGAAGGGT
>OX419338.1:22598406-22610906 GCA_948470475.1 Galaxea fascicularis
TTTTAAGATATAATTTATTTAACCAAGGCTTAAGTACACTACGTCAGCTTCAAAACGGTCAGCGCAATTTTCTTGAACGAAGAATGAAGAAAAAAGGTTTTAAGAGCCACTTGCAATCGATAGATATTAGACATATATATTTTTGAACCACTTTATGATATTTAGCTTTTTGAAAGTAAAATAACTATTTCTATTTCCTTGTGATTCAGACATATTTTTTCCAATATCGGATGCAGCGTTAATCAAGGTCCGACCATGCAAATTTGAATACTATGGCAATTTTAAAGTGAAATATTTCTCTTACCTTCTTGTATAACAAACCGGTTGCTGCTGCCCTGAACCTCATTCCTAGCAGAGCCGATCTGTTTTGGTAATGATGCTGAGCAAGGTTCCTCCCAAGCGAGGTGATGCAGATAAAAGTTGGTAAAATATATTTAAAACTAACGTCCAACTGTCGAATTCCCATTAGATACGAGATTAAAAAGCCCAGTAGAACTGGCAGAGACATTCTGTTTGCCATGTCGGTCAATACTAATGCGACTATCGTCAAATATTCGTACCAAGGGCAGACACGCATCAGGGCTTTCCAAAATCGAGGCTTTTTTCCGTGATGTCTCTTATCCAACTCTTTTTGCCATTCTTTTTGTAATTTGGCCGTTAGCACTGCTGATTTGTCTTCCTCTAGAAGTGGAAAGAGATCGTCTTCTTCCAAAGGCCTTTTATTTCCCGTAACAAAAATTTTGTTCATCCACCAGATTGTGAGTTTGGAGAAAATGTTGGCGTTCAACACTGGGTTGACGTTGTCCTTATCATCATCTTCTGGCTTAAGTTTTTCGTACTCGTTTTTCGCCATATCCCGTCTACTCGTGTTTTCGATTGTTCATCAGTGTCGCATGGCGTTATATACTCGTTGGATCTGTGGGAAAAAGCGCCAAATCAGTCTCCAACAGTTAAGCGTGATTCAAGCCAGAGTGAGGAAACTATGACCCTTGAAGCGCAAAAAAATATTAATAGAACTTTCCAATACATCGCCACGCTTCGCTGCCTGTATTTTAATGTTTTGTGTTGACGTAAAACTTCGTCCCTTGATTAATATTATTAACTCGAGTTCGGAATGACTGCTCCCTTATTTTTCACAAAAAGGAGGTGAAAACTAATTCTGCTATTGCTTTTAAAAACGCCTTAAAATTATCACATAAACAATGTCTTTTATCTGAAAAATACCTCAAGTACCTTCTCATCGCTTAGCAAATAGCATTGTACTTGCTGAGTCGATCAATTCACGTGTTATCATCCCTTTCTATGGCTAAAACATCGTCTTGGGACATCATTTGAGATCTCTGACTTTCTTTTGAGCGATTAGTCATTAGGTTATAAGCTAGCAGTTAATCCGGCTTAAATGTCTACAAAGTATTGCTGTAAGAATGAGGGCAAACTGCACATAAATAGTTTTATTAGTCAGTAATGACCTTATGGATACCGTGGTAATGATACCACTAAAAACAGGCTTAAGCAACGCTAGTTAGGCCAGTTGTTATTTTTATTAGGTTACCATAATCATCATCATCATCATCTCGACTCTGTTAATATTAAAACGATCAACATTGTTATTCTTTATCTTTGATTTGCCCGTTCGCTTTTACAAACGGCATCATGTGCACTGAGTTCGGTGCACGTGATGCCGAGTGCTGTGAAGACAGTTTTGCTTTTTTAAAGGGGTGCTCGCGAGGACAGAACTGGAAAATGGATATAAAAAGTCGCTGTTTTACGCGTTCGTGTACACGGCCTCCGTGATCCTTCCTTGGACCATAGCGCTCCATTAGAGTAAATTGAAAATGCTTTAAACGTCTTCCTAGCTTGGGGTGGGGCTATCAGCCAGTCCACTGGAAAGAAACCAATCAACTACCTAGAAACTTTAACAGTAACTTTAACAAATGAATTTGCTCAAAAAACCACTTCACTTGTCGCAGAATTGGAAAATCTTTATACTAAATAACCATGGTTTCTTTATTTGTACGACTTCCTTAATGGAGCTAAACAAGGAGCGGAAAATAAGAGGACTGACAATATTTGTTGATCTTGAGAAAAACACGTAACTGCAATATTGGTTGTAAAAATAGCAATACCCAAAATATCTTCATTCTAGAAGAATTTCCCCCCGATGCAAAGGCAAGTTTTGGCACAGATAAAATACTTCACGTTAATACTGCATCGTGGGCTTCTTTCGTGAACACCTTTCTTGTTCCGTTTTAATTATTATATCTTTTCTAAGGAAAACAGCTCATTGAGTTCTTTTCCTAAAGAGGATTTGCGGTCCACTATACAGATTATTGGCTTTCATTGCGTCTGTTCAGAAAATGTGTCCAACGACGTAATTCCAGGGGCTAAAAAATTCGTTAATTGTTTCTTTCACTTTGCGCGTGGACCAGTTTTAAAGTATAGCGGAATTGTCAGCGTAAATGCGGTACAGCTTTAGCTGATTTGACGGCAGTGTTTTACCGTATACGACAACAAGTGTGAGACAGTGCCGCCGAGGCCGCATGTATTGTACATAGGCAGCCATATTGACGTATATGTGACTGCATGTGCCAGCTCTGTGTTATCAGCCGTATAATGGTTAATTCTCAATACTTAAGGGGGTAGCCTAGTAATAGAAAGATTTAGTGTCTCGTTTATGGCAAAAACGGCAAGACAAAGTGGATGACCTGCGATTTCCTGGCATTTGAAGTTTCCCGTTTGCTCTCAATCTATGCACATGAGCAGTTTTGCGTAACCATAAAGAAGGAATTTTACATGGTTTCTATTTATGTATGTCACGTATTAGTCCTTTTGAGGAAATTATATAGAATAAAGAAGCTACCGTTTGCCGTGAACATGCTCTTAAATGTATCTTTTTAAGATTGGAGTTTACGCCAAATGCAAGAAATTAAATCGTAGTCAGATTATTATTTCTTTGCCGGAGTAGAAACTATTCCAACGATATTTTATGGAGCAAATATAACGCGAAAATATATAGTAAATCAAATGTTTTGGTTAATATGCTGCTCTTTCTCGCCGGGTTGCCGTAGTATTATTGTGTCGCGTGACAGGTAAAATTTGCATCAAAGGATGACTTTTTATACGATGTGAACTAGCCCTTTCTTGCCCGACCTACACTCTAAGTGCATGCGATGCGTAACTCTTTTTTAAGCAAAGATGCAATTGGCAAACATATCGTATATGTTTTTGCCAGAAACCTCTTTAGTTAAATATTTTCCCAAGATTGATCTTATTTTTAAGACTAGACTAAATTGACTCAAGATATTGATTTAAAGTTGGATCTTCTCTAATTATTGTTACCTAACTTAGATCTAACTTACGTACGGACTACGCCTCTGGATTAAAAAATCGGCAGTATCTTTAATCTCCTACCAGCAATGATTTGACTCTACTGAACTATTTCAACAAAAATCTTGCCATGTTTTTCACTTTAAAACGGTTCGATTCAGGTTTGAAAAAAACGAAGCCATTCAACATTAGATCACCTGTATTCAACTATAAGTCAATTTCAGGACAACTTAAAGGTCATGGACCCCAATTTGACTTAAAATCGTATTTCAACAAAGCAGAAATAAACTCCTATCGTCGTTTACTAAGACACTGTTACCCCAACCTTAAAATTTTTAAGTTTGCTGAATCCCACACACAATAAAATGAAAGGTAATCCGTATTCCTTTTAAACTTAATGAGGTGGGGTTTAATTTGCCAGGTTAAATTATTCTAAATTTATCAAATGTCCAAAGATGTCACTAAATTTACTTTAAAGCATGCGGTACGTTTTCATATTCCCATGGCACGGTAGGTACATATATTCGACTATTATCGTCTTGGATCATTTGATAACAACCACCAGATAACCTGCTTAACTTTCAAAAAGTTTACAAAACAAACATCACAAACAAAAGTCAACTAACAGTTCTTATCGGCTAAATCACACATGGCCCCTCAGGAAAAGCGCTATATATATTGTAATCTATGCGTTTTGTTTCGTTTGTTGCAAGGACGTCCTCCCAAATAACGAAATACGAAGTAATATGTGCTATGAAAGAATGAAGAACATTGTGGAAAGTCAAATGACATACTTTTTACCACATGGCTTAAAATCAAAATAAAAAATCTATTTAAAATTAAACAGCATCAAAATTAATCTTTGCGGCCATTATTCTTTTCAAAAACTGATTCGCCTCTTCGTTGTAAAAAGTTTTAAGATAATCTAGCAATAATGCTGAACCAAGCATTTAAACCAAAAGCAAACAAAAATGCAACAAATTAACATGGCATTGGATTAAACCTTACCTCACCAAATTCCATAGTGTTTTTATTTCCGCGTACAACAAGAGCAATTTTCCTTGATAAAATGGACTGCTGTTACCGTAAACCAACAATTCAACTCCATGTAGCCTCCTTGTGACAACACACAACATCCAATCGCTCACGGTTTCCCCTTTCCTTTCAGTAAGCCAATGAGTACTCTAATCATTTGTGTCACTGGGTCTTCATGGAGGTTACGTCAGGGAACGAGACAAAATAGTCAAAAGACGAGAATTCCTGGGTTCCATCCAAATCTGATACGCAACACTGTTGCGCATCTCAGTTTAAGTCAGCGGCTTAATGATCAAGGGCTCTATGATTTGTCTGTGTTCTACCCGAACAAGACAGCAACGTCGGCCGACCTTTCATGACTTTTCCGACATGTTTTTTCTTTCTATCAGCCCTAACAGTTTGTTGCCCATCTTTTTATATCTGTTTGTTGATTGAAACTCCTGTAATAATTTTTGTACGCTCGTCCATTGCAACGATATCCTGAAAAAATGAGCCTTCTTATGGATCCAATTGTATAAATAAAAGACTGTAACTTAAGTAGCTGTGAAAGAAACAAAAAGAGAAAAGAAGGCCAGAGTCTTAGAAAACCAGGTCTGATCGGGATTCCAGCACATTCCCCTTGACATAGAGGTGCAATGCTTTTCCAAATGAGCGCCATTTAGCCAAATGGGCAGCTGAAATCAAATATACGAATTATATACAAATGCGGGATGCCAAAAAAATATTTGAAAGAAAAATGATCATCTAAATTCTAAAAGCAACTTAAAAGCAACTGGACAAAGAATGCTGGCAAAAGACGTCAGGCTTCAATGGGATTTGAATGAAGCATTGGTTTTATGATCCGAGGTTGAATGTGTTGGCCATTTGTTGCATAAACGATAAAGCATTGCTTAAGAAAAATCTAAGCAGCTTTTCTTCCCCCTCAATATGTCTTTGATGTTGTTACAGAGCAAATCCTCCAAGTGACACCGTCAAATGGAACAGCTCTATTTATCTCAAGTAAAAGACAGTCTTTGCTGAGTTGAAAATGGTAGGCAGGCCTCAGTGCAGCGATTCTTGCAAAATCGGGAATCCTTATTCCTGGCCTTACAATTCAATAGTAAAGAACCTGTCCACATTGAATGAGGGCGACCAACGCTGAATAAACGCCCGTTACTGAATATGCTACAACCAGTTGAAAAATTGTAAGACACTGTCAACATAAAACCGGTTTTATTTTTTAAAATCGCTGCTGGTAAGAAATTTGTGAGACAATAACACATAGCCCCTCCCTCTCCCCATTTCAAAGTTTTCGTCCAAGTTTTGATTATGGTTTTGCATTGCAAGTAACTTTCTTAAGGGGAAATGGAAAGCAAAATATCATGGAGGCATTATTAAAGCCCAAACTACTCATCGACAAACCTCACTTCCGGCGCACTTGCGCAGGCGCTAAAAGATTCACAAGAAGTAGCGCCAGGTATCGAAGCGAAGGAGCAAGTAATAAATTTCTTTAATTTTATGACTTTTGTGATCAGTATTCCATATATTCATTATACTGTACTTAGTGATTCATCATCTCTATCAGTTTTTCGATGGAGTGTATTAGTTTTATGTGTAAATTCTGTGTAAATAATTTCGTACCTTCCCATGTTGTACATGGATGTGTTGTTATCAACACAAGCAATATAAAATGTACGTGAGAATTCGATTAGTAGAGGCGCACACTTCTGGTGTACACGAGCGTAACATTGAGTATGTGCACGATATTTGTGCTCTATTGTAATGCATGGTTTTCGTGTGTTAACATGGGAAAACATATTGTGAAGCACAATTTGGCTTGCTAGGCTTCTTTCAGGCCTCTTTACGCAATTTAAATTGCATAAATTGCGTTCACAACTGCGAGGATCAGTCTTCATTTGATTTCACATCGGCAATTCATATATGATTTATTTCATATGTATCATCCACGATTTACGTTTACTTAATTTTTTAGTAAGAAGTGAACGCAAAATTAGATACGGCAAGAAAATTTCATCAAGGTATATACATACATCATGTCCTATTTCCTTGACACCTCCCTAAGTTTAGAATTTTAGTTTATTTTTCCAGCATGCAAATTAAATTTGGTACATCGAAAATACAGACGCTGGCGGTTTGTTTACATTGATCAGGTTAGGGTTAGGTTAACTTAGGTTAACTTACGAGCATTCGGAACATCTTTTGCTGGAATCATATGAACCGTGGAAAGTGTAACAAGAACAGTCGTAAAACATTGCTCATTTCACTAAGGATGGAGTGAAAACATTATCGATCCCCTTGTTGTTCATTACCGTAACGGCGTTATTACTTTCTCTTATGAGCATTTTAACATATAAAATACTCAAGAGTTATTTTTTTTATTCTTGAGAGAATAGAAGGCCATAATTTTTCAGAGGAGCGGAGAAACCCGAAAATGTGCCGATCGGACTGCAAATGTTACACGAGATGTTCAAAATGGGCGCATTTTTTACCACTTTATTGTTTTTCCTCGTTTTACAACACCTGTCTGAGCCAAATAATAATTCTGTTTAGGAGAGGTTTAGCTTCCTGACGTTTGCGCAAATTTACATAATGATCTGAAGTTGAATAAATGCGCGGAAGCGGAATAAAGTGCAATCATTTTTTTTGTGGTGTGCACCAGTAGCGTGCGCAAGGCCAGAAGGCAATGCAATTTTTTCTACATGATCAACATGATACCTTAGTTGGGCTTTAAAAAGTTGGTCGGCAACTTTTGACTTTTCGAGCAACTTTTGGCAACTTTTTAAGTTTTTGACAACCTTTATTTAGCTAGTTGAGCAAATTTTAGAAAAAATAGCCAGAAAGCTGTTTGGACGACTGGCTAATTAAGGTTTTAGTAAAGCAAGCGAAGCAGAATGCTCTCATAGTCCAATAACTCTTTTAACGATCTATGCGATTAGGTTTCCTGTGCCGGGTTTTAGGCAGCCGCGGGATGACAATTTTCAAAATGGCGGCCACAAATTATGAAATTTCATCAGAGGAAGAAATTCATTCTAACTCTGAAGTCGACTTGTCTTCAAACGAAGATGAAAGCCCTATCAGAGAGGCAAAAAGGAAGGGACCGAATTTAAAAGAGCCAAAGAAAGCTGAAATAACAAGAAGAGATGATGCCCTGCTATAATGAAAACCAAAGAAAAAATATCTTGGTCTGAGAGATATTGTTTGAAAGGCTGCAGTCCACACAGGATCCTTCTTTCTTCTGATGTAGTGAAAGTTTCAATACAAATAACACACAACATTTTATGGTTCATAAGATTTATCAATCCTCCCTTGCTGGAATAGACAATTGTAGGCCTATGCTTTTTCAAATTGTATGATTTTGAAAGGCCAAATTTTGGCCTGCCTTATATAACAGTTGAATGTTATACTCAGTATTACAGGGAGAAAACTGCATTCAATTTTTTTCAGAAAGGAGCAACTTTGGAACAACTTTGGAGCAACTGTTGAACAATTTTGGAGTATTTTGTGGCTAAGCCTAGCCGTAGTGAAAATAAAATGTAGAAAGGAATTCATATCTCGTTATGCAAAGTTTGTGTATTATAAGTACAACCTTGTATGTGAATCAGTGAATCTGTACTTGTGGAAACTTGCCATTGGAAGGCCGAGTGAAGGCCAATACGGCTTCTAGTTTATGATAGACACACAAGCATACGTAAATTATTTATGTGGTGTTTTTGGCTACGGGTGAGCAGTATGGAAAGTCGTGCCGCCATCAGTGTCAAGTTCTTCTCCAAAGGTCTTATTTAAACTCTCAAACATTACAACTTATTTCTGCTCACTTTTTTTCAGGAAAGTCCCCGGCGGTGTTTGGTTTTACCTTCTTAACTACCTAGAAGTACGTTTTCAGACAAGAAGATGGATAATTTCCTTTCCGAAACACCAGTCTAAAGCAAACCGAAATAATATCTCTAAAGTAACACGGCGAAACTGTGAATTGAATGTTTTGTTGCGCTAGCTTGCAATGCGTCGAACAAATGGCTGAATTAGTTCCACGTTTTTCACTTGAGCAGGATCTTGTTTTTCAATAGCAATGATAGGCCATAAAGAGTAGTCGCATACTCGTTCTTTATTCTGCCGCGCATTATTTTCAACCCTGAATAGTATATTCTCTACTGGTGCTGTTGTGTTATCACAAATCCCTAAACCGTGGTGGCAATAAAACTATCAACATGTCACGTTCCTGTTTTCATCGTATGGTTTCTATAATAACATTACACTACTACTTTAAAGAAACTTGTTACTCGGCCACGGAAAAATGCACGGGATCGATGAATTAATAAGCAGTAACAGAAGAGCGTACCGTCCGTATGAGAAACACTGGCAACATATTCTTCACAAGTTCACTCTGTATCCAGACGTTTCTTTTTTAACGATACTAGCGACAACGTGGTGTTGTTTGTCATGTCCCGCGCCCTCTCGCATCCCTTGTTGTATCTTTGAAAAATATATTAAACATCTGCAGCTGGATATAAACCACATCACATTCATTTATTCAGCTTTAAAACAGCAAAAGCCACTCCATGGCAAACACGTGTCCCTAAACTGACTACATTCCTGCCTTTCACCATCTTGCCCCTAGACTACAACTACTGATACAAACAAAAAAGACTACTTTTGGAAAGGAACACTGTCCCATGACATCCTCTAGCTGTAAATATCATTATATAAAGAATTACAAACAGAGGTGTTTCTTCTTTTATGACAGTAGTTTTAATAGTATGACACATCAAGACGATGTATTAAACAGTACTTATTTGCAAATACTTAACCGTGTCAAGAAACCTCGTGCCTATTCCAACATTTTTGTTATTACTTTCGCTCAAATTGGATATTAGATATTATAGTGTTTTTTTTTTTGCATTCTGTTTCTGGTTTTTTCACATCTTTGCGTTTAATACACTATTTAAACACCTAGTCAGGGAATCATGAGTATTAACTAAGGTCACTTAGCCCTCTGGTTGAAAAATGTGCCTCCAGCACAAACCCTGGTCAAGCTAAAGGAATACAAAGGAAATAAATGCGAAATACAGTGACCATGCGTATTAATTGAGCTTACTAAGGGAACTAAAGTTTCGCGTTTACGAATATTCTAGCTAATATTAGCGCTTGGTTCCAAAACCATATGTGACAGAATGACATTCTTTTGTTTTATTTTCAACTACGCACAAATTTAAACAAATGCTAAAAGGGGACTGAAAGAGATTAAATTAACGGAACGGAGAAAATATCTTCACTGTAAACCTACGGAAACGTCGTTCAATGGCTTAAATTTAATAATTAACAAATGCAAACAATAGCAGGCACAAAACGGATAAAAGTAAATCACATTTTAAAACCATTATGGTGAATCATGTTTGGATTAACTTTTCGTTAACCGTTTTATGCGGCTTCGTGTACACGAATCTCTATATTTGTAAGGATTTAGAGCAGTGAAATCTTTTTGGTGATCTCTAATGGTCATCCTGATTGTTCTCTTACCTCAGATATCCGACCAACCTGTATAAGAAAAGTACTATTTCTTGTCTTCCCCCTGACCTCCACACCAATTAAAGTTGACTCGTGAAAGGGCAAGAGAAACGGACAAAACCTTTCCCATCCCTCCCACGGGGAAAATGTTCGAGGGGAGCAGGGTTGGAGCAGTGCTGAGAGCACTCGCCTCCTACCAATGAAGTCCGGGTTCAATTCCGGGACTCGATGTCGTATGTGGGTTGAGTTTGTTGTTGGTTCTCTTCTCTGCTCCGAGAGGTTTTTCTCCGGGTACTCCGGTTTTCCCCTCTCCTCAAACCACTTCGGTGAGTGGAGCTTCAGTTGGGATTTATTTATTTATTTATTTATTTATTTATTTATTTATTTATTTATTTATAAAATGGCTGAAGAGTGCGCTGTTTTTAATATGGAAGCGTAAGTAATAGATCATATACAACGTCTCAAATTTTACACCTACAACTTGCTTTACTCCGAATTCTTGTCAAATATTTCAAATATCTAGAAACAATCGAAACATAAATTTTCTTGCGATGCAAACGCTTAAGTGAAAATTTGGTGGGAGCAAATTTTGTCAAGACTTTTCGGTACACACAAACTAAATTTTTTTAGCGTAGTTCGGATAGGGCCTGTGCCAGGAAACTTTTGTTCCATAAGCGCTCAAGCGCTCAAAAGCAAAACCAACGCGAATTAACAACGTCTCATCTGATCTGATTTTAGGGAGATGATTTTATGAGGAACTAAGAAAGATCATACAAAAATTAGTATTAAAGTGAGGAAATTTGCAGACTTATATCTCAACAGGGTACACGTCTATGACCGTTTGAAACTAGGAAGATTAAATCCCTTGCTATCCAATCACGCTCCAGTGATTCTTCATACAAATCACACGAGTACTTGTAAATTTTCTAATTTTAAAATTGCCATAATTCCTTTAAAAAAAATTTTCGAACGCTCTTTCTATTACCTTCTGTAATATAGCGCCCATTCCTTTTTAAAGGAGTTACTTTAACAAACTTTATTTGGATGGCAAGGCCTGCTCACCTCTAGCCTGCACAACAAACGTCTATTTAGCCAAGCGCGAGGCGTGAGACACCGAGGAATAATTAAACGTCTGTTGCCGGTGCAGGCTGGGATCCACTGAATATAGTACTAAAGTGATGACGTCATAAAAATGAACTTTCTGAAATTATGGGATTTGTCAGAATATTCTGAAACAACAATGTCCAAGAGGCCTACTTGCCAAAAATGAGCATTTGGAACCAAATTGTCGATGAGATGTAGCCCAGTTATGCTTACAAAATTCCATACAAACGCTTCTAAATTTTTTTGGGTCGACCCAAAAAAAATTTAGAAGGGTTTGTATGGAATTTTGCAAGCATAACTGGGCTACATCTCAGAGACAATTTGTCCCCAAATGCTCATTTTTGGCAAGTAGGCCTCTTGGACATTGTTCTTTCAGAATATCCTGACAAATCCCATAATTTCAGAAATTTCATTTTTGTGACGTCACACTTTAGTACTCTATGGCGCCCGACGGGTTTTTGATCCGCTTGTGTGGTTGCTAGCGATTCAATACGGCATCTGCAGCTCACCTCGGGACAAAACCTTAAGAAAAATCGATGACTTGTTCAATAGCAAACATTCATTGTTCGCCGTTGCTGAATGGTAGAGGTTTAAAGGGTGTCCTATGGGCTTTTCCTTTAGAGTTTGTATGCAAATATAGGGTTTGGATCAGTCTTGCATAATGCGTCACCAACGGAGCGTAAAGCAAGAAAAGTTAGCTATTTAGAAGTAATTCAGCCCGATAGAATAGTAGGTAGTTTTCTAATAACCAGTCGGGGTTGAAATAGAGAGTTTTCAGTTTAAATTTCTGCATGTGTTTTTGTTTTTTCGAATGGACAGCACAGTGTAAGTTCTTCTAACTGAACCCCACACAAATTATTAGTTACGGCAGCGAGCAAGCCTATTGTTCCTATTGTGGAAGAGTGACGTTCATTAGTAAGCCTATGCACTTATTATTATGCAGGAACGCATCTACATTGATTTTTCTTTGTAATTTCATCTAGACTGTCAGCTACTGAACAAGAGCTCGGGACAAAATCTTTCGGGACAACTGTTCCCAAAGTTGTGCAACTGATTTACTTGACAACTGCTTGCTACACGCCCTTTCCATGTCTGGAAACCGTATAGCTCCAGTCAAAAGTTTTGCTAAACTGCAGAATACCCGGTCACTTATTTGCATGTGAATAGCGTGTATTGTTATCTGTTTCGTTCTTCAAACGATACCGCTACAAGGAGACGATGGTGGTAGTTTTTTACGATAAACGGTCGCGTCACCAATTTTTAAGAAGACCAGCTTTAATTACTGTATTCAGTATAACAACTGTATTTTTTAAGTCAGGTAAATTTAGCAAGGAAATTTTCCTTTCTTTCAAACGAACAACCATAAAGAATGACTGAGTGAAATAGAATAATTGATAAAGAATGCAATTTTATTTGCTTGCTATGCCCCTTGAGTATCACCATCAGTCTGTGAAGTCGAATACATATTTAAATTGTACGTAGGTTTTTTTTTTTTTAAATGTAATCTGTTAACAATTAACTAAGGAGGCAGG
>OX419338.1:22620906-22650906 GCA_948470475.1 Galaxea fascicularis
TGCCGCTTTACCCCCTCCCCCCATTACAATGTTGATTTTTAGCAGTTGCCAAAAAGCAGATGCGTCCATCGACGGCTGGAA
Organism: Galaxea fascicularis; assembly: GCA_948470475.1. Classification (NCBI taxonomy): domain Eukaryota; kingdom Metazoa; phylum Cnidaria; class Anthozoa; order Scleractinia; family Euphylliidae; genus Galaxea; species Galaxea fascicularis. The sequence goes on from OX419338.1 coordinate 22,620,988, forward strand.
TATTTCAACATTGTCTGGGAGGAGGGGGGTTCTAAAGGATGCAGTAAAAGAACAAAATTTGTTTCTGTTATAAGGGTAGAAGCGTAAGTAGCGAAGATGTCTAGTTTTCGCTCAAGTTTATCCAGTGTCCCAAAGTGTTATGACCTGCATTGTCTGAAACTCAGATTTAGGGAAAAAATGGGAAACTGTATCATATAATTATGTCCTCATGATAGTGAAATATCTTTGGGATTGTATTAGAAACTGTTTTGTTGTAGTTTAAGAGCGCTTTTGGAATTAAAGCTAAAACGCAGCAAAGGATATTCACTCGAGACTCGTTCCCAGACTCCTCGCATTTAGTGTCCACTTTCGATGTGTAGAATACTTCTCGTTTTAATAGGCCGAAATGCAGTCCTCAGAAGTTGAAAGATAACAAATCGTGTACGCAACAAAATACCGCAAATTAGAGATGCACATTCATGCCTCTGTTGCTTTTTCTTTGCCAAGTTTATTGCAAGTGGTGCCGGTGATAACAATCAAGTGTGATACAAAACAGACCTGCCTGTGCATGACCCAAGCCATTGTTGGCAATGGGAACAGTTCTCATGGATAGTTGTCACCCATGAAAATATATTTTCTGGTTGTGTAGTTGATGTACATTGTAGCTGTCAGGATATATGGCTGTTGTGTTATATAGCATTTGTAGAATGTGTAGCTGGCATTTCTTTCCCAAGAAAAAAGCATGAATTTGTTTTTTAACAGTTCTCAGCTATTTTAAAATAATAAGCTGACATTTAATAGCTCTTTGGTTGTTTGTGGGGTGAGAACTGCTGGAGAGGACACACTGGCTTGTGTATTCGACCCAAAAGGCGCCTCTAGGAATGGGGAAGAAACAGTTATTATTATTTTCATAGTGCGTTTCGTTTAAAGTCAGTTCTGTGTCTAGATATCTACCTTTAAAATAATAGGTGAGAACTGTGGGTGAGAACTGTTGGCTGCTCAGTGTAACACAACCCGCCGTTTTCACAATCCTTCATTACACCAGCTCTACTCAAGTGCAACGCAGTTTTTAGTACCTGAGGTACTTTTTCAGTGAGAATTAATGAGCCAGGGTGAACTTGAGCGCAATTCTGAACAAATCCTTTTTTAAGACAATCCAGGACAAAAGTCTTGGGACAATTGCCGCTTTACCCCCTCCTCCCCATTACAATGTTGATTTTTAGTGGTTTCTGTTATAAGGGTAGAAGTGTAAGTAGTGAAAATTTCTAGTTTTCACTCAAGTTTGTCAAGTGTCCCAAAGTGTTATGACCTGCATTGTACAGCTGTAGCTTGTATTTTGTGTTTATTGTCTCATTTAAAGTATGCATGTTCAACTTGGTAATTTGTTTAGGCAAGATTTCCACACAGCCCCATACATTAATAATTATACATGCATTTTGTGACTCAAACTCTATTCATTTTCAGAACAGGGTTAGTATGACAATGATGCATGTATAATAATAATATTAATGTATGCGACTGTGTAGAAATCTTTCCTTTGTTTAGGTTACAGAAACCAGTTATCTTGCACAATCAGGCCTATAAACATGCACAATGCAGAGTTAACTTCCTTGTAATGAGGTAATTAGTTCCAAACTGTGCCCTTTCTATTTCCTTTCCTTGTATGCAGAATCAGGTTTTGAACTTACTTTCAATAACTGAAAACAAACTTTGAATTTGTTCAGCTCCAAAACGACATTCCAAGAAATAAACTCACTGCTAACAGGCATCATCTCCAAAAAATTAACTTTAAACTGAGTCCTGTTCTGAGTTTTTTTGTTGGTTTTCTGGTCTTAAGTTTTGGACCCAAAATCCCGGATTCAGCTGAACCTTTTGTGTTTTATTGTTCTGTGAAGGTCTTCTTTTTATCAACACTAAATGTTTAGGAACCATTAATTTTTTCCTTTACGGTGTACATGCATATTTTTGAAACATGATAATTTATTCCACAATGAAGAGAAGAGTTCCGAAATGGTTCATAGCAAACAGGGAAACTTTCTACATATATGCTTCAAAGTTACACTTTGTATCTTCTTTTGCACTTAAGATAAACAAATGTTGACCCATTTTCTGCATTAACCTTATGCACATTCATGTACTGATGCTTGGTAAAAAAAAATCACCCACATAAATTTGAAACAGATATTGAAAGCCAGCAGTCCATGACTGGGCGGGTCATCAAAATTAAAAAGCCAAGAAACCGGCCGACCGGTTAGCTCAGTTGGTAGGGCACCGGACTGCTGTGCAGGAGGTCAGGGGTTCAAACCTTGACCGGACCAACACACAGGGTCTTTAAATAATTGACGAGAAAGTGCTCTCTTTGCAATCATCTGCAAATGGTTAGACTTTCTAGTCCTCTCGGATAAGGACGATAAACCTGAGATCCCGTCTCACAGTACTGGTGTGGGACGTTAAAGAACCCACACACTGATTGCAAAGAGTAGGGGACATAGTCCCCGGTGTGATGGTTTATTCACTTAGTCTGTTCTGGGGGCACCTGTGTATCATACTGCTCTCTCTAATAAGATTGTGAACTACGTGGCTGCAATTTGCGCCTATACACTGTATAAGCAGTCTGGCAAAGTCCCCCACAAAGTGTTGTAAAGCGCTGCGTCATGGTAATGCGCTATAGAAATTGATAAACTTTACTTTTTACATCTACTTGAAACCATTTTTATACCTGCCAACTTTTTCTGAATCAAGTGCGTGAGATTTTCGTCTCCTCATGACCGGAATTTCTGAAAATGTTCCGGTGACTTCCAGCGATTTCTCAAAAATGCCTGAATGCTACCGAACATGTCCAAAGATGTTCCAATGACTTTCAAACATTTCTGAAGCTATTTTAAGCTTTTCCGGTGTCACATTCAATGATTTGGTCATGAGACCCCAGTTTGTTTCCAGTCCCTTAAATGCAAAGTGAAACGCTACATTTTTTATTTCAGCATGTTCTGATACAAACTCAACATTAAGTGCTGTTTGTTGGAACGTTATTTTACGGGGAATATTGAATTCAGTTTTTGTTGTTAAGGAACAAGTCATCCAGATTTCTAATAAAGGGGTAAGATGTCCTCAATGTGTGAGATCAACGTCTTTGGTCTGCGGGTGTGAGACTCACATATAATGCATGGGAGTTGGCAGGTATACATTTTAATAATTATGTCATCACACTGTCAGTTTGCCAGCCCAGGAATTCTGGTAAACAGGTGAATGGAATATATAATCATTTCACCACTGACGCAACACATAGTGTTAGCTTCATACGGTAATTTTCTCAACAGGTGCGTTTCCAGAGGTGTCAATAAATTAATTAAAATCAGCATGAGCACAATAAGTCACTTCACTTAGTTTTGTACCTGAGAGTACTGTACACTGTATGGTAAAGCTAAGGTACGGAAATGCATTATTTTTTAGTGAATCAATGGAAAGACCTCTGTGTTGTACATGCATTTGGATTAAGTAATTTCCTTTGAATGGGCAATTCCAGAAAATATCCATACCTATACCACGGACGGCTTTTAGGATTTCTGAAGGGGAGGGGGGGTTCTTTGAACTGGAATTCTGAAGGAATGGGGGGGTATTAACAATTGGAACCACGAATGTATGATCGCGGAAGCAGAAGACAAGCATCGATTGATCACACACGTAGAAGTGGAAATTAAAACGTGGGTTTCACATTTACCTTGATGAATTTCTTGTCAAGTGAATAAAGTCTGAAAATGTACCTTATTTACCACGTGCAATTTCTTGATACTCCCGTCTCCCACCCGATAAATGGCAAAAAAACTCGCACCTGTCCCTCGCTTCCAAGGAACGCCTGTCAGATAATTTTACATTTGGACTGCTGGACGGCTACCCTGGGTACCAGAGGTTATTTTTTTCATTTGGTTGCAGGAAATTACGCGGCGCGAAGCACCGAAAGGAAACACAAAATAACCTCTGGTCACACGAATAATGAACCTCATTTCCTTGCTATGCTGTCGCCTGGGAAACCACACTTTTACTAAGCCAATCGTAGCTCTTGTTTCATGTCGGCTGGGAAACCACGCTTTTCGTAATCCAATCACAATTGTTGTTTCCTTTGAGAACCAATCAACGAACTACCGGTAGTTCAAATTCTGAACTGATTTCTCGCATGGAAATGAGGTTGCGTACTCCTGTGACCAGAGGTAATTTTTTTCTCCTCGGCGCTTTGCGTCTTGTTGATGCGGCTTTGCCGCGAACCATCAGTATCGATAAGAAAAAAAAATATCCTTTGGAACCCAGGGTACCGGACGACAATCCACCAAAAGATTTTAAGTCTTTCAAGCTATTTTGCTTTGTGAACGTCAAAACAACACAAGAAAAGAAAGCCAAATTAAGACTTAAAAAAAAGTTGCACAGCCTGGCCACACGCGGTAGGTTTTTCTTGTCGCTGAAGAGTAAAGCTTTCCGCCTGGTGCCGCTAGATCACAGCCTTGGGGAGGCATAAATTCATGTTTGTTTGTTCATATAGACGTTGCCAAGTCGAAAATGTACTTCCAAAAAACCCCCGGAAATTCAGAAGGGTAGGGGGGGTTCACGATTATGGAATTCTGAGGGCATGGGGGGTAACGCATTCTGGAATTTCCGAAGGTAAGGGGGGGTTAAAACATGGAAGCCGTCCGTGGTTGGGTATGGATATTTTCTGGAATTGCCCAATGTACATTCCTATATTGAGGGTTCTGGTCAATAAGTGTTGTTTTCATGGGGGGGGGGCACAGAAGATTTTCAAGGGGGAGTAGACATGGGTCTTCCCAAATTTCTTACTCAACAATTCAGTGTGTAAGGGAAGGAAGTCAGCTTTCTTGGCCCAAGAACCCTCTCTTACTGGGACAGTGATAAGTATGTGTTGTAAGATGATATGGTGGTTTTGATCAAGTAATCGTTTCATCTGTGAACATGTGCAGGTCACTGAAGGTGAAGCAGGAAAAGATGAAGTAGTTATTTACAAAATTGAAATTCCAGCCAACAGGTAAGGTAAACAATATTTTTATAAGCTGTTATCTAAATTATAGGGATATGTCCATCATTAATTTTATGTATTAGGTCTTTTGTTTTATTGAGTCTTATCTTTGGGATATTAGACAGAATGATTAGTGGGTTTTGTTGATAATAATTTTATTCAGTTTGATGGTGCAATGAAAAACTGTGCATACATGTACTGTTGCTGTTGCTGTATTTGCAATCATTTGCCATCATTTGTGAGTGTTACCCTTACTCTGTATAAATATGGTTTATAGAGATTTGTTTAAATATTCAATACTTGGTCAGTTAAGCATTAATACAAGTACACCTGTAGATACATTGTTCCACTGTTGTTACTTCTTTAGATATGACCTTCTTTGTGTAGAGGGAATATCAAGAGGAATTCAGGTTTTTCTTGGAAAGTAAGTAGCTTACCAGTTGGAAATTTCATTCTCTGTGTAAAATACTGTGGTGTATTCCCTGAACTTTGTTGAAAAAATTAAAAATTAAGCCTGTGTTGTGGGTCATGAGTAATTTGACATCCTGTATATTTTATGCAAAATCTTTATCATAGTTTGTGATGATATTATTGCACACAGCCATTAGCTTGAATAAGTCCAGTTGTTATGGCATTACTGAATTTGTTGAACATGGCATGTTCTTATATGAAACTGTACAGTATAGACAAGATGCAGTTAACAGAATAATCAAAGAACAAAACTTTGTTTTGCTTTCTATTTTGTTTTCCTTTTTTTTGACATGGGATACTGACCAAACAACACTACATGTGAAATTGTTTATCCCCCAGAAGACACTACTTGACTCGATAGAAGCTGGACCCACTAATATACAGTGCAATTGTCTGTCAAATGGTTTCAACCCAGGAGTCATATTATAACATACTGGTAGTTAAGCACAATTGTCTGTGTGAGCAAGACATCACAAATCACTTAACTCTGATGATGACTTCCCCTCAAGTTGTTAAAACATCAGTCAATGTCAGCTAAACAGTCCTTCCCAGGAACCAACATCCAGAGCATTTATACCACCTACTAACGTTAGGAGATCCTTGCTAAAGGGTTAACCTCTGGGTTTCCTTTTTCTTAATAACTCTTCATGTTATTTTGAGATAAAGTATTGTCAGTATTGGTTACACAAATTACTTGACTCTGATGGTGACTTCCACTCAGGTTGTTGAAAAGTTGAAGTCAATGTCACCTTAGACAGTCCTACTCAGGACCACACTTACCTGGATGATCATACTCCACTTAGTTATGATATGACTCCTGGGTTCAAACCATTTACAAGAAATAAATATTTGTATGGATAAGCTGTTGATCTATGCAAAATAGGAAGGAGTACTATCCATTGACAAACAACATCTTCCTGCAAAGGAAAGTATTTTACCCTATCTTAAAGACTATTCAATGTTTCGTTTAAGGATAAAGGCTCCAAGATATAAAGCTGTCAATCCTGATGGAGGAATGCAAAGGCTAAAGATTTCTAAAAATGTGTGTATTACATTTTGTTAGTTCTGTTCTTGTAGCCGTTTCTAAAGAAAGCTTATACAATTAATGCTTCTTCATACAGCTGTGCAGTCAAGTACAGTACCGCTCAAAGGTAAGTTACCACCTCCCGTCTCGTTTCTCGCGAGACGAGTCTCGTTTCTCTCGAGACGAGTCTCGTTTCCCTCGAGACGCGTCTCGTTTCTCTCGAGATTCACTGAAGCGTTTGGTATGGCATATATTACGCGTAAGAAACTGGTTATGTGTAACGATTGCTGCTGTGCAGTTCGCCAAATCGATGGGACCGTCCAATATAAGATATGCATACATGTAGATCATTCGCTGGATTCATATCGAACAAACATCGAACGTTTGCAGTGATAAATAAATTTTAGGCACCGAATTTGCATCGTATGAGACCACGATTATTTTTAGCCGCAATTTACGAAGGAAAGGAAATAGTTCATAGAAATAGCCAAGTAAGGTTTTATATCTCTATAAACTACAAGTAGAGTTTTGTGTAGTAGAAAAATGTTCCGCCTTTCGGCACGCGCCGGTGAGTCAATAATTGTTTTTGGGTCATAAATGCGTCACGGAAAAAATAATATCTCCGGTTCTATTTAGTACAAATCGCTCATTCAAACGCCAAAATAATATATCTTTGAAGACAGAAATTTTTAGCAAGGTTTCTGTGATGCGCCGTTTACATTAGTTTGAATTTTTTCTGCCACGAAAAGTTTTGTTTAGCGGCACGCGTCGACGAGTCGACAACGTTAATGAACTTTATTGTTGTCCGAAGCGTGAAGGTAAACACTAAAAATATCTCCGATTCTATTTGGCATAAATCGTTCATTCAAACACCAAAATACTACATCTTTGAAGACAGGAGTTTTTAATAAGGTTTCTGTGATGCGACATTTAAGCCTGGTTCTCATATGCCGCAAAGCTACCTGCGACATACACTGTAGCCGCCGGTAATGGGACACTGTTCCGACATATGCGAACATACGCTGCCGGCATTAAAATCCATCGAAGGTGTTTACCGCCGGCACGCCTGCGAATTTGGACTCGAGTCAAACAGTAAAAATATCTTTGAAGACAGGAGTTTTTAATAAGGTTTCTGTGATGCGACGTTTACATTAGTTTTAAATTTTTCTGCCGGGGAAAGTTTAGCGGCACGCGTCGACAACGTCAATGAACTTCATTCACCCTCGTTTAAATGTTTTCCAACGCGTTACATTAAGTCAATGTTTTTGCAAGGGAAAGTTCTGTCTAGCGGCAAGCGTTGACGAGACGATTACACAAATGAACTTTGTTTGCAAAACGTCGTGGCAAAAACATCACTGTTTCTATTTGACAGCGAAGATTTCAAGCGGTATCCGTATAAACATTTTATTCAAGACCGACGTAGCAGACTTCTAAACACGAGCGACTGTTGCCGACGATTCAGATTTCTTCATATTTTATCGTGTACTTGTATTCACAAAAACTGAACGTTAAGCAAGTCTGACTTAAATAAAAAAACGTTTGGCCTATGAAACAATATTGATGGACGCTTGAGAATTTAAAATACACACATGGTACACACGCATCGCTGATGGGAATGAAAATCGTGTCTTCCGCGCTAATCGATTCGATACGATACGTAAAGCAAGTCTTGACACACAAACCAGTTTCGGATCCCGGCGAATGCAAAGTATTGGTACTTCCAGTGCACTCGAGAGATACGAGACTCGTCTCGTTTCTCTCGAGACGAGTCTCGAGAGAAACGAGACGCGTCTCGCGAGACGGTGGTAACTTACCTTTGAGCGGTACTGTAAGTACAAGTAAGTACAGTCATGGAAGTACAATGTGGTGCATAATATGGTGGCCACGAGGATTTTGTTGCTACAGATTCTTGAGTGAAGACTTTAACTCTCTCAAATCCATTCTGGTAGTAATGTCTTTGGAATCTCATTGTCAGGTTGTAAGTGTTACTCAGCAAGGGCTTGCCAACATGGCAGGATTTATGAAATGGGTTAAGCATGGTTATGTACTGCTTGCGGCGATGGATTACTCCCCGTTATTGATGGATATTACAGTTTATATGGATGTGGAGAGGAACCCTGGCCCCCTTTTCTTCTGAGGAGAGCTTTGATTTACGAAAGCAAACCCGGTTCAACACAACCAAGACTTTATATTTTGGCAGAAATTATCTACTCAGTTTGAGAAAGAATGCTGGTAAACCTTCAAGCACTGTCTTTGAGAGGCTTAAGAAACTACGGTTGCTCAGGTTTTGTGGTTGTCGTGGGGGTTCGAGGAAAGATGTTCAGCAAGTGGAGGAGAGAATGGTTCGGATATTTCTGTCATCATTGGTCGAAGAGTGGAAAAGTGGGTCGGTTATTCCTTGGCTGTGGGTTGAAAAACGACGAAATCCTTGCAATCTCATTAATGTACCAAAACAAGTGGTGTCCAGCAAGCACACCTCGGCTAGCTCTAGTCAATTTGCTGTCCCTAAACTTTTGTTCACTAACATCCCCATTCTGAAGCCTGGGGAAAACAAAAAGTCAGGTGCGAGTGGTTGTGGCTTTGGAGGCCGACTTGAGAAATAATGACATTGACACCAGTCTTGTATTGTGTCAGAAACTCATCTAAAAAATGATGTACGTCTGATGCTGTGGTAAATATCCCGGGAACTTACAAAATCTCCAGAAGGGATAGGAACTGGTCTGGACGCGAATTAAGGAATAAAGCAGGAATTGCTATTTACACAAGGAATAATCTTTCAGTCATTGATGTTTATCATTCTGATTTATACGAGTTTATTTGCCTGACTGTGTCGCTGCCAAGTGGGAATTGTATACTATTATTTGGTCTTTATCATCCCCCAAAAACAACAATACCAGGAATTTGATTTAATGGACTATCTTGTAAATTTCTTTGACATACATGTAATGCTGGGCAAACACCCAAACATTTCTATTGTTTGCGATGGCGATCTTAATCGCCTGGACCTTACGAGATTAAAACGCATCACTGGTTGGAATGCTCTAGTAGATTTTCCAACTCAAGGGAATTCATTTCTGGATAATTGTTTTACAAATAGGCCATATCTATTTGGTAAAACGTATCCTATAAAGATACTAATTAAGACAGATCACCTTGGATTTATCATTCCAGCAGGCAAGAAACTCAAGCCTATTTGTCAGAAAGTGCAATTTAGGGATTGTCGTGAGCACCAGAAACAAGCTCTTTACCTGGCCTTTGCCTCGGAATGCTGGAATGAAGTTTTGGAGGCGGATAATATTGAAAAGGCTGTGAACATCTTAGAATTGAAGATCCTGTCAAATATTAACAGGTGTATGCCATTATGAACAGTTACTATGTCATCGTGTGATCCAAGATGGATGACACCTCTAGTTAAATACATGCTATGAGACAAGTCTCGCATTTGGGGTTATGCATTGATCAGCATCAAGAACGCAGGAGGGTGTTAGAGGTTATCAGTGAAAACAGAAGGATGCTTCTAGAGGGCAAGACGGGGAGCACGAAAATCGTAGACTTATATCTCAACGCCAGCGATCTGCAAACGTTTCACTGAGTTTTTCAGTGAACTGTGTACAGACAGTGATTACGTTGAGCCCGCATTACTCGAAATTGGTCCTGAAGTGGAAGTCCCAGAATAGTAGTGAACGATATGTATGGAATGCATTGTGCAGTCTAACTTTAGAAGACTGCAACTGGTCCTGACCAAATTCCGTATTGGGTGTGGAAGGACCAAGCGGAGATCTTCACTCCAATTATTACTACGCTCTGGAATTATTAGTAGGCTCTGGATCAATGTAACCCCTGTCATTGCAAGAGCCCTGGAGAAAGCAGTGTACAAGAACAGCTGCTGGATAGTCAGTTTGTGTACCAAGAAGGAGGAAGCTGCACAGATGCTCTACTGCTTATCCAGAATAAGATCTGCAAGTTTCTTGATGATCCCAAGTGTAAGGCAGTGTAGATGTTTGCTATGGACTTTAGCAAGGCCTTCGACTATGTGAGCCACCAACTCCTTGCTGAGAAACTTAACAGTCTACCGCTCAATCCATACATTATAAATAATTGGTGGTTAGGTTTTTTTTTGAGAGATAGGAAACAAAGAGTTATTTTCAGCAGTTCTGTTTGTAATTGGAAAACAGTAAAAAAAAGGACACAACTCAGGGTAGTGTTTCAGGACCTTATTTTTTCAATATATTTCTTAACGATCTGGAGATTCAATTAGGGAATGAGACACTGGGTTTTAAATATGCTGATGACTGCACGATTATTGCTCCAGCCAAACAGAAGTAGACCATTATTTTATTCTCATCCATAATTCTACCTAATACTATGTATGCTTTATCAGTGTATGGGGCCTCTGGATCAGAGCTAACTATAGCCCAGCAGTTTTTAGATTGATGTTTTAAACGCAGATACATATCCAAGAAATTAGATATAGGTGAATTACTTAATGTGCAAGATCACAGAATTTGTAGAAAGGTTTTTAATATCCCGAACCACCCTCGTAGAGCTTATTAATTTCCCCAAGACCAAGATTACAAGATACAACTTAAGGAATAAATCTCCCGCAATGCCCACCATTTACACGGACTGTTTTAAGAATACATTCTTTAATAGAATTGTCTTTAAGTATAATGTAGCTTTGAAAATAGTGTACTTTCTGTATTTAATTTTTGCATTTGTTTCTATTTATATATTAATCGTATTTAGAGGCATACTTATGTAAAGAGCCCACTATTATTGTTATATTTCAGTGTAAGATAATTATGTAATTTTATCTTTTGAACAGTAAAGACACTTAATAGTAACACACACTGACTAAATTGACTGAAGCTTAAGGTAACGACCATGGAAGAGTTTCTTTAGTTAGTAAACACCATTCTGTGTAATGCAGTTTTTCATTCCCTATATTTTGTTATCAGACTGCTCTTGTCAGACCTCACTGTGTTGCTGCTCTACTCAGGAACATAACATTCACCCAGGTAATAGATAATATCTGTGTAAACAGGGTTGTTGCAGTAAAAGGTGGCCTACTGCCAAGGAAAATTGCCACCTTCTTCATTATCCTTGTCCACTACTCTGTTGGGTTGTTTTTCAAAAAAATCCACACTTTGTTAACCCAAAACAAAAGATTTAGAACAGTTATTTTACATTGTATTTATGAGAAACAAAATAAAGCCACAATATGATTCTGTAGTATCTTTCCTGTCACTCAAACATTTTGTCCATACACTGTAGCTTTATTGATGGATTTTGTGTGACCAGCTGTGTTTTGCAGAAGTTACAGTACACCTGTACATCATATAAACATATCTTTTGTTATTGCACTTTTGTTGGTCAAAACTGTCCAAGGATCTGAAACCCTACTGTTCCATTACAATAGTCCATAGAAACAGTGCACAAAAGTATCATATAGTTAACTATGTTATGAAATTTTCATAAGAGCCTTTTTTCACATGTATACCCACAATATTTTTCTGTTTACAAAAAAATGTAGTGGACATATTAGTAATTTTGGGCTTCAAACCAGTTGTAGTTTTCACAATGAGAGTGTAGGTGCATTGGTATTCTTTTCTGTAAATGATGCATACTTGTACATACCTGGAAGAAATGAGTCCAACCTACTCATACAAAGTCACATACAAGCTTCCGATGCTCTACTACTGAACTAAAGGAGAATCTAAACTTAATTCTAAACAAGTGCCCTGTATTCTGCATGCTGTAAAATAGTTGGCATGCAGTAACTATTGTATTTACAATAAGAGTGTGAGTGTGATGCAAGATTTTAAGCATTGAGAGTGATGAAAAGTGATAATTAGGGTTAGGAGACAAAGGAAATTGATTTTCAACCTAGTAAGAATTAAATTTTTACCTACAACACATGTACTTGGTAAAACATTCTGAGTCAATCGTCCCATCTTCCTCTGTGAAGCTACGTGTAGGTTTATTAATGTCAAATGCTCTGCACACTGCTACATGATAATATTGTCAACAGGTGGCTTAGTTATTCGCAATTCATCGTCCAGTTGGCATTCTGTTTTGAGTATGCATGTGTCATTCACAGAATAAGAACATTTTTGAGTTTACTGTACTGGTCGACCTTTAAGTAGAGGATTTTGTTATTAAATGAACTACAACTTTTGTTATGTTTATCAGTTTCTCTCATTTCTAATGGAGTATGCTTCAAGTCTACTCACAACTGTTACTGTCCTTCTCAACATTGCAAGTTAGCAGGAACTAAAATGTTTTGTACAATGTATTTTAGGCCAGTTATGACAGCTTCATTGATCTTCAAGATAAACTTCATCACAATCTGTGCCGGCGTCGAAGCCTTGTTGCCATAGGAACACATGATTTTGACACCGTTAAAGGACCATTTCTGTTTGATGCTCTTCCGCCCCAGGATATCAAGTTCAAACCTCTCAATCAAGTAAGATTTGCTCACTAGGCTTTGATTGTTCTTTAACCTCGTCATTATTGATTTTTTTTTGCTTGTTCTCTTTATGTTTCTTTTGTCACTAGTTACTACTGGGAAGGATTTGTTTAACAATCAAGACATTTCATCAGCCAGACATAATTATTAATTAAAAGATTTTGTGACAAGAATTAGAATACCAGTACTGCAGTGAAGAATTGTTTGTTCCAAACTCTATTCACTGTGTATAGCCTTTTATTAACCTTTGTTTGTTTTTCTTCAGACAAAGGAATTTACTGCTGTTGAGCTGATGGAGCTGTATAAGGTAAGAGTGCTTGCTTTGTCCACTGACGTATTCATGGCAATTAAATCCAATACATTGTTGATCCTGTGGTGAGACTTCTCTTCTGAATGAACCTGCAGTCGACTTTTACAGAAAAACACTATTTTAATCATTGTACATGTACACTTTCCTCATCCCCAACTCAGAAAGAAACAAAGAAAACTAGGGAAGCATGGATGAGATATACTCTCTGTGAATGTGGTTGCAATGAGAATAATATATATAATATAGATACATTAAAATACTTTGTCATTGATGTGTTGATATACATGTACACCCTGTAGATCAGCACATACAGGAGACACAATACTGGTTTGAACTTTATTATTTTCTGATGGGAATTTACCACTTCTTGTAGTTCAAATTTTTTTGCGAGTTCATTATATAGTGTGCTTATAAAGTGTACTACCATGATAGTCTTGAACGAGTGAAAAATAAATAATAATTACATGTATTATATGCACCCTAACATACATCTCTCAGCTGCCAGAAAGAACCAGTCTGCCTCTGACAAAATCACTGCTGTTGTTTTTGTTTTTCCAGGGGGAAAGCCATTTGAAGCAGTACCTGCCAATCATTAAGGACAAACCTGTTTATCCCATCATATTTGATGCCAGTGGTGTTGTACTGTCTATGCCACCAATTATCAATGGTAAGTTAAAAGATGGCTTTTACACAATTCAACATCTGCAGGGTGTTCATTAGGCATCGGAGATCGGAGAATTCCCCGGCTACTGCGTGGAATTCTCCGGCTAAATTTCGATGGCCTGTAGCAGCCTTGAAGGTAATTTTTTGTCTGAGTGGCCAGATTCTCCTGCTACTTTATAATATCCTCCTGCTACTTCAGTTGTTAATGAAAACCCTGCATCTGTACATGTATAGGAAGCCACTTTAAAGATTAATTTTGTGAACCCTTGAAGTTAATGCATGTACTATATTAATATAAATTAAACTCATCGCCAATTGTTGAGATTGGAAGCTGGTGCCATAAAGGTTGGTGGGGTCCTAAGCAATTCACACAACATAGGGAGGTAACCATGGCAACCCTGTGAGTGGGAACCACCCCAGCAAGCAGCCGCCAACTGGCACCGTCACACTGAAATAAATTCAGTGGAATACTTACCATTATTATTTTTACCATACTTACCAACCTTGACCACTAATGGGTGGGAGGGAACTGGACTAGAATCTGAAAAATAACTACGCAAAGGCTGAATTAATCTGCAAAGATTCGCAACAGCTGAATGAATCAGCCAAAGAAAAGCCAAGCACATGTAGTCTGTCCCTGCAAATTCCATATGTGGCCACCCTTCAGATTACTAGCACAAAATTGATGAGCAAGACCGCTGACAGCATTGGCTCAAGTTTAACTTCGCCTAAATTGCATCCAGCCACATCATATCCAACTACTGTACAAGCTGCAATAGTCCAAGCTTTTTCAGTAAAGGGCCATTGCACAAAGTGAATGGTCCTGGCTTTGAATCCCAGTCGGACTTCAAAATAAATAGCTGTAAATGTGACCACTTATCTCCTACATGTACGTAGGTCAAAATGAAATTCAGGTAAAAAATAATATTAGTGATTTTTACACACCATGCCTTTGTTCTGTGAGTTCAAATGATGTGTAGACTGGCATTAGCCTACATAGCAAGCCCCCCTCTTCTTTTTCCTGCCTCCCTCCCCCTTCCCCCATTCTGCTTGCTACACAGGCAAGACTAACATTAAGCCACCAAACAGTCATAATCTCCAACACATGGTTTCAATGATGTAGGAGGTAAGAGAAACCTTTGGCTGTTTTTTAGAGTACCCAAACTTGTGGCCAGGTCAACCCATTCATGGCTGAATAAGCCAGTGTTAAGGGGAATCATGACAGCACTTAAGAGGTTTCCATAGCATTCACTGACAAGTCTGACCATTCAGCTGTAAAGTGTATTTGTGCATAAGTATGTGTAATGAAAAGCATTATATTTTATGTGTGCATTCTCATGTATTCCTATTTTAATTCTTTTTCCCTGCAGGAGAGCATTCAAAAATTACCCTCAACACCAAAAATGTTTTCATAGAAAGTACTGCTACAGATCTGCACAAGGTAACCATCAAAATTACATATGTTTATCCTATCTTTCATTTGTATTTTGTCATCATTCTTGTTTTCGTCCCCCCCCCCCCCCCCCTCGCCCCCTTATAACTTAAACCAGGACCCAGGACGAGGTACCAGCGCCCGTGTACTCTGAACTCAGTACCCGCCTTTACCATCAAGGTATTGCTAAGGGCAAATCAAACAAATCTCAGGGGTACCTGCCTATTAAGAATTCTATACCCTGTTATTTCTTCTATTAACACAACCCCTTCTTAATACAGGCATTTTTTATTTTATTTCAGTGTTTAGATGTTGGTTTTGTGTAGTTTTAGTTTTAGTGTATTCTTAGGTATGTTTTTTTAAACGTGTCTATTTTTTGTATTATCCACCCAGTATAAATAAATCAAGTTACAGGTTACTCATAAGGTCCGGTAATACAATGTACGTGCTACAAAATGTAGCAAAAAAATGTGCAACATTGTTGCGCAGGGAGTTTCACAGGGATGTAGCACGTACTACCATGCGCGCTACAAAGTGTAACAATTTTTTTGTTGTTGCACGCTTCAGAACTTGTTGCACAAAGTAGAGAGAGCTTCTACTTCATGCAATATTATTTTAATTTGCGCAACAATGTGATCGTCAAAGACCACTTCTGATTGGCTAGGCAGCCAGGTTGTCATGACGACAATGCCTGCCGCCTTCCTGAATGTAGACAAAGATGGCGGACGAAATTGAGCGTGAAGACGAAGTTTCTGTGAAAATAATCGATGAAAACCAAGAAGCAGCACCTGATTCAAAAGATGTATTGAAAGAAGAAGACAAACTTCACTTATTAAATTACCTGAAGCAACACCCTTGCCCTTGGGACTCGTCAAAAGTTGAATATGAAGAGAGGGTCACTTGGGCTAACGCACCACAAACTTTGTCCCAGGATTGCAAATTTCCTACCGCCAACTTGAAGCGTCCTATTCATAGCATGAGGTCTGCATTGTCAAGAGAAATAAAGAAGGAACAGGAAGGACAGATGCCAAAATGGAAGTTTTACCAAGCGGTGGCGTACATGAAAGAGGATATCCTACGGGGTGCAAAGATGAAAGAGGAGAGTGAGTGGACTGACGAAGAAACTGAGAAACTGATAGATTTCTATCGTGCTAACGAGCAACTATGGAATCATAAACTACCATCATACAGAGATAGAGCCCTTAAGGACCTAAACTACCAAGCTGTATGTGACATCTTGCCAAACAGGAAGCAAGACAAAATAAAAAAGCAGTGGAATTTCCTTAAGACCATGTTCAATAGAGAGCAAAAAAGGGAGGAGGGAAGTAAAGTCAGTGGCACTGGCACTAATGCAGTGTACTGTTCTAGCTGGAAGTTCTGATAAAAGTATGTCGTTAATTCAGGGAATTGACAAGATTGACCCACCAACAAGCACTCTGTGCCAGCTGCCCATCCAACAAAAAAGATGAAAAATGAATTGTCGAGGATTATGGAGGAGACAAAGCTTGAGTTCATTAAAGAGGCAATTAAGTGCTTAAGAGCTCCAGTTCGTAAGCCAGTTGCTGCCACTCCTCAATATGGTAGTGAAGATGACATTAGTCATTTTGATAAGTCAATTGAGTCAACCCTTAGACAAATGCCAGGCAGACAATATTGATACTACCTGTAGCAAAAAAGAGAATTAAGAGTCATTGTCAGATAAAACCAGGCGGAGGTGAAAGTTGGGGGTCGGCCAATTGACTTCAAACTTTCACCATTTAATGCCTGTCTGAAATGATAAAGAAGAATGGTATTTAGGGATTTCTCTGGTATTTGCTTTCCTACTTTGACCACCCCCACTTGTTTTGGCCTTCATCGACCCCGAAGTCACGGTAAATATATGCCAAGTTTGATGCTAAATAAAACACATTTCACATCATTTCACGGGGACTCATGTCAGTCGTTTGTGTTGTTTACAGGTTATATTACGTTCTTCAAGCACAAAATTCCAACTTTAAAAAAAGCGAATTTTTCTAAGATTTTCGAAATTTTGTGCCATGCGCGAAAATGGCGTATGCTAATTTTGACCTAATTTGAGAGTGATTTTTCTCAGAGGTGCGGCGCTTTTTTCCAACAGTCTCACGATAGTTTGCAAGTCTAACATCTCTACTACTAAAATCCGTGAACTTTAACTTGAGCCGTTAAAATGTGTTTGCATGAACCATGCTATTTATTAGCAATGCACCGACGTGTTTTTCACGGCAACGTTTGTAAGTGGTTTCCTTATTTAAATCATTGAACGTCTCTGAACTCTCTTAATTTATTGTCACATTATAACTCGTATTACCGTTAGAATGCTGTTCACGATTTAAACACAACAGACTTGATACCTCACATTCTCTAAAATCAAATAAATTGCGATACCGCGAACAGTAGCCCAAGTTTCCCGCGAAGTTATAGCAGCTTATTTTCTCAGAATAAAATGGTCGGTCTTGGCTAAAATTTACTGTTTTGGTATATAGAGCATTATCTTAAACTGTGATCTAACTTCAAAGTATTGCCTTTTAATTCGAAATAAACAAGACTGGCTGTCAATCGTACAGAGGATCGATTATCGATGGCGATTATCACGTTGCACGATATCAACAAGTGTTCAATTTTTATGATGTCACGCAAGGAGCGTTTGTTGGCGAAACTATCAATTCAAACACTATTTCACTGTAGTACACGGAATTGTCAGGAAAGGAGTATAATCATTTGCAATTTACAAATCCCTGCAGGAATATTTTCTATATTATTACAGGGCAGAATAATCAGCTGGTATCTGACCAACTGTGTATATCACACAAAACAGTCATCATTTCCCGGACGGTATTCCACAATTATTCTATTATGTATACCTATTAGGGTTTTTTGAGATAGCAGAAGTTCCACAAAGGCGAACGTTGCTTATTTTACAAGCCCTAAGTTTTTATAAGTTGTATCATTAATTGATGCTGTTTACAAAAGCGTACGGAAAATAGAGAATCCGGAATGCCGGATCAATCAATTATTAATTTGTGGTACCGGTAATTAGCGACCTTTACAACGTATGTTAAAAACATTTCGTGTACTCAGAACTCTGTAAAGATCACTGCAACTATATTGAATAGATAGCCAATTTGTTTGTTAAGTCCATTTGGCTGCATGGAATTCAGTTTCTTTTGCCAGAATATCTCGTGGTGTCTAAGAAGATCTTTTTTCTGTTCATTGCTTATATCATCTTTCCTCATCTGTTCTATTATTGTAATGATCACGTTATTTTCGAAGTTATGTGTTCGTTTATTATGTAGAAAGTGTTCCGTAAGTTCACGACTGCTGATTCCCTTTTTGATGTGATTTCTGTGGTTATTTAAGCGAAGATTGAACGCTGTTTCGTTCTTCCCTATGTACTGTAGATTGCAGATGTGACACTCAATAATGTAAATAACCCATGATGACTGGCAGTTTACAGAGTGAAATATTTTAAAGGTCTTATTGTTGTTACTGCTGGTAAATGTGGTGGTTTTGTTGATTCCTTTGCACCAACTGCACTTTGGTTTTCCGCATGCTTAAGAGTCTGTTGGTACAAGAGTGTTGTTAACTGTCTTGAATTTAGTACTCACGAGTCTATCCCGGAGACTTATTGGCCGTCTGTAAGCCACTAAGGGTGGTTTGTTGAATATGTGGGCCGGTCTTTCTTTAGATTGGAGAAAGTTCCAGTTTCTTCTTGCAATCTCTGCAGTAAAGGTGGTATGTGGGCTGAATGTAGTGACCACGGGGATACGATTGGTAGATTCCCTTTCTCTGGTCTGTAGACATTCTTCTTGTGTCATTGTAAGGACTTTTTGCATTTCTCGTAAAACCTTGGTCCGTTGGTAACCACATGCTACAAAGAAATCAGCGTATTTGGCTATCCGTTTCTTCAGTGTGTCAGTGGAAGAACATATTCTTCCCAATCTCAATGAGGTGAGGTGTGGTGGACGTGCTGAAGTCCAGTGTAGGTATGGATGTGTGTCTGTAGGTTTCTGATAGATGTCTGTGTTGATGTTGCCTTGTCTATATCATATCCAGAAAGTTAACTGAATTAGTAGATATTTCGTGTGTGAATTTGATTGACAGTGCTGCGTTGTTCAGGTGGTCAATGAATTCCGTTAAGGAGTCTGTCTCCTTTCCATATGAAGAAAATGTCATCTATGACCGTACCCAGATTATTACGTGATTGGACCACTCTGTTTTGTATACAAAGTTTTCTTCGAATCTTCCCATATAGACATTAACGAAGTTGGGTGCAACTCTGGTTCCCATTGCTGTCCCCTTGATCTGGATAGAATGTTCGTCATTGAAAGTGAAGTTGTTAACTTATTTGCCGCCAAAACAAAGACGATAGAAATAGTAGTTGCAAAAGGAGTCAAATTTACGGTAACATTTGTCAACAGTTCAAATTTATTTTGTGCATTCCTACCGTTAAATATCTTCATTCCATATTTAGTATAGTAGATTTTGGTATAGATTTATGTAATAATGAGCTCAAATACTCGTCCGAAACTTCAGCAAAACGCGATTCAGCCGCCATTGTTTTGGTTTTCAAAGCCGGCGCTTTTCGCTACCAGTGGGCTAGTAACAAATAGCCTACTAGTAGCTCAACCAATCAGACTGCAGCATTGATAATAGACCACTAGTTGGATTTTACTAAATATATATATATTGCAGTCTACAAGAATGCTACCTGTATGATGAGCACCCTATTTTCTCATGTTTTTCTTTTAAAGTAATAATTATTAGTAAAATCCAACTAGTGGTCTATTATCAATGCTGCGTTCTGATTGGTTTTATTTTCCCAAATACAATGCCAAATAAAATTATTGTACCATAGCTTAAGATAAAGAATGCACAGACAAAACTGACTGTTTACTGTTACCAAAATTTAATTCAAGAATTAAATAACATTGTGCATAAAAATTTACATTCGTTTCTGAGGTTGCTTTGAAGTATTTTCGATTGAGGGCTAATTTCAGACAGTTTCTGGTCACAGACATTTTTGCGACAGTACAGGGGATTTCTTGAATGTTGCTGAATGATGTTAATTCTTTTTTCCCATTGTTTTGTACAATCAACTTGATTCCCAAATAAACAGTTTACGTAAGACTGTGTTACTACACTGAGTTTAAATACTGCCTTCTGTTACAGATGGTGAAGGTGGAAATAAATTGAAGCCATGGCCAAAAATGTTTCGGCCAGAAAATAACAAAATTCCCATGACAGAGCCCCTTTAAATCTCTGAACCCCTTCGAATACACCATTAAACGTCCAGTCAGAAAGAATTACTTTTCATTATCATACTCTTAATCGAATGTTACACAATCAAGGCCATATTGCCTCCACTGCCAATAAACAGCCCCTTCTAAATTAAAGTATTCTTTGAATTCCTCTCTGATGAACCTTGCCTCGTTGGAGTAGTTGTTACTGCACACAGGATGGTAACCCAACCATGTTGCTGACACAGCTGAATTACCATTGCCATCTCTCCATGTTCCAGGAATGACATTTCCCTGCATATCCTCATGGTCTGCCTCAGCAGCTGACTGGTCAGACACTCTGATGACCAAAAGTAAATGCAATAATTAATAATTTATTCACTGAAGTGGAGGTGAATAGTGGTCGATATTTACCGAGGCATAAAGCGGCGAGGTTGTTATCCACCACATTCCCCGACACTGAGGTGAATAATTGTTTTAGTATATACCACACAAGCTGACTAACTAGCGTTTCAAATAATTTCCTCTCCAGAAACAGAAGCGGGAGGCCATTTTCTTTCTCTTTGGCTGCTCAGAGGTGAATAGTGCTTTGCCAATCACCTCCGAGTTAACCAATCACGACACGCGATCACTTGTGTGGTATATACTAAAAGCAACTATAAAAATAAATGTCAACAGCAATCAGTGAATATTTATCACTTAGCAACAATCTTCAGTGATAATTCAATAAAAACAACTGTCAGACAAATTGCCCTGGAAAGGCAAGCCCTCACGATCTTTAGACAGTGTCCCTGACCTTATATCTTTTTGGTATTTTTCCTGCTAACTGAATTATGGAACGTTAGGGCAGCGAAAACCAAAGAACATACTGTTTCTGGGGGTAGGAGAATAAAAGTTCAGAAAACGCGGAATCTGTTTGCCAGCAGGCCGAATCCATTCTCTGAAATTCTTCTCATTCTTGAGAGGCGATAGTTGAAATCCCGTTGCTCAACTGAGAGCCCAGACTGTGGAAATGGCTTCATAGGGTGCATGTTAACGAAAACGCGTCATCTCCTGTGAGCACATAGGGTATCTTCTTTTCTCTCCCGGGTAACTCCTTTAGAGGGGGAAGGTTCAATGGATTTCCTGGATTTTGAAGAGCTTCCCTCAAGTCCGAGTTTTGCCAAATAGCAGCGTCTGAAGAGCTCCCATTTGTACCAACACTGGCCGACAGGCATTCATAGTTTGGCCCAAACACTGCAAGCAATATGATGCTGTTGTGACCCTTGTAGTCATAGAAGTGGGAACCAGAATTTGTGGGCTCTTGGACTATAATTCGCTTGCCATCAATTGCCCCAATGCCATTTGGAAAATTCCACCTTGAAGCAAAGTTTGAAGATACTTCTTCCCATTCTTCTTTGGTATTGGGGGTTTTAAAATAATCACGAGCCAAGACGGAGTAAATAGCATTACATGTGTCAATGATGATAGCGGAAATAGCTTGGCGTGAAATTCTGAAACTGTATTCCAGTGACTGTAGCGTTTCTCCAGTGGCCAAATATCGTAGGGTCACAGCCAGTCACTTATCAGGTTTGATGGGAGGGCGAAGATGGTTAAGTGGGGAAGGTGGTTCCTTTTTGGCAACGATTGGGCTTTTTCGACAAGAAAACAAAACTGACCCTTTGTGACCCTGAAAAAGTCGCAATACGCTGCCAGATCTTCGACCTCCAGCTCCTTAACCAGCTGATGGTAAATTCCCTTACTCTCCCAATTCTTCAATCTTCAAGTGACAAAGCGAAAATCAACAAGGCTGTTGCTTTACGGCGTCTTTCCTCGACCGCCATCTTGGATGTCAGAAACTAGCCAATCACAACAAGATCAACAAGATCACACAATCCCTGCGCGATGTATTTTGTTGGTGAATTTGTAGCGCGCATGGTAATATGTGCTACATCACTTTGAGTCGCTGCGCAACAATGCTGCACGTTTTGTAGCTTGATTTTGTAGCACGTATTACAGCACCTATAGGGCATCATGTTTTTGTTTTCCTGTT
This sequence comes from Galaxea fascicularis, assembly GCA_948470475.1. Taxonomy (NCBI): domain Eukaryota; kingdom Metazoa; phylum Cnidaria; class Anthozoa; order Scleractinia; family Euphylliidae; genus Galaxea; species Galaxea fascicularis. Next base: position 22,643,643 of record OX419338.1, read on the forward strand.
ACACATGTACCTGTATTCTAGGTTTTGTTATTCTCCTTAATCTGTGAAAAGGTTCTTTTAATCCTTTCAAGTACATAGTAGATTGTATTTATTTATTTTTTTTTTTTTTGTTCTACAGGCAAAAATTGTCCTTGATACCCTGGTGACAATGTTTAGTGCGTACTGTGATGAACCATTTGTGTGAGTATCAATGTGTAATAGACAAATAATGTTCTTTTGTCACATGGCATCATATACAGTATAGGCGTACTCATGATTGAAACAATCATGAGGATGTGACAACTTCAAAAACATTTGAACCAATTGTTTAAGATGTTCTCTTTTTTTTCTGTAAAACGTGTTCAGTTACTGTTACATCCCCCTTATGTTTCTGCAGCAAAGCTCTTTCAAATTGATATTAATTTTTCAACTTGCATACAAGTTAGAATAACTTCCATGCTTTTCAAGATTGCCCTGCCAAACATTTCAGAAATTCCATTGCTATGTATGTATACATGTCTTCTAATAAACAGTTGTGCTTCTGTTCAAAGTTTAAGATACCGGTTGTCCATGCAATAATTTTTATGCATTACATGTGTGTCCAATCAAAAAGAGATGGATACTGTATTCCCTTAAGAAATTTTGTTATAGTTATTGGCCATACTAGAAAATCTTCAAGAAAGATTCTCCCAGTCACATTCAGTCTGCTTTTAACAAACAATACCTCACCACAATTATTGTACTTCACATGCACAGAGCTATGTAGCTCATATGAAGCTTTCCTTGTTGTTTTAGGGTAGAGTCAGTGGAAGTTGAACAACCAGATGGTTCAGTTATTGTTTATCCGGTTTGTTATCAATTTTTTGTTATCACGATGAAAGTATATTTGCGCAGTTTACGATAACTGTATATCGACAATTACATGCACATTTTTATTGGGAGGTCATGACGTTTACCAAGTACAGAGCGTAATGAAACAGCTCCAACCAAACAAAGTGTCTTTCACTTCATTGCATTCCCTTCAGTTCATGTATTTGATATGCATGATCTCCCAATTATCCTGCCATGTTCAATCTTGCACGTTTTCTATCAGCCAACCAAACCAACCAGAGGACAGATGTAAATGTTTGTTCTATAGGTACATGTATTATAGACTTTTCTTTAAACATATTCCTTTTTTTGTTAAAGGAGCTTAAGTATCGCCATGAAGTGGTCAGTGTGGAACAGATTAACAAGAAAATTGGAATCAAGTAAGATGCTGTCCATGAATGAAGAAAAGAATAACATTTTCATGTCCCAAACCATCTTCATGAAGTGCATGGGAAACTCTATGCCAATTGGGGACACTCAGTTATATGTAACACAATATTATTTATCAATCAATACTGGTACATCGTAATCAAGGGCAGGGTGATATAATACAATAAGAAAGTAATAGTACTACTTAGCTGCATGTACTTCAAGGCAAAGGCTAAGGCTCAAATAAGTCACCATTGTTCACATCACATTGTCATTTTGTTGACAGGGAGTCTCCAGAGCGCGTTGCTGATTTGCTGACCCGAATGTGCCTCGAGAGTGAAGTTGTAGATAGTGGAAAAAATGTCAGAGTAGAAATTCCTCCAACAAGAGCAGATATCCTTGCTTTGGTGGTGCTTAAGCACAGATCTCAATTGCATGAAATTTTTCGTAACACTTTTTCATCCAGGAATCCATCTTCTCTCACACTGAAAACATTGCTCAATCCACACGTCGTTTCAGAACATTGTTAGCTCTAGTAAAATGGGCCACTTAAAATTTGAGTGCACCCCTCCTACATAGACATGGACCCTACTACTCTTTTCCTTAACGTTTTGCAAATATCATTCATGAATGCGACATTATTGAGGATGTGGCCATTTCTCATGGATTCAACAATGTTGTCAAAACCATACCACCAACCAATACTATTGGAAATCAAGTAATGTGCCAGATTAGATTACATGTACAGCAGGGTAAACAAAGAATGCAAGTTTAGTCTAGTAAAGGGGAGATAGTATGCCACAATAATCAAGGTAATGTTAAAAGAAATTGAATTCTCGCACACCACAAAGATTCCACTCGTGTGTACAGTGTAGTGCACCATTTTACTTCAAGAGCTCAAGGACGTGTGCTCAATACAGAGGGGCTTATTAGGGGTTGACAAAACTATCTGAATTTAAAGCAAATACTTAAATTTAACAGCGAACAGGGACTGTATGCATTGGATTTTCAGTAAAATATGTAAATGTCAACTTCGAACACTGTTTCTTTCACATAATTATCTTCCCACCTCAGAAGGATGTCATTCTCTCCAGGAAAAGGACCTTTGAGTGGAATACTTTTGAAACGTCAAAATTCAGCTTTATAGTGAGACCAAGAGGACGAAAACAAAGGAAAATGAACGGTTATGTTAATCATCTTTCACATTCCTTGCAATTCGTTTCCATTTTTTTTTGTCCCCTGAGCCTTACCATCAAGCTGAATTTTGATATTTCAAAAGGAACTTATTGGGGGCAGTTTCACAACAGCATGCTTAATACTAACATGAAACGTTTAAGAGAGCAGATGCTTATTGGAAAGGTGGGATTTACTGAGGGATACCAAACTGAATTATTACGTTCATTTTTTGTAGTTCAAGCTTAACACTCTCTGTGATTTACTGAGACAAGAAATTGCACAGGCAGGATTCACTGAGGTCCTGACCTTTGCACTGGTAAGTAAAACAAATCCTGTTGCCGTCATTGTTGTTATGATTAACAGTGACCCACACAATGAATAATGAGGAGTAGGTAGAGAAAACGTAATACTATTGTTTTGTACAATATATGACATAGAGAATCACAGCAGCCTGGTTCCGTTTCATTGTCAACAACAGGATCTGCTTCTCCAAAGTAAAGGTCACTTTAATACACTGTAGATTTTTTTACAGCTTTTATCGCTGAGGTGTGCAAAATGTTAGAAAAATGTAGGGAAGGTGGCGGGATTTGAGGGGGGGAGCAGACGACGATCGAATAGTATCCCATGATGCACCTCGTTTAGGCTTATATTATCACTGCGTACGTGACGTCATCACTTTTTTTACGCTCTCACGAAGAAACCATGCATGCTTTCAGACTTGTCTGAATTCTGTGGCTTCTTTCAAGAGTACCGATTTAGTTTATTTTCACTGCGTTTCCAAGGAGAATTTTGCCGTTACAGTGAAGGGTTTTACTTGTGTTTCGTTGGTCTGTCGTGAGGCACATATAAGCTATGCGGAAGACATGGGCGAACGAAGAAGAGCTCTCATCCCTGCGGTTGTTGCGAATTCGCTAGAGACCGCATCTTGATCTCTGGACTGACCAAGCTATCACTTTCATTTTCAGGAGGTACATTTTCCGAAGATAAGCTAACGGGTTTTCTGTTTTTTCTGTTGACGTCTCTTGTCCGCTTCTTAGCAGGTTTGTTCGGTGTTGTGCCGCTTGCTACATGACATCTCTTTGAGGATGATGGTTCCATTGAGCTATTGAAATTTACGAAGTTAAACACTTGGTTATTAAGGCTAGTTATCACTGCTGAGCATTTTGCAGTTTTGGAAAGAATAGCAACCAAAACACCTTCGAAAATAATCATTTTGACTCTAAAAGATGACCAAGCGCGGGAATAAAGCGCCAAACGAACTGAGACAGACATCCACACACGCAACACTGGTATGTTACGAAATTTCAGTCAACTTCGATCGTTCAAAAGGTCATAAAAATGTGGGTACTTCTCGGTACTTCTTGGCCAAAACTCACCATTATGTCTATATTCTGTGGCGTGATGCCCAAAAATGGAGGACATCAACATACTCTGCAAAAAAAGCGAATATTCATGACCTTGTTACGGGTCAATGAATGTTTTGTGATGCGAATAGTCACATAACACAATCAAAGACAAGAATATTATAATAAGACTGCCCTCTTGAACACTTACAAATCATTATAATTGTGCCAAAGAATTAAGTAATGCATTTTTCTTACCTTTTACTACAATACAAATAAGAAATAGACCGCGGAGAAAACTACGTTATTTCACGCTGAAATCCATGATAACTTCGATGTTGCGTCATGTACGTAGCAAATTGCATCATGGGATACTTTTCGATCGTCGTCTGGGTGGGGAGCATGCTAAAAAAAATGGCTTTTGAGGGGGGAGGGGGCTGTGCAAAAAGGACAAATAAAAGAGGGGTCAAGCGAAATTCTGAGATAAAGAAGTGGAAAATAGATGATCTAACTTATTTTGGAGGAGGGGGGGGCATCCCAAACAAAACTGAGGCAAGTGATACTGACCCAAATCCCACCGGCACCAGTATCAAGAGTATCAGTGTGTGTAGGTGTGTTATTTTTTCCCATTTACATGTACACTTGAAAAAAGACACGTCAGTTATTTCCACAAGTGAACTAGAGTGAGATGGTCGTGTTTAACACACGACGTGACCACAGTTAACCCTGAAATGGACACTTTGGACGCTGTAATAAAGACAGTTCAGTCATATTAAAAATGGATGAGATACGGCTAGCACAGATCAAATTAGAAAGGTGTCCATAAAGAGAGAGTTGACTGTATTTATTTTCAGGTTGCAGTAGCAGCTAGTTTTCTTGTATGTATGATGATTGCCAGATTTATGTGTCATTTAAGTCTGGTTGTAATGAAGAATCTGCTGCTCTGTTGAAAATGGAGACCTGTGCCAAAGAGATCTATGCATGGATGGCATGTAATAAGCTTAAACTCAATTGCGATAAGACTGAGTTTTTAGTAATACATGCCAAACACCGCCTGCGCTCATCAATATGTGACATCAAAATAGCTGGTGTTAGAGTAGTTTCAACTGAGTCGGCTAGAAATATAGGAGTAATGCTTCACGATGTTATGAATCATGAGCATCAAGTTCAAAATATTTGTAAAGTAGCTTTCTTTCATATACGCAATTCATCTAAAATCAGGAAATGCCTCACTCAGAAAGATACCGAAACGTTAATTCATGCTTTTGTAACGTCCAAGCTGGACAATTGCAATTCATTGTTGGCTGAGCTGCCACAATATTTATTAGATGAGGTTCAGCGGGTACAAAATGCTGCGGCGCGCCTCGTCTCCTGCACTCGCAAATATGACATTACGCCAGTCCTTAAAGAGCTTCACTGGCTACCTGTAAAACAATGTATAATCTTTAAAATATTACTATTTACTTATAAGGCCCTGAAAGTTCTAGCACCACAATACATATCTGATCTTCTAGTAGAATATAAACCACCTAGAACTTTGCGTTCTTCTGATAAGAAACTGCTACAAGTTCCTCATTTTAGGCTTAAGACTTACGGAGGCAGATCGTTTAGTTATATAGCTCTATATTTGTGGAACCAGCACCGTCGCTTGCGACATTCAAATCCAACCTGAAGACTCGTTTGTTTGATCAAGTTTTTAATTAGTCATTAGGTTTTTTGCTTAATACTTTAGTTCTTTAGTTAGTTGTTTTATTATTATTATTATTATTATTATTATTATTATTATTATTATTATTATTATTATTATTATTATTTTCTTGTCAAGTATTTCGTGTTCCTTGTTTTGTCATACTGATAGATTAAAGGATGGTAGTACTACAGGTGCGGTGTAATCAAGTGTTTCCCTTTTTTTAACTTCGCGTTTCAAAGCTATTTTTTTACCTACTGTAGTGCTCTCGTGATGATGTGTCAGAGAAACTCAAGAAGCCATTATCGGCGTCCAAAGCAGTTCATATAGCCAATCCTAAAACACTTGAATTCCAGGTGAGACGTCTTGCTAATTTAAGCTCTCAGTATTTAGTGGGAGTTATTAGTGAGAATATGGAACCTTGTATTCAAAATACAATTGTGTTGAGTCCAAACTGTATGTGTGGTAAAGATGGAACCTCTGCTTTGGAACAACTGCATTCAGGGTCCACCTCCATTTAAGGGACACAAACTGCAGCCCTGAAAAAACGTTCATATGTCACCAAATGAGAGGAGAGCAATTTTCGTTCCATTCAAAAACACAACACTGGTGCAGATAACCAATGCCGACCAGTTGGCTCAGTTAGTTGAGCGCCGTTGTCATAGCGGATTTGGCCCTTCCCGGTCAAGATCCGCTAGCGGATTCGGACCCCCTGTCGTGGATCTGGACCCCCCTGAAAACAAGCGTTCTATTAAGTAAGGTAATAAAGTTCCTTTGCAAATTGTACTTGGAGTTGTTGAAAAGAAAAGCAAATAAAAATATTGAGGCAGTTTTTTCTTTTCAAATCTTTAATACTTGTTTTTGTAGTGTAAAAAAAGAACCTACAACTCTACAATCCTAGTCATAAGACTTTGGGACACTAGAAAATTTGACTACGCGCACCTCTACCCTTGTAGCAGAAACGCATCTTGTTCTTTTAGTGCGTTTTTTAGGACCCCATTCCCCCCAGACAATGTTAAAATATTCGAGCCGTCGATGGACTTATCTGCGTTTTCGCCACCGCTAAAAATCAACATTGTAATGGGGGGGAAGGGGGTAAAGCGGGAATTGTCCCAAGACTTTTGTCCTGGATTGTGGTTTGTATTTATAAATTTTGAAAACGAAACTTTCTTAGCAATAACTTACAATACTTTCTACTCTAAGTGAACTAAAGCGAGTTTTAAAAAAGCTATGTTAACATGACCAAATGAGTAATTTGCTGTAATTTTATTATAATAAATAAGTTAACATTCTTGAAAACCCTATCGCATTAAATTTTGAAAACTTGAAGTCTTAGACTACAGTTCCAGTTACATTTTTCGAAGCCGTTTTGATGGTGGTCTACAGATTTTGCAAAGCCATTCACTTTCCGGCTCCTCGATTAGTTCTATGCAGCCCATGTGAAACCATTCAAGGCACAAGTCATTCAGTCATGTTATCGTAGCATTCTGGCATGTATATGAATAAAACAAGTCAATGTCACAATTAACTCGTTGGCTTCGACGTTAATTTTTTTTTTGCACCTTCTCTAAGAAATACCATTGTCAGCGCGTGCTTCAAACACTTTCAGCTTAGCACTTTATTGTTCGCATAGTAGCATTGCAAACATGCAATAACTGAATTATTTTGCAGCAGAGACTTCATCTTTTACTTGGTTTTCTTATAACTCATACAAATTCAAAACATCATGACTGGAAAAGTTAGTTTCTGAAGGAAAAAATCCACGTGAACTCGTGTAGTCAAGCAAACTTTTTAGAATGCGCTTTCCAACCAAGAGGCGTTACTTCAAAAAGTAACACTT
>OX419338.1:22660906-22668406 GCA_948470475.1 Galaxea fascicularis
TTGGATCAATTTGCGTGTACATCGGTGTTCGTGTTCGTCCATTCGTCCAAGGCGCGCAGATACTGATCTGACGATACCTTGTTTTACAATGTGAAATGAGTTTGTAGACTCTTAAAACAGCTTGCATTTTTTTACTTTTTTAAAGGTCACTTTAACTCTTAAAATCTTTCAGTTGTTTGAAGTTGAAAGTAGGGTATTTATTGTACTGCGCGAACAGAATCTTGTTGGTTTGTCTTAGTGAAAACAAGACAGCATGCAAATAGACCAAATAATTACTATCTGCTTGTTAGACCATCGCTCAAAGATCGGCAATATGAAACGCATGTCACGATAAAACAACAGATAGGAGATAGGACAAAGAGCACGCTATTTCATCAATATATATTTTATTTAGAATTATCTCCACGGTTTGACTTGTTTACTTTATAGATTATAGAGGTCGGTTCGAGGTCGTTTCTGGGCATGATGGCGACACCGCCGGTAGCCTCGGGCTCATCGAAGGCAGAAAAGGAAGAAGGTGATGCGAAGGTTTTGTAGGAGAGGAAAGTGGTTTGGGAAACCAGCAAGTTACCCGAGATGTCGACTTTCTAGTCGGTGTAACATCCCGATTTGGTCGTCCAGTACGGTTTAACAGTCGATTTGTTTTTTAATTTCTGTATACCTTAAGTGGCCCTAGATGAACCGAAGCTCACGTAAGTAATTCTCTGAATACGTATTAAAATTAAATTAATTATTAAAATCTGAATTGCCATTGAGCTAATCAGTCACAGTTAGTTAAAATGGGTATAAAATTGACTTTCTCATTTACTATAACGATGAATACTTACGGAGTTTTATGGCGGGATCGGGATGGAGGCTGTCGATATGGCGGGATGGCGGGATAAGGCCGAAAAGGGTGGCGGGATGCGGGATTGCAAAACCCTATTTTGGACCCTCATCCTGGTCAATGCTAGACTGTGCTATGCTGTCATTTGAAACATCTACCTGTGTAGTCCATTCAATGACTATGCCTCGCTGAAACTTGAACCATCTAGCTGTGCCGTTCATCGAAAAGACTGTGCCTCGCTGCCATTTGAAACATCTTACTATGCTGTCTATCCAATAGACTGTGCTATCCTGGTACTTGAAAAATCTATTTGTGTCGTCCATTCAATAGACTGTGCCTTGCTGGCATTTCAAGCATCGAATTGTGCCGCCCGTGCAGTGACTGTGCATCGCTGGCAATTTTAAACATCTAACTGTGCCGTTCATCGCAAAGACTGTGCTTCGCCAACATGTACTTGAAAGTCTAAATGTGCTATCCATGCAATATATTCTGGAAGAAAAATTATCTTACACTGCGATGTTGGCTTTTGAATTATCTTTGTGTGCCGTTCACCGAATGGACTGTGTGTTACTGGCAGTGGAATCATCTTCACTTCCCGTCCGTCAAATAGACTACGCCTACTGGCATTAATGGTTAAATGATGTCTTTTATAATGGTCATATAAATGACGTTTACATTAATGTAAACATTAAGAGCTGAAAAGATAATGAGTTCTAAAAATGTTTTGTTTAGAATTCAACCTGCTCAGCGACATTTTGTTTTACAAAAAATCGATAAAAGTGTTTGTGCTGAAATGGTTCAAGTTCTATTCGCGTTCAGATTTATTGATGGGTTCATCAGTTCTAATCTTGAGGTAAGTGACAAGTCCATTTTTGGTTATAAAGTAAGCAAAGTATTTTGTCTTAGATAAAAACGAGTAGGAAAACACTATTTTCTTCAAGTAATTTTCCGGAATTGTCTGTTTAAGGACACAAACCAATTTTGTGGGTTAAAAACTAGTGGCTGGCAAAAGGGGACGAAAAGTAAACATTAATCTTGCAGAAAGGGTGAATGAATGTTGTGGCTGGAAAACCAGTACAAAAACAAACATTGCTGGCAAAAAATGGGTAAACAAAAGTTCCTGGCTGGGAAAAAGCAAGTACACTACGGATGCTGGCTGGCGAAAATGGCTATTAAATAATTGCTAGCTGGCTCTGAAGAGCGGATATTTTTTTCCCACGGTAGTTAAAAATTAACTGAAATACCTTTGCGCATGCCCATTTATCATCTAGGCTACTAATAAATGAATTTCGATAATAACCTTCGTTGGGTACCTCTTGATTCAGTTCGATAGAGTTCGAATTAGTTCGGCAGATTACAATCGTTGTCACGTCCATCGCTTGCCTCACTACCGCCATCACTGTGATTCCACAACGAGTTGCAAAACTACTTGAGACACTGTACGCCATCTGGCCTTGAATGATGTTTCCATGATCTTCCGCTCTCCCTCCCCCTCTTATCAAAGTTGTTAACAGTACAACACCACACTCGAAACTTTGAGGAACAACTTTGAAAGGGGGAGAAGGAGGGGGTGTGTATTGTATCTCTCAGATTTGTTAACAGCAGCGTTTTAGAGAAAGAAGAGACGTTTTTGGTTGCGACTGTCTCAACACTTTTGCAACTGGTTGTAGCTCTTTTTGACGAGAAGAAAATAGCTAAACCTCCAGTCTGGCCGATCACTTGAGTGAATATTTAGTTGACGGTATTTCTAAGATACATTTCATGGAGTTCAATTCGCCGAGTAAATACTGAATACCAAACTGGAAACTAAATCCAAGGATTTTTATGGAGGCATCAGGTATTGTATGTACATTGCCAGCTTGGTCACATGACTATACTCAGCGCATTTGAATTCACTTTCTTATGGGCAGAATTGATTGTAGAATTTCTTTGAAAATGTCAGTGTCAAAATTGCCCTACATTTCTGTGTTTTGGGTCATTTGCTGCTTCTGGAGATCATCAAGTGCTGAGAAGAGTTAAACCAATTCACATCAGATCACATTAAAAAATAATCAAGATCCTCTTGTTAAGTTACAGAGTACAAGACTTGCTATTAAAATCCAAAGTATTGCAAGAGATGAAAGGGTTTAAATTTATTGAAAATCACCTCAAAAAAGGAAGATGATCAAACAATTTTAAAACAGCATATTTCAACAGTAAATCTAAAAAGATTACAAATGAGAATGAGATTGAATGGGAGCTACGAGTAGCTAAGCAAGAGATCTTAAATCTTATCGCTGTATGGATATCCGAAACTAGTGGATGGGTTATAAAATCCATTGATAATCACATAATATAATATAAACCGATGAACGGATCTTCATATATTCAACTACTAAAAGAGCTTTTAAGTAAAAAGCTTTAATAATTAATAAATCTACAAAATAAAGATAATGAGTGTTTCAGATGGTGTTATATCAGACATATAAATCCTAGAGAAAACAACCCACAGAGAATTTAAAAAAATTATAAAGAATTTATTACTAACATTAATTATTCAAATATTGAATTTCGTGTTTCTGTTAAACATTATAACAGAATTGAAAAACAGAATGAAATTAATATCAATGTCTTCGGATATGAAAAAGAGATATATCCACTCTATATTTCAAAAGAACAGTTTACAAATCATATGAAACAAAGCACAAAGATAAAAAGCATTTCTGCCTCCATTGCTTACAATACTTCATTCCTGAACGAGTTCTAAAATTTCATAGAGAAAACTGTATAGCCATCAATGGACAACAGAGTATTAAAATGCCTGAACCTAATACTTATATTAAATTTGAAAACTATCACAAGCAGATGCAAGTTCCATTTGTAATATATGCCGATTTCGAAGCAATAACAGAAAAAATATCCTCTTGTCAACCAAGTGATGAAAACTCATACACAGATATCAGAAACGCAGTGATTGTGGATACGGTTATAAGATAGTCTGTTATGATGACAAATACATACATACATACATACATACATACATAAACTTTATTTAAGTGTCAAAGGTATTTAGCTAGAAGCTAATTGTGGACACTATAAATAAATAAAATGAATACAATATAAATATATATAAAATATTAAAAATGTAGTTTTAAAATATCATTCATATATAAAATGACATCAAGTTAAACAGTCTAGATACTGATTTAAATCAGACGAATTAAATAGAAGATATGGGAGCATACCCCCAATACACAAGGCAGCCAGACAGCAGAAGCCACTATGCGCACCCACCAATCTAAGATGAGCACGCACAGCAGCCACACGTACCGTCCAGCAAGCCAGATGCATTGAGAGCACGCACCCCTTTCCTGAAAGCCTGAAGACTGGTCTTACTACGTAGTTCCTGGCTAATCTTGCCCCATATGTGTGGGCCTAAATATCTAATACTATGCTTACCATACTTAACAGTATTGTATCTGGGAACAGGAAAATCACTTCGTAAGTTATAATGCCTGTCTTGCTGAAAAAACATATTACACACATGCTCTGGAGCTAGTGAATTTTTAACCTTATACATTAAAATAAGTATATCTTGTAACCGTCTGTTCTCGAGACTGGAGAGTCTACCCTTCTTTAAGAGTTCCTCGTACGTCGCATTCCTATCATTATATATAGCACGTAATGCCCGTTCTTGTACTCTTTCTAATTTACGTGCATCTGAAGCTTTACAGAAATGCCAGACTATGTGACAATATGTTAAGTTAGGTAAAATTGCCGATTTATATAATTGTAACTTGGCTTCTCTGGGAATCATATTTCTAAGACGTACTAAAACACCAACTTTCTTACTTGCCTTTTTGCATATATCACTTATGTGAGCACTAAAGCTAAGTTCATCATCTAATGTTACTCCTAGTAACTTCAAGTCTGGTGATGACTGATTTAATAACCTGTTCATCAATCTTGACACTGATAGATGGACTGTCCTCATTTTTGTTCTTCCTACCTTATAACATTAAATTGTACTTGTCATAATTTCCCTTCAAAAAGTTATCTTTGTACCATTTTGATATAGTGTGCCCCCCATTAGTTAAAAGTTGTTCCACGCAGTCAACTGAATACCCCTTTGCATAAAGCTGATGATCGTCAGCGTACATTGACAAGCTTGCCTGATTATTTACTATATACGTCATATCATTTTGAAAAATGTTCCACAGTAGGGGTCCAAAAGATGACCCTTGAGGGCATCTTCTAACAGCATCCTTCCAACTGCTAATGACTCCATTGGGTTTAACTCTATTTTGTCGATTGGAGAAATATGATCTCATCAAGCTAAGTGATTCCTCTGAGAAGCCATATGCCTTTAGTTTATTTATCATGAGTGATGGATGTAGGGAGTCGAATGCTTTACTCATGTCTGTTAAGAGTATTCCAATAAATTGCTTAGAATCCACAGCCAGCTTCCAATCTTCAGTGAGTCTGAGCAAAGTAGTTTCGCAGCTATGTTTTTTTCTATACGCAGATATGCAGGAATCGAGCTTGGAGTCAAAATGATTATTCACTTGTATGCTCATCATAGACTCAAAAACTTTATCTACTGTGCTTAGCAATGTTATTGGACGATAGTTTCTTTCATCCAACCGGTCATCCTTTTTGTGGACTGGGTTCCACTCTCCTTTCTTCCATGCTTCAGGCCATTCCCCTTTCCTTATGCACTCGTTGAAAAGCTTTGTTAAGGAATCTGATATGCCACTTGATGCTAGCCTTAACATTCTAGGAGATATGGAGTCATAACCACAGGCCTTTCTAATATTAAGTTTCTCGAGGGCTAACTGAACTGAATTCCTACTGAGTGGTTGAAAGCAGAAATTCCTGAGGTTGCTCTTATTTGCATTGCAGATGTTAGCGAGGCTTGAATGACTCAACAAATCGTCCTCTGTTAAGCTGTTGACACCTGCTCCACCAATATCATTGACCATCGTAGAGAAGTAGTTTGCCAGAACATTTGCTACTTTTTCTTGGTCCTTCTCAATTCTCCCATTTGTTTTAATGTGGATCTCGCTTGCAGGCTGCTTCTTATCACTAAGAAAAGGCCTGAAGGTTTTATAGAACTCATTTGGCTTAGCTTTAAGGTCATCTGCCTTTTGTTTCCAATATTCTTTAATAGCTTTTCGTCTGTAGTTAGTAGCTTTATTTCTCCATATTCTCTTGAGCTCCCAGTTTTCCTCTGTTCGGCTTTGAGCATATTGCTTGGCAAATTTCCTTTTCATTTTGATTGCCCTTTTCCACTCAGGTGTCATATAAGGCACATCAACTTTACGAAATCTCATTCTTTTAGTAGGCATGTGCTTCTCTACTATGGTGTTGAAAAGGGACTCCCAAAAAAGATACTTCTCATCAAGAGTATCAAAGGTATCCATTAGTATACGTTCCAGGGAGCATAAGATAAATCTTCATTGAGTTTTTCAACATCCAGTGTTCTGGTACTCCTAAATGTGACTACTTTTCTTTCATGCTGAGACACCCTCTCCTTCATAATCCCATACACTACATGGTGGTCACTCATTTCTGGATTTAGTACTCCACTTGTTTTAAAAAGCTCTGGCTTGTTTGTAAGGATCACGTCCAGAAGTGTTTCAGATGTAGGCGTAATTCTGGTCGGATCCTTGATTAGACACTCCAGGCCATAGACCTCCTCTAGACTGAGCAAAATTTTCCCTTCTGTGCGCTCTGGTCTTAATCTGTCAAGGTTCAAGTCTCCAGTGAGTATGAGTGTGTTACATTCCATTGTAGCCCACATGCATAGTGAATTAAATTCCTCTTCCAGTTTACGATAGTAGTCGGTGCCAGTTGCGTTTGGGGCTCTATAAATACCAACAAACAAAACATCATTATTGTTTATTGTTGCATTTATGGCCAGAATTTCAAGTAATTTATACTGCTTAGGAAGCTTTACTCGATGAGATACAATCTTTGATGAGAAATATGCCATCAGGCCACCACCACCCTTTTTTCTATCCATCCTATAGGTATGATATCCTTTAAGAGCCACCTGTGCATTGGTATAATAAGAGTCGATCTTAGTCTCTGACAGAAAAATCACATGTGACTTTAATTCCTTATTAATTAATATCAGATCATCCAGTTTGTTTTGGCAACTATTGATATTGAGATGAGTCATCATGAGATCGGTAGTGTTCCGTTTCCTTTCTTGTATTATCCACGGTTCAGGCAAGTCATTAACATATCCAGCCACATCCTCATTTACATATTCACCTTCGCCGCCATATTGAGTTAGATTTTCTACTCCAACCAAACTTTGCTCAAACCTAAAAGGAAGCGAGCATAGGGAGCAGGTCCATTCAATATCTGGATGGTCCAGATAGTACTTGAAGCCGGCTTTGCTCAGGTTTATGCACTTAGCATGTGACCAGACATTGCACTCAGTACATAACAAAGCATCTTGATTCGAGCGAACTCCTTTCCCACACTCCTTGCAAGGGTATTTTGGGTTTCTCTTTTCCGTTGGACCTGGGTTTTTGTGGATATCTCCTCCGAGAACTATTCGGCTGAGCTGTTGTGTGCTTGTGTTGTTAGCAGTGTACGGAAATCTTGAAGCCAAGTAGGATTTACTTCTGCCCGGGCTCGCTCTCTGAGTTGCCCAGCTCCTGGCCCCATAAATATCCCAGGAA